>CAMZMU010000027.1:52635963-53362481 GCA_947311845.1 Poa pratensis | reverse complement strand
CCCCCCCCCCCCCCCCCCCCCCCCCCCCCCCCCCCCAACACCCACCACCTGACCCACACGAGGTACACAATGTCAAGTTAGGATCATGAATACCCTGTGAGAAGTCCCCATGTAGCTTTTGCGTAGTGAGGTCACGCGATGGATTGTTTTCAAAATGGAGGATGTTCCAGCTTTTGCGTTCAAAGGATGCACACAACCACTTTCATTAGATTATTCAACAAAAATTTACAAGAGAAATACAAAGATCAACCTAAACCGAAACCACCAACCTAGTGACGCTGTCACCTACATAACTGATTAAGGGGATGGCAAAGAATAAGCCCATGTGCCCTGGCAAAGCCTCTTGACGTACCTGACCCCTCGCGCGTCCGCCGCCCCCTGTGGCGGCAGCGCGCATTCTTCCCCACCCCGACCAGCCTCCCCCTTCCTCTCTTTCCCCGGCGTCAGCTGCCGGCGGCGGCTGTTCCTTTCCCACGTCGGTTTAAGTGAAGGCGGGGCTCTCCTTTTCTGGCGGCGGTGCTCCTCGGGAGGCGGCGACCCGGCGACGGCCGGATGGTAGCAGGTCAGCAGCGGCACGCCTGCAGCGGGGCGGCGCGTTCTGCGGGCGGCGGCGTGCAGTGTTGACGGCCGGTCGGCCCATGCGGCCCAGATCTGGGCCCGTTGGGCCCGATCTGGGTCAGGGCATGCTGGCTTTATCTGTTGCACGATCTGAAGTTGAAGGGGAGGTCGAGGATGTGAGGGACAGCGGAACGGCGGCTGGCCTGCTGCAGTGTGGCGGCGAGCTTCACGGGCCTGTTCTGGGCCCGGCCGGACCCTATTAGGACTGGTGTGCCCTTTGGGGCTTTACGGACCCGCTGGGTCCGGCCGGTCTCGACAGGGGCTGGTGTGCTCTGCGGTCGCGTCCGGTCGACTACCGTCATTGGCGGTGGAGGTTGTTCCCTCCGGCGCGGCCGCGGTACCATTGGCCCCTGCTCTTAATCCTCACCTTTGACTTGCAAACTGTGTGACGACTACTTTGGTGAGACGGTGAGGGTGGTTGCGGGATCGTTTGGCGCATGTTGGTGGACGGCTAGTCTAGTGGTGTCAAGGCTCATCCTCACGGGACTCTTGTGCTACGGATCGCAGAGGGTTATGGACGGGGTTTGCGGGAGAAATCCTTGTTGGTTTGTCCGACACTGACGCGGTGCCACCTTCGGGTGGCATCTTTCCTTCTTGAAGGGCGTCGTGGCTACACTTCGTCCGCTTCCCTCGGTGCTGGGGAAACCCTAGGACTAGTGTGTTGGTCTGGGTAGTAGCGTTGCTTTCCTTCTTGAAGGTGCTGCTTGGTACTCGCCGATTCGGTGTAGGAGCGTGGTGGTACTTCGTAAGAGAGAGCACAACGGTTACGGTTCACCATCGCTTAGTCGATCTGCCTATGTCTTCTTTTTTCTTCTTTTCTCTTCTTCTCCTTGCTCTGGGTGTATGTTTGCTGCCACCCCAGCATCTCGAAACGGTTGGTTGTATCGGGAGATTGCTGTATTTATATAGCGGGGTTACGGCCTATTTCTTCAAAGTGCATTATCAAAAGATTGAAGGCCACACCAACCCATCCGTTAGCAAGCAAGAGGCACACCTGATCCAGCACACTGTCAGCGGCATCAATGCACACGCTAAAGAAGCCGCCGCCGACGTCTTCCTCCGGGACGGAGGAAGGGGGACGAGCAGGGGCTCTTACCCATCTTCGTCTTCAGGACAACGACCAAAACATTAGCCTTGTCAGGCTTGCCATTGATGCCACCACTGCGTCAGACAATTCCACCCCTGGGTGTGTCCATCAACATGTGTCCACCACAGAGACCCTGCTACACCATATGCCGCCAAGACTCACTGACGCCAACGTGATAAAAGCAACACCGCACCACAACTACCCTCCACACAAAACTTGTTCCAAAACCATGCTCCAAAGAGGGAGAACAACATCTGAGTGTCGCCATCGTTCAATTTGGGAGACCAAAATCTAGGGTTCCCCCTGAAACATCTTGGCGAAGGGCGGAAGATCGCAGCGAGGACGCCTTCAACAAAGTAACGACATCCACGAAGTTGCCAATGTCAACCCTACCGAACAGGAACTTTGCTTCCCAGATCCGCGGTAGCCCTGAAGGAGCCAATCCGTGGGGGAGGGACCTATCTCCACGCCATCTCCACCGTTATGCCTCGAGAAGGTCGACTACACGAGGTTGTCCACCACCGCTAGGCATTGACCGCCGTCCCCATGATACTCATTTGATTTCCACGTGTGTTGTCCCAGCGATGGCCGCCTTCGCGAAGGCCATCGGAGCACACCATGCTAGACTTGTCCGATACAGTCAGCGACGGCAGCAACCAGGGGGTGGGCGGACTAGGTAGAGTTTGGAGGGGGGCTTCGAAGCTACCCCACGTGAGGAGACAGTGGTGGGAGAGGAATTGGTATGGGCGCGGGGGGGGGGGGGGGGGGGGGGGAGAGCGGCGGTGGAGAGCCTGGTGGCGACGGTGCTACGGAGAGAGGAACCGAGTTGAGGCTTCTTGCTTTGGTGCATCAAAACAAATCTGTCTCAACTCCCACGAGAATGCGACGTTGAGGTCATGATGGATAACTTAGTGGAAATTCAAGAGTCAAGGCGTTAACTTGATCTTCTCACTTAGTTTGTTAAGCCCAGCCTTTGTGAAGAGCCTTAGTCCTAAAATCTCTCGAGTTTATTAGTGAAGACGAGGTGCTCTGTCGACTTTGCTAGAGAAGTTGAAGTGTTCGCCAACTTTGTTTCATTTGAATCTTAAGGTTCATCTGAGACTCTAGAGAAATAAAAATACCAAACCTACACATGCTGCACTAAATTTGTAGGTTTTGAAGATTTTTCTTGTTGCGAATATAGGTTTTGAAGAGTTGCTTGAGATGTTAAGTTGCTTGCCGCAATATCTGATCTTTGTTGATAGTGTTGTGGATGGGAACACGCCCTTGATTCGTGCTCCATCATTCGTCTGTGCAACTTCACACCCGGCACGAATCTTGGAGCACACACGGGGCAGAGGACTAATCAACCAAACTCGAATTGGGGACACCAAAAAAGAATTTATAAGGACATATGGGATCAAGATGAAATCTGTGTCGTCCATTTTGTCCATCCGACGGACGAGATTCATCGTTTACCGACGGATGAAAAGGGACAAATTTGGTCGAATCTGGTATGTCGTAAGAGTATCTCCAACAGACGCATCAAATAAGCAGCACGCTTCAAATAACCGCTTTTTAGCGCGCACGGGGCTAAAAGCATCGCTCCAGTAGACGTTGTATAAGCGAGCGTTGCTCTAAAAACCGTCCAACGCGCTGGGCGAAGCCAAACTGGAGCCAATGCGCGAGCCAACTGCCCGGAAATTTCACCCGCGCGTGGACCGAGCCTGCTTCCTTCCCTCCGACGAGTGCCGCCGCCCTAATGGAGCCGCCCCTGCACCAGAATCTCGATGTCCGCCACCGGAATCGCGGGCGGCCGGGCAGCGGAACCACGGCCGGCCGGGGCCCCTGCGTCAAGGAGGAGCACGACCGTGGCGTCGTCCCTGCGCGCCGTTCTCTGCGTCAAGGAGGAGCACGGCTGCGGCCCCATCGAGGAGTACGGCTGCATCGAGGAGGAGCAGAGCATGGCTGCGGAGGGAGCTGATGATAGCGCGGAGAGCTTGCCGGCGAGCGGAGCGAAGCGGGAGCACTTGCGCTTGCGGTCGCTGGTGGCGTGGCCATGAACTCATGCTTGACCGTGTTCCTTTTCCTTTGCGGCGGGAGCGCGTGCGGACGTGCGGTGGCCGGCGGCGTGTCTCTGCATGCGGTGGCCCGCGGCGTGCTCTTGAGGAAAGGGCCAGGAGGACGCGGATCACAACAGAGCAGGCCGCTCGGCCGGCGCTCTTCCTCTGCTGCATCAGGATGCAGGCGGCGGCGGATTCTGCTCGTCCGCTTGGTCCGTGCCGCTCCAAAAGCCCAAACGGCTAAGCGGACTGGCCGTGTACTCGGGGCGGACCCACGGACATCGGCCGCACAGCCCAACAGGCATGTCTATCCAGCCTACTAGGAAAAAACACAGCACGTCTCGAGTCCTCTTCGGAGAACGAACGGGGAACACGCAGAATCAGGACACGCCGCCATGCTGTCGTCGGGCCGGCGCCGCCTAGATCTGGACCAGGCTGCACCTCGCTCCTCGCCGCCCTGCACCCCGCTTGTATCCGGCCAGTTCCTTCCCGGCTGTCCCTTAGCTAGCCGGCTCCCTTGCCGTCGCCGGCTCGCCACCTGCAGAGCCGTGCTAGAGGAGAAGAATACGGCGGAGGATGGGAAGAATCGGGGCAGGGGAAGCGGTGTTGGAGGAGAAGAATACGACAAAGGAGGCGGTGGTGGAGGAGGAGAATACATCGGAGCTCGTAGAATCTGTTTTTGCTCGTAGCTGCCATGTATGAGGCTGGAAGCGGCTTGTCCGCTCCGTTCCGCCGGCCGTAGGAAAAACACAAACTGGCGGACGCGGCATCCGCTAAGCACGTGACTAGCGATGGCGGAATGAGGCGGACGGACGCGGATGTCCAGCGGCCTGTCCACTTGCATCCTGACTGCTGCACCCCGACCTAGCTAGCTCCATTGATTGGGGACCCAATTGCTTTTCTCTATTTTTGGTCAAGGACATATTTGTATAAGTCAGGGACTTGTTTGTTGTACACACGGAGAAGAAACATGTTTGAGGTGCTCTATTTTACAGCGTCTGGTAAACTGCTCTTTGTGGCCTTTTTCTGGACGTGTGGTAAAGCAAAACACTCGATCGGCGCGCTAAAACTCTATTATGACGCTGTAAATTATTTAGGGCGCGACACACTAGGGTGTCTGTTGGAGATACTCTAAGAGCATGTACAACAGTTTAGACACCCACCGTCTGTACTTCTGTTCCACGTCAGTTTTAGATGGCGTTAAAGATAGGTTGTGCAGTAAGGTGTCTGTAAATACTGTCTATAGGATCAGCAGGTAGTTACGTTCAGCAACAAAATTGATCACATCGGAGCACGCCTGTGCCGTAAAAATAGGATCAATCAGCCCACGATCTAAACGACTCTCTCGTACAACAGGAAAAGAGCCGTCGGTAAGCTGCGAACTTCACGGGAGTCGACCATCTTTAATTTTGCAGACGGACTCAGTGGTTTTCTGGTTGCATATTTTATACGTCATCTAATTTCTTACGTGTCACGCCCTACAGACGGCTGAGTAGATACTGTTGTACATGCCCTAAGGACGAAACGGACTGCCCAAATTTCAGCCTGGCGCTATATGTCTCAAGTTGGCAGTTTTCCCCATGGGGACGGGTACCCGCGGGTATATACCCGATAAGAGTCGGGGATGGGGGGCAAATTTGCCCCGTGGGGATAGCGGGGCGGGTACCCGACAAGCTAACGGGGCGGGTATGGGGAGCAAATTCCCTCCGTGGAGCCTCCATGATACCCGGGACCCTACCTGTCAGTGAAATAGATAATCATATATACCAAAAAAATGCCCTAGCTACCCCTGTAACCGCTCCACATCTCAGTCTTTTCCCCTCCCAGCCGCCTGCCGTTCTCCAATCTCCATCTTCTCCAAATCGCGAGGGCGCGAGAGATCCGGCCTCTTCTCTTCCCGTGTCGACTGCTCGCGGCGCGCCGGCGTCACCTCTCGTGCGCCATGCCATCCCGTGCCCCCGCCTCTACAGCGTTGACCGACGTGAGGAGCTCTTCAGCGAGGTGTTCATCTGCGTCGGCGGGGAGGAGCTCGTCCGTATGGGCAAGGACGAGCTCTTCGGCGAGCAGCTCGCCGACTTCGGCAAGGGGAGCGCGTCGGCATAGGTAGGGAAGACGCATCGGCGTCCGGCTCGAGATCCCCATGGAGGCCCCGACGGGTATCGGGTACCCGCCATTGCCGAGTATGGGGGCTCTTTTCCCCCCGATAGCCTAGCGGGGAGTGACAGGGACGGGGGCTGGCGGGGATCGGGGCGGGGACGGCGGAGGCATCCCGGCCATCCCCGTCCCCGTTGCCACCTTTGTATATGTCCTTGTAAAAAACCGTTTGGACTCTGTATCTGTAGGCTGCGATGCCTCCGCCGTTGCCGCCGCTTGCCGCGCCTCCTGCCTGCGCGCGTTCGCTGGCGGACCTCCTGGTCTCGCTCTCCGCCGCCCGCGCTCTGCCCAAGGGCAGCAGCTCCACGGTCACCTCCTCAAGGGCGGCCACCTCCCCGCCATCGCCTCCTCCCACGCGCTGCTCGCCCACCACCTCCTCACCTTCTACGCCCGCTGCTCGCTCCCGGACCTCTCCCTCCGCGCCTTCCTCGACCTCCCCGCCCCGCCCTCCGCCGCCGCCTGGTCCTCCCTCATATCCTCCTTCGCCCAGAACGGCCTCCCCGCCGCCGCCTTCGACGCCTTCCGCCGCATGCTCGCGGCGGGGTCCCAGCCACCGACCGCTCCATCCCCTCCGCCGCCAAGGCCGTCGCAGCCGCCGCAGACTCATCTCGCCCCCCGCTTGCCCCGCACGCCCTCCATGGCCTCGCCTACAAGACGCCCTTCGCCGGCGACGTGTTCGTTGGATCCGCGGTTCTCGACATGTACGCCAAGTGCGGGAACCTTCCGGACGCACGCAGGCTGTTCGACGAAATGCCCGAGCGGAATGTTGTCTCCTGGTCTGCGCTTATTGGCGGCTACGCGGATGCTGGGATGCACCCTGCAGCACTGTGGATCTTCCGCTCAGCGCTCGCGGAGGCTGTGCAGGTCAATGACTTCACAGTTTCGTGCATTGTTCGCGTGTGCGCTGCAGCGACACTCTTTGAGCTTGGGGCTCAGGTGCATGCCCGCTCTATCAAAACAGCACTCGATGCATCACCCTTTGTGGGCAGCTCACTCGTTTCGCTCTACTCCAAGTGTGGCCTTGTGGATTGCGCTTACCGGGTATTTCGCGCGGCACCGGAGAGAAACCTTGGGATCTGGAACGCCGTGCTTATTGCATCGGCACAGCATGGGCATACTGCCACGGCATTTGAGCGTTTCATGGAGATGCAGAAGGCTGGATTCCGGCCTAACTACATCACCTTCCTGTGTTTACTCAGTGCATGCAGCCATGCTGGTCTTGTCGACGAGGGGAAGCGATATTTTTCTCTCATGAAAGAACATAACATTGAGCCACATGCTGAACATTATGCTGCAATGGTTGACCTACTTGGTCGTGTAGGACGTATAGCTGAAGCACTGAACCTTATTGAGTCAATGCCCATGGAACCACCTGACTCTGTCTGGGGTGCACTCCTCATGGCATGTCGCATGTTCAAGGATGCTGACACTGCGGCAATAGCTGCAAAGCGGTTGTTTGAGACAGGGTCCCGCAGCTCTGGTGCACACATGCTCCTGTCAAGTACGTATGCAGCTGCAGGAAGGCATGTTGATGCAGCACTTGCAAGGAAGGCAATGCGCGATGCAGGTATACGGAAAGAGACTGGACTTAGCTGGCTTGAAGCTGCAGGGGAGGTGCACACCTTTGTGTCAAATTGCAGGAGGCATCCACGAAGTAACGATATTTATAATGTGCTGGAGAAAGTTGGTGAGAAGATGGAGGCAGCTGGCTATGTGGCAGACACTACTGCAGTGTTTAAGGATGTCGACAGGGATGAGAAGCGTGCAACACTGGGATATCACAGCGAAAGGCTAGCGATAGGGTTAGGTCTTTTGATTGTTCCGGAAGGTGTGCCAATCCGAGTTATGAAGAACTTACGAGTGTGTGATGATTGTCACAATGCAATCAAGTATCTCAGTAAGTGTACAGGAAGAGTTGTAGTTCTCAGAGATAACCGTCGGTTCCATCGGTTTGAAGATGGGTTGTGCTCTTGTGGAGATTTCTGGTGATATATACCCTGATCTACACCATTCTTCTTCATATTTTCATTCTTGGACAATTTGCTTCATATGGATTCATCAACGTGGTCTTTAATTTAGAGTACACTGTTTTGATAAACGGATCAATCTGAATACAGAAGCTGGTATAGTCATATAGTTGATTCTGGCCCGTGAGGTGCTGGATCCAGTAATAGGTTTGCTTGGAAACTTCTCAAGAAGTCTGATCAGTTTGGGTGAAACAATTCTTCGATATGGTAATTGACCACGTAATGCTGCTGTATATTCAGGGTCAGCATGGCACTTGGGGCTTCTGCTTTTCAATTTTCATACAGTTGACGACGTGGATCCAGAAGTCTGAAGGGTAACATTTTTTGCAGAATAGATGGAGAGCAACTCATGATATCATCTTATGGGTTCTGGCTGCATAGCAGTGGTGAATATTTCTTCCACATGAGCTGATGCGCATAGGTATAGCCTCACATGAGGGATGGAACATTTAGTTACGTCTAATAATTCCATTTTATCTGCGGGAAGATCAACAGGGGCCGGCAAACACATTATGTATAATAGCTCTCTCAGCTGTTGTGATGATCAATCACATCAGGACTCAAAAAGAAAGAGGAGTTGGCAAAAGTGCCCTTGAGGCTTTTAAACATAATCTTAAAAGAATACAGTGGATTATCTCTCTCTCTCTCCAAACTCCTTCACATCTATAAAAGAATCTAGTGCTTAATAAAGTTAGCATCTGCCAATTCTTGCTTTACCTTGATCATGATTGCCTACTTCAAGCTTTGGAGGATCCAGTGTGTGTATGCCTGTGTATGCCTGCTTTCTCGGGCTTGTCTGATAATGTACAATTAGCATGGACAATTCAATCCAATGCACTGCAAGCCACTGCAAACGTTTCCTCCTTTTGTATTGAATGTTGTCACCTGTATTTTGAAGCTGCTGGGCTTAGATATGCTCATTTGATACAGGTCTTTCGACAGGATATCCCTATAGTCAACCTGATGCTCTTTCTGTGCATATAGAACAATGACTGACATATTGAAGAAGCTATCTAAAAGTTTTCCATGGGACCAGTTTCAGTAAGCCATGGAAAGTGATGCAGCATAATAGGGAATTTTCTGACATTATATGATAATTGTATCTATTAGACTGCGATAATAGTGGTCATTCTAATTAAAATGCTCTACCTTTTTTAACCAGAAACAATAGGGGAGCCCTCTGTTTTATAGAGGATTTTAAAATGCTCTATGCTCTGTTAGTCATATTTTTTGGCAATAATGAATTTATTCCTTATGGACTGCTAAATCATGTTCTTTGTGAACTCCAATAATAGAAGTAAAATCTAGTTCAATCAAGTTGAGAAATTATTAATTCCTTAATTGCATATTTGTTAACTTGAATCTGATTCCGCGCATTGAAAGTGTCATCCATTTTTTTGTTCTAACTGACCGTCCTTTAAGTTTTCGAAACTCTTCCTGGAATTTGATTGTTTATTTAGTATAGAATAGGAGAAGAAGGGCTTCACTGCCCCAGTAATTCCCACATGTAGCTTTGAAAAGGGCGAGGTGTTGTTCAGGTTCCCTACCCCACATTTAGCTTGTAAGATAAGAAAATACTTTTATAATGAACAATCATTGAACCATCTAGACCTGTCTTAACCTAAAATGGAGGGAATCCCCAGTGGAATGGAGTGACTGCTAAGCTCACCTTTTTTTCCATACCTAATTCTTGTGGGTTGCCATCTTCTTCAGACAACAACTTTCTGGGATGAATGCTCTCAATTACAGCGATATGATGGTTGGATCCTATTATCCTACAATCTGTGATCATGCCTTTCTAAACTAAATTCAGTTGCTGTATGGTCACTGTTTATTAGGTATTTTTATATATGTATTATAGATCATGGGGGTACAGATTTTAATATCAAATGTTTTGGTTAGTCAGGATGATTTGATGGATCCTTCTAATTTGGAAAATATCTTTTGAAGTATGATTGCATATACATCACTGGCACCATTAGTAAGAGTAAAATCTTGGGGGAAAAAGACACTGTCCATTGCTGGTCCCAAATGGTAAACACCTCTCTTTTCAAGCATACAAAGGTATATGGTGTGGTGCACGTTAGTTTGCCTCCCCAACTTGTTCAGGCTAGTGCCAGTCAGCATGAATAGAATGATTGATTCTCTTTTGGTCCTTATTTGATCCTTGCAAGCTTTTGAATGCTTTGAAATCCAGGATGGATGGTTGCTAAGTGAGGCGAAAGATTTGGTTGGGTGAGAATGACAGGGGAGCTCCTCTTCGACCAGCATATTGAACTGCAAGTTTAATGGAGAAGCCAGCAGCCTAACAAATTTCCTATATATATGCAAGTGAAATAAGAAGTTGTGGGCTCATAGCTTGCAAGAAACGAAGCAACACGAGCAGAAGAACTTCATGTCAAATACTCAAATATGAGTTCTCTGAGAGGGTTTGGAAATATTGCCAAAAAATGGAGAGAACTCAACGGCGTGAATTACTGGAAGGGGCTACTTGATCCTCTTGACGTCGACCTCCGGAAGAATATCATCAACTATGGTGAGCTCTCACAGGCAGCCTACACTGGGCTGAACACAGAGAGAAGATCAAGGTACGCTGGGTCTTGCCTCTTCAAACGCAAGGACTTCCTCAGAAGGGTGGATGTATCGAACCCTAATCTGTATGAGATTACAAAGTTCATATATGCAATGTGTACTGTTAGCTTGCCTGATGGGTTCATGATAAAGCCATTGTCAAAGGCCGCATGGAGCAAGCAGTCAAATTGGATGGGATTTGTTGCTGTGGCCACCGACGAGGGTAAGGAAGTTCTTGGGAGGCGGGATGTGGTGGTGGCATGGCGTGGGACAATACGGATGCTAGAATGGATGGATGACCTTGATATTTCGTTAGCGCCTGCTTCAGAAATAGTACGACCAGGCAGTGCTGATGACCCCCGTGTTCATGGAGGGTGGTTATCTGTCTACACGAGTACTGACCCAGGGTCTCTGTACAACAAACAGAGTGCACGATATCAGGTAATTCTTGTTATTCTTGATTCAAGCATCAGTACATCATCAAAGGCAATATTTTAGATTATCTCGTCTTCTGAAGCAAACCACTAAATTAGGATGTATAGTTGATAATAATCTTATGCTGGTTAAAGCCCATGGTCTAAATTAGTATATAGTTTATAACAGTGCATGTGCTTGATGTTTAGGTTTTCTTTCATTTGAAGCGAGGCAAAAGGAGGACACAAAAAGATACAGATCATTGGCTTGCCTATAGTTGCTCATGAATATTAGCCTGTCGATTGTATAAAAGAAAGTTTTGCTTCCTGTTTTCCATAGATTCGGTGGTGCTTCTGTATTTCATCTGACTGCACTAAGGAAGCATCATGATATATTCAAATGGGGGATAATTCCACTTATAATCCATCTAAAGTTTATCCTGCATAAAGACAATCATGGCACAACAAAACGTGCATTTTAAGACAGTTTGGGCTGCTTGGGCCATGGTATTTATTTAACGAAATAAATGTTTAACTGTGTGTGTAGTCCATGCATGCATCCTCGCCTCATTAGTCATGCATATTCGACCTCACTTTTTAGTTATATACTCATCACGAGGAAATAGTTCATGATCAAACTAACAAGCTTGTATCAGGTGTTGAACGAGATCAAAAGGTTACAGGATGTGTACAAGCAAGAGGAGACCAGCATCACCATTACAGGCCACAGCCTTGGGGCCGCTCTTGCGACCATCAGTGCCACTGACATTGTCTCCAATGGCTATAACAAGAGCTGCCCGGTCTCGGCCTTCGTGTTCGGTAGTCCCAGAGTGGGCAACTCCGACTTTCAAAAATCATTTGACAGTGCAGAAGATTTGAGGTTGCTCCGTATTCGGAACTCACCTGATGTGGTCCCAAACTGGCCAAAGCTAGGATACAGCGATGCTGGCACAGAGCTCATGATCGACACAGGGGAATCACCCTACATCAAGACCCCTGGGAACCCCTTGACATGGCATGACATGGAGTGCTACATGCATGGGGTTGCTGGGACGCAGGGGAGCAATGGAGGGTTCGAGCTGGAGGTTGATCGAGACATCGCGTTGGTAAATAAACATGAAGATGCACTGAAGAAAGAGTATTCAATTCCATCATCTTGGTGGGTGGTACAGAACAAAGGTATGGTGAAAGGCAAGGATGGTCGGTGGCATCTGGCCGACCATGAGGATGATGACTGATTTAGCTAGCCAGTTGGTCTTTTTACCTGACGCAATCATCACTGTGACAACCGGGTAACAAGTTGCAACTGGCAAGCTTTGTCTAAATACACTACAAAAGCGACTTTGCTTGGGAAATTACTCATCATGTGTTGATTGTTTGAATGAAGAAATGCATCCTGTTGTGTTGTTTTGTTTTCGAGAACAGTGAGTTTTATTTGCATTTATCTGCTGTAATCAAGACTCAAATTTGTTTAGCTATGACGTTTCTACACCAACATAATGTTAAGAAAACTATATATGCTCGTTTTTTCTCCAGTCCAAACTTGTTGGATCTAAAAATTGTCAGACAAACACATAGGTGTTCACACATTACTTGTCAGTCTCGGATAATATTTCAAACATGCACGAACTGGATGTTACAAAATCATTTTGCCCAATATCGAAGTTGCTTTAACTCGCTACAACTTTGAAATTAAATTCCCTGAAAAACTTTTAAATTAAATTCTCAGAAACAAATCTCGTAAATTACCTGCGGCAATACTAGAAGTTGTTGTTTAAGTAAAGGAAATAATGTTTGCAAGAAAATCTTACTAAATCTTTTGGAAAATTCATCGCCAGAATGTCTAATTCCTCGTATGAGATCTTGGGGAAAGATTGAAAAATCTGCACCGTGTTCCATCTTGCTGAAATAAAACAACGGCCATGCCAGCTCTGTTCCATAGTGCATCTCCAAAGTAACCACAAATTAAGAGTCACCAAACCCACTAGGATCAGTTTTAAATTAAAAAAATCCACTGGAATATGCTGAGATTTTTTCTTAATGACCCAATAAATTCCTCTCTCAGGTTAAGATGCCTCTCCCTTCCTTAGTCCCCAATCCCCATCGCCGTCCTAGCTTTTCTCTCTCTCCCTGCACGCACAATCAATGGATAACCGGCGACCCACACCTCCACCGGCCAAGACGCTACCGCCGGTGTGATCACCTTGAAAGGTGATGATGTCCTTGATCCTCGCCTCAAATTGCAGCTCATTGCTTCCGTTTTCTTCATTCTTCCCGTTGTTGTAGTTGGCATGATAGATCCAGAATTATTTCTTAATTCCAGCTTCTCTAGTATATAAGATTCTCTTTAAGACATCTTTTGGAAAAGTTGCCAACTTGAAAAGGCAGGGGGATGATGTTAGAAGGTTGCAAAGAAAAACTATCATATTTGAACTGCCACAAAGAACATTCTCATCCCATCTCTGAAAATGAAGCATTGTTTTCGAAGATACCGGCCGTGTGCATCATTTGATGCAGAGGCTGGGGCGATGCTCCCTTTTCTAAAAAAAAAGGTTTTCGAAGATGTTCACATGGTCAAATTGCATATGCCAAAATGTCTGAAAACCAATTTTAGTCTGCCAAAACTATATATACTGCACAAGCCAGCCAACGCATTCACAACATGAACAAGATGTACACTTACACAATGGGCCCAATTGACATTTCCGTTGTGCCCTGGATCTTCCCAAACTTGGGGCTCCCACTGTCAGTCTGTCATGTAGAATGTTGGAGAAAAAACAATACCTTCACCTGTACGAGGTCAACCTAACTTTGTCAGAACAAAAACGAACAGGTTGGCACGACGGAGGCACAACCAACTGCTTAAGGCCGGCCGGACCACAGTTTTCAGTTCAGTCCGAGCACAAAGGTAAGACCCTCCCGCGCCCTGGCAATGTTCTCCGGCGACATGTCCAGCCGGTGGAGGGAGCTGCATGGCAGCGACCGCTGGGACGGCCTGCTCGACCCGCTCGACGTCGACCCCCGGCGCTGCCTCATCACCTACGGCGAGATGATCATGGCCACGTACGAGGCGTTCATCGCCGAGCGCCGGTCCCCGAACGCCGGCATGTGCCGGTACCGGCGCGCCGACTTCTTCCGGCGCGTGGAGGTGTCCCACCCGGGCTGGTACACGGTGACCCGGTACATCTACGCCACGGCCAGCGCCGACGTGCACGGCAAGGTGCTGCTCCGGCCTCTGTGCCGGAATGGGAGCGCGAGGGAATGCAACTGGATGGGGTACGTCGCCGTGGCTACCGACGAGGGCGTGGCGGCGCTCGGGCGTCGGGACGTCGTCGTGGCGTGGCGAGGCACGCAGCGGGCCCTGGAGTGGGTGGCCGATATGAAGCTCGCGTTCGCCTCGGCGGCCGGGATCCTCGGGCCGGAAGGCGCCGACGGGTCCGACCCGTCCGTGCACCGGGGGTACCTGTCGCTCTACACCTCGTCGGACCAGAGTTCAGAGCTAAGCAAGCAGAGCGCCAGGATGCAGGTACGTGTGCTCTGCTTTCTTTCCTGAGACTCGTCACTCCTGTTATACAAACACTTATCAGCACCGAATACATGTTTTTTCGCGCGTTCATAATCTCGATTGACTGCTTCGAATCCGCAAATTTCCATTGTATTTTCTTTCTTTCTGAAACGGCTATTTTACCTATCTAATTTCAGTAATGAGAATATATATATTTGCTTCTGATCTGTTGATTCAGTCCAGATTTCGTCGATAAATTTCGAATGAGACGAGTCTTTTTTTCGAGGGTACGCCAAGGCGTATCATATTTTTATAAAACATAGAATTGCAAGTACAAGACCGACTACAACTCGTTGCGAATAAGGAGCGTAACACGAACTCCACACCCGGCTAGTCCGAATACAACCATCCATATCGAAACAACTAGCAGACTAAGGCATGGCCTAGTGGTGAGAGGGGTTGATGCTTTCCCACCCACCCGAGTTCAAGTCCTCATGCTTCCAATTTCGGTGATATTGCACCCCTCTTCTATAAAAAAATACCGCAGGCCTCCTCCCCGTAGGAAATCATATCGGAACAACTACAATGCAAAAGAGGGCGAACGCTTACACTTCATACCTTTTTAATTTCAACCCACATTATAAATAAAATTCACCCCTGTATCAAAGCAATGTGGTATTGCGGACATGGTGGTAGCTAAATGCAGAAAGCAAAAACAGAATTGGGATAGTTTAGCAAAAAAAAATGTGGATTTTTAATCTTAAATGAAAAACTAAATTTATTAATAATAATAAAAATAGGGAATTTTAGGAAAATGGTGGAAGATAAAATTTAGATATCGCATTGAATTAGAAAAAACTTGCAAAACAAAAAATATATCATAAATGTTCCAAAAGACAAGAGGTTTTAGCAAACTCATAAAATATATGATCATGCATGAAAAAATAGAAAAACTTTTTACTGCCAATAACAATTGAAATAAGCATTCTATTTGGCCTTTACATGGATGCTTGAATATCTCAACATATATGAATGGATGTATGAACTCAGATGCACAAAACAACTAGAAGTTTTTCAAAAATCAGTATGTGGATAAACCGATAAACGACACTAAAGCAAAATAGTATGGTGCTTCTCATTGTTAATCACATTTTACACATTTCTTAAAAACATTATGGCTGTTTCCATAGTGTTTTTTTTTAAGTTCTTGTTTTGTGAAGACTACCCATGTGTTTTTTTTATTGTTTCTTCAATATGAGTTTTCCAATTGCACAAATATTCCAGGTAACGCAGACACTCATATACACATGCATACACTCACCCCTATGAATGCACGCATATACACCCTACCCCTATGAGCATCTCCGATAGACTGACCCGATGGGTCGAGTCTTGAGATTGACGAAGTCACCACAGACGACTCGCTGTCGACGGGAACGTTGCCTCTCACTGAAGAATATTCCGCCTAAATGAGAAACACCAGTGTCAAACTTAGGGTTTGAACTCTGGTGGGCTGGGTACAACCATCCTCCTAACCATCTTGCCACAGACAATTTCACATTGGTGGTCCCTAGCCGTCCGATGAGAGATGTTCGCTCCTCCCGAGTAGCTCTTGGCGCGAAGCATTATGAAGGAATTGCAGCGTCGGATTGAAGATGAGCGTCACATGGAGGCCAATGACCGAAGCGTTAAGTGAGGAGGTTGGCTACTGAACTTAACTGAATTTTGGACGGTGCTTCTGAACTTCACAGTAAATGCCGGTAGGAAAGAAATGCTCCATGTCTTATTAAAAGCGTCATTGCAAGGACGTTCAAGCTACAAAACAGATTAAACGCAGTACACTCAAGCTCAATCATCGCCAAAATTGAAGCCGAGGCTATTAACTGGGGCACCACGGGCACCAAGCATATGGGCGCTATAACTGCCGCGTGGAGTCCCTATCTCTTTTGTAGCCTACGGTGTGTTATAGCAACTTAAAATCGTCTCCTTAATTAGTGAGATGAGGCAAATATTTTTTCTATGATTCAAAAACAACAACAAAAATACAGTCAAGCGATGCAATCTCACTAGTCAGGCAAAAAACAATACACTTAAGCGATACAATCTCAGTCAAGCACCACGCGGCTTAGTGCTAGTTAGATCTAGAAGGTGGAATTGTTTCGGTTGCATGAACAAGTGTTCGATCTGACCAATACTTGATGCTTTGCCTCTTGTTGTTGTCAGCACTGTACTGAATCCGAATTTTCACGGCTAGAACAGATTGGCTAATTTTTTTAATAATACATTTATTTAATTAAATTCGAAAAATATTACGGAAAACTACGAATTTACAGGAATAATACGGCCTCGGCCAGATTTGGGCCGACAAAACCTCGTCGGCCAGAGTTGGGCCGAAAAGCGCCAGCCGGCTAAACTCCAGCCGACTGATTTGCATGGCGGGCCACGCCTGCGGCCGATAGGCCTTTCGGCGTCACGTGGCCTCCCGTCGGCCCAAGCCTGGCCGACCGGCCCCTGATCGGCGAAAGCCTGGCCGACAGGGTGCTGAATAAGGCTCGGCCGAGCCTCTTCTTCCTCGCGTTCCTTTCTTCCTTTCTTCCTTTCTTTCTCACACATATCCTTCCACATTGCATCGATACATTAATCTAACATACAACTACAACTCTCCGTTACAACTTCAGTAGTTCTACGTACTGGATCTTAAAGATACTTGTAAATAATACATATAACTCAACGATAACTAATTCTAATCAACGACTTCACTTCCCTCTGCCACGTGTTCGTGATGGAGGCATGAAGTCATCATCACTATTTTCATCGGCGACAGCCTTCGATGCGTCAACACTCTTGATCTTACGTCTGCGGTTGTGTAGCGCCCCGACCCCGGTACTATACAAAGATGCTGTGTGTCACTGGTTATGCGATACCACCGAAGGTTACTGGGCACACCTCTCCCAGGCCAGAACCTCTGGCAGGCGTTGCTCGGAATTGATCATCGGCAACACAACACTTCGATTGATGCCATAACACAGGCACAACTATCAAAATATAATAGAGAGATCAAGACTGCAGAACAACTGGCACATTACAGACTCTACGATTCAAAGTAATATTATATAACTTGTTTTACAGTACTTGGTAATATTACAAACAGAAGTCAGATGACCCAACATTACAACATTCAACGGAAAGCGGATATGTTGCTATTCAACAAGATAGCAAAAGGCCTAAGAGGCCAGAAATAAGCAACGTAGGCTACATAACCTACAAGTTCCAGGCTGCCACCTGGGAACCCCAAACTACTCGTCGATGTCAACGTAGAAACCAGCGTCGGAGTGAGGGTCTTCACCTGAACCAAATTAAGCAAACATGAGCACCGAAGGTACTCAACAAGACTTAATTAACCTGTTATATATCTGCTTGTTCAGAGAGATTGTATGACGGTTGTTTTGCATAAAGCCAACTTTTCAATAGAGGCAGGGCAAAGTAGAAGTCGTCTACTTAGAGCTTCTTTGTAAAGGGGATAAGAGAGCAAGACTAGATCTCATATTCATTGGATATCCACCAACTTAATATCATCATACTTTCAACCGGGATCACCCCCTCGACACCCTCGAGGAAGCACCTTTCATTTGTTATCAACAAGTTTTACGATCCCGTTCAAGTTATCTATGATCACAGAATCCGTCACCAAGTCGTCCATAACCGCGGACACGGCTTTTCGAAAAGATTTAACCCTGCAGGGGTGTACAATGTTTACCACACGTACCAACCGACTCTTAATGCCACTCGATTAGCACTCTTCCTTGGAGTGCCGGTAGAGGGTGGTTGACCACGACCTTTACCTTAGTTGATTATATCCCATGGGTCATCCATAACAGGGAACAGCCGCCATTATGCGAGATGGCCACCTCGTGACGGTCCCCGTTACTCTGTCACAGGAATCAAGATCCGTGTTCGTCCATCACTGGATCCCTGCCAGGCCCTATCCTCTCTCAATCATTTTTAACCCACACGCGAATGGAAAACCAAACTACGTGTCCCATGGGTACAACCAACCAAGTTAGTTAGTCGAGCAAGGTGTTAGGCCCGCGCGTGGAAGTACGCTCAGTCTTGGCTTCAAAGGCGAGAACTCAGGTCCTAGGGCGGCGAGAACGAGACAACCCACCACAGACCCTGTGGCCTCTCATCCATGGCCTTTTAGTCAATTTACCTGCTCACATATCTTTCCACGATATCCTAACATATCGATATCCTGACATATTAAGTTCATTCGCAACTCTGATTCACCAACCGGGTGGAGCAGAGATAAACAACTAAGCATGGCTAAGCAGATATAAGGCTCTGGCGATCTACTCATTTCAAAACTACGGCTGCTTGGAACAATGGTTGAGGATATCTGCGTGATTCAAATATATAGGAGACTTCTATTTAAAGACCAAAATACATTGGAATCGTATGCAAGTACAAGAGTGAAATACTTCAAAATCATATATGGGCAGATAAGAGGTTATGCTTGCCTTGGTTTGTTGATAAATAACCAATAACAAATCGTTTGAATCTTCTTCTTGACTTGATCATCGATGATCAAGTATTCATCTTTGAAGTTGTCCATCTTGACTTCGGATTCGTGTTCTACCGAAAAGAACGAAACACCGGAAAAGGAAAATAACAATCAACCATGGCATTGATGCAATACGCACAAATGTATGCATGACAGATTAAGGAGTTCAATTTAAAGCCCTAAACATGAATAACCATTTAATTGGGGTCTAAACATAATTAACAACATTATTTGGAAATAACCCCATAATTCCATAAGTTGGTTATTTAGTTCTTCTAATTGAATCTCAATTTAAGTTAGTTAGGCATGCATGATTTTGATACAAACAGACAGATTACAATTTTCTGAACATTTTGGTATTTTGAACACATTTTTCGAATAAACAGATCTATAGATATTGATTTTACAAGTTAAAATCATTTTCGGGAAACAGTAAACAGCAGATCCGAAGCTGGCCTTTTAAACTCTCTAAAAGGGTCTCAGGTTAGCTCCTAATTAATTTATACAGAAATATTGAGTACGTGTATCCAGAACCACAACAACCAGTTCTAACTCTCAGCTAAGCTGAAAACTTTCTGGAACTAGATCTTTTCTTAAAAACTGAATATGTGTACTGACGTACCAGGGAACACTCTGAGAACTCCCAGATTTCTGCCTGTTGTTGAATTTCGAAATAGATGGTTCAGTTTGGCAAGATATTTTCACAACAGGAACTACGAGATCTGGAGTTCCTCTCTTCCCATCTTAAATATTATTTTCACTTCTATGCATCGGTACAATAGACAATAGAAACAAGGAGCTGATTTAACCAAGAAAAGCTATCGTTGGTAGCCTCACTCACGAGCTGTACCTGAACTCCAGGAGACTCAAGAAACGGATCTGAAATAGCCTGGTCTTTTCTTCTTCTCTCCTTGCTATCGTTGATGTACTCCTGATTGGTCTGCTCCTTCTTCTGATTGGTCTGCTCCTTCTCTACACAGCGCAAGTCCTGCTGCTCCTCTCCAGGCGATGCCCTGCTAGATGGTCGAAGCTAGGTTCTTGAGAGGCTGGCTAAATCGGTTGGCTGTGGTATGAGGGGATGACGATGGATGGGCTGGTCTTATCCCCTGGTGTTCACGGCGGCGGCGCGGATCCTTGCGCTGCAGCGACGGCATCGGCGTCGACACGCAGCTGCTTGTGCTGACGAGGACCAAGGGGACTTGGGCTGGGCTTTGCTAAGCTGTCACATGTGGTGGATCGTAAAGACACGGCAGAGAACAAACTGGATTGGGCCAAAGGTTAAAACCACGTTTTGTTTTCCTGTTTTGAGTAGGTTTGGGGATTGAAAACTTGTACAAACAAATCTGAAGATATTCAGTGGCCTTCCCAACATACATTAGAAGGTCCACATGTTTTTATTTCGAAATTTTGAGGCCTTTTTGGGAGCATTTTAAATAGAAGGCAATGTACAATTCAGAGTGTTTCAATTTGCCTCATAATGCGTTGTTTTCTTTAAGAGTTAGATTTAATGCATGCTATGCTCATGAATGCACATATCAACTCCTAATCAGGATTAGCTAAACTGGTGATGTTACAAATCTACCCCCTTATAAGAATCTCATCCCGAGATTCCTAGGTAGGAACATCGTGAAACTCTTCATCGGCTTCCCTTCAAGTGCATCAACTAACTTACTTTTTGGGCAAGATGGAATGACTCTGGAAAGATTGATCTTCAAAAGATCGAGTATCTCATGGTTAACCCATGGAAGGAGTATTTATGAACAACACTTGAGCTGATAAGCATAAGACATGTCAAGGTAACAGAGGGAACAATAGAAGGTTCAATTTGATATACAACGGTTTCAAGGAAAGATTGAGACCATGAACTTTCAAAGGTAAACCTCAAGTAAACAGCTTGGGAGTTACTTGAAGCTGAAGGCCACTCTTTTGTTAACTAGAGGACCAAGACGACAAGATGGTGCGAGAAACATTGATGGGCTAACTACACCCTGGGAAGTGATTCGTAGAGAACACCTGAATGATGCAAGAGGACAAACCTTGATCTCTAGAACCGTAGTTTCTTTATCCAGTCTGATTGCAAACTACGAAGGAAGCTCTTTTCATCCAAGTCTATCAGATTCTTGCGGACTGTCATGTTGTCACTTAACGCCACCAGGATGAACCTATGGATTCAAGACCATATCAAGGAAAGCACTTGCTCAAGCTTTAACCTTTTGACATAGTAAGACGCTTGCCATGTGATTAAAAGTCCAGAGCCCTGATGTGATTGACAAATTCACACAACATGGGAATTGATTAGAACTTCAGGTATGGTCAAAGGCAAAGGAAACACTAATCAGTGACATGCCAAAGATCACCCACAGAGTTGATTTCTTCCCGATGTAGTTGTTGCCACGAGATAATGGTTGAACGATCGACCAAAAGGGATTTAGAAACTTCGTTTGTATTGTTCTTCTTGTTATTCTAGATATCAACCTTGAGCTTCTGGATAGCCTTCATACGTGATCAAGTGAAAACCAGACTTCAAAATTGGAAACATACCATAAGGAGAAACTTATAGAATAAGTTGCACAAGACCCTCATGAAGAGTGGTGGTTATTGTCGAATCAAAGATTATGGCATTAGGCCTTCCGGCTAATTGTGTCAACCACTGCATCAAACCTTGCCGGATTTTCAAGAGACCTACGTCATAACCTTTGCAGAACACGGACCATCATTTCTATTTTAAGCATCAGCATGAACTTCTTGCAACAGGACGCAATTGAGTCCTTGTTGGGAAACATCGAAGAAGATAAAGAAGTTCTTGAACATCTCTTGATTGAACCAATTAGTCAGTGGCTTGGTGTGCATAGAGGACTTCTAATGAGATGGAGGTAACAATCTGCCATCTCAATATTGATCCGCACATGCATGACGGAATGGAGATGATTCTCGAGGAACCAAAGAGAACTTTGTTCAGACTCGCGGCGACATCTTTCCGCAAATGCACGTGAACCTAGAAAATTACTTCCAACATCCAGAACACATACTTCGTCATGAAACAAAGTTGGTTCTTACAAGTTTCCAACACTAGTGCTAGCTGTCCAACATGAACCTGTTCAAACCTTGGAAAAGACAAAGATGTGATCGATGGGCTCAGCCACGAACTTATCAAGATACTCCAAGGAGATGGACTCATACGTTGAATGAGGCAGAAGTATTGGTCAGTCCAAAGGACATGAAGGTGCGCTCAAGTGAATCACCACGATTAGACACACAATCAAGATAGTCCTTGGGGCCGAGTTTGATTTGACGATAGCCCAAATTTAAATCAAAGGTTATGAATATAGCAATTCCAATAAGGAGACACTATATTGCTTCAGAATGAAAAGAAGTAGACATGCCTTAGAAAAAGAACAAGTCAAATTGAGCTCTTGTCTTAAAACTCTTCAGGTTGTAACTTTAGCTCAACCAACTAGTTCAGAGTATCCAGCACGGTTACTTGGATAAAGAAATTGTTCAGAGAAGGAACTTACTCCCGAACTCGACATCAAGGTCAGGTGAAAACCTGAAGATACTTCTGGAAAGACTCCAGAATATCACGAACCACCGGTATGTTACTGAATTTGAAAGAAATCTTTTTTTTTCAATACAACATGATTTGATCTTAAGAGTTTTGGGCACGAACCTAACTCCTTGATCAAAGATGTGCTTCAGAGCAAACAGACTTGGTAGCACATTCAACTTCACTTAGTGATCGGATAACCAACCATGCTAAGAGGGAAACAAATGTCCTTGGATTTCAAGCAATAATAATTGCTAGGAATTCTCCGATAGCCACATCAATATGCACAGTCATCATTCTCAGGCACGAGCAGCTCGGAGGAAGGCGTGAGTAAGGATGGATAAGAGCATCACTGTATCAGTAAGGCCACGAGACTCAGCATGACCTCCTGATATAGAAGAGTGTGATACTGTAAGGTAGAACAGAACATAAACTTATGATGCCTCTTGATTATGCGGATTACAACACTTTGACCTGGCCTGGGAGATAGACGAGGTATTGGAGTTTGTTTGTCCATACATCCCAAAGTGGAATGTTATGATGAACCACAAGAGCGACACGCATTAGAAAGCTCCAATGCACATACGCAACTTGGCTGCACACAGGCAGACAAAGGTCCGAATGAAAATGTAGATGAGCATCATGCATCGATAGAGTGAGCACCACATGGTTAACAAACCACATGATTCAACACACTGCAAACTAGCACGATCCGGGACCTTCGGTTCAGTTCAAGTCCAAGGGTTAAAACCGATGGGAAAGAGTAATTACTAACTGAGTGTCGCAAAGGCACTATGATGTAGTAATCACGACGTAACTTCCGGAAGCCATACAGAGCTTCAGAAGTAACAAAACAAAGCAAAGAAGACATCTGAGGTGAAAGCAAACATCGAAGCCTGGAACGAAACGATGTGGAACCCACAAATTTAAGAAGTCATTTATGGGAGGAGATTTCTCAGATTAAACAAGAGAAAGACGAAACTCAAGACACAACAGACTAAAGAAAACACAACACTAAGTCAACGGGTTAAGACACGGCCTGTGCTCGAGGCACCTGAAATTTGAAAGACTAGAAGAGATAGCAAAACCTTGTCAAACCAACACAAGGTAAGTTGACTCAGAATTAGAGCGATACCAGATAAGGAATAAAAAGAATCCTAATGAGATTTTCACAACTCATTTTTAGGTTCAATATAGTTTTCAGAAACACTAGACTCAACATCGACCAAGCAGAAAGGTTTTCCTACAGGCAGTCCGGCTCTGATACCAAAACTTGTAGCGCCCCGAACCCGGTACTATACAAAGATGCTGTGTGTCACTGGTTATGCGATACCACCGAAGGTTACTGGGCACACCTCTCCCAGGCCAGAACCTCTGGCAGGCGTTGCTCGGAATTGATCATCGGCAACACAACACTTCGATTGATGCCATAACACAGGCACAACTATCAAAGTATAATAGAGAGATCAAGACTGCAGAACAACTGGCACATTACAGACTCTACGATTCAAAGTAATATTATATAACTTGTTTTACAGTACTTGGTAATATTACAAACAGAAGTCAGATGACCCAACATTACAACATTCAACGGAAAGCGGATATGTTGCTATTCAACAAGATAGCAAAAGGCCTAAGAGGCCAGAAATAAGCAACGTAGGCTACATAACCTACAAGTTCCAGGCTGCCACCTGGGAACCCCAAACTACTCGTCGATGTCAACGTAGAAACCAGCGTCGGAGTGAGGGTCTTCACCTGAACCAAATTAAGCAAACATGAGCACCGAAGGTACTCAACAAGACTTAATTAACCTGTTATATATCTGCTTGTTCAGAGAGATTGTATGACGGTTGTTTTGCATAAAGCCAACTTTTCAATAGAGGCAGGGCAAAGTAGAAGTCGTCTACTTAGAGCTTCTTTGTAAAGGGGATAAGAGAGCAAGACTAGATCTCATATTCATTGGATATCCACCAACTTAATATCATCATACTTTCAATCGGGATCACCCCCTCGACACCCTCGAGGAAGCACCTTTCATTCGTTATCAACAAGCTTTACGATCCCGTTCAAGTTATCTATGACACAGAATCCGTCACCAAGTCGTCCATAACCGCGGACACGGCTTTTCGAAAAGATTTAACCCTGCAGGGGTGTACAATGTTTACCACACGTACCAACCGACTCTTAATGCCACTCGATTAGCACTCTTCCTTGGAGTGCCGGTAGAGGGTGGTTGACCACGACCTTTACCTTAGTTGATTATATCCCATGGGTCATCCATAACAGGGAACAGCCGCCATTACGCGAGATGGCCACCTCGTGACGGTCCCCGTTACTCTGTCACAGGAATCAAGATCCGTGTTCGTCCATCACTGGATCCCTGCCAGGCCCTATCCTCTCTCAATCATTTTTAACCCACACGCGAATGGAAAACCAAACTACGTGTCCCATGGGTACAACCAACCAAGTTAGTTAGTCGAGCAGGGTGTTAGGCCCGCGCGTGGAAGTACGCTCAGTCTTGGCTTCAAAGGCGAGAACTCAGGTCCTAGGGCGGCGAGAACGAGACAACCCACCACAGACCCCTGTGGCCTCTCATCCATGGCCTTTTAGTCAATTTACCTGCTCACATATCTTTCCACGATATCCTAACATATCGATATCCTGACATATTAAGTTCATTCGCAACTCTGATTCACCAACCGGGTGGAGCAGAGATAAACAACTAAGCATGGCTAAGCAGATATAAGGCTCTGGCGATCTACTCATTTCAAAACTACGGCTGCTTGGAACAATGGTTGAGGATATCTGCGTGATGCAAATATATAGGAGACTTCTATTTAAAGACCAAAATACATTGGAATCGTATGCAAGTACAAGAGTGAAATACTTCGAAATCATATATGGGCAGATAAGAGGTTATGCTTGCCTTGGTTTGTTGATAAATAACCAATAACAAATCATTTGAATCTTCTTCTTGACTTGATCATCGATGATCAAGTATTCATCTTTGAAGTTGTCCATCTTAACTTCGGATTCGTGTTCTACCGAGAAGAACGAAACACCGGAAAAGGAAAATAACAATCAACCATGGCATTGATGCAATGCGCACAAATGTATGCATGACAGATTAAGGAGTTCAATTTAAAGCCCTAAACATGAATAACCATTTAATTGGGGTCTAAACATAATTAACAACATTATTTGGAAATAACCCCATAATTCCATAAGTTGGTTATTTAGTTCTTCTAATTGAATCTCAATTTAAGTTAGTTAGGCATGCATGATTTTGATACAAACAGACATATTACATTTTTCTAAACATTTTGGTATTTTGAACACATTTTTCGAATAAACAGATCTATAGATATTGATTTTACAAGTTAAAATCATTTTCGGGAAACAGCAGATCCGAAGCTGGCCTTTTAAACTCTCTAAAAGGGTCTCAGGTTAGCTCCTAATTAATTTATACAGAAATATTGAGTACGTGTATCCAGAACCACAACAACCAGTTCTAACTCTCAGCTAAGCTGAAAACTTTCTGGAACTAGATCTTTTCTTAAAAACTGAATATGTGTACTGACGTACCAGGGAACACTCTGAGAACTCCCAGATTTCTGCTTGTTGTTGAATTTCGAAATAGATGGTTCAGTTTGGCAAGATATTTTCACAACAGGAACTACGAGATCTAGAGTTCCTCTCTTCCCATCTTAAATATTATTTTCACTTCTATGCATCGGTACAATAGACAATAGAAACAAGGAGCTGATTTAACCAAGAAAAACTATCGTTGGTAGCCTCACTCACGAGCTGTACCTGAACTCCAGGAGACTCAAGAAACGGATCTGAAATAGCCTGGTCATTTCTTCTTCTCTCCTTGCTATCGTTGATGTACTCCTGATTGGTCTGCTCCTTCTCCTGATTGGTCTGCTCCTTCCAGGGGCGGCGCTAGTAGGGGGTCGAGGGTAGTCGGTCGACCCAGCTCAAATCGAGGGAAAAGAAAATCAGGTGCCAGGAAATAGAAAAATCACCACGACCCTGAGTCCTGACCCCGTGAAGAACACGATCTCCAATCGCCGCCACCCGCCGCCCGGCCAGCCCTGTGTCGCGCCCCCGCCGGCCACCGCCCCGCCCGGCTCGTCCAGGGGCCGGCCACCGCCACGCCCCACCCCATCCGCGCAGCCACCCGCTGCCCGGCTCGATCTCAGTCCTAATGATTACCAGCTGATAGGTGATAGCGTGCTTCGCTAGCAGCTCGTTCCTCACCAATCTCAGTCGCCGTCGTGGTCGCGCTGGCCGGCTAAGATAGTATGTGCTCTGCCTAGCTGCTTATACCTCACCGTCGTCGTCGTGTGCGTGTCGACTGGCTGCCTAAGCGGCGCCCGGCTAGCTGCCGCCGCACCGTCCCGTCGCTCGTCGTTGAGCTCGCAGCGCTGGCATGCACTTGCAAGACAGCGAGTGACACCGGCAAGCACCGGCACCGATGGAGCACTTACGCTAGTTCGTTTGTCAGCAGTGCTGGATCCCCACTTGCCAAGGTACTGAAGATAGAAGGGGGATGGAGGTTATGGCTTCAGATTTTTACAAAAACTACATTCGAAGGTGTGCAAGATATGAATCGTGTGCTGGATCACGTACCTAGGAAAGTAACTACTCAAATAATGAACTTATTGTTAAGGCCGAGTACTAGCCAGAAGAAGTGAAGATAGCCTTGTTTCAACTGTTTCCTACAAAGGCGCCGGGTTTCGTCTTGCCAGTTTCGTCTTACTAATTTGGATTTAACTTTATGATACTACCTTATCAAAATGTAGCACTATTTTGTATGTAGTTTTTTGGTCTTTGTAGTCAGTTTGTACTTGTGCTTGATAAAATATGAAATTGAATCTGTTTGGACCAATCTTGTGTTGAATACACTTACTTTTTTTGTCTATTTTTTTTTAGATTATTTGTTCGACCCGGCTCAGTTCAATTCCTGGCTCCGCCACTGGCTCCTTCTCTACACAGCGCAAGTCCTGCTGCTCCTCTCCAGGCGATGCCCTGCTAGATGGTCGAAGCTAGGTTCTTGAGAGGCTGGCTAAATCGGTTGGCTGTGGTATGAGGGGATGACGATGGATGGGCTGGTCTTATCCCCTGCTGGTGTTCACGGCGGCGGCGCGGATCGTTGCGCTGCAGCGACGGCATCGGCGTCGACACGCAGCTGCTTGTGCTGACGAGGACCAAGGGGACTTGGGCTGGGCTTTGCTAAGCTGTCACATGTGGTGGATCGTAAAGACACGGCAGAGAACAAACTGGATTGGGCCAAAGGTTAAAACCACGTTTTGTTTTCCTGTTTTGAGTAGGTTTGGGGATTGAAAACTTGTACAAACAAATCTGAAGATATTCAGTGGCCTTCCCAACATACATTAGAAGGTCCACATGTTTTTATTTCGAAATTTTGAGGCCTTTTTGGGAGCATTCTAAATAGAAGGCAATGTACAATTCAGAGTGTTTCAATTTGCCTCATAATGCGTTGTTTTCTTTAAGAGTTAGATTTAATGCATGCTATGCTCATGAATGCACATATCAACTCCTAATCAGGATTAGCTAAACTGGGGATGTTACAGGTTGCCTCGTTTAGAAGGCATGAAATCATCATCACTGTCAGCTTTGGCCTTTGATATAGCCTTCTTCACGTCATCAGCGTACAATGCATTCTGTGGACGGCCATCAGGACAAGCGCCAAAAAGAGCTTCCATCCAACCAAAATGAGGGATCTCTTTGTTCAGAAACTGTGCGTCTGCGGGCCAGCGCTGCACAAGAACAATAGCAGAGAAAAATATTTCAGACAAATAACACTATATTCTAACAAATAAAACTTTCGTACTCAGTTACCTCCACGTGAAATGCATATGACTCCCGCGAAAAATGGATTATCTGCGACTTAGGAGTCATAGGCATGTCCCGTAGACCCGCATCAATATCTTTTAGCTCATACACTCTCTGCCACTTCCACCGCCACCCATCAATTTCATCTAAAATTTCATCGGGGGTCATATGCGGGATTTTGTATTTTTTGGCTATAGTTTCTCCCAGCTCACGAAGGTTGCCCGTCTCACTAACTAGCTCCCTATAACAGCTCTTCGGCCTACCCTCCCTAATACTACCATCAGTCCATCTTACGGCTTCATACAGAACACACCATGACCTATGTTCCAAACTAGGACCCAAACTACCAGACATCCTTCCTATGCGACTAACAAAATCACCACGCACCGCACGCCTCCATCACAACGTCTGCTGGGGTATATATAAGCTCACCCGGGAGAATAAGAGCGGGAGAAAAATGGCGGGAGGAAAAGGGCGGGAGAAAAATGGCGGGAGGAAAAGGGCGGGAGAAAAATGCCGGCAGGAAAAGGGCGGGAGAACATGGCGGGGGAAGATGGCAGGAGAAAAAGGGTGGGAGGAGAATGGCGGGACAAAAAGGGCAGGAGAAGATGGCGGGAAGATATGTGCCGGAACGGAGGGAAAAAACATACATGCAGAAGTCGGCCCAGCTTAAGCCGACTGGGTCTGGTCGGCTGGGCCTAGGCCGACAGGGGCTTGTCGGCCCAATACTAGCCGATAGATTTCTCTGACAAGTGCAGGGGTCGGCCGACAGGCCTTTCGGCCCAACCCTAGCCGACCGGGCCTTGTCGGCCCAAATCTGGCCGAGGCCGTATTATTTTTAGAAAATCGTCGTTTTCCGTAATATTTTTCGAATTTAATTAAATAAATGTATTATTAAAAAAAATCAGCAACAGATTGAAGTTGAGGTGGTGTTTAAAGCTTGAGAAAGATCGTGTAGACTGGTAGAGTGGTAGGCTAATGGATGCTAATGTGATAGACTGGTAGAGTCGTAGGCTAATGGCAGTATGAATAGGAGAAGGACAGAGCCTGAGAAAGATCTGAAAAGAGGGACGGTCCGACACGTTGACACCTGTGGTAAGGCCAAGGGATTGATTGAGACTGAAGATGAGATGGTGTTGATTGTTGTGGAAGGGAACTCGTGGTAGTGCAGTACCAATAGCGATGCTTAAAGCAATAGATGATCGAGAGAGGCAGTGTAATTGACAAGTTACTGTCCTGTCGAAATTTGCATTTCATTAGATAAATCTCATGAATTTGCTGTGTTTATACATCTGATTGAAAATGTGAACTTGAAAAATTTACTGAACAAATTCTTGGCCGAACAGGTATTGACAGAGATTGCAAGGCTAATGGACAAATTCAAGGACGTAGACACCAGCATCACCGTCGTCGGGCACAGCCTAGGCGCCACCCTGGCCACCCTCAACGCCGTAGACATCGCCGCCAACTCCTACAACAGGTCCCCAGCCAGGAGCCCGTGCCCGGTCACGGCCGTCGTCTTTGGCAGCCCGCGCACCGGCGACCGCGACTTCTGTGACATCTTCCACCGCCTCCCGGACCTCCGGATGCTCCGCGTCCGGAACCTGCCGGACCGCATCCCGCACTACCCGCCCGTGGGGTACGCCGACATCGGCGTGGAGATGCTGATCGACACGCGCCGCTCGCCGTTCCTCAAGCCCCACGGCAACGAGTCGCAGTCGCACGACCTGGAGTGCCACCTGCACGGCATCGCCGGGTGGCAGGGGGAGCACGGCGAGTTCGAGCTGGTGCTCGACCGGGACATCGCGCTGGTGAACAAGTTCGATGACTGCCTCACGGACGAGCACCCGTGCCGGTGGGCTGGAAGGTGCACCACAACAAGAACATGGTGAAGGATCCCCAAGGAAGGTGGGTCTTGGAGGATCACGATCCCGACTACGATGGCGACGACAGCATGTAGGAGGCTAGGAATTCAAGAGCATGACTTGGACGTACGACGGATCTTCTGCCACTCCATGCCATGGCGTCTCTGTTGCTATCTTTTGTGGGTCGTGACAAAATGATGTTTTTGTTTTACTTGAAAATTATGTATGTTTATTTTCATTTTTCATCCTGCAGATTTGGTCTTAATTTGGTCAATTGAAGCACTTGATTGCATTGGCCAATCATAAACATAAATGATTTGACTTTTTTAGATAAAGGGTTTTATTATTTAAAGTTTAAGTATTACACCCGGTCTCTGCATCACAAAAATGCGCACATCCGCAATCCAAGTGGCAACATAAAGGTAAAAGAGCACTAGGCGTATTACAATCATGAGAGAATAAAATAAAACGCCAGCACTGTAGGTGACTGCGATCGCCTATGCAGCACCGATCCTGCGATCAAGCGACCATCCATGATGGGTAAAACTATCTCTCGCCACCTCTTCCAAACGTGCACATGCCTCCGTAAAGAGGCCTCGATGTCCCTCCCGTTGTAAGGTGGACCATGAACGGAGAATACTTGTGCACCTGTAGAGTACCTGTAAACGAGAAACATCTTTATCGTTAAAAACCTTGTCATTTCTACTTAGCCACAGCAACCATATTACGGCTATCGCTCCCACCCTAATAGCGTTTTTGTACTTTCTATCAATCACATGTAGCCAGTTGCCAAAAACATTAGCCACAGACTTTGGTTGATATAAGTTAGATGCTATCTGGATGGATGATCATATAGAACGTGCGAAACTATGCTCGAAGAATAAGTGTTTTATTGTCTCATCTTGTAGACAAAACATACACTTCGTACTTCCATACCAATTCCGTTTAACAAGCTTATCCTTAGTTAGAATGACACCCCTACGAAGATACCACGTAAATAATTTGATTTTAAGTGGAATCTTCATTTGCCATATTTTTTTACTATCATCGACTGGCACATCGGAATGTACTAGTGCCCTATACATGGAATCTACGGAGAATTTTCTATTCGCACATAGATTCCAACGAAACTCATCAGGATCTTGTGTGAGCTGCACCGAATTCAGCCGTACCAACAAGGAATTCCAAGACGTGAGTCTTGGCCCAATGAGATCTCGCCTGAACGTCACGTTCAGAGGAGAAGATTGCATGACAGTGGCAATAGTGTCTCCTTTATGACGCACAATATTGTATAGGGCTAGATATTAATCCCGGAGGGTAGTATTACTTAACCATTTGTCCTCTCAGAATCTAATCTCCGTACCATCCTTAATATTAAATACTCCGAAGCGAAAGAAATGTTTCTTTATCGCCATCAGTCCGGCCCAAAAGTGGGAGTCACCAGTTTTCCAGTACACCTGTGAAACCTCCTTTGTTCCAATGTATTTCTTTTAAGTAGTGTTTGCCATATCCCATCCTCAGTAAGCAGCTTAAAAAGCCATTTCCCTAGAAGGGTCGAGTTCTTGACGTTAAGGTCATGAATACCCAGCCCTCCCTGATCCTTAGGCCGACAAACAACATTCCATTTAGCCAATCTATATTTCTTTTTCTCACCATCTCCTTGCTAAAAGAATCTTGATCGGAAGAATCCAATTTATGCAAGACTCTTTTTGGTATTTGGAAGAAGGATATCATATACAGTACCATATTTGTTAGTACTGAATTAATGAGAACCAACCTCCCACCAAGAGAAAGCAACTTTCCTTTCCAACTAGACAACCTAGCTTGAAGACGTTCCTCGACGTGGCGCCATTCCGCATTAGTCAATTTCCGGTAATGTATTGGAATTCCAAGATACATTATTGGAAATTTACATTGCTCACAACCAAATATATCGGCATACTGAGCGGCTGCTTCTTGAGCCTCACCAAAGCAAAACAATTCACTCTTGTGGAAATTGATTTTTAATCCCGATAATTGCTCGAATGCTGATAATATCAATTTCAGATTCGCAGCCTTATCTAGATCATGTTCCATAAAGAGAATTGTATCGTCTGCATATTAAAGGATAGATAGCCCCCCATCGACAAGGTGAGGAATCACTCCTTCAATTTGGCCATCCATCTTTGCACGTTCAATCATGATCGTTAACATATCCGCCACTATATTAAATAGTATCGGCGATAAATGATCACCTTACCTTAATCCCTTTTTTGTTTGGAAGTAGCGACCAACGTCATCATTGATTCGACTTTGGACAATGTTTTCCAAGAATTGTATGGAACCGGGGAGGGCTCCTCCCAGAGAATCGAAAAAAAACGATCGCCTGATTACCGGTGCATCAAGCTGCCATATGTGTAACCCGTCGCTGGCCGGTTTGCTCTGCTCTCGCGCCAGGGAGGCGGAGCATGGCCCTACCGTCGCTAGCTTTCTGGGACCTGACCAGCAAGGCCTCAGCCCTCAATGTCGTCGCTGCATCAAGTCTCTGAGACTGTCTTTGCTGCTGCTAAGTGTAAACTTTCGTCAGTTTTGGCCATGTTCTGTATGCCATCAAGCGTGATACCATACAATGGAACTTTTGCCTTTGGAAACCATCTTTCCCGCAGTATTGTACTCACAGCTATGGAAACATTTATTGAACTCGAACTCCAGCTAAAGAAGCTCTATGAACTGTTTCATCTAGAAAAAAGCTCTATGAACTGTTCTCTTTGCTCAAACGCAGGGAATCTACCTTCTGCTGAAAACGACTCCGCACATGCCCTTCAACTCACGGAAACGAGCAATATGCCAATTGAACGCCTGCCAATTTCGCTAAGACCCACACATTCCTGGACCTGGGCTACCCGGGCCACCATTTTGCTGAACCTCTGCATGGAAACAAACAAGATAGAAAGACCCAGCAAAGAGCTACAGTCCACAGACAACCAATCCCCAGTGGACAACCGATCTGCATCACGCTATCGGGCCGCTAAGATTGCCCTGGAGACGGGTGAAATGTGTTACAGGCTTACAGCTTCTGTTTGCTCACGACCATTGGCCATGCCTGCTTGTCGACATGGGGAGGTACAGAAGCTGTGATCGGCATTGCACGAATTAGTTCTTGCCCACAAGAAGGCAGTGTTAGTTACTCGGTTAGTTCGGCGCTTCCCAGGCATATATACCTGTATTTATGGTGGTACCCCATGGCACACAGTGCTGTCTACTTCCTTCTTGATCCTGTCCTTGGCTCCTTGCAATCCCTGGACGGCAACCTGGCATCCATCCATCCCAAGAGCGCATGCCATCATAAATTCATAATGGTATCTGGAGCTCTCCGCAATGCCCTGTGCCGACTTGGCCTTTTAGTTGCTTCCTAGCTGGCTCCTGTTCTTCCCATTTCCCTCTCCTCTCTCTGCTTCCTCGGCAACGCTAGCTCACGGCTCACTTGCAGAGTGACTGGTAAAATACTTCTCCCATGTGGCTTCCAAGAGGCCATTTCTGGCTGGCGCTCGCCGTGTCGTGTGCTCTCCTGGGCCTTGGGGACGGCGCCAGCTCCGCGCTCGGCTGCTACTCGCGCATCTTCAGCTTCGGCGACTCCCTCACCGACACCGGCAACTATGTACGCCTGACGGCGAACAAGAACCCAAGCCCGTACGGCGAGCCGCCGTATGGGACGACGTTCTTTGGCCATCCCACCGGACGGGCGAGCGATGGTCGCCTCGTCATCGACTTCATCGGTACGCAAACTGCTCGCGTCTGCATGTTTTGTTCACCGTTTTGCTTAGCATCTCTGTTTCGGGGATTGTGCGTGCGTGACTGTGTTCTCGGCTATGTTAACCTTTTCTTTCAGAAACACCGATTACACCTAGCTATCCGTACACTACCACCACAAAATTTTAGCCAACTTTCAATGTATCAGATAGATTATCTAGCAGGCTAATGAATGCATAGGTTTACATGACGCATAATTTTACATGATCTTTCGTTTGGTCTCAGATTTTACATTTGGTTGATAGGTTTGGTTACGAAAATTCACTTTGCCTGCCGAGTTCCAGTGATCGCTCTATTTTTAAAAACTTTAAGTTCAAAAAATATCAAAAAACAATTCTGGATGTAGTCAATGATGTATCTTATAAGAATGCAAACTCACAGTGCAAAATTCTTTATATTATGGGTTTCAGAAAAAATCACAAAATCTTATAAATTGAGAACATGTAGGATTTTTTCCCATATTTTTAAAAACTTTTAAATATGAATTTTGAAAAATTTAAAATAAAGTGGGCACTGAACTTGGGAGTCAGCAATCTCCACTTATTTGGTTAGGCCATCGTTCAGCAAATCTTAACATCTCTTATAAAATGGACCCATAAAACCATCAAGCCCAAGGGCTATTTCATCATACATGCAAGACATTAACAACGTCATAACCGTAGAATTGGCCATATAAACTAAAGAGATCAATTGTTGGTACGTGCAAACAAAACAACCAGTTGAAGACCAGACCAGTTTTAAAGGCGACATGTATCAAAGTTGGGCTGATAGCCAAGGAAGTGTTTACCCAACATGTATTGCAGCGTAAATTATACCACTCCATGTTTTTGGCTTAGGCCACTCCATGTTTACTTATTCTATATCAATATGAAAGACAAATCTTTTGCCTCGCTTAAAAAAAAATCTATTGCAGCGTAATATATGCATCTGTCCTCCCTTACTCAAATTGTTTTCTTCTTTTTTCACTACAATTTGGTTTGATTTATGAAATGGTATGTACCTTTGGTATTTATGTGTAGGTGCATCTTAGTTATACAGAGAGTGTGAGAAAGGTAAATTAACTTTTTTGCTTGTACATCTTTGATGCAAGGCTTGAGTAGTTAAAAAAAAACCTTTTTCGAAGAAGGTAGCACAGGGCTTAATTATTTGTGTGTCCTTAAACTGTGCACATTGGCAACTAATTAATTTGTAGAAGTAGCCCCCTCACCGAAACAGTGACAGTAGCTAGCAAGTACCAGATCATGCCCTTCTCAACGATGGGTGTCAAGATCATCCCCTGTACCCTGTACCAAGTACAGGATCGAAGATGCTGCCATTGACCCATCGCAATATGTATGCAGCAAGTTGCAAGATGCTGCCACTTATGCATGGACCAGTCGCTTACCTAGACGTGCCCGACAGAAAGTTCACCCAGAAACCGAATGCTAATTCTTCGAATGCTAGCTTACGCAGCTGCCTCAACTTTCCCATGTATATATGGTTGATGCACAATGTACTGACGACCGAGTCTTGCTTGGTGTTTACTTACATATACGTACGTTGCATGCAGCGCAAGAGTTTGGGTTGGCGAATGTGACGGCCATCCAGGAGGGCACGGCCCCGGCGGACTTCCAGCACGGCGCCAACTTCGCCATCATCTCGGCGACGGCGAACAACGGCTCCTTCTTCGCCGGCAAGGGGATGGACATCAACCCCTTCTCGCTCGACACGCAGATGTTCTGGTTCAGGACCCGCATGCAACAGCTCGTACAGAACAGTAAGCTCGATCGAACTGTATTATTATTACCACGCTAGCTTTAGTTTTCAAAATGATCAATCGTGATAAGACCCGGCCGTAAGTAACGCGTGTGGCGTTTTCCCAGTTGGCGCCAACGTGCTGAGCGACGCGCTGGTGGCGCTCGGGGAGATCGGGGGCAACGACTACAACTTCGCCTTCTCCTGCATGCCGCGCGACAAGGTGCGCGCCTTCGTGCCGGCCGTCGTCGACAAGCTCGCGGCGACGGTGGAGGAGCTGATCGGGATGGGCGCGAGGGCGTTCATGGTGCCCGGGAACCTGCCCTTCGGGTGCACGCCGCTCTACCTGCGGCGCTTCGCGAGCGCCAGAGCCAGGGACTACGACGCGCGCACGGGGTGCCTGTCGTGGTTCAACAAGTTCGCCGAGCACCACAACCGCGTGCTCAGCGCCAGGCTCGACCAGCTCCGGCTCATCCACCCGGAGGTCACCATCGTCTACGCCGACTGGTATGGCGCCATGATGTGCATCTTCCAGGCCCCCGAAAGGCTAGGTACGTTCCTGTAGTCCTGTACACGCGCTATTTTCTTCTCACTTTGGCTCTTTGCGTTGGGACGGCGACATCGTACCAATAATCACCGTTACGCCCAAGATAGTCGTTTGTTTGGTATACCACTATCTTTGGAAGCACCTACTGTGGGGGCGATGGAGTACAGGGTAACACGGGCACAAGCACACATATATAGTTAAGCAGTTGTGGCCAGATAAGCAACAGCAACATGCATGCACGTCGTGTCCTGAACTTGGGCCGACGGTTCACGTGCACTTACTTTGGTAAATATCCAGCTGACAATGAGTGCGCTTACCACCATTATTTTTGAGTTATTTGCACTGGTGGTCACACAACTCGACAGCTATGTGCACTTAAGTCACACATCTGGATAACTGAATTTTTTGGTCACACAACTCGTCATCTGGTGCACTTAAGTCACTGACCCCACCTGTCAGACCGTTTTCCATTGAAGTTGATGCTGACTGGACACGTAATTTTGCAAAAAAAAACCCTGTATTTTTGTACATTTACAAAAAAACCCTATATTTTTGGACATTTAAAAAATTCAGGGGTTTTTTTGAAAAAAATACAGGGGGTTTTTACAAATGTACAAAAATACAGGGGTTTTTTTGCAAAATTATGTGTCCAGTCAGCATCAACTTCAACGGAAAACGGCCTGACAGGTGGGGTCAGTGACTTAAGTGCACCAGATGACGAGTTGTGTGACCAAAAAATTCAGTTATCCAGATGTGTGACTTAAGTGCACATAGCTGTCGAGTTGTGTGACCACCAGTGCAAATAACTCATTATTTTTGGTATGATCTTGTACGCTTATTCGCCATGCCAGACTTTCTTATGCCGAAGAAACTTACTACGTCAAATTATAATCATTCGTTTCTATGATTGAAATTAGCAGCGGACATGTACGTCTGTAAGAGGGAGTCCGTAGGCGATTTATCCGTAGGTTTAGTATTTCCATATGTTAAACGATACGAGCACCTGCATAGTATCATGTGTGTGAGTGAAAAAGTTGGAAGTTTGGAAGTAGAGAGATAGTTTTGCTGATTTCTTTACCACCTGGGAGTGTGGTGTTTTCGTTCGTTAGGATAGTAAACTTGTTCATGTTCTGGTGCTTTCAGGGATGGTGGTGTCCCTGGGGTGTGAGAAATTCTGAATCCTTGTATTACCATCAGTTTTAATGTGAATGAAAATTGGAGGCCATTTTTGGCTCCTCCTCTCGAAAAAAGCTCATATTTTCCATGCTCCCTTATTCACACTTAGCACCTCGTAGTATTAACACTAACGTGATCTTTTATAAATTTTACGAAACTTGTACTCTGAAAAACCTTGATGACCCTGTGTGCAAAACAGGCCCATTGAGAAAATCATATCAGTGCAGTTTGCTTATACTCCCTCCGTTCCATTTTAATTGACTCACATATATCTAGATATGGATGTAAAACGTGTCTAGATGCATCCATATGTAGATATATGTGAGTCAATTAAAATGGAACAGAGGGAGTATAAGATAATGATCATATGTTAAATGATACGAGCACTTACATAGTATGGCGGTCGTCTAGAATTTTTCTTATAGCTCATCTTTTCCCTGCTCCCGTATTAATACTTAGCACTTCGTAGTATTAACACTAACGTGATCTTTTTAAAATTTTACAAAACCTTTACTCTGAAAAACCTAGATCACCCCGTGTGCTAAACAGGCCCATTGATAAAATCATGTCAGTGTGGTTTTCTTATATGAGATAATGCTCATACGTTAAATGATACGAGCACCTCCATAGTATGGAAGTCGTCTAGATTTTTTTCTTATAACTCATCTTTGCCCTGCTCCCTTATTCACACTTAGCACCTCGCGCGTAGTATTAACACTAACGTGATCTTTTATAAATTTTAGAAAACCTTTACTCTGAAAACCTAGATCACCACGTGTGCAAAATAGACCCATTGATAAAATCATGTCACTATGTCAGTGTGGTTTTCTTATATGAGATAATGATCATATGTCAAATGATACGAGCACCTCCAGAGTATGGCACTCGTCTAGAAATTTTCTTATAGCTAATCTTTTCCCGGCTCCCTTATTCACACTTAGCACCTCTAGTATTAAAACTAACATGATCTTTGATAAAGAGCAACGTTTAATTTAAGCAATAGCCTAACAGATAAAAAAATACATGTAAAAAAGAAAACAAATAGAAACACTAATAAAAATCATAAATCATATACACATACATTTGAGTATATTTTGCACTGAGCTAGAAAGCCGCAGATAAATTTTTTTTTGTTGAGGAAATAATATTTAAAAAATTGGTCGAAAAAAATATTGTTAGTTTGTTGCATATAGTGGATACAACTTCCAACATTGCTTATGTCTTTTGGGTCAGACAAACTTCAATGGGCCTGATCATTCACAGGCTCGTAAGGAAGCAAATACGAGAGACGGTCCTCGTCAGGTTGGACAAACTTAATGCCGAATAGCCATAGACAGGCCCAACTACAAGTGCTAAATATCTTGTTACCCCTACCCTTTTTATAGTCAAATTTACCCATGATGAATCGCATCTTAGAGAATTTACCAGGTAAGAATCTTGATATACATTTTCCCAGAAATAAAGGAGAAACATAATAACATCTGAATTTGGTTTGTCCAGACTACCAGTAAGATGCTAGAGTTTGTGGTTTATTTCGTGATTATCTTGATATGGAATCGGCCTCCTAACGTGAGGCATATGGAAAAAAATATTTCTGTTCCGAGAGTCGAACAGAAACGCAACAGGCACCATGACTAATCCCCATACATGCTGCCTCTGCAGGAATAACAAACGCTCTGCTCTCCTGTTGCGGCAACCACACCGTGGCGTGCGGCAAACCTGGGTGCACTGTCTGCGATGATCCATCCACCTACGGCTCGTGGGACGGGACGCACCCGACGGAGGCGGTGTACAAGGTGATCGCCGACGGCGTGCTGCACGGGCCGCACGCGTCTCCTCTTCCTCTAGCCAAGACTTGCCCTCCGAGCTGAAGAAACCTCTGCTCTTCTTTGGAACGGTTGAGGAAACCTCTGCTCAGTTTGCTGATATTAGTGGAAGGAAGAAGAAGAAGGAATTGTGTGAATTGTGCGATATCATGCGTGGAATACGGTAACAACTTCGGTTCAGAGTATAGGAGAGGTTACAGATATATTTTGTGTAGAGAAGTAAATTATGTCCAATACAAAGTACTATACAGTAGAAGTTTGCACAGCCATTGATGGAAGTTCGTAATTTGTTGGGAATTTCACCAGCATCGCACGTTGCATTCTTCCTCGTGATCACAGTATTTTCGTGAGCAAGTGCCGTAATTTCTGTATGAGCATATCGTGGTTCTGTAGGCGCACGTACAATCCACATGACCCGCGCCGCACGCCGCACGCCGCACGTCCATCTTCCTACCTTGGCCGCGCGAGTATATAGCGCTTCTTTGCATCTAGGAACCTGATCCGATCACACCACTTCATACAGACTACTCGGTTCATGGTGCAAGATTAACTCCGTGGTGCCGGCCCAGCTGGTTCGTCAGTCCGACTTCACCATTGCCTGCCGGCCGTGATTACACTCATACCGCGCACGCGCCATGCAGGCTCTCGAGCAGCCGACGATGGCGTCGGAGCTGAGGGCCCTGGTCTGGACGGCGATCCTAGTTCCTGTGTGCGCGGTGTACGCGCGCTCCGCCTGCCGCCGCCTCCCTCCGGGCCGCCGCCGCCTCGCCGCCCTCTTCCCAACATTCCCCGTCTTCATCTACCTGCCGTGCCTGTTCAGCTCCCTCCACCTCCGCCTCTTCTCCACCTTCTTCCACACCTGGCTGGCCACCAACAAGCTCGTCCTCCTCGCGCTTGGCCTCGGCCCGCTCCACCCTTCCCTCCCGCTCCTCCCGTTCCTGCTTTGTGCCGGCCTCCCCATCAAGCTCCGCGTCCAGGGCCCCACCAGGCAGTCTTCTTCTTCGCCCGTCGCCGATTTCCTAATCCCCTGCGCCCGCAGCTTCCTCTTCCTCACCTGCCTCGCTGTGCTCCATCCACACACCGGCTCCCTCCCGCTCTACGTCGTCCACTACCTCTACTGCGCCCAGATCTTCCTCACGCTCGACCTCGTCTTCTCCTCGGTGGGCCTCGTCGCCGCGGCAGCGCTGGACACGGCCATGGAGAGGCAGTTCAGGGCGCCGCTCGTCGCATCGGTGAACGACTTCTGGGGCAGGCAGTGGAACCTGATGGCGGTGGACCTCCTTCGCGCATCGGCGTACATGCCGGTGCGCGCCAGGTGGGGCCGGGACGCGGGCGTGCTCGCCGCGTTCCTCATGTCCGGCGTCCTCCACGAGCTCCTCTACTGGTACATGACGCTGGAGGCGCCCACGGGCGAGATGCTGCTCTTCTTCACGCTCCACGCTGCCTTCCACGTCGCCGAGCGCTGGGCCAGGGTGGCCGGACTGTGGCGGCCCCCCAAGGCGGCGGCGTACGTTCTCGGCACCACGTTCATGGTTGTCACCATATCGGACCTCTTCTTCGGGCCCTTCATTAGGGCCGGCATAGACGTGCGCATGATAAAGGAGTCCGCCGCGGCGGCGGAGCTCGTTAGGGCCGTCGCTAAGCGTCTCATCATCCGTTCGTTTGGGCCTGTCTCGAGTTAGAGAGAGAGGCGACGATCGATGATTCCATTCAAGACAAATCTTTGACCAAAAATTTGATTAACAATATCTCTATTATGATTTACAAAATTCATATCATTGGATTCATATTGAAAAACACCTTCTAGTGATCCCAATATTATATCAAACAAATATCTTATACTTGGACTAATGCTTGAACGTGTGCGCCTTATTCATGAAAATGGAGTAGGTATACAACTTTGCGGTGTAAGGTTCGATAATTAACTTGATGATGATGTTTATAACATCTGACATTGTCTACTACTCCCTCCATTTCGAAATACAGTATGTTTTACCATTTGTCCACATTCATATGTATACAAATGTATGTACACACGTTTTAGTGTGTACTTTCACTCATTTCAATATGCATCAAAACAACATGTGAACCACTTAAAACATTTTACATTTAGTAACGGAGTGAGTAATTGCAAAATCGTACTAGTAATCACATGCGTGCGCTACTTTTTACATACAACGCCACTATATCATTTTTAAGATACCAAAGAAGCCAACTAATAAACAATACTCCCTCTGTTCCATAATATAAGATGTTTTATCTCTCACATATATTGTCTAAATGCATGATACAATGAGTGAACATGCACACTAAAACATGTCTACATATATCTACATATATGTGAACATGCACACATGTTAAAACGTCATATATTGTGGAACGGAGGGAGTATATGTTTACACATTTGGAAACCTCTTATGTTCTAGGGTAATTAAGTGTTGCATGTGTTTCCTCTTTCTTTATCTCATCCTACGTGGCAGCGAGCCTTCCTCACGCGCGGAAATTAGGGGCAAAATTGGGGGATCACATATTTGCCGCTCTATGCAGGTAGCAGCGCTACTCCTGCGTACCCCGCACATACTTGGGCTCGGCCCAATTTCTGTTCCCTGCTCGCTGTGTTCTCTTGACCGTTTTTGTACACTGGTAACCGTGCACGTGTCTCATAAATCAACTAATACATTTGATATTTGGATAAAAATAAAATTGACGATGCCCTCTCTCTATCTCGACCTATGAGTGTTTTCCTGGTAGACATACCCTACCCAACAACTCAAGCTAAACATTGAAAATACACTTTAATCAAAATTCAGTAAATAAAGCAAATATATGCCCATGCATTGCTATGGGTTAATTTTATCAAATATTTTGTAGTCCGTGAGGAATTGCGCTACTGGAAATGAGTTTTCTTGGCGGCGCGCGAAGCTCATATTTGAAATATTACAATTAAGAACATTGCTATTTGGCAATTATCTCATTTAATTAAATAGCTTACATATTTTAATTAAAATCCCATTCAAGAATCTCCAACAATTTTTTAAGAATTCATTTAAAATAATACCCTTTCGTTACTTATACTGAAATTCGTAAACAAAACTATATTAATCCAAAACTGACACCGGCATAGAGATCGTAAGGGATAGAAAAGAGAAAATCTGACAAAAACCCTACAAACTTCCACCTCTCGGCGACATAATTCACATCGAGGTCTTCATCAGAAAGAAGAGAATACGGAGAAGCATCCACAGCGAGCCAAATTTGGTCTGACCGAGTTCATACATGCACAACGTAGATTTATGTAAATATCTCCGGAGGTTTGCACAAAGAGACAAACCAATTCATCAGGCAACGGTTTGATCCCCCTTCGCCTGAATCTCATGAAGCTCCTTTGTTTTATCGCCATCCTGAAACCAAAATTCAGATAAATTGTCACACATAAAAAGTTCTATGTTACTTCAACAATAAACATACTTGGTTGCATACTCGAATCAACAAAAATATTTCAGAGGGCATATAAGGGAACAATACTTTTTTTATAGCATAAGGGAACAATACTTGTGCAGGTGAATTCTTGTTGACTTCGTGTTAGTGAGCCATTCATGAGGGCATAGCATCAGCCATCATTCAAACAACTCCTATTAATCGTGAACAACACTTACACAAAAACAAGCCGAATTCAAAGAAGATATGCATGCTCACAAACATTTAGGACGACCCTTTTAATATCCACGTTTTGTTCCTAAATGAAGAAATAAATTGGCGAATGGCCAAAATCTGACAACGGAAAGGGGGTGGTGTAGGGGCCTTGATCTATTAAAACGTGAAAAAGGCAGCTGATCGACGCACATCAACTGGTGAAGTGTACCAAAAATGGTGAATTCTCGTTGTCCCTCAAAATATTAATCAAATATACCATACAAACCATGAAAACTAGCAATAACAAGATGGAATAAGTAAACTAACCAGGGCACTGCTTGCACTGCCGTATTTTTGCTGGATCTGCATTGACATTCAGAGATAAAGTTAAGAGTCAACTAAACTACAACAGGACAGGACATCATCAGAACTAAAACGACCCAAATAGTTCCTAATTGAACCGGTGTGAGAGTTCGACGATATTGAGCAGCAGCAGGCGAGCTTCAAAGACCATGAGATCCTCAAATCGCAGTGACACTAATCAGAGCCAAGATTAGTTCAGATTAAAAATTTAGTAAACTTACTGAAAATAGTTGACAGAAATAAAATCTGAAAATTGGATGTACATATTAGCAATACATAGACACGCAATTGACTGATTCAGGACAGTAATCGTGTGCTCTTTGTTTTGGTAGTAGAAAAAGGATACAAACACATACATGGATTCAGGCTTCAGCTTTTCAACACCTGCAGACCCTGCCACGCATCACGAATTGCTTATATCCACATGTTGCACGCCTTCATCTTCAGTTCAGAGTTCCGACCTGAATATTATTTTCAATAAATATGTGTGAAGTTGCATCTCATGTAAGGCCTTAATAAAAGAAAATATCTTAAGTATCAAGCAATTTATAGTCAGAGAAAACTGGGGCTATATTTACCTCTAGACAGTGTTTTTCAGGTTCATAAAACACATTGGTCTTCAGGCTTGGAGTGATAATTTCGGATGGGCACTCGCAACAAAACTAAATTATGATTTCTTGGACCACTCTCGATCACCGTAATCCTTCAAAACAGTACCTGAAGACCAATTACAAATGGAGCAAATAATCAGTAGTTGAAAAGTGGCTGGCTAGTTCAAAACAGTAAGCTGTCAGCTTGTAATGAAAAATTCACAAACACAAGCAAGCATCTAACATCGACAACCCATCAAAATTTCAGAAGCACAAGTAGTAACACAACTAAGTGATTTAAAATCTTATGAAAGGAAAGACACTGAGCATGCATAAAGTATCCAGAGTCCTGGCACTTGCAAAATCTACAGAATTGCCACAATTTCTCATCAACAGCGCAACACATGTCTTCTCAACTGATCGACAATCCATCAAAATTTCAGAAGCACAAGTAGTAACACAGTGAAGTGATTTAAAATCTTATGAAAGGAAAGTCATTGAGCATGCATAAAATATCCAGAATGCATCAACATGGCTACAAGGCCAAATATATCTCATCCAAAGTACAAGCATCCAGTTTATACCTTGATGCAGACAAGGGGATCCTGCTGTAGGTTGTACGGCCGTGGCTACATGAGGTCAATGTAAGAGTGCTTTACTGGTGCACCATCTAATCGAGTTACCAAGAACATACAATCCCCAAAGAACAACATGCAGATCTAATTGATAGTAAGAGAGGAGGGAAATTATTAGCAAGAGAATAAATCGAGTGGTCTATTAGCAAAATAATTGTTGCCGTTCACCTTGAATACCTTGCCATATTCCGTTGTAAAATATCCAGAATGCATCAACATGGCTACAAGGCCAAATATATCTCATCCAAAGTACAAGCATCCAGTTTATACCTTGATGCAGACAAGGGGATCCTGCTGTAGGTTCTACGGCTGTGGCTACATGAGGTCAATGTAAGAGTGCTTCACCGGCGCACCATCTAATCGAGTTACCAAGAACATACAATCCCCAAAGAACAACATGCATTTCTAATTGATAGTAAGAGAGGAGGGAAATTATTAGCAAGAGAATAAATCGAGTGGTCTATTAGCAAAATAATTGTTGCCGTTCACCTTGAATACCTTGCCATATTCCGTTGACTCGTGGGAGCCTCAATGGTGCCCAGCCCTGGTGCAAGAGGAGCACGGGGAGGCCAGCTCGCGTCAGACTGTGGCATCCTTCCGAGGGATGGAGCGATAGTTGGGACGCCTTCTAGGTCGGAGCACAGGAGTGGACAGCAAAGTGCCTACCGGCGCGCGGCGCAGATGCAAAACCTTTGCCAAATTTGTTCCACATCACCAGTGCCCCATTCAATATCAATATCATATCCAGAAACATTAGACTCAGGGTGTGTTTGGTTGAGCTGTAGATTCCTGAAAATCAGCTGTGAAGAATCTGCTGTGAGCTGACAACTGTGGGAAAGCTGAAAGATGTTTGGTTAAAACAACTGTCAACCGTGGATTCGACAGGAAATGTCTGTAACGCCCCGGAGGGTATAAGAGATTATATATAGCTAATTGATCATAGGATAATGATTTGTACACCGGTAGACATTGAAATAACCATTTTGGCAAAAAAAATCATTTCCTATTGTAATATTTTATACATATAGCTCCTAGAAACAAAAGGTAATGCCATAATAAAATCTCAAAAGACATATGTATAACATTTACCGTACACAATAATCACTGTTTACATCATATACAATAATAATTGGTACATATTTCATACCTATTGCAAGAAATCAGGGAATGTAAATATCACAAAAAAAACAGATCGGGGGAGGAAGGAGATGGGAAGGAGAGAGAGTACGGGAGGGAGAGACGGGGAGCCATAACTACAGGCGGCGAAGTCAATCTCCGTCCGTCCGGCGGTGGGCGTGCTTCCTTCAAGCGGCGGCGACCGAGCTATGGAGATCCGGGCTGGCTGGGTGCTGGTGTGCTTCGTCGGGTGGGGCGGCTGGCTGGTACAGTATGAGAAAGGATCTCTGTGCTGCGGGGGTTCAATTTTCCGGCCGGCAAGCTTCCGGAGGCCGGTGGCGAGCCTTCCAGAATAGGCCGGCGGCGAGGCAAACCTAGCCTGGCTGCTCGTGTGTGTCGTGGGGGAAATGACGTATGGGGAGGGTGGGAGAAGAAAAGAAATAAACGAACCGGTCACTTTTTCACTTAGCGGTGGCATGGGGTGTAATTTCCCAGTTTTGGCTCGACGCAACGCAGTGAAATCTGGGGGTATGGCTGATTCCATTTTGCACTACAGAAATTTGCTGCGTTACGAGAATCCATATCGGCCTGGTACCCCTTTGGTTCAGACTTTAGCTTCCAGGTAGCGAATCTGGTTGTGGAATCCCAACCAAACACACCCTCAATGTGCTCTACTCTGTCCATAGACCCATGAGCTTTTGATGTGTCGCCAAGGGAGTTATGCACCTCTCTACATACTAAGATATGCAGGGAAGCTCGGACCTGCAAAGGTTTCTGATTGTGGACCGCAAACTTGTATATCTAATTTCTTCCACATCCACTATCTGATAAGTTGCACGTAGTCCTGTTTAAACCTTATTCTCGGTATACCAGTCCTGACAAAAGTTGTATAGTACTCAATTCTTGTGAGACAAGATCACCGCAAAATTTCCAAGATTTTGCTAAATGTTAATTTGCAGACTCTACAAGACTGACGATATTTAAAGCAAGCAGCACATCAGTAAAACACATTAAGCAATATAATCAGCCATTGTCAATATAGCAAGTCTGCAGGTGCACAGCAAGGGAATCGGCAAACTCGAACTCTGAAACAACTAATCTCACACACGCACTGACCCGATGCCAGAACTCCACACAAGCTGGAACAATTTCGACGATCTGCATTAGAATAGGTGAGCGAACTTTTTCTCTAAAAAAGTAGGAGAGCGAACAGAGCTAGAGTCAGGGAACGGCCAGAAAAGTGGAACATACAATCGATCCCCAAATCCTTACAGTTTTTGGGTTCAGCGGTCGTGCGAGGCCGGCGAGTGTGTGATGGACGCCGTGCGATGCGGTCCAGCAGTCACGCGGTGGGCGTCGAGCGCTCCTGTCGGCCGTTGACGGCAAGCGTGAGATCGAAGGTGGCGGCGTGAGCTTGGGTAGCAGCAGCGCAGCTCTGCTAGCTGTGTAGGGGCGGAGCTGCTGTTACGCTTGTGAGGGAAGAACCATGGCGGCTTGCGGGGAAGCAGGGGAAAAACAGGGACACGATCGAGCCCAAAATCCTCTGTCGGGGGTAACTGCCGGACGGGGAGACGCCGAGGAGCAGCCGACGACCTCCGAGTGGATCTGGATGGCATGTGACGATGGCGGTGACCGTCCACGTCTACGAGCACCCGAGCGGCGTGCAGGTGCATCGGGGGCAGTGGCAGATCCATTGCCGCGGGGAGCCGTGGCGGTGTGACCCGCGCTGCCGCTGGATGATTTGGGTCTGGCGCGCGTGCTGGGGCATCCACCTCCACAAAGTCGGTGGGCGGGCTGCCGCCGGAGGTATTGGGGCCGGCGCGCACTCTGCGCAGCCTCCTTGCCGGCAACGAGAAAGAAATTAGGGATTCTTATCCCTTCGATAGTTTTGAGAAGAATAAAAGGGACGAAACGGTACGGTGGCATTTTGGTCGCAATATGTGATTTGGTGGGAGCGCAAAAAGGTAAAAAGTGGATGTGCAATGATCTGGATTGTTGATCAAATATTGAACGCCTCTGGTTTAATGTATCAACACAACACAACACAAGTTTGCTCTTTTAATAGTAGTATAGATATATTCCGTTGTTTTTTCTTGAACCTGTTGGGCAGACCCCACCGGTTTCCCTAAGATCTGCTCTTTTAGATTTCTTGTTTTATATTAATAACTGTTTTACACTATCTTGTGACCAACGAAATATTCCATATTGTCACAATATATATATGTTAAGTTGTATGAAAAATAATGAACATTGTGAACAATTTTTTCAACCCTAGTTAATGTTTTTGAATCCGTTAACGAACTTTTTTTCGAACCCGTTAACATGTGAATATATTCTGAATCAGTGAATGTACTATTTTTGTAGCCCGTGAACATTTTTTTGAACAATAAAATTTATTTCGTAACATGTAAACTTATTTTAAAAGATTTATAATTTTTCATACACATATCTCAATAAAATGTTCATGAAACAATAAAAAGGGGAATGAAAAAGTAAATGAAACCATGAACATTTTCTAAATCCAGTGAACATGTTTTTTTCAAAACTCAATAAAGGTCATGAACATTTTTTTAGCCCTCGTGACTATTTTTAAATCCGTGAACATTTTAGTATGAATTTTTTTCAAACCTTATAAACATTTTTTGAACCACGTGAAAATCTTTTTCATAATCTCTAGAACCTTTTAGTACCCGGTGAACATTTTATAGAACTCGTGAACTTTTTCAAACCCGTCAATACTTTTTTGAATCCAAGATTTTTTTTTTGATCCCGTGAACACTCTTTTGAACTCGCGAAAAAATAAACATTTATACTACTATAAATAAAATTAAATCCGCAACGAAAATAGAAAAGAACAAATAAAAAAGAAAGAAACATAGAAAGAATAAAATAAAAGGGGAAAGTTTAACAAAACAGAAGGAAGCACCCAACTGGGCAAAAAACGCTCAGCCTCTTGCCTTGGGGTGGCAAAAACGCTCCCATGGTTTAACCGGTTGAAGCTAGTCTTTTTTTTGCAGTCGTTTGAAAATTATGATTGAGTTGTGAAGGGAGCTCCCATCAACCGGTTTCCATTGGTTCCACGGTTTGGGTTTCAAATTTTGCACACCGGTAGCCTTAGCGTGGCGGCTCTAGCATAAGATTGGTGGGGGTGACAAGCTTAAAAAATCCCTATTAGGTTTCGCATTTAGCCAAGTATAGTAAAAACACTACTATTTAAAAGAACTTTATAATTTTGGAGGGGTTGTGTGGCACCCCCACTAGATACGCCCCTGCCTCTCAGGATCTCACGGAGGGTTCATCAAACGATGGTCCAAAGATTCCAGGCCTCACCGATTCGACGGCGTGAAGTTGGGAAAGTGGTTGCTAGAACTCGACGGCAAGCCCAAGTAGTGGCAGTGTCGACAACAAATTGAAACTAGAGATTCAACCGTCCCGTTCAAGCAATGGACAATTTGCAAATCAATTCGAAAGTCTAAACTCAGGTGCAACCAGTTGCTTTAGTAGTCCCCCAATAGGCGGGAAATCATCATAGCAAAGTCTGTTTTTTTCTTCTAGGACAAGTATATAAACAATTAGATGATGATGTCGGGACCTCCAGGCAGCCTAGGCCTGCAACGTGGCAAGAAAATGCATCAAGTTCTGCTGGTCACACAAAAGAGGTTAACTAGGGTGAAATTTATTTTGAACCAGCCGATCGAAAAAAAAATCTAAGTTACACCGACAATCCTAAAAAGAGATATGGCTAATTTTGCCGGTTTCCACGACACAAGTGGAGATGTGCTTTTCAACAATGAATATTGTCAAGAATGTGACAAGGAATAAAATGGGCTAGTAATTCATGAATGATTGTCTAATTTGATTTGTGGAGAAAGTCAAATTTTCCACTATTATTAAGAATGTCGTGATTGACAGCTTAAGAAGAGAAGGATAAAATGTGAGTCTCATCTCCTATTTATCTTACCATATCGTCTCACCTCAATCATAATATATTATAACGTTGTGAGCGTAGTTTCTCATTATTTTTATTTAAGCGGGGGGATTTGTCATGCCATCTAACTCATATGTCTTGTCTTGTCTTGTATGGTTGTACATTGTGGACACTTACACTGTATTTTAACGTTGTATTATGGTATGGGAGATGGTGTGGCCATAATACAGAAAGAAAAAATAAAAAGGAACAAGGAACAAAAACATACTTTTATATAATTACCTAAATATTTTTTGTGTTATTTAAATTTAAAAATATGAGTTTGCACCAAGTTGATATGTTTCCATTTTTATCAAGCTTCTTATGTTTACTTGGAGAAACCACGGAGTCACAATCAGAAAAACATGTACATAACAGCATAAAAACGGAGGGAAGAAAGATCTTCCGCACACTTCAAACAACATGTACTCCTTCCGATCTATAATGAGTGTCGTGATCTAGTACAACTTTGTACTAAATTAATGACACTTATTACACATTGAGAGAGTATGTAGCTAGCGTGATCAATCAAACACATAAATAGTAAATGGGCCAAGCCTAGATAAAAGCTCTAACCAGAGTGGGGTTACGCGTAGTGACGCAAACCGACGCTAGGACCGATGAATAGGAGCTCCCGTCTGTGCATTTATAGCAAATTAACGCGTGTATCTTGGTTGATGTAGGCCCAGTTTGATTAGGCTTATTTCTGACTTTTTGGACTTTGACTTATAAGGCAAAACACCTATTTAGATGTTTTAAATTTTTTGACTGGATTTACACGATCGTATAAGTCAAATACCAAACCACACCTAGTTAGATATTTTTGTGGTTTATAGCCAAAATTAAAAAAAATGTCTCACCAAACAACCCCATAGTCCGATTGGGGCTGGCGACTGGAACACGCTCTGTAGCTCTGCAAAACACCGGCGACGGGTCGTAAGGTACCGAAACGAGCAGGATGTACTACATCCGTTCCTAGTTTTTTTTAGATTTTTCTTGATTCGTACAAATGTACACGTATCTAGACATATTTTAGTATGTAGGTTCACTTATCCCCATATGTAGGCAACCTTGAGATATATCTAAAAGGTTGTATATATATGGAACGGAGGAGTACTCTGGAAGCGAGGAATCTCTCCATACGTACGTGTAGCAAGCCACCGAGATCGATGTCATCGTTTCAGAGTGAGTGATCGTGTAGGAATCTAGTCCGTAGAGTGAGCATCACGGTGTAGTCCATACGGAAAGGCGGGTCGAGTCTATGCTGGCTAAAGTTTGGAGCGAGTGATCTGGTTGAGGTCAGGCATGGGCAATCTGTTCTAACGTGTCAACTGTCAACAACTTCTAGTAAGTAGAGTAGAGATTTCAGTTGCTGCTTTCAGTTGTATCAGCTTTTTCTTTATTTCCGATACGTATATTTCAGTTGTATCAGTTATTTCTTTATCTCACTCCGAAAATTTGATGCTTGGGAAGACGCCATTGGTAGAATTTCCAAAGAGCTTACATTTTGAATCAGAGGCAGTGTTATTTTCATAAGAGGTATTTCAACACAATACATCCTCGACCACAAAATAGAAAAAAGGAAAAATCATCACACGGCGAGGTTACCCTCCTCGTGATCGTTCAACACCCAGTGTCCAGTGGCGTTCTTCACCATGCCCTTGTTATTCTCCGCCCACCAATTGGCCGGCACGGGGTACTGGTCCTTGAGCGCGTCCTCTTCCTTGTTCACGAGCGCCACGTCGCGTTGGACCTCCAGGCTGAACCCCGCGCCGTCGCCGGCGCCCTGCGTGCCCGCGACGGCGTGCAAGTAACACTCGAGGTTGTGCCACTGCGCGGGGCCCGCCGGATCCTTGAGGTACGGCGACTTGCGCGTGTCGACGAGCAGCTCCGCGCCGACGTCGCGGTAGAACAGGGACGGCAGGATGGTGGGCACGATGTCCAGGGCGTTGCGGACGCGGAGCAGGCTTAGGGCGCCGGCGCCGGCCATGTAGTCGAAGGCCTTCTTGAATTGCTCGTCGCCGACGCGGGGCCCGCCGAAGAGGATGGCCGTGACGGGCACGGGCGATCGGGACGGACCTTGGACGTTGAATCCGTTGGCGACCAGGTCGACGGCGTTGAGCGTGGAGAGTGCGGCTCCGAGGCTGTGGCCCGTTAAGGTGATGCTGCAGTTCTCGTTCTTGTATGTATCCAGTAGCCTTCTTACTTCAGCCAGTACCTGTGTAAAATTTTGGAGCATGTGATTTTTTGTTATTTTCTTTTGAACTTTGAATTCAGTGTATGAAATGCAGATGCTCCAAGCAGGTTCCCTTGCTCTTCCTGCTCTGCTAGAGAAAACCAGCAACCCCTATTAACACAACACCATGTGCAGTTCAGAGAAACAGGGTTTGTCGGTCGATTTGGGCAAGAATTCAGCAGAATGAGTGTGAAACGTGCCGCTTTCCACTGTGCAGTTTCCTACGTCGTCTTCAATGCGCTGCGTTGGTAGTGTCGTTATCTAACTTCAGTCGGATCATAGATATTCGGATGACACAACAACGCGTCCCAAGCTTGACGAGGACCCATGCAGAAGTGTGGACGAATTTATGCGCTACAGAAGACCACCGAGCTACTCTAGCAGCTGGGAAGGACTACAAGTACTACCAAAATATTCCAATCATAGGACAATAAACCCCATGCAAAAGTGTGGACTGATTTATGCGCCATAGAAGAACAGCGAACTACTCCAGCTAGGACTACAGGTGCCAAACTATTCTAGTTCTAGGATTGTAAGACCCATGCAAAAGGGTGGACGAATTTATGCACTACAGAAGAGCGGCGAACTACTCCAACTGGGAGCCTGGGACTACCGTCTACCGGTACCAAGAAATTCCAGTTCTAGGACAGAACTGATTAGAGAATTAAGATGCATGCTATATTTACCGCCTTCAGAAGTGCAGATAATGTAAGACTGTCGACATGAGAAGTCACAACAAAATTAAATTTACCTGCTCGCGCGCGCTCTGCTTGTTGAACCGCGACGTGGAGTTCTTGGACATGTACACGGACAGGAACCCCCTGTGCACGGACGGCTGCGACCAGCCGCTGCCCGGTCCGACGACGCCGGCCGCCGGCACCAGCAGGAAGTCCAGGTCGCTGACCCACTCCACCGTCCGCCTCGTCGCGCGCCATGCCACCACGATGTCCCGCCTCCCGAGCGCCGCGGCGCCGGCGTCGGTGGCCACCGCGACGTACCCCATCCAGTTGGACTCCGTGCTCCACGCGCCCGCCGGTGCCGGCCTCGTCATGAACCCGTCGGGCAGCCGGTCGCCCGACGTTGCGTAGATGAACCTCGTGACGCGGTACGTGGCCGGGTCGGACGCCTGGACCTTGTAGAAGAAGGAGGACGGACCGTACCGGGAAGAACCGGCGTAGGGCGACGCCGGGTCACCGATGAAGGCGTCCGACGTCGCCTGCGCCAGCTCGCCGTAGCGGATGATGGTGCGCCGGACTTCGATGTCGAGGGGGTCTAGGAGGCCGTTCCATTGGTTGCTGCCGCTGATCTCCCTCCACCTTTCAGCAGTTGCAAGGTCCGAGAGAAGGGTGACGAGCAATACAGAGAGCTGCAGATACGGGTACATTTGGGATACTTTGATTGTCGGCATGCAACCAAAAGGAGAAGAGTTTTGATGGCACAAGCTGGCTGCAAGCAAGTATGGATGCCACTGGCTCTCCCAGAAGCGAAGAACGTGCAGAGGAAGGCCGAAAGCAAAAAGGATTGAAGAACGAAATGGTGTACCTTGGAGAAGGAAGAGAAAGAATCAAGGAAGGAATATATAGGCAACCGGGAAAGAATGGTGAACATACTTTCGTTTCACAGGATTCCAGAAGTGTAGGAATAAAAAAAAAGGATTGGATTTACAATATTCTAAGAGGTAGCTTGGTAGCCATCATTTTTTCAGGCGAAATCTTGGAATTCATTTGTGATTCTGTAGCCAACTTGTTTGGTTGTCATGAAAATAGACATGTTATTCATTTGAAATTGCAACAAATGACTATGGTATGTTATGTACATTTTTTATCTCTATCCTTGTCATTTCACTTGCCAAATGAAATGAAATGATGGGTGCCAAGAGTAGTCCCGGCCTCTCCTACCGTTTGACGAAGAAATGAAAGGAAAAACTAGACAATAAAGTCGAACAAAAAAAAAATAGACACAACCTACCTCCCGACATGAACTTCATAAACGTAACACAAATCTTATGACAACTGACTGAAACAAATGAGAAGTACACAACTTTTAACCAAGACCTTCAAAAAGGTTCGTCGTCTCATGTCAGCTGATGATGACAAGTCTTACCGTATGTTAAACTTGTGATTTGTATTCACAAAGGCGAGTTTTGAGCCACCACTTTCAATAAAAACACTACGCATGCGCATCAATATTAATGGATCAGGAATCTAGTGTTTTCCACAGGACTGTCTGTATACTTGTTGCGGAATACATCATTTTTCATTAATATTTCTATCACTGATTATATCTTGCTAGTCCGATACCAATGAACGAGATTGAAAAAGGAAACATCCCATAGCGTTCTGATTCTACTCACTGCCGCACACCCTTCGATCGACCTCATGCGGTGACAAAGGGATGCCTTCCTGTTGAAGCCAACAACATGTTTGCATGACGAGTCTGCGTGAAGCCCCGCTTATCACTTGCAAGCCCGATCGAACCCGGTCGAATATGGACGGGCGTCCCATACTGTTGCTGGCTGCAAAAACTCAGTGGTCCAGGAAGGTGGCATCCCATGCGCTGTCGTCATGGCAAGCAATGGAGCCAATCGGCCAAATGTGGTAACAATCTCAGGATCCAGCCGCTGCGCCGTCCACGCGACCACAACATGTCGCCGCCATCGATGATCCAGGGCCGCCACACATGTTTCTAATTTCCGACGACCTTGGAGGGCTGACACGAGAGGGTTGTGTTTTCTTGATATGCACCATAAGTTAAAGTTACACATTTCTTCAGTCATTGCATGGTTTCAAAGATGTGCAACTACCCATGTTGCCATTCGAGAAAGAGTCAATGACCATGATCGTCCTCCCCCTAAAATCATGATCGACGGATAAGAAACGAAAATGTCCCTACTGACTTATAATTGGAGAGACCCAACAAATACTCATCGTTGGAATGGATTGCATTTTATTATAAGATTAAAAACTATGTTTTATCATAGACAAAAGCAAAGACAACTCACCACTAAGTAAGGTATGAGTGATTAATCATCACGAAAGGTAGGGCATATTAATCTTATGAAAAATTACTATGGATTGTAGAATTGAAGTCAAACATTTCCATATAGAAAGTTTTCTAAAGATAGATTCTCCGAAAAGGCCTTATGTGAGCCAAGTTTTTTTTTTTTTTGGTAGGAGCTTCTTTTTTACAAAGTTTTTAGAGACCGGTAACAGAAGAAGCATCGAATGTACCATCTTGAGAACAATTATGCAAATTAGACATCCTAGCAAATATTAAGATCTTTGGTTGGAGGGCTCAACACGGGATTACTCCCTGTCTTGGTGTATTGGCAAATCGTCATATTGGTGAACTATTTGGATGCCCCATTTGCAGAGAAGCTTGTGAAGATATTCAACATATATGTTCACATGTAGCAGAGCTAAAGAGGTATGGAATATCTTGGGTTCGGTTGGACTACAACAACTGACTATTTCCAATGATCAGCCAAAGCTTTTTTAAGGTCACGGGTTTGAAGAATTGGTGCTGACATAAGCTTGGTATATATGGTGGGAGAGGCGACCGAATTGTACACGCTGAAAGAGTTCAATCTTGTGATCGTTCAGCTATGTCGATTGCCACTCTAGCAAAATATTATTTGCTGGTGAGGAAGAAATCATGAGTGATTTGTCGAGAAGGAGGGAAATGTTCACCCGAAAATGAGGTAAAAATAATGTTTTTTTGACAACTTTTTTTTTACAACGAGGTAAAATAATGTTGATGTGTTGCTTTCAGTGCTGATTACAATCATGGAGGTGTTGGGGTGATCATAAGAGATAGCAAAGGTTCTTGTATTTCAGCAGCATGTCAAACTATTGATCGTGCATTGTTCAGGAGTGTAAGAATTGCAATGATCTTATATTGATTGATAGATTCGAACCAGATTACATTGTTTATACTACCTATATGAAAGACGGAGGATTTCACGGCCTCTCCGCGCCCGTGCACTGTAGCTACTGTAGGAAATCTACAGTGCTCTACAGTGACGGGGTGGGCCCCACATGTCAGCCACACAGACGACGGCGTTCTAGCAAAAATAACCCTCGCGTCCGAAAAATATCTCCGCGGTCCCCAAATCCTCGAACGGGAGGACCTACACGCAAAAAACGGAAACTACAGGGTCTCCCTTGCAAAATTGACATTCCAACCCCTTCCTCCTCTCTCCCGCACGCCGCCGTGGTCGCCGCGGCCACCGACACGCTCCGCCGCCACCACCATCCTCCCCGCTCCGATCTACGGCCTCCAGACGCTCCGCCATCGCCGTCCACGCCTCCTCGCCGCGGATCAGCCGCCGGCACGCCGCCCGCACGCGGGAATCGTCGCTGTTGCGCCGCTGCCCTCCACGGCGTCCGCACGCCGTCGCGGCCGCTCCGGCGACCCAGGACGGGCGGCGCCGCCGTCTACGGGCTGCCTACGACCAGCCGCGTCTGACGCTACGACGCGCGCGTCCTGGGACGCAGCGGCGCGCCGCCGCCGAGCTCCGCCCCGCCGCGGGAGCCTCCGGCCGGTTCTGGCCCTGTGACGTCACCATGACGTCACAGAGGACCCACACGTCAGATTCCCCTTCTTTTTTTCCTTTTTTTTTGCCCAAATTCCCTGTTAAATACTGTGGCGTCAGAAAAATTAAATTTAGCTACATCCACTACGATAAAGTGGCGGAAAAAAAAACGTTGACTACTCATGCCACACGACAAAAAAAAAATCAAATTTGAACATTTCCAAAAAGTGAATACCACGGAAAAAAAAATCAAATTACTTCCTCTAATTATTGAGCTAAGTAAGCACCACGATAAAAATTCAAATTACTTACTCTAATTACTGAGCTAAACTAAGCATCTACTACAAAATCAATACTTCTCTAGATCTCCACACTCTCTAAAAAAGGATATTTTCCCAAAATTTGATTTTTACCAAGATGCACTTTCCGAAATTTGAACAATTTCTACTGTGACTTCAGAAATTTTACATTTAGATACATCCACTATGATAAAGTGGCCAAAAAAAAAAAAGGTTGACTACTCATGCCACACGACAAAGAAAAAAAAATCAAATTCGAACATTTCCAAAAAGTAGTTACCACGGCAAAATTTCAAATTATTTCCTCTAATTATTGAGCTGAGAAAGTACCACGGTAAAAATTCAAATTATTTCCTCTAATTCCTGAGCTAAATTAAACATCTAATATGAAACCAAAACTCCTCCAGATCTCCACACTCTCTAAGAAAGGATATTTCCCCAAATTTGATTTTTACCAAGATGCACCTTCCGAAATTTGAACAATTTCCTGAATGTTCTCTCTGCATTTCAATGATTTCCAAATACGCAGCCCCGTAAAATTTACACCAAACGGAATTCAACTTTCGGATTTGGCTACTCGAATCTTCCAAAATTCGTCTACATCTTTCGAACTAACTTCGGGATCTGGAAAAAATATAACCATATGCTTTCCTTGCATTCCAACAATATCCAAGTCTATTTTCATATTTCAATCCTGTCGTCATAGGACGGTAAAGGAATTTGGACGTTTAAAAATTTCAGCTGCTTTGCGAAATTAACTATTTTACTAACGTGAAGTAATTAAAATCCACTTAACTTTCCAACACGACAGATTTTCAGAACCTACACAATTTTCAAACACAGACACTATTTGCATTCTAGCGATCCTCAATATGCAAAAAAAAAACAAATTTAACGTCATAGGAAGGTAAACGAATTTGGACGTTTAAAAATTTCAGCTGCTTTGCGAAATTAACTATTTTACTAACGTGAAAGTAATTAAAATCCACTTAACTTTCCAACACGACAGATTTTCAGAACCTACACAATTTTCAAACACAGACACTATTTGCATTCTAGCGATCCTCAATATGCCAAAAAAACAAATTTAATATATTTTCGAACTCTCCACACAAAATATGCATCAAAATAACAACAATTAAAAGGAAAAGAAAACAACCTGACGTGTGGGACCTACATTCCATGACTTTCACAGTCACAATAAAATGCTGAAAATTATGAAAAACATAACTTTCAATTTGTTACTCCGAAAAATGCAAACACCATATCAAAAAAGAAAAAAAACATGTTTGCGAACTCTCCCCACAAAAAAGAAAAAAGGATTAAAAAAACATACGATTGTATGAAAAATATGAACAACATATCCGGTCGATCAGAAGAAATAAATACTTGCTATTTATGCCAAAAAAAAACAAATCAAACTCCAAAATGGGTCAACATTTAAAAAAAAAACTAAATGCACTCCCTCCAAATATATGAAGGTAAATCTTTCCACAAATGCTTAATTCGATGAATAATTACAGATAATACAAACTCGTAACCCCTGATTATGGATTATATTTAAATTAAATTCCACACATTCTCATATAATGTATTTCCCCTAATTATTGAGCTACATCTAACATCTAACATAAATTCAACAATTTTCAAAAATTCGACACTTTCTAGAAAAAGGACATTTCCAATTTTGAATTTCACCGCACGGGCCACCTACGGGTCGCCCGCGGCGAGCCGCGTCGGCGCGGCCAACCGCGCGTACCAGAAGGCGGCGGCGCGCCACCGGCGACCACGGCGCCGCCGCGGCCAGATCTGGCCACTGTGACGCGTCAGATTTTTTTCCCTTTTTTTCTTTGAATAAAGCCAGCTTATTCAAATAATTCCGAAATTTTTTGTAAATCAACATTCCACAAAAAAAAAATGCCTTCCACATATTAGCCCTTTAGGCCTAAACCCTAAGGCCACTTTTTTTTTGCTGATTATTCACAATATGCAACTAAATATTCACAATATGTATGAAAGACGGAGGATTTCACGGCCTCTCCGCGCCCCGCGCACGGTAGCTACTGTAGGAAATCTACAGTGCTCTACAGTGACGGGGTGGGCCCCACATGTCAGCCACACAGACGACGGCGTTCTAGCAAAAATAACCCTCGCGTCCGAAAAATATCTCCGCGGTCCCCAAATCCTCGAACGGGAGGACCTACACGCAAAAAACGGAAACTACAGGGTCTCCCTTGCAAAATTGCCATTCCAACCCCTTCTTCCTCCTCTCTCCCGCACGCCGCCGTGGTCGCCGCGGCCACCGACACGCTCCGCCGCCACCACCATCCTCCCGCTCCGATCTACGGCCTCCAGACGCTCCGCCATCGCCGTCCACGCCTCCTCGCCGCGGATCAGCCGCCGGCACGCCGCCTGCACGCGGGAATCGTCGCTGTTGCGCCGCTGCCCTCCGCGGCGTCCGCACGCCGTCGCGGCCGCTCCGGCGACCCAGGACGGGCGGCGCCGCCGTCTACGGGCTGCCTACGACCAGCCGCGTCTGACGCTACGACGCGCGCGTCCTGGGACGCAGCGGCGCGCCGCCGCCGAGCTCCGCCCCGCCGCGGGAGCCTCCGGCCGGTTCTGGCCCTGTGACGTCACCATGACGTCACAGAGGACCCACACGTCAGATTCCCCTTCTTTTTTTCCTTTTTTTTTCCCCAAATTCCCTGTTAAATACTGTGGCGTCAGAAAAATTAAATTTAGCTACATCCACTACGATAAAGTGGCGAAAAAAAAACGTTGACTACTCATGCCACACGACAAAAAAAAATCAAATTTGAACATTTCCAAAAAGTGAATACCACGGAAAAAAAATCAAATTACTTCCTCTAATTATTGAGCTAAGTAAGCACCACGATAAAAATTCAAATTACTTACTCTAATTAATGAGCTAAACTAAGCATCTACTACAAAATCAATACTTCTCTAGATCTCCACACTCTCTAAAAAAGGATATTTTCCCAAAATTTGATTTTTACCAAGATGCACTTTCCGAAATTTGAACAATTTCTACTGTGACGTCAGAAATTTTACATTTAGATACATCCACTATGATAAAGTGGCCAAAAAAAAAAGGTTGACTACTCATGCCACACGACAAAGAAAAAAAAATCAAATTCGAACATTTCCAAAAAGTAGTTACCACGGCAAAATTTCAAATTATTTCCTCTAATTATTGAGCTGAGAAAGTACCACGGTAAAAATTCAAATTATTTCCTCTAATTCCTGAGCTAAATTAAACATCTAATATGAAACCAAAACTCCTCCAGATCTCCACACTCTCTAAGAAAGGATATTTCCCCAAATTTGATTTTTACCAAGATGCACCTTCCGAAATTTGAACAATTTCCTGAATGTTCTCTCTGCATTTCAATGATTTCCAAATACGCAGCCCCGTAAAATTTACACCAAACGGAATTCAACTTTCGGATTTGGCTACTCGAATCTTCCAAAAGGCGGCGGCGCGCCACCGGCGACCACGGCGCCGCCGCGGCCAGATCTGGCCACTGTGACGCGTCAGATTTTTTTCCCTTTTTTTCTTTGAATAAAGCCAGCTTATTCAAATAATTCCGAAATTTTTTGTAAATCAACATTCCACAAAAAAAAGGCCTTCCACATATTAGCCCTTTAGGCCTAAACCCTAAGGCCACTTTTTTTTTGCTGATTATTCACAATATGCAACTAAATATTCACAATATGTATGTGCGAATAAAATTCAAATTTGAAAATGTAGGCGCTTATATTTTAAATACTACGAAATTAATGAAATGGAAAGTGAGATTATGTCTAAAAGATTGTATAAATTTCGAAAACTATTCATGCTTTCCCACAATTTCAAAATTAAAGCAAATAATTCACAGAATTCAATTTTACGAGTTGCAATAATGCAAACCATGTATAAAAAAAAGCACAAAAAAAAAGGATTCCCCCCAATAATTCTCCCACTCCAAAATATTTAATTTTGTTCTAAGTTCCAAAATGAATTTCAAAGATTCACAACAGTTAACTTCCTGTACAAAAAAATTTCAATTTCTTTCATAAAAAAAAATCCCCCAAATAATTCTTCCTCTCGAAACATTCAATTCTATTCCAAAGTTTCAAAATAAAATAATATGATTTAAAAATTCGCAACAATTAAATTTCCCACAGAAAAAAAAACTTCATGAAAGTTTGTAAACAGAAATTAATAATTCGCAGAATTGCAATCTTCAAATTTTAACATTTCATCTTCCTTCCAAAATACCACTATTTCCCAGACTATTCGAAATAAGGTAATTCATAGAGATCAAAAAATTATAATTATACCCCTTTTCCATATTTCGGTACATCCAAATTCGAGCACAATTTAGACATGGATATTTCCAAATTAAAATTTTCTGCACCTTTCTTTACAACATAGAGCAAGGGTGCGGCGTGACGCCGCACTAAATATTACTAGTATAGTACAATAGTCAACCGACATAGACTAACCTAACTTGGACTACAAGTCTAATAAGAGTCCTACTCATATAATCTAACATCCCCCGCAGTCTCAACGTGGGGTTCAACAACATTGAGACTGAAACGTATGTCGGTAAAAGGAGCTGTGGCGAGTCCCTTGGTGAAGATATCCGCAAACTGAGCTGTAGTAGGCACATGAAGAACTTGAACTTCCCCCAAAGCAACCTTCTCATGGACAAAATGAATGTCAATCTCGATATGTTTAGTCCTCCTGTGCTGCACTGGATTGCTCGACATGTGGACAGCTGAAATATTGTCGCGGTATACAATGGTGGCCTAGTGAATAGGACGGTGTAGCTCCGCTAATAACTGACATAACCAAACAATTTCAGCAACTGCATGTGCAACTGCACGATACTCAGCCTCTGCAGACGAACGAGAAACAGTGACCTGCCGTTTAGAAGACCATGAAATTAAATTGTCACCAAGAAAAACACAGTATCCGGACGTGGATCGACGAGTATCTGGACAACCAGCCCAGTCTGCATCAGAATAAGTTGTCAAAGAAGTGGGTGAAGATGAATTTATATGAAGACCATGGTCAAGAGTGCCTTTGAGATAGCGAAGAATGCGTTTGACATGATTGTGATGTGGGATAAGTGGATCGTGCATATAGAGACAAGCCTGTTGGACAGAATAGGAGATTTTAGACCTAGTTATGGTGAGATACTGGAGAGCACCTGTGAGACTACGATAGAGAGTAGGATCAGAATAAGGTTCACCGGCAGAAGATAGCTTAGTGTTTGTGTCAGCAGGTGGACGGGAGGATTGACAGTCAAGCATTCCTGCCCGAGACAGGAGATCAAGGACGTATTGGCGTTGGGAAAGAAAGAGACCACTAGAATCACGTGTAACAGCAATGCCGAGAAAGTGATGAAGAGAACCAAGGTCTGTCATGGAGAATTCGTTGTGGAGTAAAGAAATTATGTGAGTGAGAAAAGATTGCGAAGAAGCCGTGAGAACGATATCATCAACAAAAAGAAGCAAGTAGGCTACTTGAGAATTTTGGTGATAGATAAAAAGAGAAGAATCAGAAAGTGATGGAGAGAAGCCAAGTGTTTGGACGAAAGTGGAGAAATGTTGGAACCATGCACGTGGAGCCTGTTTTAAACCATAAAGAGACTTCTGAAGAAGACAGACATGACTGGGATTAGAAGAATCTATGAAACCTAGGGGTTGTTGACAGTAGACTGTTTCTTGAAGATTGCCGTTTAGAAAAGCATTTTTTACGTCTAGATGATGGATGGGCCAGGAGGAGGAGATAACAACACTAAGTACAATACGAATTGCGCTAGGTTTAACGACAGGAGAGAAGGTTTCATCAAAATAAATGCCATGTTGTTGAGAGTAACCACGACAAACCCATCTAGCCTTGTAACGAGAGAGAGTGCCGTCGGAGTGAAATTTGTGACGAAACACCCATTTTCCAGAGACAACATTAGCACCGGAAGGACGAGGAACGAGCTGCCAGATTTTATTTTGGAGCAATGCATGGAACTCATCTTTCATAGCAGCAGACCAGTTGGGATCGAGAAGAGCTGATTTGTAGGAGGTGGGAAGAGGAGAGATGGTGGGAGTGACATGTAAATTAAGATGATCGATGGGTTGTCGGAAACCTGTTTTTGAACGAGTACGCATGGTGTGATCATTGGTAGGAGGGATAGTGGGGATAGCACGAGCTGGGAGAGCAGGAGGAGAGGTAGGAGTGCCCGGCGCAGTGGATGATGTAGACACAGGAGTGGATGGCGAGGAGGGAGAGGTTACGGGCGTGTTGGTGTGGAGTCTGCCGTGGCAGAGAAATCGGGAAAATCTGCCGTGGCAGAGGTTTGGGGTGAGGGAGGCTGCGTAGGAGCGGGGCTAGGTGGGGGAGATGGCGCGGCAGGACTAGGTTGGGGTGGCAAAGGGTTATCGGCAGGGCTGCCGCGGCAGGAAAAAGGGGAGAAAACGCTGCCGTGGGATGAGAGGTAGATGATGGGGTAGACTTGGTAGCGTTGTCAGGGGAGGTGCGGCTAGCGAAAGGGAAAACGTGCTCAACAAAAGTGACATGACGAGATATGTGGACACGTCTAGAGATTAGATCGAGACAACGGTAACCTTTGTGTTCGTCAGAATAGCCAAGAAACACACAGGGAAGCAAAGACAACCAAAAACACGAAGTTCAGTATAGTTGGGGTGACTAAGAAAAAGAGAGTAAAAGGGTGTTGTTTTGGGATTAACTTGAGAAGGACGAATGTTGAGAAGATAGGTAGCAGTGCGTAAAGCTTCGGCCCAAAATTTAGGTGGCATGGAGGAGTGGATTAAGAGAGTGCGGACAATGTCATTTATAGTGCGAAGAGATCTTTCGGCTTTGCCATTTTGTGGGGAGGTGTAAGGACAAAAAAAGCGAAGGAGGATGCCGTGTTGAAGAAAGAAATTACGATGTTGGAAGTTGTCAAATTCTCTACCATTGTCACATTGTATAAACCGTATAGGAAGAAAATTGTGTGTACATCAGATTTATTATGCAAAGGAAAAGTCAAAATGTAGTACAATAATCTAACAAGGAGGCATGCATGGCCGAATCATATGCTCTAAGGGAAGGCCTAATTCTTGCTTAGTTCATCGGATGTAACCACATAATTATGCAATCCGATTGTATGCAGGTTACTGAAACAATAAAGAAGGGATGATTTTTGGCAACTTCATCTTCGGCCAATGTTGAGGATTGCAGAATCATGGCGAGTGGTTTGTTAAGATAGTTTTTGGAGTATTGTCCTAGGGAAGCCAACGTTGCAGCCCACGAGCTGCCAAAGCTTAGTGTCCTCAATTCCAATTTGTCTTGTAAGTGTGGGCGATGACCCTCCCAAGGTGGTATTATTTTGCCAGCTCTTGCAAACGATGTAATGATGTCAGATTATCATAAAAGCTAGCCGGATGGCGTTCCCTGAAAAAGAAAGTTTTCGGAGACCGTCAACGTACCTGAGAGCGCCCTGAATGAATCATTCCAGCTATCTTGGCTGATGAGTTAAATGGGGTGCTAAACTAAATGCTAATATATGTTTTCTACTTTTTTCTGGTGCTACCCACAGTATAAGAAACTCGTGAAAAGCTTTAAAGAATGTAAGTGGCTTAACACAATTTACATCAGTCACCCTTCCAATGCATCTACACATTTAGAAAAGAAATAAAAATAAACGAGGACTTGATATACATCTAAATATTCTATCGGAAATAAAGAAAAAACTGATATACAACTGAAAACAGTAGTCTTATCGGAAACAAAGAAAAAGCTGATACAACTGAAAGCAGCAACTGAAATCCTCTAGAAGTGGTTGACGACACGTTAGAATAAATTTCCCATGCTTGACTTCAACCGGATCACTCCCTCCAAACTTTAGCCAGCATAGACTGGATCGACCCGCGCGCGTGTCTGTGTGGACTAGACCGTGATGCTCACTCTGCGGCGCTGAAACGATGACATCGGTGGCTTGGTACATCCTGCTCCTTTCGGTAACTTACCATCTGTCGCCGGTATTTTTCAGAGCTGCGAAGCGCGTTCCAGTCGCTAACCCCAGCCGGACTACATCACCCAAAAAAGCGCGCGTGAATCTGCTACTGACCACTGTACCACAAGCGAGGATCGAGCTTGATTTTTTTTTTTTTTTAGCATCATCGTTCGTGCCTTGATTTTTTTTTTTTTTGAGGGGATTTTAGAGACGTTCGTGCCATGATGTTTTCGCATTTCCGGCTGTATTGTTACAGTGGGCTGACCATCCTGGGGAGCCCATCCATGCTAATATGGGCCTCCCCCTTTTTTGAAACGCAATTTGGGCATCACACTTGGGACCGACAGCCGAACCGAAGTCACGGCACCCTACTATAAATTGCATCTCCATCTTGTACGTCTGCTCCCGTGTGCCCTAAAAGTATTTTGGACGAGCCATTCACTCATTCAGCCATAGAGTAGGAAAGGCTGGCTTATGCGTGTCTGTACGTCGCTCATGGTTACATTTAGGTTTTTTACTTGCATAGACTATGTTTCCCGGATGCAGTCGTATCTTTTCACCACGTACGATGGTTCATGGTTTGAGATAGCTTATCACGTGTGCCACGCGATTAGGATGGTTCATGGTTGATAGAAAGGTTTTGGCATCATGGAGATTTGCTCCGGATAAATCGTTGAACTACTAAGAGAAATACTAAGGCTTACATTTTTTTTAAACTCGATTTTTGAGTTTCTTAAAGCGTCAATCGCGACATCTTGGTGATAATGGCAAAATGTCTCTCCCACAAATCAAATTAGACAATCACTCATGAATTACTCGTCCATTCTATTCCGCGGCACATTCTTGATAATATTCATTGTTGAGAAGCATCTATCCACGGGCAACCGGTAAAATTAGCCGGATCTCATCTTGTTTATTAGGATTGATGGTATAACGTAGAATTCATTTTGATCAACTGGATAAAAAGGAAATTCGTCCAATTTAAAAAGGTAGCTCATCCAATTGAATCTCTTACGGGAGACTAGCATAACTTGATGCATTTCTTGTCCAATTGCAGGCGTAGGCTGCCTAGAGGTCTCACACATCAACAGCCGATCGTTTTCTACTCAACGCAAATAGATCCATGTCCTAAAAAAATCAAGAAATTGTTTTAGTCTTTGCTACTTAAGGATGAATTGACTACTACAGCCTAGAGGGAGTATTGAAGCAATTGGTTGCACGAGTTTAGACTTTTGAATGTATATTCGTGAATCATCCATTTACTTGAACGGAAATGACTGAATCTCCGGTTTATCAGCTGCCGATGTTGCCGTTCGTTGGCCGCCGATTTCTAGCAGCCGCTTCCCGAATTCACGACGTCAAATTGCTGAGGCCTGGACAGCTGGACTCCTTAGACTCGCTGGCCGCTCGATCGAGTCTCGGTGAGGTAGGACGAGAGACGAAAGGGATCTTTGGGAAGATAGACTCTTTGTCCGACATTATGGTGAAAATTTTGTGGTTCGATGACTCTACACTTTTAGGCGATTATCTCCGTCCTTTTTTCGATAAAGGGAATTTATTAATATCGAGAGATACCAATTACACCTAGACTCTGCAACAACAGATTATCTCCGTCCTAAATACATTCATCGCTCATGCCTCTCCATCTTTTCGGATGGGCGACTCGTGGAACAAGTGACAATATCATTACTGTAGTCCAATTGCAATCTCTTTACTGAAATATAGGCACTATTTCGTCTTGCAAAGATTGATACCTTATAAAAGATGTCCTCAAATGATTCATTGTAACTCTTAGTCAAAGGAGGTACGTTTGTAATTTCTTAGATAAATAATAGATCCAAAACAGTGTATCTCGAATTATCGGGAGTATGGAGCTCTGCCCCTGTATCATACTCACTGTACACTAAATTCTCAGCCAATAAATTGCCTGTTAACAAGCCGGGTTAATAACTTTATTATATACTGTATGTCCGGGCAGCCGGGCTAATATGTCGGAGCCTAGCAGAGGTACCAGTAGCTAGGACTCAGTACTGACGCCACAGATCCTTGATTGAGGTCAATGCACCCACCGTACTCGGCAACCCGTACATGCATCCTTATCATCACTACTATATATAATAGCGTGAAGAGTTCCGCCACTATAGCACGCTACAGTAGTCGTTTTTTTTTTTTTTTTTCCCACAACCGACAGAAAAAATGTACACGAAAAATTTGCGCACTTGCGCGTCGACGAGTATGTTCTATTCCCGTGATCGGTTTGGTCGACTCTATCTCGTTAATTTCAGATCCAGATTCGCACAAATATTCAGCGAGTTTTGTCAAATTCGTCGCACTCGGTCACCCGTTTGAATTTTCGTTTCACGAGTAGATGGATATCACCTTTCCAAACAAGTTTCGTGTTTTAACCTTCTTATTTCGACGGACATATATATGTGCACTTTGCTCGCCGCTTTTTCGCAATAAAGCCCTAACGTTTTCAAAAAAACATAAATTGGTCCTCTGATCAAAAGTCCCCGCGCGCCACTTTTTACGGAAAAGTCCTCACATTTCCTACAAATTGTAAATCGATCGCCCGAAATAAAACCGCGCGGTTCTTTTGTACAAAGGTCATTGCGTTCTTCAGATATTACAAACTAATTTTATTAAGATCATCACTAAATAACTTTAGTAACATTATTTTCAACAACATTTTTTAAAAACGCTCCTTAGCTTTTCCAACATTTTAGAAGTTTCTACTTTTTTACTCTCTACTCATAAATCACAATTTAGCTACAGTGACACTGTAGCACTATATATAATAGCCTGAAGAGTTCTGCCACTGTATCGTGCTACAGTGTAACAGTAGCTACAGTGATACTATAGCACGCTACAGTAGTCGTTTTTTTTCCCACAACCGACAGAAAAAATGTACACGAAAAATTTGCGCACTTGCGCGTCGACGAGTATGTTCTATTCCCGTGATCGGTTTGGTCGACTCTATCTTCTTAATTTCAGATCCAGATTCGCACAAATATTCGGCGAGTTTTATCAAATTTGTCGTACTCGGTCACCCGTTTGAATTTTCGTTTCACGAGTAGATGGATATCACCTTTCCAAACAACTTTCGTGTTTTAACCTTCTTATTTCGACGGACATATATATGTGCACTTTGCTCGCCGCTTTTTCGCAATAAAGCCCTAACGTTTTCAAAAAAACATAAATGGGTCCTCTGATCAAAAGTCCCCGCGTGCCACTTTTTGCGGAAAAGTCCTCACATTTCCTACAAATTGTAAATCGATCGCCCGAAATAAAACCGCGCGGTTCTTTTGTACAAAGGTCATTGCGTTCTTCAGATATTACAAACTAATTTTATTAACATCATCACCAAATAATTTTAGTAACATTATTTTTAACAACATTTTTTAAAAATGCACCTTACCTTTTCTAACATTTTAGAAGTTTCTACTTTTTTTCTCTCTACTCATAAATCACAATTTTATCTACAGTGACAATGTAGCACGCTACAGTAGTCATTTTTTTTTCCCACAACCAACAGAAAAATGTACACAAAAAATTTACGCACTACTATATATAATAGCGTGAAGAGTTCCACACCGTAGCACGCTACGGTCTAACAGTAGGTACACTAGCTACAGTGATACTGTAGTATGCTACAGTAGTCGTTTTTTTGTTTTTTTCACAATCGACAGAAAAAATGTACACGAAAAATTTGCGCGTCGACGAGTATGTTTCATTTCCGTGATCGGTTTGGTCGTAGCACGCTACAGTAATCGTTTTTTTTTTCCCACAACCGACAGAAAAAATGTACACGAAAAATTTGCGCACTTGTGCATCGACAAGTATGTTCTATTCCCGTGATCGGTTTGGTCGACTTTATCTCCTTAATTTCAGATCCAGATTCGCACAAATATTCGGCGAGTTTTGTCAAATTCGTCGCACTCGGTTACTCGTTTGAATTTTCGTTTCACGAGTAGATGGATATCACCTTTCCAAACAAATTTCGTGTTTTAACCTTCTTATTTCGACGGACATATATATGTGCACTTTGCTCACCGCTTTTTCGCAATAAAGCCCTAACGTTTTCAAAAAGACATAAATTGGTCCTCTGTAATAAATTTTTTTGCATCAAAAGTCCCCGCGCGCCACTTTTTGCGGAAAAGTCCTCACATTTCCTACAAATTGTAAATCGATCGCCCAAAATAAAACCGCGCGGTTCTTTTGTACAAAGGTCATTGCGTTCTTCAGATATTACAAACTAATTTTATTAACATCAGCACCAAATAACTTTAGTAACATTATTTTTAACAGCATGTTTTAGAAACGCTCCTTACCTTTTCCAACATTTTAGAAGTTTCTACTTTTTTCTCTCTACTCATAAATCAAAATTTTAGCTACAGTGATACTGTATCACGCTACAGTAGTCTTTTTTTTGTTTTTTTTTTCCCACAACCGACAGAAAAATGTACACGAAAAATTTGTGCATCACTACTATATATAATAACGTGAAGAGTTCCGCCACTTTAGATTTGCGCGTGGACGAGTATGTTCCATTCCCGTGATCGGTTTGGTCGACTCTATTTCCTTAATTTCATATCCAGATTCGCACAAATATTCGGCGAATTTTGTCAAATTCGTCGCACTCGGTCACCCGTTTGAATTTTCGTTTCACGAGTAGATGGATATCATCCTTCCAAACAATTTTCGTGTTTTAACCTTCTTATTTCGACGGACATATATATGTGCACTTTGCTCGCCGCTTTTTCGCAATAAAGCCCTAACGTTTTCAAAAAACATAAATCGGTCCTCTGGAATAATTTTTTTTGCATCAAAAGTCCCCGCGCGCCACTTTTTGCGGGAAAGTCCTCACATTTCCTACAAATTGTAAATCGACCGCCCAAAATAAAACCGCGCGGTTCTTTTGTACAAAGGTCATTGCGTTCTTAAGATATTACAAACTAATTTTATTAACATCATCACCAAATAACTTTAGTAACATTATTTTTAACGGCATTTTTTAAAAGTGCTCCTTACCTTTTCCAACATTTTAGAAGTTTCAACTTTTTTTCTCTCTACTCATAAATCACAAATTTAGCTACAGTGACACTGTAGCACGCTACAGTAGTCATTTTTTTTGTTTTTTTTCCCACAACCGACAGAAAAAATGTACACGAAAAATTTGCGCATCACTAATATATATAATAGCGTGAAGAGTTCCGCCACTGTAGATTTGCGCGTCGACGAGTATGTCCCATTCTCGTGATCGGTTTGGTCGACTCTATTTTACTTAATTTCAGATACAGATTCGCACAAATATTCGACGAGTTTTGTCAAATTCGTCGCACTCGGTCACCCGTTTGAATCTTCGTTTCACGAGTAGATGGATATTACCTTTCCAAACAAATTTCATGTTTTAACCTTCTTATTTCGACGGACATATATATGTGCACTTTGCTCGCCGCTTTTTCGCAATAAAGCCCTAACGTTTTCAAAAAAACATAAATCGGTCCTCTGTAATAATTTTTTTTGCATCAAAAGTCCCCGCGCGCCACTTTTTGCGGAAAAGTCCTCACATTTCCTACAAATTGTAAATCGATCGCCCAAAATAAAACCGCGCGGTTCTTTTGTACAAAGGTCATTGCGTTCTTCAGATATTACAAACTAATTTTATTAACATCATCACCAAATAACTTTAGTAACATTATTTTTAACAGCATTTTTAAAACGCTCCTTACCTTTTCCAACATTTTAGAAGTTTCTACTTTTTTCTCTCTACTCATAAATCAAAATTTAGCTACAGTGATACTGTAGCAGTCTTTTTTTTTTTTTTTTCCACAATTGACAGAAAAAATGTACACGAAAAATTTGCGCATCACTACTATATATAATAGCGTGAAGAGTTCCGCCACTTAGATTTGCGCGTGACGAGTATGTCCATTCCCGTGATCGGTTTGGTCGACTCTATTTCCTTAATTTCAGATCCAGATTCGCACAAATATTCGCGAGTTTTGTCAAATTCGTCGCACTCGGTCACCCGTTTGAATTTTCGTTTCACGAGTAGATGGATATCACCCTTCCAAACAATTTTCGTGTTTTAACCTTCTTATTTCGACGGACATATATATGTGCACTTTGCTCGCCGCTTTTTCGCAATAAAGCCCTAACGTTTTCAAAAAAACATAAATCGGTCCTCTGGAATAATTTTTTTGCATCAAAAGTCCCAGCGCGCCACTTTTTGCTGAAAAGTCCTCACATTTCCTACAAATTGTAAATCGACCGCCCGAAATAAAACCGCGCGGTTCTTTTGTACAAAGGTCATTGCGTTCTTCAGATATTACAAACTAATTTTATTAACATCATCACCAAATAATTTTAGTAACATTATTTTTAACAGCATTTTTTAAAAATGCTCCTTACCTTTTCCAACATTTTAGAAGTTTCTACTTTTTTTCTCTCTACTCATAAATCACAATTTTCATCAATTTTCTTTTCCATAAAAATGACTAGACAACCAACAAAATATGAATTAACATACATTAAAAAAATCACAATAATCTCTAAACCAAATATCCATTGTGTACAAAAGTGAAACTAAGAAAATTTCAAAATTAAGAAATTACCAAACTTCCAAACTTTCTACAGAAACTAAGAAATGTTCATTTTGTTCAAGAATTGTTGGATTAGTTTTCCAAATAATTTTTCTTTCCACAACATATTCAACAATTTTTATTGCTTTAAAATAGTTTCTAGACAAAATTGGTTGGATATTTTTACAATAAATATTTTCCCAAAGAAAATATTCAACAATACTAAAATTAAAATATCACCACTCTTTTTCACTAAGGCCGCGGCATGCCGCCGCGCCGAAATTACACTGTTACTTAGTTAAGTACCCATACTACTATATATAAAGGCGCGAAGCGTTTCGCCACTGTAACGTACTGCTAAGCTTCTGCCAGGTGGGCCCACCCTATTTAAACAATTTCCAAAAAATACTAAATGTTGCAAAAAAAATAACTTCAAATCTATTTCAAATTTACAAATATGTAATTTTTTTGGGTAAATTTAAAAATATGTAAATGTTTTTACAAATATTTAAACAATAACTTGAAATCTATTTCAAATTTACAAATGTGCAACAAAAATATTTTTTAAATATGATCAAAGTTCAAATTTGAGCACTTTTGAATTTTGAATACCTTCAAAATTCGAGCATTTAATAAACGTAAAACGAATTCAAATATGAATAACTTCCCAAATTTAGCAAATTTACCAACCCAAACAATTTATAGATGTAATTTCTTTTTTTAATTACAATGGTTTTAAATCTGAACAACTTTTAAATATTGACATTCTCATATTTGAATTTTTTTACACCGCGGTATTTCTTCTCTATCCGTCGGAAAAATATGGAAAAATATATCAACACGAACACCAAAAAAAAAACGCTGACTATTTATGTCATATGATCAAACTTTAAATTTGAATATTTTAAGATTTTGAATGCCTTCCAAATCTGAGCATTCAAAAAACATAAAAATAATTCAAATATGAACAACTTCCCAATTTTAAGTTTCTTTAAAATCAGAACAACTTAAAAATGTAAACTTATTTTTTGAATTCTAAATGTTTAAAAACTGAACAACTTTTGAACGTGAACGTTTTCAAATTTGTTTTTTTTACACCGAGGTATTTCTTCTCCTACCGACAGTTTAATCCACCAAACATTCTCGCGCTAACGAACAGAACTAACAACCACACAGGCACGGCATTAGCCGCGCTAAGTTGCCTAGTAGTACTATCTTACCTGTGGATCGACTGATATCCATGCGTGTAGGCTTATGCTTTGCTAGTTTGCTGTCGCCGTTTCCGCGTGCGTTCACATAAATTTCCTGCTGATTAGGTCGCTTGTTTCGTCCGAGTTCACGAGCGAGAGAATCCAGTTGCCGATCGATCAGGCATTCGGGCTGTCTCCTGCTTGCCAAGAGGCGCCAGGCAGACATGGTTGTAGCCTTGTATGAGCGAGCACTGAGTCGAGTTGGATAATGGCCTCCAAACCGGACACGGACCTAGCAGTGCACATATGTACAGCATGCATGCGCGTGAAAACAACAAGTGTGCTTGGCAACGCCATGATTTTGTGCGTAAGTGTTCACTTAGCTGGCCAGATCGAGGGGCGGACTTAGAGCAAAACTAAACCGGTGTCACGATATGATCAGTCACACGTAATTTTGACCAAAATTTAAGGGTGACACGCACTATAATTGGATGAAATATATATATGAAAGAAAACAATTTGGACCCGGTGTGTCCCGTTACCCCGAGTGGCTAAACCTGGTGTTGGCTCCTGCTTTGTCCGGGTCGTGTACAAGAACACGTTAATGTGTGCCCTTTGGATTAATGTGTGCCCTTTGGAGGCAAGGGTGATGCACCGCGAGCCTCCGAGGGAGACCACCTTCCAGCGCGATACGCAGGATAGAGAGCCACGCTCTTTGAACCAGACGCCCCACTCGTCCGGGATGGAACCCGTCGGGGCGTGCGGCAGCGATTCGCTGAGCTAAGCCGATTCGCTCGCTCCTAGCTCGGTTTTCGATCAAGATGAGCGGAGTAACGGAGCCACCGTGATGAACGGAAGAAGGGGCAATTGGGACATGAGGTAAAAAGTAGATGTAAAAATACGATTGATTGATATGTGCTTAGGTTTACAATCGGCCATCACCCTACATTTATATGGGCGGCTAAACTTCTCAAAAAATGTTGCATCACGAGATTCCAAAATAGTATTAACATGCATATCAGCTATCTCAGATTTAACCACTAAAAATCTATAGCAAATGCTCCGCTGAGCATAGCCTAGAAAGACACAATCCACTGTCTTCGGTCCAAGTTTACGTTTCTTAGGAATTGGAACATTGATTTTCGCCAAACATCCCCAAGTACGAAAATAAGAAAGTGATGGTTTTCTCCCAGACCACTCCTCGTAAGGTGTCTTCTCTTTATCCTTGTTAGGAACTCTATTCAGGACATGACACGAAGTCAACAAAGCCTCCCCCACCATGCCTTAGATAAACCAGCAGTGTCCAACATGGCGTTCACCAAGTCGGTCAGCGTGCGGTTTTTTCTCTCGGCAACCCCGTTTGATTGGGGCGAATAGGGAAGCGTCCTCTCATGAATAATATCATGTTCCTCACAGAATTCATCAAATACGTTGGAGAAATACTCGCCACCACGATCTGAACTAAGACGTTTGATCTTTCTCTCTAATTGATTTTCTACTTCAGCTTTATAGATTTTAAAGTAGTTTAAAGCTTCATCTTTAGTGTGCAACAAATATACATAACAGAACCTAATAGCATCATCGACTAAAGTCATGAAATATCTCTTATCACCTTTTGTCAACACGCCATTCATCTCACATAGATCCGAATGTACGAGTTCTAGTGGTGCCAAGTTTCTCTCCTCGGCTGCCTTGTGAGGCTTTCGAGGTTGCTTAGATTGCACACAGCTATGGCACTTAGAACTTTTGGCAATGGTGAAAGTAGGAATTAAACTCAAGATAGAAAGTCTACTCATTAAACCAAAATTAACATGACATAAACGAGAGTGCCAAACATTAGCATCCGAATCCACACTGCCACAAATATGGTTTACTGACTTATTACAAAAATCCGATAATGAAAAGCGGAACAAGCCTCCGCACTCATACCCTTTAACAATAAATTGTCCAAACTTTGACACAACTAATTTATTGGACTCCAAGACTAATTTAAACCCATCTTTGCATAGAAGGGAGCCGCTAACGAGATTCTTGTTCATAGTAGGGACATGCTACACGTTCCTCAGCTGCACGATCTTCCCCGAAGTAAACTTCAGATCTACCGTGCCAACACCACGAACAGAAGCATGTGATCCATTCCCATTAAGACGCTTGAATCTGCGACCTGATAAGAAGTGAACATAGAGATGTCAGCACATACATGAACATTAGCACCCGTATCAATCCACCAACATGGAGATTGAAATACTGAAAGCACAATCGGTAAATTACCGTACCCATCAGCATTGCTAGCGGTCACGACGATGACATGCTTTGGCGCCTTCCCTTTCTTGTCTGCACGATCTGGGCAGTCCACAGAGAAGTGTCCGGGCTCTCCACAAGTGTAGCACTTTAGCTCAGATTTGTTCAGCATCTTCTTCTTCTTCTTGAAAAAATTAGTCTTGGTAGGCATGTTGAAGGAAGGCTTGCTCTTTGCCTTGCTCTTGCCGTGGTGAAAGTTCTTCTGCACCATGTTGGCGCTAGACTGACCTTCACCTCTCTCACTAGTGTCCTTAACCCGAGCCTTCTCCTCAACATCAAGAGACGCTATCAGGTTTTCAACCGATATCTCCGTTCTCTTGTGTTTGAGGGTTGTGGCGAAGTTCCTCCACGAGGAAGGCAACTTTGCAATAATGCATCCAGCCACAAACTTGTCAGGTAGGGAACACTTGAGGAGTTCCAGCTCTCTCGCAGTGCACTGTATCTCATGAGCTTGTTCGACCATGCTACGGTTATTCACCATTTTGTAGTCGTGAAAGCTCTCCATGATATACAGCTCACTGCCTGCATCGGTTGCACCGAACTTAGCGTTCAGTGCATCCCAGAGCTCTTTGCGTCTTTTATGTGCAAATACACATCACACAGACGAGCATCAAGAACACTCAGAATGCATCCACGGAAGATAGTAGTGTCTTTCTTGAACTTTCTCTGAGCTTCCTCAGACATAGTTCCTTCAGGAAGACCATTACTAATTTTCCAGACACCCATGGCCTCTAGCCAGAGTTGGCACTTCACCTGCCATGTCTTATAGCGCACACCGGTGAACTTGTCCGGTTTCATTGCATCAGTATAACCAGCCATATTTAAATCACGAAATTGCCTACAATTAGGTTTTTGGATTGTTGGAAAATTAGGCAATAATTTCATGATTAATTTTAGAATATTAAACATGACAACCGCAACTACTAACATGTGAAACACGAACATACTAGATGTACTAATCAACATGAACAGTAGCAGCATATCGCAGAACATGTAAACTGGAAACATGTTGATCCAACCAGAAGAGATACGACGCACGTACTGAACGATTGAAGAAGTAGTAGCCGTGGTTGATGCAGCGATGTAGTTGGCGACTTTCTTGGCGAAGACTCGTCACCACAGAAGATGCTTGCGACGGCGATCCGCAAAGCCGGCTGGAAGACGACCCGTGGTGGAAGCAGCGAGCAGTCGTGCGAAGCGCTTCCCAAAAACCTAATTCGCCCTCTTCCGTACAGGATCACAAGAGCGACTGGTTCCGGAGATCTGCTCTCCCAAACGCCGGCGCTCGGGATGGAGTAGACTACGGTGGCGGCGCAAGGCACGAGATTGGCAAAACCTAAATTGGTTCGGTATGTGACAGCGCACGGTAGTGCAAGGCATTATATAGTGCGGTTCGGAAAAGCCTAACGGGTACAACGTGGGCCGGCCACGTCGCACACGTTCGAGTCGGTTACAGCAGCCCACGATTCGGGAGCGACCCGAATTGGCTACATGTACGCTATCGACTCGTTTTTCCTGAACAGCAAAAATATAGGCATCGGCTCATTCCCGCAACCCGCGGCGTGTCGTGTCGTGACGTGACGAGACGAGCGAGCGGCGGCGGAGGAGGAGGAGGAGGAGGAGTGCGCACGAGAGAGACTTCTGTTCTCAACTAGCACACCAAGTAGCACAACACTCCACTATATAAGGTGGTGCAACTCTCCTCCAACTAGCAATATGGGACTAAACTTTAGCACCACATTGCACCTCCAAAATTCTGCCATGCACATGGGCCAATTTGAGATTTTCAAATTTGCTTATTTGGTCTGTCCCATATTGGGCCCAAATTCTAACACATTCTTGATAATATTCATTGTTGAGAAGCATCTATCCACGGGCAACCGGTAAAATTAGCCTGATCTCATCTTGTTTATTAGGATTGATGGTATAACGTAGAATTCATTTTGATCAACTGGATAAAAGGAAATTCGTCCAATTTAAAAAGGTAGCTCATCCAATTGAATCTCTTACGGGAGACTAGCATAACTTGATGCATTTCTTGTCCAATTGCAGGTGTAGGCTGCCTAGAGGTCTCACACATCAACAGCCGATCGTTTTCTACTCAACGCAAATAGATCCATGTCCTAAAAAAATCAAGAAATTGTTTTAGTCTTTGCTACTTAAGGATGAATTGACTACTACAGCCTAGAGGGAGTATTGAAGCAATTGGTTGCACGAGTTTAGACTTTTGAATGTATATTCGTGAATCATCCATTTACTTGAACGGAAATGACTGAATCTCCGGTTTATCAGCTGCCGATGTTGCCGTTCGTTGGCCGCCGATTTCTAGCAGCCGCTTCCCGAATTCACGACGTCAAATCGCTGAGGCCTGGACAACTGGACTCTTTAGACTCGCTGGCCGCTCGATCGAGTCTCGGTGAGGTAGGACGAGAGACGAAAGGGGTCTTTGGGAAGATAGACTCTTTGTCCGACATTATTGTGAAATTTTGTGGTTCGATGACTCTACACTTTTAGGCGATTATCTCCGTCCTTTTTTCGATAAAGGGAATTTATTAATATCGAGAGATACCAATTACACCCAGACTCTGCAACGACAGATTATCTCCGTCCTAAATACATTCATCACTCATGCCTCTCCATCTTTTCGGATGGGCGACTCGTGGAACAAGTGACAATATCATTACTGCAGTCCAATTGCAATCTCTTTACTGAAATATAGGCACTATTTCGTCTTGCAAAGATTGATACCTTATAAAAGATGTCCTCAAATGATTCATTGTAACTCTTAGTCAAAGGAGGTACGTTTGTAATTTCTTAGATAAATAATAGATCCAAAACAGTGTATCTCGAATTATCGTGGAGTATGGAGCTCTGCCCCTGTATCATACTCACTGTACACTAAATTCTCAGTCAATAAATTGCCTGTTAACAAGCCGGGTTAATAACTTTATTATATATGTCCGGGCAGCCGGGCTAATATGTCGGAGCCTAGCAGAGGTAGCAGTAGCTAGGACTCAGTACTGACGCCACAGATCCTTGATCGAGGTCAATGCACCCACCGTACTCGGCACCCCGTACATGCATCCTTGTAGTACTATACTATGTTAATACGTGTGGATCGGAATATATGTCCAGCGGATCGACTGATATCCATGCGTGTAGGCTTATGCTTTGCTGTCGCCGTTTCCGCGTGCGGTCACATAAATTCCCTGCTGATTAGGTCGTCCGAGTTCACGAGCGAGAGAATCCAGTTGCCGATCGATCAGGCATTCGGGCTGTCTCCTGCTTGCCAAGAGGCGCCAGGCAGACATGGTTGTAGCCTTGTATGAGCGAGCACTGAGCAGTCTAGGTCGAGTTGGATAATGGCCTCCAAACCGGACACGGACCTTGCAGTGCACATATGTACAGCATGCATGCGCGTGAAAACAACAAGTGTGCTTGGCAACGCCATGATTTTGTGCGTAAGTGTTCACTTAGCTGGCCAGATCGAGGGGCGGACTTAGAGCAAAACTAAACCGGTGTCACGATATGATCAGTCACACGTAATTTTGACCAAAATTTAAGGGTGAGAGTCAAATGCACAGAACTACCACTTTCCGCGGTAAATTCTGGGAAACTGCCACTTTACTCGCAAAGTGGTAGTTCTCAAATTGCTACCACTTTGCGAGTAAAGTGGTAGTTTTACGGAATTTAGCGCGTAAAGTGGTAGTTTTATGCTACCAACTCTAAGGGTGACACACACTATAATTGGATGAAATATATATATGAAAGAAAACAATTTGGACCCGGTAGTGTGTCCCGTTACCCCGAGTGGCTAAACCTGGTGTTGGCTCCTGCTTTGTCCGGGTCGTGTACAAGAACACGTTAATGTGTGCCCTTTGGAGGCAAGGGTGATGCACCGCGAGCCTCCGAGGGAGACCACCTTCCAGCGCGATACGCAGGATAGAGAGCCACGCTCTTTGAACCAGACGCCCCACTCGTCCGGGATGGAACCCGTCGGGGCGTGCGGCAGCGATTTGCTGAGCTAAGCGGATTCGCTCGCTCCTAGCTCGGTTTTCGATCAAGATGAGCGGAGTAATGGAGCCACCGTGATGAACGGAAGAAGGGGCAACTGGGACATGAGGTAAAAAGTAGATGTAAAAGTACGATTGATTGATATGTGTGCTTAGGTTTACAATCGGCCATCACCCTACATTTATATGGACGGCTAAACTTCCCGTGCAAGTCACGGTCTACGAGTTACAAGTTCGAGTCGTGTTACAATTTTAGGCTATAACTAGGCAAGTTTCCTTCGGTTTCGTACCGGAAAAGGACTCCAAGCGTCCAACTCATCATGTGCCGAGCTCCTTCCATGTTGGGGTCCTTCTCCTATAGTCTTCACGTCGAACTCCTACAGCTTAGGGCTTGCCGCCAGGTCCTTCTAGCTCCAAATCTTTGACCCCTTGGGTCCGGGTCATTGGCCTTCCGTGTCCTTAATGCGGGTCCTTTGCTTTTGGGTTCGTTGAGCCCAGTTGTCGGTTCCTTTTCTATGACTCCCTTCGAGGACTCCTTGTAATGACTCCCTGTGGTCATGAGCTCGAACCGTCTCCCATCCTTGACCTGTACTAAGCTCATGGCGGCTTGCATCTTCTAGTCTCCACGTATAATTTTGCTCCACCTTGGTCAGCTCCTGCTTCCATGGCCGGCTTCCTCCTGCTTCCATCTTTCACCAAGCGTGTCCACCCAGCTTCAGCTCCTTCTCCAGGAGTCACCCGTACATCTTGGCAGTCGGCCAAAAACTAGTGCCAACACCTCGGGTATGCCTCTGCCAGAGCATCTCCACCGGACGACCCGGATAATGCGGCCAATTATCTTGGGGTGGCGTACGCTAAAGCTATGTTAGGGAGGGTTGTCACAATTGTTCCGACTTCTCCGACGACGAAGAAGAAGGTGTGGCCGGATTCACGATGATTGCCGCCACGGTTTGGAAACCTTGGGGCCCTCCAAAGTGCAAGTTTTTTGCTTGGTTGATCCTTTGAAACCGAGTGTGGATGGCGAATAGACTTGACCGAAGGGGGTGGCAGAATTGCGGCCTTTGCAAGCTTTGTAACCATGTTCAAGAGTCGGATGCCCATCTTCGGATTTGGTCCTCCTTGAAGATATGGCTTGGACTCCATGATGTGAATCCGGGAAAGCTTTACAAAACGTCAAGCAATGGTGGGTTGAGGTGATTCCCAAATGTGACCCATAGAAAGGAGTTGGCCTTGCTCGCCATGCTAATCTCTTGAAAGATTTGGAAGGAGAGAAATGTAAAGGTTTTTCGAAACCACTCTACTACCGTAACCATGCTAGTGACAAAAATCAAGGAGGAAGCGCCACTCACCGGGGCTAAGGCCCTTAATAATGTAATGCCGTGAGAGTACACTTTCTTGTTGTCGCTGTGGTGGTTACGACCACGGCTCGGTGTCTAAAACCTCTAAAAAATATTTTTCTTAATCGATGAAAATGGCAAATATTTTGCCTTGATTCAAAAGAAAAAGCAAGATAGAATATCCTCCAATTCGCAGACCGGTCAACGCCTCAAATTTTAAGAAACATAATCCCGATCGGGTTCCAAAAATCCGTTATATTGAAGTTTCAGATTTTATAACGTCTGAGCTTCCAAAACATTTGTCAGCTTGTTGCTTTGCTATTTCTAACACGTGTAGCTTGCTAATTAATAAATTGGATTTGAACCGAGAAGATATTATCTTTTACTAGCAAAATGTCCGTGCGTTGCAACGGGGGAAAACCAACTGTTAGTAGAAAATTCAGAACAACCCAATATGCCCCAAAATCTATTGAGCCGGGTAACCCTAGCCCCAGTTTACCTTTTCATCTTAATATGGGTCTATTATATTCTTGAGCTAAATGCCTATGTGTTACACGGAACAACAAATCAATATACAATCAAAATTATTAATCAAATTGTTTTTCGTCAAGTTTTTTTGTTTGACTCTTTTTATCTACCTCAAACATTTTTCCACCAGCCCCAATTTCTAAGAAGACAAGGTTTGTTTCTCCCTATTTGATCACTCGTTCCGTTATGTATTGCTTTGTTTGTTATGTATACATCTACACCCACAATAAAAAAATTGTGTCTAAATAGTACGACCAATTTTGCTTACAAATGTTTGATTCAAGTACCTTTTCATTACACAGTAATATATCTTTCTCTTAAAACAGAAATACAAACCTACATCCATAACCAGATATTGAGTTGTTTCCCCCAAAAATGGTCCTTCAATCAACAATTATAAGTTGACTGATAAATACCTATTCCAAGATTAATCAAGAGAAACACTAACATTGCCTCCAGCCCAGCGTCAGCGAAACATCAGCTCCGCTCCGCCTCTTGCAAGCCCACGACATGTGCCTAACCAAAAAACAAGCTAGTAGAAAACAAAAGCAAATGGCATAAACAACCACCTTTAGCTGATCATACATGTAAATTTTGTACCCCCACTTCCACAACGTTGATGTTCTCACTGGATGTGAATTGTATGAATTGTTCTTTATTCTTTAGATTCTCAAACTGATGGTAAGAACACCAAGTAATACTCCTCTTTTGCCTCTTTTAGATGTGAATTGTATGAATTGTTGTTTATTCTTTAGCATAAATTTTATGAACACCAAGTAGTACTCCTCTTTTGCCTCTTTTAGATGCTTCTTCACCGGAATTGCGTTGGAGAAGTTCCTATTTATCAAACAAGGAACCCATGAGAAGATGTAACAGCTAACATATCAGAATGCAACATCTTAACATAAAATACTCCATGAAAAAAAAACTATCCAGAACCTGTTTTGGTGACGGTTCAACCTTTCTCTCCTGCAAGTTCAACTCAAGCCACGAAGATTTAATTCATCTAGAATCAGATACCCTACGGTGCTTCTCAGCCTGCAATCCACTCAAAGAGAAACTAATTCAGTTATTCAGATCATTAATTGACATGATACACATGCATTAGAATCTAGCGAGCTGCACACCACAACGACAGTGTTGCTAATCTCCATCTCATTCTCTCCTGCTAAAGATATCCCAACACACGCAGGTTGGATGGATGGAAAAACTTAATCCTTTACCTATCGCAATTGCTGAATGCCTGAATGGCTCTCGCGCAGGCAGTGACGAATTCACTGATGGAGAATTCGATGCTGGGGTAGGTGTACATACCGTAGCATCTACAGCAAACCGCTCAGCCAAACCAGCAGCGCCGGACCGCCGGACGGAGCAGCTTGAACACATGCGCCTTGGGAACTCCATGGGAGGGCGGTGCAGATCGGCGACGTCCAGAGTAGGAGACCAGTAGCACGCGCTCTGGTAGGAAACGATGGCGATCTGGGCGGCGATATTTAGTCCGCCCGGTCGGCCCATGGCGCTGCCCAGCTCAATAGAGGAACGCACGAAGGAGGAATGGGCAGAAGAGGTGGCCGCGGAGAGAAGAAACAGTGGAGGGGGCGGTGCAGCCCGGTCGGCCCATGGCGCTGCCCAGCTCAATAGAGGAACGCACGAAGGAGGAATGGGCAGAAGAGGTGGCCGCGGAGAGAAGAAACGGTGGAGGGGGCGGTGCAGCCCAGCCTCACGGGCTCACGGCGCCGCCGCCGCCAGAAGTCGCCCTGCTAGAGCCGGCCATCCTTTCCTCCGTGCTGTTGGTCGCGCCAAAGCGTGCAGGAACTAATTTGTAAAACTGAGAACCAACGATTAAGGATATTGCGGGTTAATGTCTGCTTCTGGAGGGGGTAAAACGAAAATTGGCGTGACGTACGATACGACCGCCACGGTTAAGGATATTATATAGTAGAGATTCCTCGTCCGAGAGTATATTATATTGTTGTTCCAAAGATAAGAAAGTTTCAATCGGATCTCTATGCGTGGGGTTATACTTCCGATGACTACGAAGAAGGTGCCTTACTTTTGTTTCTTGGATTTCTTGGCGGCAGGAATCTGCATGCAGCTGGCATCGATCTTGGTAGCTAAAACTTGGTTTCAAAGGAATCGCATGTACTCCTAGCTTCCACCGTCACCAGACGATCTCATTTACTCGTTGCGGCGAGGGCGGTGAAGAAAATCACCTGTGGTCCATTCGTGGGATGCGTGCAAGTTAGGGAAGTCCTTGTGTATAGTGATCGGTAGCGCCATAACAGGGAAGAAGACACAAACCATATCCGACGTGTCATGACTCTTTGTACATATGCTTTGCTACTTACGAGACCAGACCATGCGGCTATCAGTACGCGGGCCACTCCCCAGAACCCGTACCAACTCTGTTACCAAGGAAAGCTGAGCACTGGGTGCTCGCATCGCATGGATACCTCTGCAGTATTGCCAACTGTTGTTCGTAATGTTCTACCTAACGACGCAAATTACGTAAGGCCGGTACTGGTTTCCCACGTGGATGGTACGCCAAATATGAAATATTGTCCGATCGATGTACCACGATCCACAATCCACCATCGAAGATTTATGCATGGTTCAATGTGATAATTTCACTTTATTACACCTAGGACCTTCGTTACACAGCATACTTTGAGTTGAGCACATCGCCAAAAATAACTGGGCCAGTACAAAACGGGGCGAAACCCTGTTTCGAGAATACCTAGCTAAAGTATACCAAATCTTTAGCGGGTTAATTTCCTATCGAAATCATGTCTTGAGAGGAACATAACAACAAGTTTGAAGACCTTTCCAAACTGATTGGAGAATCCACGGTATGACTAGTGCTCCATGACTGAGAATTAACTTAACATACTCCGTAAACTATGCAATAAAACAGCTGTGTGCATCAATCGATGCAGAGGCTAGACCTTCACCCCTTTACGAAAAAAATGTGACATCACTCAATCTCACTTATAACCCATGTAAACTCTCCATTCGAACACAAATAACGACGTAATCTAATGGCTCGGGTCATTTCTTGTTTGTACCAATGTGCCCCGTGTGCACATGTAAAAATCTCAGTTTCAAGTATAACTCACAAGCAACCATGAATCACGCCTCAATCCAACTATATGGGACTTTTCACCCAGAGTAATAAATATTTTATGAAAGAAAAGTAGCAATGCCCTAGCCCTAACTCTTTTCGGAGATCATGGGTTCTCGTTCCCCACCCCCTCTCTCTTTGTCTCACAGCCCTAACTCTTTCCGGAGATCATGGATCAATGGCGCATGTTGTGTCCTACGTCTATTTACCTCTTGCCAGCCCTACTGGTCGAATTCCGATGTCCTGTTAATGTACTCCTATGGTGAAGATGGCTTGAAGGGAGGCAGTTTAAATTCGAACAAATGTCCACTTCTTCTACTTCCTCAAGGATGTGGAGGTGGGGTTGTGGCAGTAGTAATGTACCAATTAGTTTCGTCACCAACGACAGTTATGCTATATATGTGCTTAAGCTATCAATTGGACCTAACCGTAATATACGTTTTCTTCATTTGAAGGCCCTTCGACTTAAATTCAGAGACGGGATTGTATTTTATTTTTGTCCTTGTGTGTGATGTACTATGCTCCTTTTAGATACTTCCCTTGTTAAATAAAATAATATGACCAGGTGAACAAGATAGGGCTGAACACCTTGTTGTCAAAACGAAAATAGATGAATGGGCTCTTGATTGTTGTTTTTACAATGATCCAAATTCATATGACGACTATGCACTACAGGAATGGCTCACTATGCCGACGGCCACCGCCTACGCCGACGGCTTTTTGTCGGGGCCGTTGGCATACGAGCCGAGCTGGGCTGCGCAGCAAACTGGCCGTCGACACAGATTAACCGTTGGCGTACAGGCCGTCGGCATAGGTATATAGGGCTACGCCGAGGGCAAAGCCGTCGGCATAGCTATGTTTTTCATTTTTTCCCCCATTTTTCATCCAATATGGAATAATTCATATCTTTAAATCCGTAAATCGAAATTTAACAAATAAAATGTCTAAATCGATTAAAAAATGAGAGGAATCCAAATATGACAACTATATCATATTTTGCATCACAAAACTCATTTAAGTAGGCGGAATTACTTTCGAAAAATAGGCATAAACTCATTTAACTAGGTGGAATTAGGTAGAAATCAAGAAAATTTCTAATATTTGGGGATTATCCATCAAGTGTGGACTGCTCTTTGTGAGAATTGGATGGGTGCCATTTTGCACCATATTTTTTGTACTTGGTTCACAAAAAAGACATTTTTGCCACTTAGAAAAAGGAAAATGATATTTATAAACATAATTTTAATACACCTGTTTGTCGAAAATGAGAACTTTATCACAAATCTTTCTGTGGGAATGGTATAACTTGGTCATTTGGCTTGAAACATATAGATGTTTATACATGATAGACATTTTTGTGAACATTTTTTTGAACAATTTGTCAAAAATCAAGTTTATCATTTTTCATAGCAACTAGTACACATAAAAGGACTCCATGCCAGAGGACACCTTTTTTGAGGTTTTTTCACTTTATTTGATTTTTATCAAAAAACGGCCAAAATGGCCACCATGACTATTCATCGAAAGAGGTCAAATTTTGTAAAACTATCGATGTTTCCGTGATATAACTACTAGTTGTGTACCTTAAAATGATTTTTTAGAAAAATTCAGACCAAACTATCAAACACTTGTAGATCAAATTTGAATTCCTTTCGAAAAATCTGCATAAACTCATTTAACTAGGCGAAATTAGACAGAAATAAAGAAAATTCCTAATACTTGCGGATTATCCATCAAATATATACTACAGTTTGTGAGAATTAGATGGGTGTCATTTTGCACCATATTTTTTGTACTTGGTTAACAAAAAACGTCATTTAGCTCCATGCTAGAGGATATTTTTTCATAGCAAGTTTATCGATGTTTTTATGATGCAACAGATGATATGGATGTCATATTTGAATTCCTCTCATTTTTCTAATCGATTTAGACATTTTATTTGTGAAATTTTGATTTACAGATTTAAAGATATGAATTATTACATATTAAATGTAAAAAGGAAAAAATAACCTAAATTTCATTTTATTGTTATTTATTCAAAAAAATACATAATTATTGTTATTTATTCAAAAAAATAAAAAAATAAACAATAAAAAAGTGTAAAATCATGACGAGGGGTTAATATGATTGATATGATACTAATATCAGTAAGTTCTAACTTCTCATTTGAAAACTAATTTGGAAAGAACTCAAAAGTTAAGTGTGTTTGTGTTGGAGCAATTTGAGGATGGGTGACCAGGGTAAGTACTTTGACATGACATTAAGTGTGTGGCTAATTGGGAAATTTCGGAATAGAATTAAAATTTAAAAAAGTCCAATTTTTTTTTTGAAAAATTAAAAAAATGGAACAATATGCCGACAGCAAGGCTGTCGGCGTAGAGCCGTCGGCATAGCCTACGCCGACGACAATTTGGCCTAAGCCGAGGCCCGCATACGCCAACGGCCATATGCCGACGGCAGCCGTCGGCGTATGCGTTGTTTCCTGTAGTGATGCAAATAAAAACTTAACTTATGTTGGAGTGAAGCGGAGGCCCATCGCCTTAGGCTTGGCCATAGCGAGCGGATAAGTCGAATCATTGTCACTGTTATATATACCTTTTATTAGCCGTTGGTTTAGATAAGTTGAATAATTGTAAATCCCGACGTTTGTAACCACTCCCGAAACAGTGAAATTTTACCGACCGATGCCCGTGGTTTTCTACCCTTCTAATTAAAGGGTTTTTACACGTTAAAATCTCGTGTCCCCTCTATTAATCTTAGTTTTATTTATCGTTTTATTGCCTAGTTTTATGACCTATCATTTGATAACACCGATTAGGATTACCAAAGTCAAAAGACATGTTATTATAAAACAAAAAAGTCCACAGACATGTCACCCTGAACAGAGCAGTAGCACCTAACAATTACGGTCATTATTTTCGGACTTTCTCGGTGCGCACTTTTTTTCTTTGAACAGAGCGGTGCGCACATAGTTCGTGTCTTCGTGAATCGCCAAGGCATTTTTTTCTTCGAAATGGAGGATAACCCCTAGCCACTGTATCTCGAAACGATACACACAACTTTCTTTTTATTAATATAAAAGGGAAAACAGTAATGCCTCAGCGACTGTCCAGCCTGAAGCCACCGTCCAGGCGATAACTCGCTACACCTACAACCATAATGAAGGGGTGGACCAATCGGAGCCAACTGCCCTGAGCTCACACACCAACACACATCATGCAAACCCGGAGGCTTCCACCAAGCCGCCCAATAACGAGCGGGGAGCACAAACCCGTTCTGCACATACTCGACACACACCACATGCGTACACTCATAAGTCGCTCCCGTCGTCTTCCGCCAACCCATCTTCAAGAGAGATGAATGTAATGACCTTGTCAGACCTGCCGTCGACGCCGCCACGACGCCAGACAACTCCACCGCCCTGCGCATGCCCATCATCACGCTCCGATGTCGATACTACGTTGCGCTACGATGACGATGCCTCCAAAAGGGCAACGAAGGCGCCACCATCGTCCTCGGTTTTCACCGGCAGCTGCGCATCTCCAGACCCGCCGCCAACTGGACCGCGATTTAGCCACCGAGAGAACTCGACGGACGTACACGACGGACTAGACGCCCAGGCGCCCAGCCACGAACGAGACCCGAAGGACCCAAATCGAAACCTAGCAGCCCGCTGCCGCACAGATCATGGACGCCGTCGCCACCGGAGACGACATGCAGCCTTCCGCAACCCGCGTCATCCACCACCCGTGCCGCCCGGAGATTGGAGGCCGCAGCCGACACAACCCACATCGCTCACGGGTGTCGGCGGTTGCACCACGCCCCGACCCGATCCCTGCGGGCGAGGTGGGGAGGAGACCCCGCCAGCGCCAGCCCGGCCAATGCTTTGCCCGGCCACGCTCTTTGGCAGCGGCGATGGAGGAGGAGGAGGAAGGGGTGGGGGTTGGCGGCGGCTGGTTACAAGAGGAACGAGGCATGATGGACTGCAACTAGAAATATTAACTCCAGCGTTCTTGCTCCACGTCCCAGGCCAGCCGTCCCCTCCCCCTCTCTCACTCGGTCCCTATCGCCATCATCAGCCGGTGAGCTGCTGGCCTTGGCGTCTCGCTCCCTTCCTCGCCACCCGCTTTCCAACCAAGGTCGAACGGAGCCGGATCCTCTAACTTTGGAACCCTGACTTTCCTGACTTTGTGTCACTTATAGGTGGGTCCCACGTGTGGTGTGCCCCACATGTCAAAGACTCAAAGTTAGTAAAAGTCAGGGTTAGTAAAGTTAGAGGATCTCGTTCCAGGTCGGACCGTTCCTCGGAAACCGCGCCCGCCCTTTTCGCTTAAACCCGAAAGCAAGCGACAACGGGGAGAGCATCAGCAAGCACGCTGAACTGAAAGTCTGAAACACCCGGTGCCCGCCAGTCCGCCACGGCACAATCCTAATCCGCCCGTGCGTCATGGTGGCCGGGCGTGTCAAGGCGGCCATGGGCTTCCACAGCAGTCCCAGGGCGCCCAACTCGCCGGCGCCCCACGCTGAGGAGCATACGCAGACGCCGGCCCGGCTTACGCCGTCGTCCTCGCCCGCGCCGGCCGGCTCGGCGTCCAAGGCGTCGGCCTTCGCGCGCTCCTTGGGCGCCTACTTCCCGCGCTCGGCGTCGGCGCAGGTGCAGCCCGCGCGCGCGCCACCAGAGGTCGCTGGGCTGCTGCGCGCCATCGAGCAGCTCCAGGAGAGGGAGTCGCGCCTCCGCGTCGAGTTGCTGGAGCAGAAGATACTCAAGGAGACCGTCGCTATTGTCCCCTTCTTGGAGGCCGAGCTCGCGGCCAAGAGCAATGAGCTCGAGAGATACAGGGAGTCCGCAGTCCGGCTCGAGTCCGAGAACATGCGGCTGTGCGCCGAGCTCGATGCCGCCGTGCTCGAGGTTACGAGCAGGAAGCAGAGGATTGTTCAGATGGAGAAGGAAATGGCGACCTGAGGAAGCAACAGGAAGCGCTCGCGGACGACTGCTGCTCGTCGTCGGCTTCGGTCTCGGTGGAGCGTTACGAGAGCTCCAGTGCCGCGGCGAATACCGCGGGTTTAGCTCAACCGAGAGCTGACCAGCCGTCCGCTCCGAGACACCCGCCGCCACCTTTCGTCTCCAGGTACTCGTCCGCCTCGCTGCGCCTCACCTGCAGCTCGTCGTCATCCTCGCCGTCTTCGTCCACGTCGAGTTCACCCACGGATTCCGGCTCCTCGTCGTCAGGCACATCGCCGTACCAAGAACCCGCGTGCCAGAGCTCTCGAAGCTGCCGCCGATACCTCCGCCACCGCCACCACGGATGCCGCGCCCAGCCTGGGCATGAGCTCCTCGCTCTCCAGCTCGCTCGGCGTGTGCGGAAGTGCGGGCGCCCCGCCTCCTCCGCCCCCACCCCCACCGTCTAGGAGGACGTCCAGAGCATGTTCACCGGCGAAATCCGAACGTTCGTGCGTGAGGCGCGTGCCTGAAGTGGTCGAGTTCTACCACTCGCTGATGCGGAGGGAGTCCAAAAGGGACGGAGGGAGCGGTGGAGATTCAGCGAACGGTGGCGGCGCGGCGGCAACTAGAGACATGATCGGCGAAATTGAGAACCGATCAGCTCACCTCCTCGCGGTACGTTTTTCTTCTCATTTTTTGCGATCGGTACGTATTTACTCTGAAATCGATTATTTCTTCTCGGAATTGCATAACTGCATTAAGGAGAAACTAAGCTGGAAATAGTATAGGGAACGTTTAGCAACCTCTTTTTGCATCCCAACTGAATTACTGCTCATGGCATGAACAGCTACCGGTGAACAACTGAAGGATGCTTCATTAGGAAGTTGCGTAACGTTAGTCGCCTTTGTTCTGGGTTGGTATAGCAATGAGGTACAAGTGTTTTTCAGGTGGTACAGCCGTACAGGCCTATTATAGAAAATTAAGGCTCCAACTTGGAAGTGATTAATTTTGATAGAGACATTTAGTTCTTGGAGGGCGACACACTGCAAGACGTGAAACAAAACCATTCCAACCCTCCTCCTCCTTACACGAAATTTGATTTCATGTTTCATTTTTCGAAAACAGAGCGATCGAGAGGGTTTGACAGTGTTTCAAACACGAGATTTTCTTAGCACAATTAAATCGCATCTTGGAGTAACAATGGTTGCCTATAGAAGATAGAAGCAGAAGCAGCTTCACAGGATCCGAAGTGGGCATGGGTCGATGGGGTCAGGCGATCGAAAATACACTGAATATACAGTATGGCATTTAAGTGCGGTACGGTAGACGCATGTGCGAAATACGGCCTCCGGTTAATCCGAGAATTACTCAGATCTCGTCCGGACGCTCGTTATCCGTTAGCTGCTGGAGTTATTCGTACGGGTTACTACGCCGCCGCTGGAATTGATAGGGAAAAACCGTGTGGTACTTGTGTGCACTGCAGATCAGATCGGACGTGGAGAGGCAGGGCGACTTGATCCGGTTCCTGATCAAGGAGGTGGAGGCCGCGGCGTTCGCGAGGATCGAGGACGTGGTCACCTTCGTCAAGTGGCTCGACGACGAGCTCTCCCGCCTGGTACGAACCCGCACCACGCCCTGAGGTGTTTGTCGATCGATCGATCGGCCAGTGATAAATAACAAGTATACAAGTAATGTGCATGGCGGTGGGTGCAGGTGGACGAGCGCGCGGTGCTGAAGCACTTCGAGTGGCCGGAGCAGAAGGCGGACGCGCTCCGGGAGGCGGCGTTCGGCTACTGCGATCTCAAGAAGCTGGAGTGCGAGGCCTCCTCGTTCCGGGACGACGCCCGGCAGCCCTGCGCCGCAGCACTCAAGAAGATGCAGGCCCTCTTTGAGAAGTAAGCGAACCGAACCAATAATAATAAGCACGTCCATTCGGCGCTCCTCGTAGTACTCATGTGGCGGCCAACGACGGCGGCGGCGTGCAGGTTGGAGCACGGCGTGTACAACCTCGCCCGCGTCCGGGACGGCGCCGCGGGAAGGTACAGCCGATTCCGGATCCCGTCGGAGTGGATGCAGGACGCGGGATCGTGAGCCAGGTAACGTAAATAATCCACTTGCCTCGGCGGTGTTTTTGTCGGCGTTACACGGGGCCGGACCGCTCAACGGCGGCGTGCACGTGAGCCTGCATGCGAGGCAAGCAATCTCGTGAACATGCTTCGTTCTCTCGTATCAAGTGTACAGCTAAAGAACAAGCCAGTGACGCCTCGGGTGCCGTGTCGTTGAGCGTAGCATAGGTACGCCTTGCAGGGAACGATCGATCCGTGTAGATCTAGGCGGTCCCAGTTGAGTGCTGAGAGCTGTTCTCAGCCATTCTCTGAAGACCAGTACAGTTACATACTACAGTAGACTGAGTAGAGCATCGTTTTGTTTTGCTGCTGCATTCTTCGGCAGGTTGTGGAGCCCCTGCTAGACGAGTCCCTCCAAAACTAGCTGGAAGTCTGCAGACCCCAAGAATCAAATTTTGGCCTGAATTTCTTGGAAACTTTGTGATCAGAAATCTACAGTGTGCTCTCAGCATTAGACACGGAATGATGGGGATAAAAGCTCTCAGTCCAACCGATGTCAAAATGTACAATGTGGTGGTTTATTCTTGGCATAGAATTAGCAAAGCAGCTGACCGATGTCAAAATGCGGCTCTAGTCGATCTACCACATCGAATTCACCCAAAATCCATAGGAAAAAACACATCCAGCTAGCCCGACCTCTTCCTTTTCTTTCCTTTGTGAAAAATATTCTGCAGTGACTCCGTTTCATATCAAACACAAATTGTCTGGAAACATTAACATGTTCCATGCCTGCTTTAAAATGCAATTTGCATTTGGAATATATGATACACATCCACTGACCGGTTTCCCCCAATTTTATGATCGAGCTTGTTCCATTTGTATGATAAGATTTAGAACTACAAGAGTTATTCCTATGGACTAATTTGCATGCGGTTTCAAAAGACTTTTTCCATGGAATTGTTTCTGTGAAAACTATGAACATCACTTTACCTTTCAAGACAGTTCATGCTATTTTCCTTCTTGCAGTACAACCAAATAACTTCTATTGCATGAACAGGACATCTGTTGTTGCATATGAGGCTAGTTTTAATTCTAGTTAGGCCAACAGTCTTCCAAAAAATGGACTCATTGATAGAAAGTTTACATTTTCTTTAGTATTACTATTAACATATGGATATCTTTTTCCTAGGAAGAAGACAAACAATATAGAAATTTCAGTTCTGCCTTTGTGGTAGTATAGCTGCTAAGGATTGTTGCGTAGACATAGTTTAACAGAGGAAGGAATGAGATGCGGATGCAACTAGTTCTAGATTTTCATTCTAGGGTGGAACGAATAATCTCTTATTTTGTCCACAACACTCTATTTTATTTCTAAATCTAGTAATTTTAGCACTTTGTGGACATGTTATGTCCCTTGTTCTGGACATTTGTTTGGAAACACCTATAAGTTTGATGGTTGCTAATGATAGATTTAATGTACAGATAAAATTTCAATCAGTGAAGTTGGCCAGGAAATACCTGGAACGGGTTTCCTCCGAGCTTGAAGCCACTAAAGTCGGCCCAGACGAAGAGGAGTTGATGCTTCAAGGGGTACGATTCGCCTTTAGAGTGCACCAGGTAGGTTATATAGGATTCTTCACATCATAAGACATAGTAAGTATCGACTTAAAAGGAATTTGTAAATGTTGTTTTGCGCAGTTTGCGAGTGGTTTTGACGTGGACACGATGCGCGCATTCCAAGAGCTCAAAGAGAAGGCGTCTATGTGCCATTTTCAGCGGCAAAAGCAGAATCGACATCTGCGACAGCAAAGACTTGTCGCCAGGACCTGAGCATCTCCTTATTTTATGATGAACCATACGGCATACGGCATCTTTTGTTGTGATGTACCATACACCAATACACCATCTCGTATTCTCGTGGCTACTATAGTACGATTAGTTGATTGTTTTCGTTGAAAAGCTCTCTAGATTTTACCTCGGAACAAACCTTTTTTTCTTTCCAGTTGAACTCTGTGTACAATGTTTCTTGTTACACTTCCCTGATCTCTGTAGGGTGAGCATTTTGGTTGTAGTGTCACGTGATGTGGAATTTTCGTACCTGTCTCTGTGCAAAAATGGTGTCAGACGATCGCGCTCATACATGCATGGTACTGCTAATAATATATGGGCTAAAATTTGTGTGGCCGATATGAGTTTTCAAAATTCCCTATAAATTTCAGTCTCATGTGGCGAGAGGTGGAGGTGCAAATTTTCACATTGGTAGTTGAACAAGAGTGAGACCAATATATAGTGAGGTTTCACTAGCATGCAAACAATACCAGTAAGCTATTTAGGGTTCCGAGCTACACACATTTTGAGGGGATGAATTCAATCACGGGGTTCGAGTGGGTGTTGTTGGTGGAGATGGCGATGGAGACGCTCCTCTCCACGTCGCGGGGGGCGACGACAGAGGAGATGTGTCGGAGGCGATTCCAACAGCGCCACCCCACCCACCCCCGGACACAAATTCTCTTCCAGTGGTGCCCTGCACATGCTATGTTTTTTCTTCTATGTGTCCTAACACCGCTTCTCCTCGCAAAGGTATACATAGGGGAGGGGGCAAGAGGGGGTAGGTGAAAAGCGACGGAACTAACCTTGTCAGGAAACATCAGCACAAATTGAACTATTTTCGAAAATATTTTCAAAACTAAGGTGAAAAGCGACAAAACTAACCTTGTTAGTGAACTTCAGCACAAACTGAAATATTTTCGAAACTAAACCAAAACGGTAGCGCATGTCGCTCTACACTATAGCTCCATGGAGTGGGGCGCTATGCCCCTGCTAAAGCGGCAACACCGGGTCCACTCTCGTCGCAAAAATCCTAAGTCAATGAGGGTAGCCCCTGAGCTGCGGTGATATGCTCTTGAGGCTAGTGTCCTTGTACGGGGCACTATGCCGTAAAACAAAGAATTTCGAACTCCTATAACGTTTGATCATAAAATCCAAAGATGATATTAAATATATAAATAATTAAATACTAAAATTGTAGAAGCAAATCCACATAGATAAATACCACATATGTAAGAAAAAAACCTAATTGATTGTGGCGAGCAAATCCCCATGAGCGTTTGTTTACGGAAGATGTTGTCCATTGCATGCGAGCATACGAAATAATCAAAATTGTGAATATATATACATAATCCATTATAATTTTTATTTAGTAGCTGATTGCAATTAGTGATTCTATTTCAATACCAACTGGAGATTACATACATGTCGTCAACTTATATCAGATCATAATAACTCTTAAGACACATTTGACCATGAAAAAACCCAATAATGAATCTTACTAACAATTCAGTTTGTCATGTTTAATTTATATATATATATATGCTTAAAAAATATACTAAAGTTAGTATATTCCTTATACCATATAATTTAGTGATCTCTAACATAAATATGTATAATAATATATAGTTTATGCATTATAAAAATAAACTTTATTAGAAATAATGTTAAAATATTCAGCTTTCTAATATAACATGATGCAGTTATATTTTTCGTGGATACACATTATCACTTTACACAATAAAAACTAAACTAATATTTACTATATTTATTATGTGTTACCTATGTCAAATAAGTAATAGAAAATTATACTCGAGAAGACGGTAGCATGCTATCTATGAGTTTGAAGTATAGAAGTTTAGTATAAAAATAGAATTTACAGACCCTAGAATTTTTTCAATTCGCTTATGGTCATAATTATGTTTGGATTGGACCTATCCGAAGGCGGTGAACCACCATCTAACTGAGACAGCAACATTGTCACTGAGGACTACCACCTCGAACACAGAACCTTGTCATTGACTCAAGGGCATGAGGAGTGCAGATAATGTTGCACTCCTCGTGCTCTAGAGTCCTTGTCAATGACAGACCATAGGAAATAATCTGGCATGCTAGCTAGGGGTCTTTTGTAGGGAGACCATGTCTCATCGTTTATCGCCATGATCGAGCTATGTGATCAACTGGATATCTTCAAGCGCAAGTGTCGTGTGGGAATTAAGCATATATCTCCTTATCTTCATATGATTTGGCTCTTTTTATCCACCCATGTGAAATGATTTTAGAGATATCCATTGAAAACTCAATGCATGCGGGGCAACCTTAATTCGTCTCGTCAATCTTGCTAAAAGTGGGATCAACCTCCATCCACAGTGGATTGAAGGATTTTGAACGGTTCTGGCAAATCTTCCACCTTAATAATTCCTCCATCCAATTAAGGGGCTCTTTTTTTTTTGGTGTTTTAGGTGCTTTCCACGGAAATAAGTTGGGTGGACAAAACAAATGGTTCGACTTTGCAGTAGGCTTCTGATGTCTTACTGTCGTATGTGGAAGTTGACTTGCAACCCTGGTTGATCGCATCGCAAACAAATTGCCAACGTGAAAGGCAGTTCCCAAAGTGGTCGTGTCATCCTGGTGTAGGCTTGCATCATTTCAATGGCAAGATAATCATATGATGGCCTTTACCACCATGGCTGCTAAATGAAATCGGTAAAAATAGTCGAGGTTTATTTTTGGAGTAGTTCAGAGTGTGCGAAGAGTGGGCAATGTGTAGTGACATTTGAATGTTTGTACCAAGTGGATATCAGTGGCCTGAGTATCCATAATTTTAAAATTTTGAATGACGATCTTCACTCTAATGGCTTTGCGCAGCACGGACTTTCTATCCACTCAAATACAAGTCGTGAATGGAAGTATGTAGTGATTAAGTGATAGTCTAGTCGAGAATGGATTTTTAGAACCCAGGCTACATGGAGCCTTTGTTTTGAAAAAATCAAAAATGACATTTTTGAGTTTACAAAAATCGCGAAAAAATCACAGATGTAGTTAGTGTCGAGATCTACAAGCATGCAGAAGTTTACCTTAATTTTTTTTATTTTGGGCTGTACAAAAGAGACAAATCGGGGAAATTTCAAAATAAATAAATTAAAATGTGTACTGTTCACCGCCCAGATCACCCATTTTTTTTTTTGTGCAGCCCAAATACAACGAATTTAGAGTTGAAAATTTGCAAGATTGTACATCTCAACAATATCTATATCCAGGAATTTTCTTGATTTTGGGAAACTTAAAAATGTCGATTTCGATATTTTTTTAAATGGTCACCATGTAATCTAGGTTCCATTTTAGGTTTTCGTAGTCTATTATGATTAGCACCCTAGTTTGACCGGACCGGACTCACCGTGTTGTTGCTTGTGGCACCCCTGCTACGTGTTGTACCAAATTCTCTCCATCCTTAATATATAGACAAACATTTGCGAGTTCTCAAAAAAGACAAAGTTTAAACCTACATGAAGCTGTTTCTCGAGGTTATTGCCCATGGTTGGGTTTCAATTTCGCCAGACCTTTGTGTACCGTAAGACCGTCCAGATCGAAATGTGTGAGGAATATCCAAACCTATTCTCCGTTTGATTGATCACATTGGTTTTGAACACCAATTGATGACAAAGTGATGACCGATCACATTGGTTTTGAACACATAGGTTTTGAACACCAATTGATTGGTTTTGAACAATGTGATTGGTTTTGAACACATAGGAGTACAACAACCAAAAGTTACTATATGAAAGAACAGCTGCAAGCAAATCGGTGCTTGACAAAGAATGGAGTGAGACACACACGTCCCCCATTTCCTTTCTCCTATGCAGTGAGAGTCGCGTAGAGTATCTGGTTCCATGTGTCGGGCAGGCCGGCGAGGCACCAGTGGCTGCAGTCGTTGCCCGGGTGGCCGCCGCTGTATGCGGAGGGGTGCGCGTCCCTCCGGAGCTGCGACAGCAGCGTGATGTCGAGCAGGAACACCGGCTTGGACATGCCGCCGAGCGCGTTCCTCACCGCGCCCTGCGCCGGGAGCGGCCCGCCGGCGTAGGCCGGCCCCGCGATCGGCTGCGTCTGCTGCGCGCAGCTGCTGGATCTCTCCCCCCACTCTGCTCCACTGCGATGGATTTTCCAAAGTGTATTCAGTGTTAATTTATTAAGAGCGGAACAAGAGTTTTTTTAGCAGGAGCAGAACAAGAGTTGGGCTGGGCGGCCTTTGATCATACTTGTAATGGGTCGGGGAGATGCCCTGGAAGTAGACCTTGGTCTTGGAGGTATCCACGTTGGAGTCGACCCATCTCGCCCATGTCGACATCCCCTTGGAGAAGGCGGTGAGCCTGTCCATGTCCTTCATAACCTGCGCGCCATCTTGCACATAGTCCCATCTGGATAGAGTCAATCAAATGCCATGTGTGGTTAATTTCGTGAGGAAAATCGCAGGGCAAAAGCCGATATAGATCTTCATCTTACGGCTGGTCTTTGCTGGTGTGGGTCCACCAGTGCCAAGTGTTGAAGATGAGCATGTCGGCGCCGAGCCAGGCGTCGCCGGAGATGGAGTCGAGCTTGAGCACCCGGCCGATGGACTCCTCGACGATGTCCACCAGGTAGGTGCTCCGGTAGTAGGCCACCGACAGCCCGTAGTCCTGCATGCAACGACACGCGCACGTTCATTATCAATGCGTTTCGGCACCAACTGTCTGGTGGATCGCTCGTCTCTTCCAAGTACTGTACCTGTACGCCACAAGTACGTACAGGTTCTTCATACAGTGATAGTAGAGCATCTGATGAACATGCACAAAGTTCCAAATCTGTCGGCGCCCATACGGCCATAAAACCTGCAGATACTCTAATAATATCTCCGCTTGTCTGCGTCCGCGGCAACTTGTGCGTCTCACTGTCCCAGTTGAATTACTTTGATGGGGCTGCCGGGATGTCATGGCCGCCGCCCACAGTGATTGCTGCGACGGCCGGATGAGACTAAAACACAGGGCATAGAGCCCCGAGCTCCCTAGCCGCTCTAGACAATGCTTCAAGGTGTACACAACTACAAAGCGCATATGGTCGTAGCACTCCTGCGTTATTCATCGCTGTAATCTTTTCTTTTGGCCGGAAATCATTGGTTGGCACCCACAAAATATGCTTGATTCGACCCGAAAAAATTGTCTGAACTTGATTCTTTGCCTTCGGGTAGTTGCTAAAAAACTAACGAAAAGGCCAGTTTGAGGTTATTGCTAAAAAAACTGTAGTACGAGTACATCTAAAAAACAGTACGATCACGACACAGGAAACGAGCCGTTGAGTTGTCCATGTCATCTGCGCTAGGAGCATATCGAGATCTTAATGCATTTGGCCATTTGTGCAATCAACCCGCTGTAATTTCATCTCCGGGAACAAACGGGGTTTGACTCTGGTTCAGTGGATCGATCACGGGATGATACAGCCAATCAGTAAAACACCAAAAAGAATACTTGATTCGACCAGAGAAAATTGGTTGGCACCCACAAAGTATACTTGATTCGACCACGGGATGATTCATCGTGGTAATCTTTTTTTCTTTTTTTGCCGGAATCATTGGTTGGCACCCACAAAGTATACTTGATTCGACCAGAGAAAATGGTGAACTTGATTCTTTGGCGTTGGGTATATTCAAATCTAGTTGCCCAGAGCCATGCAAAGGGCAACCAAAAAGAAACTAACGAAAGGGCTAGTTTGAGCTTATTGTTAACTGTAGCACGAGTACGTCTAAAAAGACAGTACGAGCATGACACATGAAACCAGTGGTTGAGTTGTCCATATCATCTGCAATTGGCACCAGACAATCGCCCCGCTAGAATCATATCGAGATTCAATAAAAGCCAACCAAGGTTGGATCTTTCAAAAAAAAAAGAATCATATCGAGATCTTAATGCATTTTGGCCATTTGTGCAGTCAGAGCATCTCCACTCGTGGCGTCCAAACGGCCGCCCAAACGCCTTTGGGACGTGCCGGACACAAAATCGGCCCCACTCGCGGCGCCCAAACGCGAATTCGGTCCGGCGCGGCCCAGTTTTGTGTCCGGCACGCCCAGCCCACGCCCTCAACTTGGGGAGGCTTGGGGTGGCCCCGGACGGAAAGAAACGCGACGCCACGTCGGCTCCCGACGCGCGGGCCACGCTTGGCAGTGAGACAAGGGGCTGCATTAATGCCGGGCGGCGTCTCGGTTTCCCAGCCGGGCGCAGCGACGTGTCGCTTCGCCTCTGCGGCGAGGAAGCGTCTGTGCCACAGCGGCGTCAATGCAGGCGAGCCGTTAATGGTGTGGCAGGCGAGCCGTTGGACGGCCGGAGTTAAGGCGACCTCATCCGTTCGCCTCCCCGGCCGCTATATAGAGCGGGTTCCTCGCCGTCTCCGCCATCTCCATCCCACACCTAGCCATGGCCTCTCCCGGCGCGCCGCGGAGGAAGAGAGACGAGCGCAGAGGGAGGCCCGTCGTCGCCGCCGTGACAGCCAGGTTTGGCAGAGCGCCATGGCTCGCCGCGGCTGGCCATCGCAGGAGGCAGGCTCGTCGGCTGTCAACGCTCCGCCACCTCCTCCACCGCCTCCTCCGCCACCGGCGAACCAACTCACGGAAGACGAGCCGCGCGAGCTCGTCCGCACCAACACGCCGGTGCCGGCGAACTGCGTCCTCCCCGAGGGATGGGCCACGAACCCAGTGCACGTCCCCGTTGCACCCATGCTGGCCGGCCAGGCGCGGCTCGACTACGTCGCCTCGTGCATGGGGACGATGGCGCCGGAGCTGCACGACGACCCCAGGTTCGAGCCGAACTCGGCGTACTGGGACAAGCAGGTCGAGCTCGAGCATGCCTACCGCCTCCACTCCTTCTTCGCCCCCGAGCCGCCTGCGGACTGTCTCGAAGGCTCCGACGACGGCCTCACCAACACCATCGACGAGGACTTCGCAGCGGGCATGGAACGGGAGAGGGTTCGCTACGAGGCGGTGGAGCAGGCTCGTCGCGCAAGATCGGAAGGAGGCCGCGTGCAACCTCCTCCGCCGCAACCTCAACAAGAGGCGGAGGAGGTTGACGGTGATGATGACGGCTTGGAGGACTGGACGCCGGAGTGGGATCCCGGCCACATGCAGCTCGCCATCGAGGACGACATAGCCTCTGCCGCCGCCACCACCGCCTCCGCCGCCACCACCGCCTCCGCCGCCACCACCTCCAGCTCCGCCGCCACCACCTCCACCACCGGCTACCTCTACTGCCTCTGCTCGAGCTGCCGCCGGGGTCCTGTGCTCGTCGCCGCAAGGGCCGGCGCCTGCCCCAACTGCCGGTGCCCGGCGTGCCACCCTACTTACTAGATCTAGTCTAGGTCTAGATTTAAATTTGAATGAATTATGTTAGTTTGAATGAAATTTCAATGAAATATATGCATTTTCGTATCAAAATTTCATATTTGAATAATATTTGGGCGCTGCGAGTCCGCTGTAATTGTAGCTCGGGGGAGAAACGGGGTTTGACTCAGGTTCAGTGGATCGATCACGGGCTGATACAGCCAATTAGTAAAATACCAAAAAGAAGAAGTAGAAGAAGAGATTTCGCAAGAAGATAGTGGTACATTGGCGGGATAGTGACACATGATGCTCCTCTGTGCTGTCGCCAATGGCCCCCGCCCCAACACCCCCACGAGGGCCAGCCCACGACTTGATTTCTGCCATCACCAACTCGCGCGCACATGAGCGAGCAAGACGATCGAGCGCGCAGTCATCGATCTGTGCAAGCAAGGGGGCGGGCTAGTGGGATTGGCTACGTTTGAGGAGCTGATTCTATGAGCGCACGGGAGACAAACATGCCGGTCCACCGGTGGTGCCCGAAAGCCGGCGGCCGGAACACCAAAAAAGGCCATCACAAAGCAAGTCCCTTTTCGAAAGCCTATGCAACGGTGGATAATCTATTACGCCCTCGTCGTTAAGGAACTAGTGTGATTAGCAAACCAGTTTGGCCGATCCATGCATCCACAAGTTATCACTACTATATCAGCAATGTGCATCAGCAAAGTGTAAAAAAAGAATAGAACTGTACAATCGTAGTACTGCAGGTACTTTGTCCTGTGCTGATGCAATGGAAGGAAGGAATGGCTAGTGACGAGTGACATCAAAACTGGGCTGGAATGGAATGTATATATACGGACCTGGAACGTGACGGTGGAGACGGGGTTGCCCTTGCTGTGGGTGGTCCTGGAGGCCGGCGCGGCCGCGTGCAGCATGCACACCAGCGACTCCCACTGGTTCAGGCTGATGGAGTCCCCGACGAACAGTATCTTCTTCCCCTCCATTTGCTCAGCAACTCCTGCCCATTGAACCTGCAGGTGGCCATGGCGATGCATCAACAAACACGAAAATTTTATGAACGACGACAGTTTTCTTGAAAGAGATTGATGGATTCATGATTTACCTCGGGAGTTCGCAGGAGGTGGGGCGCCACCGGTACTTGAGGTAGAGCTTGTCGGGGCGGCCGTACTTCTGGCAGTCGAACTCCGGCTCCACGAAGGGGCAACCCGCCGCGTCGTACATCGGCAGCGTCTCGTCGTACACCCAGCTGCCCTGGAACATGTTGCACGACGCCATCCCACTGCTGGCGTGGCTACCTCCTCCCTGGCCGGGCATGTGCTGCTGCCTCGTGCTGCCATGCCGCGGCCTCGACGGCCTGTGCCGGACTGCCAGGGTGGCCGTGCTCTCTGCGGCGGCGGCGGCTGACTGCAGAGAGCATGCGAAGGCAGCGAGGAGGAAGAGGCGTAGCTTGTGCTGCCGCCGGTCGGGCGCCATTGCTCGGCGCTACGGACTGACGAACTTGGGGACAGCTATCGGGGGCAGTGCGAGCTAGGAGATGCTACCTAGCCAGTGAGCTTTATAAGCAGCTAGATTACGAGTTTTACCCAGCCTTTTATCCGGTCAGGCTTTTATGGGTGAAATCTCCGACTAGATTTTATGGGCTGGCACCGACGACACAGAGCTTTTCTGTCAGGGCGATGATGCTCTGTCAGTCAGACATGGTGGCACCGAGGCGGACGGGGATTCTTTTTTTTTTTGATAATGTGCATATATTGATCAAACTAAAAAGATTACAAGCAGCAACAAGATCAAGCACACACACGCAAAGGAACGCGAAATACAGAGCGAAATCAGAAAGAAGCACTGCAGCTCCAAACCATCTTCTTCCTCGATGACACCAAACGCAGCCGTCCTCCACCGTCGACGACGACGAAGGCACCAGCCGCCGGCGCCACTTACCCGGAGAACGGGGGAACTCCTTGCCACAAGGCGTTGACGAGCCGCAACCACCACCATCCCCGGAGAGATGGATCTGCTACGCACTGAGTAACATCGGCCGGGGGAGGCCCCCAAGCACCCGCCGCTCCAGCTCTGGGGCGAGCGCCCCAGACCTTCCGCCCGCTGACCACGAACCCCTGCAGCACTTCCTCTTCATCTCTCTGCAGAACGCCCAGATCCGCCGCACCCGGATCTGGCCTCGAGCGAAGCGAAGGAAATCCGAAGATTTCCCGGCTCCCGGAAGTCGAGCGCGAGGCGACGAAGCTCCATGGAGCGCCACCGCCGGAGGGGAACCACGCCGACACCAAAAACACGGCCAGCACCACCGCCACCTCCCGAGCACCACTGGCCGGCCACCACCCAAACCCTACCCTATGTACACGCCGTGGGACGGGCTTCCCCCATCCTCCCGCTGCCGGAGCAGCCGACGGAGGGGGAGGAACCCCCGCCTCACCGGCGGCGAAGGTGGATCGACGGCGGACGCCCAAAAATCGCCTCTCTCGCACTGTAGCGATAAGAGGAAAGGGGGAGCGGCAGCTTTGTGTTCCAGTCACGCGGACGGGGATTCCACGGCCATCGATCTTACGGCAACTATCCATGTCTACTGTACAACGGTGTATCTCTCCAAGATATCTCTACTGTTAAGGAAGATTCGGTAGTTATTATTAGGTTTATCTCCTCCTAAGATAGGTTAAAAGAAAATATTGTTTTCCAACCAAAATTTAACTTAAGATTGATATATAAGATCACGTGTAATCAATTCTATACATATACCAAAAAGATACATGCATAGTTCCTACCTAGCCGCCAGCGGTTCCACCGCCAAAGTTCCCCGCCGGCGATCCGCCACTCCCCGTGACAGCGGGAAGTGAATGCTCTTGGAGTATGACGGTGTTGACTGTTGTGAATCTCCGGAAGATGGTGGGGGATCCAGCCGTCCGTTGAAGGGTGGGATGGCGTTGGTCTCGGATCCGACGTTGAAGAGACTCGGAGGACTCCTCCGGCCGATGTTCTTTATCGGGATAGATCCAGCCTTACGGGATTGGTGACTATTGCGGCTCATTAACGACTTATGGCAAGGGTTTTTGCTATAGTCAAAAAAAGCTCAGTTAGAACCCCACTTGCAACCAGAAAGAAACTATATTGCAATCCGACTTGTAACTGAAAAGTACTCAGTTATAACCCCACTAGCAACTAAAAACAATCTATGTTATAGTTGCAACCATACTTGCAACTAAATATTTCAGTTGTGACCCCACTTGCAAGCGAAAAAACTCAGTTACAACTTGCAACTAAACAAACCTTAGTTATAACCCCACTAGCAACTAAAAACAACTATGTTGCAGTTGCAACCATACTTGTAACTGAAAATTTCAGTTGCGACCCCACTTGCAAGCGAAAAACTCAGTTGCAACCCGACTTACAACTAAACAAATATGAGTTATAACCCCACTTGCAACCGAAAAAAATCAGTTGCAACCCGTCTTGCAACTGAAAAAATCCTCAGGTATAACCCTACTTGCCACAGAAAAAAAATCTAATTAGCAGTTGCCATTTGCGACTGGAAAAATTTCAGCTCAAACCCCATTTACAACTAAAAACTCCAATTGCATGTAAGGAAAAAAATTGCGCGCTATAGCAAAATAGCGTCGGCCTTAAATTATGCTATTAGTGTGCTATAGCATGCTATTAGCGAGACATTGTATACTGATTTATTTAGCGAGACAAGTTTCAAAATGCTATAGCGTGCCATTGAGGGCTACTCGTGAGCATGCCGCAACCAGGAGCGTCGTTCCCTTGAGGCTGCTTTTACCAGTGCGGCATGGCGGCAGCAAGGCAAACGCCTGCCACCAAGTGCCGCTCCCCACCTCGCTACGCAAGGTGGAAGCGTGCAGCCACGAGGTGGCTCAATCATCCGTTACTATTTAGGGATGTATGTTTTAAATTTCATTCAAAATATCTTGTAAAATACAACAAATGCTAAATAAATTTTAGCGTCACATTTTTTTGGTTTTGATTTGGGTTGCCGATGTGGGCAGGAGCTTGGGTTGTACCGGACATGTGTCCCGCACCCACAAAGCGGATACAACTTGAAGCATGCGGTGGAGATGCTCTAAGGGCAATTTCAACGGTGAAACCCAAACGGACACCCATTTTGTCTGCGTTTTGTTCTATTGAGTCGCGAGACGGACATCAAATGTCCACGCGTGTCTGTCATGCCAAGAATTGCACCCAACACGGCGACGCATTTTTTTCATTTATTGATATAGGGGGCCACAAACGGCCAGTTTTATATTAAAAAAATCTACTCACTCCATTCCATTTTAATTGACTCACATATATCTAGATATGGATGTAACTTGAAAGGACACGGATGTCGCCTAGAGGAGGGGTGAATAGGCGATTAAAATTCTTTGCGGTTTAGGCTTGAATAAATGCGGAATAAAACTAGCGTTTAATTTATCAAGCACGAAACCTAAACAAGCTAGGTTAACCTATGTGCACCAACAACTTATGCTAAACAAGATAAGCAAATATGTGATAGCAAGATATATTATTTCAAGCTCGATGGCTATCACAAAGTAAATAGCATAATTAAGAAGCTCGGGTATAGAAATACCGAGGCACTTGGAGACGATGATTTATCCCGAAGTTCACTTCCCAATGGAAGCTACGTCTCCGTTAGAGCGGTGCGGAGTCACAAAGTGATCCCCGAATAGCCGTCAAATGGCACACCGTAATCTCCTTCGTGCCTCCACCAATGCGGAGTGCCACGAACCACTATGGGACACTTGAGGGTGGTCACTGAACCCGTACAAGGATGAGGCACACTCCACAACTTAATTGGAGGCTCTCACCGAATTCCCGGCTCCCAAAGACACAAGAATCACAAGGTTGGGGCGCGACTCCACAACTTAATTGGAGGCTCCCAACTATCCCGCGAGCGACCAAAACTCCGAGATCAACAAGGACCGTATAGGGCACTCCAAGTACCCAAGAGGACAAGCTCTAGGGCACCCCAAGTACCCAAGAGTAACAAGCTTCTCAACTTCGATTTCCACGTATCACCGTGGAGAACTCAAACCGATGCAACCGATGCAAGAAGGCAAGACCACTAGAAGTGGTCAAATCCTTCACTCTCAAATCCCACCAAAAGCAACTAATGCTTGTGGGGGGGAGAAGAGAGGAAGAACAAGGAAGAACTCAACAAATGGAACTTCAAGATCACGATCTACTAGGTTCCCCTCACTTAGAGGAGGAATGGATTGGATGAATATGTAGATCTAGATCTCCTCTCAAATTCCCTCAAAGATATGCTAGAATCATGGGAGGGATTGAGAGGAAGGCAAGCTTTTCCAAAGGTCAACAATGGAGGAGAGAGAGGAGAAAAGCTAGCTCAAGAGATGAGAGAACCGTTGGGGAAGAAACCCCCTTAAAAAGGTCCTCTCAAAAATCTGCCCGTTGCAGACGAAAAAGGCCGCAGCGGTAGTACCGGGCCTCGCCCGGTAGTACCGGCTGACAGGGAACGGACGGCCTGGCGACAGACTGGTCAACGCCTCCTCTATGCGCGCATCGGTAGTACCGGACCGCCTGGTCCGGTAGTGCTCCCCACCCGGTAGTACCGCGCTACTACCGGGGCTACTACCGGATTAAATCGAGCGAGTCAAGAGAGCATTTGGAGATCCGGTACTGGGCCCGGTACTGGTCGCGGTAGTTCCGCAAGGTGTCACCCGGTAGTACCGGGCTAAGGTCGGTACTACCGGCCTAAGAAGAAACTGCAGAACCAGAAAAAGAGAACCGCAATAACTTTTGCAAGGAAGCTCCAAACGAGATGAATCCAATTATGTTGGAAAGGTAGCGACAAGAGCTTTACTACCAAAAGTGGAAATATTAAGGGTCACAAATATAGAGAGGATACCACACATGGGAAGGTGTGGACCCTATCTCGAAGGTGGACCGATAATATTTCCAACCTGAAAACGCAACAAGTTTTCCATACGAAATCCGTTTTCGGAGAACTTAGGCTTGTCATGAAGATCACAACAAGCACCAAAATCCAACAAGGAGAAAATCCAAATAAGAACCAAGAAAGATGATGAAGGCAAGTATGCAAAGGTTTGAGCTCTCTCCAACTGATACGCTAAAGCTCAATCGAGAGCCCCTCTTGATAGTACGATATCTATCCTATAACCCGGTCTCCCAACTAGTACCATGAGACCGGTAAAATAGAAACCCTATCATACCTTTGCCTTGCGCATTCCACTTGAGTTGGATGACATCGATCTTGATCTCTTCAAGTGGACCATCTTTCTTGATTGCGCTTCGCTTGGTGAAGACCCAAACATTGCTCCCCCACACTCCACTATGGGAGAGCCTCTCTTAGGCACATCTTCACATGAACATTATCTCTAAATGGGTGGCAAGCTTCAAGCCTAGGATTTCTTCGAGATGCTCCTCTTGAACTTGCGCTTCTCAACATTGATGACGATCACCACTTTACGTCATCGATCATGGGCCATATGAAATCTTCATTTGATGCAAGCCCATAGAAAGATACCTAACCACACATAGAAATGCTACACACATATCATGGGTTAGTTCACAAAGCTATATGGACAATTGCTTACCATACCAAGAGATACATGATCCCACTTGGTACATCTTGTAGCTTTGTGTGTTGATCAATACTTGATCAACCTTGTATCTTTTCTTTTCAATAGATGATGTCTTGAAGATAACCATGAATGATCACATAATTCTTTTCTTCAAGACATACTTGCAATATGCTCAACTCTATGATCTTGATGCCAAATACTTCATTATATCAATATATACTCATGGCATCAACCTTGAATCCAACATATGGAGTTCAAGTATGGTCTATGGACAAACACTACAAGTAAAACTCAATGCAACCATTAGTCCATAGGGATTGTCATTAATTACCAAAACCACACATGGGGGCGCCATGCCCTTTCATACCTAACACTAAAACATGTCTAGATGCATCCATATGTAGATATATGTGAGTCAATTAAAATGGAACGGAGGGAGTAGAAATCTAGGTGGCCGCCGATCGCCGGAGCCTGCTCCTTCTCCTCGTCAGATGGGCCGAGGATGACATAGGCCAGGGCCTGGTAGAGATGCGCCGGTGGCGTTGCCTCCAACCAGCGCTGAGGGGTCGCCGGTCCAAGTCCACGACCGCCCTACCAACGACGCAAACCAGGGCGGCGGCTGGTACTGCTCCTGTTGCTGGCCCGGCTCCTGCTGGTACTGCTCCAGCTGTTGGTACTGCTGTTGCGCCTCCGCCGCCGCCTCCATGGCGGACTGGTGGAGCACCGTGCCGAGCCCGTCCCAGCGGGCCAAATCTTCGGTGTCGATGGAGAGGAGGGAGTTCTCCACTGCTGCCCTGTAGTCGGCTTCGTCCTCTTCCTCCTCCACCTCCTCTTTCACCACGGGTGCCTATGGGGCTGGAGCACGTCCGCGAGTAGCAGCACGACGTCTGCGTGGGGGAGATAGTGGAGGAACATGGGCCCGTTGCGTGCGGTGCGGGCGTCAAAGTACACCCGTCGGCGCATATCATGCTCGTCGTCGAACCACGTGTCCCAATAGGGACTATCCTCGATGAAAGCTGGGCGGTTGACGAGGTCAGAGAGAACTGGGCCCTACGCTCCCGAATCCCCCTCGCACAGGCCATGCCACTCAATGGAACGGGAGGCACCCGAATCCTCTCCGGATTCAGGTGCCAATGGCCGGGGAGGTGGATGTCAGACCATGATACTGGGATGGCGGTGTCCCAGTATCACTGGCACACTGGTGCTTCTTCAGGTACGACCGCTACCGCACGCGCTGGTTGCCCTCCACCGACGACGAGAGCTGGAACGACATGGCGACTGGTGCGGCGCGGCGTTGGCCCGACGAGGAGCTCGCCTTCCGGTCGTTCTTGCCTTGCCTGTCGACCGACAGATCGACATTGTGGCGGCGGCTATAGGGTTTCAGCCGGAGTTTGGGGGGCAAGTGAAGTGGACTGGATAGGGATGCCCCCCACACACGTGTGGAATTAAATAGGATCGGGAGGGAGACGGGGAGGAGGGCGGTTGGGTCACTGGCCGGTGGGCCCAGGGTGGACACCGAGCGGATGTTCCGTCTCTATCCGCGGTGACACAAACGCGACCCAAATTTGGGCCTAGAATGGGTCGCGAGGGACGCGTCTTGGACACATCGCCGATTTTCGTCGTTGCGTTGGACCGTGTTTTTGTTCAAACGGACACGGGTGGACTCAATGCGTCTTGCCGTTGGAGTTGCCCCACGCTATTGCAAATGTTGTTGGAGATGCTCTGTCAATCAAGTCCGGCCGATATTTTTTTGGTATCTTTTCTACTAAATGACCCTTAAGGTAACTATCTGCTAATTATGGCCCTTCACCTAACTCTCAGCCACATATGGCTTTCCCCTAAAACCTCATGAGCTTAGGCATTCTCAGCGTTCTTAACATCTTAGAAGGTCTAAGAATCTCAGAAAACGTCATACACTTTGTCTTATCCTAATCTGAAAACATAAAATTTCTAAGTCATTTGTAATAAGTCATTTGATATGGAGTTTCTCAATCACAGATACTGAAAAACGCAAAAAAAACTTTCACCCATTTGACTGAGAAACTTCATATCAAATGGCTTATTCCAAATGATTGAGAATTTTTTGTGTTTCTCAGCCTCGTGATAGCCAAAGTGTATGGCATTTTCTGAAATTAAGAGACTCCGCGATTTTCAGAAGGGCGCATTTTTTAAAAGGGATATATGTGTCTGAAAGTTATTTGAATGGCCACAATTAGCTTATAGTTAGCTTAGAGTGAAAGGCACCGGAGGTCACGAAGTTGCACAGAAAGAAAGTATTGGTCACGAAGTTGCGAAACCTCAATTATGGGTCACCAAGTTGTGGAAATGCCAAACTTTGGTCATTCCGTCACGGCGGGCGTTAAGTCGATGACGTGGCGGTCTGTTTTTTTACAAAAGACCCCTTGAATTTTATTTTCTTCTGATTGTTAGGTCCTTTTCATTTTTTTTTGCCAGGAAAAACCAGGAGCTATAGCAGCAGCGTGCTTCTCTCCCTCTTATTCGGCGTCGCGTTGATTAATTCGGCGTGCGGCCGGTGGCGATGGGGGTGCCGGACGGATTGCCTGCGGCGAGGCGGATTCCGGCGTGCTCGGCCAGTCAACGTGGGGGAGGTGCCTACAGCCTAGCTGGGCTATAGCGCTCGACCGATCTGCTGCTTCTTGGCGGCAAGCAAGAGGAACAGCCGGAGCCAGCTCGTAATTAAAGACAGGGGCAGCACAATTTCTTCTCAATTATGTACTATCTGTGATGCTTAGTTTCTGATTTGAGCTAAGCTAAGTACTGGCTCTGGCCTGAATCAGTGGATGTGAGTTGGAGATTCCTGGGATCTGGGTGGAGGAAGATGGACGGAGGAGCCAGATGCGCAGGTCCATCGCGTCGATGGAGCCGGCGGCCGGGGCGCCCTGGGCCAGTGGAAGTGCCGGCTGCTTGGCGCCCTCCGGCCCCGGTGTGCGCGCTGCGTGGTGTGCCTCCAGGTGCTGCGCGTCACCGGCATGCCGCCCGCGGCCGAGGGGCGCGGTGTGGTGGTCGGGTGGAGGAGCAAGGGCGGCGCCGAGGGCGAGAACACGGCGCCGGCGTGGGTGTCCCGGGATGGCGCGGCCACGTTCGACGAGACGTTCCTGCACTACTTCAGCGCGGGCGGCTCCACGCTACGGAGCTTCACCGTGTGGGCAGCGCTCGTGGCAGACTCGGCGAGCGGTGGCGGTGACCTCGGCGCTTTCCCCGTCGACCTCACCGAGGCCGCCGCAGCCGTGAGCTCCAACCCGAGGTTCGGCGGCAAAGCGCTCAGCTTCCCGCTCGGGGGCCGGCCGCGGGCGCTGTGCTCACCGTCAGCGTCTACTGCAGAGTGATGGAGCAGGAGGAGATGAGCAATGGCAGCGCCGGCCTCGTTGCTCGCAGGCCGTCGTGGGTCTCGATCCGTCCTGGTAATTTTTTTTTTGAAAAGGACCTAACAATCAGAAGAAAAAAGTTCAAGGGGTCTTTTGTAAAAAAACAGACCGCCACGTCATCGACTTAACGCCCGCCGTGACGGAATGACCAAAGTTTGGCATTTTCACAACTTGGTGACCCATAATTGAGGTTTCGCAACTTGGTGACTAATATTTTCTTTCTGCGCAACTTCGTGACCTCCGGTGCCTTTCATCGTTAGCTTAAGTGTCATTTAGGAGAAAACATACTTTTTTTTAGGGGAGGTCTAGTATTTCTAGGCTGGCAGCAGATTCGATTTGGCCCAAAGGCGACGCCAAAAAGCCATCGGCGGACCCGCAGCAGTGCACGGTTGCTCGTCGGAGTATTTTACGTCCTTGACAAATTTGATTTCTGCAGGTCATTGTAAGTATTATGAAAAATGCTGATAGCTCCACGCACCATGAGCTCGAATGTTCAAGCCCTGATTAAAGAGAGACGACAAAATATATTTTCTGGAAAAGTATGATCTCTACCACGTCCACTTCGCTGTAGTAACCAGTTGGAGCAATCGAGTAGCAATAGCAAAATTGCCCATGATGTGAATATCCTATTGTCCCACGCACCCAGCTCCAGCAACCTCCTCTGTTTCCGCACGACGCCTCCCACCCTAGTCCTCGCATCCCATCACAAATGGCGGCGGCCACCTCCTCCTCGCCTTGTCCCACCCCAAAACCCTAAACCCCGCCCCGAAAATCCCAGCCGTCGGCTCGGTATCCTTCCCCGCCACTCAGCTCTCATGCCGCCTCGCCGCCTCCGCCGGGCGCTGCGGCGCTGTGGCCGCCAAGGTCGCGGCGCCGTCGGTGGTCGGCACCGCCATGCCGTCGCTCGACTTCGAGACCTCCGTATTCAAGAAGGAGAAAGTGTCCTTGGCCGGCCATGAAGAGGTCCGATTTGTACCCCCATGGTCCTTCGGTGACTAATCTGTGAAAGAAACAGATACAGTTTGTGATGTTTGTGATGGTTTTGGTTGCAGTTTATTGTGAGGGGTGGGAGGGATCTTTTCCCGCTGCTGCCAGAGGCGTTCAAGGGGATCAAGCAGATTGGCGTGCTTGGATGGGGCTCTCAGGTAAAAAAAGGATGCAATCCTACTTTTCGATTTGAGTGTGTATTTTGACATCTGTGTGGATGTCCGGTTATATTTACGTGAGACGTCTCTTATGTTAAGAAAGTCTGAAAGTGGTTGTGGTCAACCTTTCTTAACGCCACAGATTTTATCTTTTTATGAACAATCACAGAGTGATCATTATTTGCTTTGCGTATTCGTTGGATAGTGCTAGTTTTAATTGTTAGATATAGTAAGGATTTAGGGTGTGTTCATACTTATATTTGTGGTGCGAGACTGCCGAGATACAATGAAGCATCTTCGCTTCAATGAAAGTACTGATGTCTCTACTAAATGGATGATTATTTTGATGTGTTTGAATAGCATTCTCCGCGTTTAATTCAAAGATTTTCTGTGTAACTTGTGATCAGGGAAAAAAAACTTCTGTTGTCAAATGCCCGTTCAGGTTATAACAGTGTCTGCTATTTTTACAGGGTCCAGCACAAGCTCAGAATTTGAGAGACTCACTTGCTGAGGCTAAGTTGGACATTGTTGTTAAGGTCAGGTCATGCTTGCACTTGGCACCATTCATATTTTGGCACTGTTACAGAAAGTCATATTTCTTAATTGTTATGTAAAACTTTGAATATTATCTCTACTTTCCGTAATGTGGCCTAACAAGCATTTTTTATCCTTTATTCTCAAGACATGTATTTCTTTATTTTTTCTATAGTTACGGTAGCAGAACAGCAGTAACATCTGACACTAAAATCCCGCGTTTTGATTTCAGATTGGTCTTCGGAAAGGTTCCAAATCTTTCGAAGAAGCCCGTGCAGCTGGTTTCACTGAAGAAACTGGGACCTTGGGAGATATATGGGAGACTGTCTCCAGCAGTGACCTGCTTTTGTTGTTGATATCAGATTCTGCCCAGGTTTGCTTCTTTTTGATTCACACTCTCACATATTGGATACATGATATGATCGGCCCCTGTGTGTTGCTGTATCCGTGTACAGTTGTAATTTTTTTTTGAATGGTATAATTTTTAGATCATATTGATTCTAGTCTATTGAAGATTTATGTTTGCAATCACATACTGAAACTTCGTTGCATGTATGTTCTCTTTCATATATTTTTAGAATAGTACCTTTGTCGTGATAGAAAAGTCCTTTCCTCGCCCCTCAACTTCTCAGGTTTATCACTTCGAAAGTGCCTCACGTACGACGTTTTTCCGTCCGATACATGTACGACTCGACGTGGCTAACTACGATTGCCTTAATGCCTCTTATACTGGGACCACCAAGGGCATCGATGCATGTGTCGCTGTGGATCGTACAAACGTCGGACACAAAGTGTCGTACGTATAGCATCGCTCTTATCACTTTTGGTCCTTGACTACAGAACCAGACAACTTTTAACCCCTCAATTGACGAAGCCAAACACTTTTGGTCTCTCTCCCAACTCGAAACTATTTCGTCGATGACGTGGTGTCGTACTGACCAAAGCTGACACATGCCAATCCAAATTGACTTTCAGTTTTGCCACCTCACATTCTTCTCCCTCCTCATCATCCATCTATTCCTCTCCGTACTGGGCATTCCGTCGAACTTTTTGCGTGCGTTATCTCCACTCGTCTCGGATGATGGCCAGCTGGTGGCGTGGCGAGCGTGGGCACGTTGACCCAACCATAGCCGTCCTTGAGCACACCCAACCAGAGCATGTTTGCCCACTTCCATCGGATGTGTAGCTCCCACAGGCCGTCCGGATCAGCCAGTGTGAAGATGGGTTGCACACCACGAAGGCGTGGTCCAGCCATTGGAGAAGCTCCTCTGTGCCACGCTGTTGACGAGCGATGTCGCCACCCGTCTTGCTCCACGACACACAGACCAATCAGTATGGCACCGTCTCCAACTCTGACTTTGGAGGATTCGTCTGGTCCGTGGTCCGGCTTCTCGTCCGAGGTCCTCGAGTCCGTGCTCAGCCGCCTCCCCTTTGATTCTCGTCATATGCACCACTGGCGGTGGGCCGCCATCGCCAGCACCATGCCTCCGTGCCGTGGCCGTGCAGTCCATGTGCAGGCAGGAGAGACGATGCACGGTTCTTTAGCCTATATGACGGCAGGGCGTACGCCATGACACAGTTGTCTCCATCCTGGAGGTTCATTCCCCTCCACCCGGCCATGCTCCTTTGTCCGCGCCATTCTTGACCCAGACGGCAACGTCGTGAGCTTGAAACTGCTTCGCCACTGCCGCCGAAGATGGCGTGTCTGTGATCGTCCCGGTGTTCCGCATGCCAACTGTTCGACAAAATGGCTATCAGAGAGTATGATTAAGACGAGGTGGCTGAGTTAGATGTCAATTTTGACTGCCCTATGTCAATTTTGGTCAATAATTAGACAACGTAATCAACGACGAGGGACCTAAAGTGGCTGCTTTTGTCAGTTGAGGCTCTAGTTTTTCTAGTTTTGTCAGTTGAGACCTTGAGGGTCTAAATTGTCTGGTTTTGTTAAAATTCAGGGACCATAGTGATTGAACCGGGAACTTGAGTGACAGAAGACTTACTTTCCTCTTTTCCTGTTAAGTTTCAGAATATTAGCATATATCTTTATATTGCCCATCATGTTCAGTATGACCATTTTCTCTTGCAATTGCCCTTCTTGCTATTTATAGATCACAGCTGTGTTTCTGTCTCTGTTGATAGCTTGCACGTCTGATTTTTTTCTTTAGGTTTTTGTTTGAACAAGTTTTTGTTGTTCCTGTTTTACTTCATAATTCATATACACAAGAATGCTGGAAATTGATTTTTCTTAATACTTTGTGCAGGCAGATAACTATGAGAAAATCTTCTCACACATGAAGCCCAACAGTATTCTTGGTTTGTCACATGGATTTCTCCTTGGACATTTGCAATCAGTTGGCCTTGATTTCCCAAAAAACATCAGTGTGATCGCTGTATGTCCCAAGGGAATGGGCCCATCAGTTAGAAGACTTTATGTTCAGGGTAAAGAGATCAATGGTGCTGGTATCAACGCTAGCGTTGCTGTTCACCAGGTATGTTATAAGTCGGTATTGCCTTTTTACTATTCAACTTGATTAATTTCATTTCAATGAACACACATTCCTGTTCTTGGTTCTTTTTTTTTCAGATATATATGTGTTAATAACTGCTCTGTCCTGTTCTTTTTTATAGGATGTTGATGGAAGGGCTACAGATGTTGCTCTAGGGTGGTCAATTGCTCTAGGTTCACCTTTCACATTTGCTACCACTCTAGAGCAGGAGTACCGGAGTGATATCTTCGGCGAGCGAGGTCACCTACTTTCCTATCTGCCCCAGTAAATTTTTTCACCGCGAGTAATTGACAAATAATCCACTACATAGGTATTTTGCTTGGTGCTGTTCATGGCATTGTGGAGGCTCTTTTCAGAAGATACACAGAACAAGGAATGGATGAGGACTTGGCATATAAGAACACTGTAGAGTGCATCACTGGAATTGTCTCAAAAACTATTTCAAAGAAGGTATGTAGAGTTTTATTTCAATATATATCTATCTCCTTTGGACTGTACTCAATAGTACTTTATCTGGTACCAGGGGATGCTCGAAGTTTACAACTCTTTAACAGAAGAAGGAAAGAAGCAGTTCAACGAGGCATATAGCGCAGCTTATTACCCAAGCATGGACATACTGTATGAGTGCTATGAAGATGTTTCTTCTGGAAGTGAAATTAGAAGTGTTGTGCTGGCTGGGAGGAGATTTTATGTAAGCTCTTCCATACACTGTTTAAATGTGAATTCAACTCTTATTTATTGTCCATGAATGTCCCTAAAATATATTGAGGCATATCCTGTTGTTTATATCTTTGTAGGAAAAGGAAGGCCTCCCTGCTTTCCCCATGGGCAACATTGATCAAACACGTATGTGGAAGGTGGGTGAAAGGGTGCGTTCAACCCGGGCGCAAGGTGATCTTGGCCCGTTACATCCATTCACTGCTGGAGTGTTTGTTGCACTAATGATGGCTCAGGTAGGATTCCTTCATTTCATATGAGGATTTGTATGTACATTGGTTGACAAATATTCATTCAGTTCTATTTTACACAAAAATAGATCGAGGTCCTAAGAAAGAAAGACCACTCGTATTCAGAGATCATCAACGAGAGTGTGATCGAGGCTGTCGACTCCCTAAACCCATTCATGCATGCTAGCGGGGTGGCGTTCATGGTTGATAACTGCTCCACAACAGCTCGTTTAGGGTCAAGGAAATGGGCTCCGCGCTTTGACTATGTCTTGACCCAACAAGCTTTTGTGACCGTCGACAAGAAAACACCGATTAATCAAGATCTTATCAGCAATTTTAAGTCTGACCCTGTTCATGGTGCCATTGAAGTCTGTGCTCAGCTGAGGCCCACCGTTGACATCTCAGTGACTGCTGATGCTGATTTTGTGCGCCCGGAGCTCCGACAGTCTGCCTAAAGTTTGTGTTGATCGCTGGCACATCCAAGTTTAGCCGTTTGAGTAGTGTAGCCGCTTGTATGCTAAATGTATTGCTATAAGCTGAAGAAGTGAACACTTCAAATGTAGGACTGGTTTTGTTGTCACTGGACAGTGTTTTGCATGAATAAAAGTAGCGGTTTGTTACATCTTCTTGCCTGCCAGTGCTGCAACTTCCATTCTGTTTTCCTTTAGCTATAAATAGCTAAAACTCAGTTGACTTCTGAAGATCGTTCGTAGTAGCAGTTTCATTTGTTCACTATTTAGACATTCATTTGCTTTTCAAACCTGTTTCTCCAAGCAGAACGCTTCTGCTGCCGTCTGTTCGATGTTTCATTGCGCGTTTGGTTCAATTCCCACAGTGGTGACAGGGCACAGGGCTGTTAGAATTTGGGCCCATTAATGGGCAGCCCAAATAAGCAATTCTGAAAATCTCAAATTGACCCATGTGTTGCCCATGCGTGGCAGAATTTTGGAAATGCAATGTGGCGCTAAAGTTTAGTCCCACCTTACTAGTTGGAGGAGACAAACACCACCTTATAAGGTGGAGTGTTGTGACACTTGGTGTGCTAGTTGAGAATAGAAGACTCTCTCCCGCGCACTCCTCCGCCGTCGTCCGTCTGTCTCGTCACGCCGTGGGTTGCAGGAATGAGCCGATGCCTATATTTTTGCTGTTCGGGAAAAACGAGTTTTTGCGTACGCGTATAGTTTTGCCAGTTCGGGTCGCTCCCGGATCGTGGGCTACTATCTGACTCGGACGTGTGCGACGTGGTTGGCCCACGTTGTACCCGTTAGGGTTTCCTGAGCCGCACTATATATTGCCTTGCACTGCGTGCGCCGTCACACATCGAACCAATCTAGATTTTGCCAATCTCGTGCCCTTGCGCCGCCACCGTAGTCTACTCCATCCCGAGCGCCGGCGTGCACCGGCGTTTGGGAGAGCAGGTCTCCGGAACCAGTCGCTCTTATGATCCTGTACGGGAGAGGGCGAATTAGGTTTTTGGAAAGCGCTTCGCGCGACTGCTCGCTGCTTCCACCACAGGTCGTCTTCCAGCTGGCTTTGTGGATCGCCGCCGCAAGCATCTTCTGTGGCGACGAGCCTTCGCCAAGAAAGTCGCCAACTACATCGCTGCATCGACCATGGCTACTACTTCTTCAATCGTTCAGTACGGGCGTCGTATCTCTTCTGGTTGGATCAACATGTTTTCAGTTTACATGTTCTGCGATATGCTGTTACTGTTCATATTGATTAGTACATCTAGTATGTTCGTGTTTCACATGTTAGTAGTTGCGGTTGTCATGTTTAATATTCTGGAATTAATCATGAAATTATTGCCTAATTTTCCAACAAGGACAGCCTATTAGCGTTGGTGCTTTGCTTTGCCGGCTGCGGATTCTACAAAGCAAATCTTCCAAGTTCGAACACACAGAAGTAGACAACACCACCTTCCATGTTGCCATGATCATCACGCCGAACCTCGTCGTGCTAAACTCCTAAAACCAATCGATGAATTCGAGGATGCAATTGCCTGGTTCACCCGCATCTTATAAATCTCCCATGGATGCGATACAACCCCAAACACAAGCATACACAACCGAGGCCAGCAAACGAAATAAGCAGCTATAGCCATGGCTGAGAGGGAGGGAGCGATGGTGAAGAAGGGACACGAGGAGGGCCTGAAGATGGCCACGTCGCTGCTGGAGGAGTTCGGGCTTCCCCTGGGCCTCCTGCCGTTAGCTGAAGTCATCGAGGTGGGCTTCGTGCGCGCCACCGGGTACATGTGGATCTCGCAGAAGAAGAAGGTGGAGCACAGGTTCAAGCTGGTGAGCAAGCAGGTGAGCTACGACGTGGAGATCACCGGGTACGTCAAGGTCAAGTGCATCAAGAAGCTCAAGGGCGTCAAGGCCAAGGAGCTCATGCTGTGGCCGCCGGTCAATGAGATCACCGTCGACGACCCGCCCACCGGCAAGATCGTCTTCAAGAGCCTCGCCGGCGTCACCAAGACCTTTCCCGTTGAGGCCTTCGCCGCGGGTCAGTAGGCGCGCGTGGACACCGCCGGCTGCATTTCCTGCGTACGTTCAAGATTACTGCTTAATTGGCGCCGTATATTGGCTGCTGATACTACATCACAAATCATAGCGTCTGCTGAGGGAGATGCATTCATTTTATTTCGCGAGTTTGTTGTTTTCAAGGTTAAGATCAACTTTGTACTATCGTTGCAAGTGTTGATCAGTGTGCGTTGTACTTTTTAACCGTGGTTATATACGGGTTTGGGGCTTCTGCTTTTCGTTGTCTCGTCTGTGTGCTCGCTCGTGGATTTTGTTCTGCATGATGACAGTTTCCCTCCAAAATGCACACGACGAGCTTGCCTCTGGTGCTTCCGCAGGCGTAGACTTACCAGCTGCGACAACTGCAATCAACAAAGTTCGCCGATCGATGGATCGACTTTTTTTAGTCGTGACATACTGACATGGAGCCATCCGTTCAGAGAGAAAAAAGACATGGACCCATATTGGGCTGCCGGCTCACCAGTTTCGCTGCGGGGCATCCTGGGCCTAGGATGAGGCTGAAGGCTAAGGCCTTCTTTGATTCCTAGGATTTCAAAATACAGGAATAAGAACAAGGATAGGAATGCAAGTGAAAAACTGAGATCACTAACAATAAGTTGCTTATTAGAGATAACTTGGCTAAACGTAAAACTATGAGTGATGTTTTTTGCTTGTTTTGCTCTAAGCCTGAATCATGTCACCACCTGTTTTTCGATTGTTTTGTTGCAAAATTAATCTAGCCTGTTATCTCTGATTTGTTTTACATCAAAATTGGTTCAGATTTTGAATCTTTAGCAAGATGGTGGCTGAGTAATGATAAAACTCTGCTCTTAACGTAGTTTGTACTGCTGTTCTGTGGGCCTTATGGAAACTTCGCAATGACATGTGTTTTCAGGGGCTGTGCTGGCACGGGGGTGAAGGACATCTGGAGAAGGGTGGCAGTGGATCTCGACTACTAGAAAATAATATCCAAAGATGTTGTCTCGGATCTGCTGGCAAGAAGCACGCACTTGCTGAACAAGAAGCGTGGGGAAGTAATGCGAATTGCTTGGCGATGATGTTCAAGACCTTGAAGACTGAAGATCACTCCAGCCCATCCTCCAGGGAGTTTGATGACAAGCAAGCTGAAACTTGCAGGAAGCTAATTCTGAAGTTCTCTTGTGCTTAGATCGTAGTCTACTGGAGTTGTTTCTTTGGTGCTTTAGGTGTATGTGGCTGTTTGCTTGTTGAACCTGTTTCACAACTGAAAAACCTGGCTTCATGCTGTGTGTAGCCTAGGAGCTGTAAACGACTTTGTCCGGCTGTGGTTTCAATGAAATCGGGGGCGGTGCCCCTTTAATCTAAAAAAAAAACTGAGATCACAGGAATGTTTTCCTTAGCTGCCTCGTTCTTTGCCAAGGAATGGGAAAAAGAGGCCCTACTGAATTGTTTCTTTAGTGTGTTTGATGTGGTAATCTGACTGCAAAAGAAAAAATCTTTCAACTTTCCTTTGCTGTATTCCTGTGAATCAAACACTGCTAGAGGAATTCCTAAAGGAAAATGAATCGTACACTTTTCCTATGCAAATCATGTGAATCAAAGGGCGGCTAAGTTCAGATGGAGAGCGCCCGGTCGTCCCTATTTGGAGCCGTGCGATTGAGGCGCACTGTTCCTCCTATGAAAAGAATCGGGACCAATCTAATAGCATCTCCACGGCACCCAAAAGCACCTCCAAAAGCCCATTTGAGAGCGAAACATGAAAAACAGCCACAGTGGCACGCAAAAATATAGGCCGATTGTCATTTGCACCCCCACCCCTTCCTCTATGTTTTTTCCTCTTTTTTTCCAACCTTACGGCCAAAGTACTGGGCTCGGCCCAAGTTGCCATGGCGGTGGGTATGATCCTACCTGCTATACCTAGTCGCGCGCCACCCACCCTATACCTTAAACATGTGGCTGTGGGCGCGAGCCTTTACCTCGAGAGAACTGAACCGCTTGTACGTAGGCCTTTATCCTCCCGTAGGCTCCTACTCTCATGTCGTATACTCCCTCCGTCCTCAAATAAGTGGACATCTAGGAATTTTAAGACAAATTATGTAGAGGAGTAGAAAATACATTGGGAAAATGTAAGTCACAATCTCTCACCTCTTTAATTACCCCACCTCCCATGAGATAAGTGCATGTAGAAAAAAGTAGACCATGTGTTGAATGTTATTGGGCTTGATTCCCGTACGATGAGAGAGAAGTATTATTACCTACTTTTAAGTGCATTGGGAAAGTAGAAGTACACTCTTTTGTGGAAAAATTTGAATGCTAAACGTCCACTTATTTAAGGACGGAGGTAGTAGGTAGCAGCAGTTACTTCCGGCCAGCCACTCGTACATACTATGTCAGGTTCCGGAACGTACTAGCACAGGCGTTGAAACTTGAGACCTACTAGGAGTACATGGGCTGGCGCCTCCACATCAGTCACACCGACCAACAGAAATGAAATTCATTCACCGGGCTCCGGGGGCGGTGCAGCTGGCTGACGGCCTCGATAACGATAAGCGTCTGCCGCCTCTGCTGCTTTCCGGTGTGTGCCATCAGTGCGATCCATCCATACGCAGAAGCACAGTCACAGCCTCGCACCGCCACCGCCACCGCCACCGCACGGCCCCAGCGAAGTTATGCGGCGTTTACTCGTTCCTCTCGTACTACCATCCCTCACCGTGGAGCTGCAACTTGCCAAGGGAATCCGATACGAGGTGCTCACTTTTGCTTCAATCGAAGATCGCTTTTTTTTCAGTAAAGGAAGCTCACTCTTTCCATGACGACCAACCAAAAATTCGGGTCAATATTAGGGAAATACGAAATCAAAAAGGGACGAAAAAAGCGAGAGAGCTAGCCAGCCATGGAGATGATGAAACAAATCCTTATCAAAATTGACTTTAAACAGCATCAATGGCGTTTCGATCCGTGTGTGCAGACAGAGAGCACGGTTACCGACGACGGGGACGAGAGCTAGTCGACGAGGATCATCTGGAAGAGCAGGTCGTTCCAGATATCAATGGGGCCAGGCAGGCACCAGTGAATGCAGTCGTTGACGAGCTGCACCTTCTCGTTGGGCCAGTGGCCGTACCGGCTGGGATGCCCGTCCGGCCGCATCAGCATCGCCGCCGTGGCGTCCATGAGCATCATCCTCACGCCCTTCGCCCGGGCCGCCTTCTCCGCCGCCCGGTACTCCACCATCTGCGCCGTGTAGAACTGCAGGTCCCGCCCGTCCATGGCCGTCTGGTTGCTCCGCAGCGGCTCCGTCCTCTTACAATTCCCGCCCTGGTCCCACGTCCCGTTCTCGAAGTGCGACATGGGCGACAGCATCCGCACGATCACGCGCCCCTTCACCCTGCCCTCCCCCAGCGCGTTGATGGCCTGCAGCGACACGCGCCACGCCTTGCGCTGCGAGTAGTAGAGCGTCAGGTCGGGCACGCCGTACTGCCGGCTGCAGAAGCTGCACCCGATGAGCCGCCGCTTCTCGTAGAAGAGCGAGGGGCGGGAGAACCAGTTAGCGGCGGAGATGAGCACGTAGTCGAACCGCGGCACCTGCGACACCCACTTCTCGTCCGGCTCGTCCAGGTACAGGCTGTAGTGGCCGGTGTGCGCCGCGTCGTCGTGGTCGGGCTCCCGCGCCCGCACCAGGAACGGCGACCAGAACATGCTGATGGTGAAGTTGTATGCCCTGTAGTAGTACACCTTGTTCTGGTCCAGCGGGTTCGGCGAGATGTCCTTCGGATACGCCACCTGCAGTTCCAGAAGAGAGCAAATTCATGGGAGGTCACCAACTCACCATGGCAGAAATCGAATCAAGTCTTTTCCTTCTGATGTAAAATTGACATCTTTCGGAAAGTAAAGGGTACCTGCGCGAGGAGGCAGAGCAGCGACTGCATATGGTTGCGAGCGAGGGAGTCGCCGACGAAAGCCAGCGACTTGTGGCGGGCGAACTGCAGGAACTGCACGGGGTCGAAGCGCGGCAGCTCGCACCCCGACGGCCTCCACCGCCACTTGAGGAAGCCCAGGTCGGGGCGGCCGTACTTGAGGCAGTTCTGGTGCTCCTGGATCATGCCGCACGTCTTGTGGTTGTAGTAGGGCGCCTCCGCGTCGGGGACCCACTCGCCGCGGAAGATGTCGCAGTACTTCATCACGCTCACCACCGGCGCGGAGGAGGCCAGCTTCGTGGTGCGCGGCACCCCGACGCCGACCAGCCCGAAGTACTGCGCGTTGGTGAGCAGGATCAGGATGGCCAGCGCCGAGAAGTAGACCGGCACCGGGCCGAACAGCAGCTTCACCAGGTAATGGAGCTTCTTCATCGAGGATCTCTCGCTAATCTATCTACCTAGCTATTATCTACTTTCTATGTTCCTGGTAGCTACGACAACTTGCAGCAATTCCTCATGAGCAGGAAGCCAAGCACCATTGATGATGACAAGCCAGCTTGGTGCTGTACTCCGCTCCACTGACCACAATAGCTAAGCGAAGAAGAAGCAAGCGCGCACGAGGAAAGGGATGATGATATGGCCCCCTTTTTTTCTTGCCTTTGCCGGGCACTGTCTGTTTGCATGCCTTGCCTCTTCTTGAAGCCGGTGGACAGGACACGCAGAGGAGAGGAGTAGGTGCGCGGTTCATTTCGATACTGATGACTAGTGGGATCTCAAAGGGACATGTCTGTCTTTTTCAGTTTTTTTATTGCGCGTACTCATGTCCTCGCACCGCATATTCGCGTGACCTATGTTGGCCCGCGTGCCATGTGCACGGTGGGCATAAAACCCGATACCCGAACCCGAATAACCCGAATCCGAACCCGAACTACCTGAACCCGACAAACCCGAGCACAACATCGGGTAGCAGTTTTTAGAAACCCGAACTTTATTTGGGAAATTTGGGTTGGAAGTCATGATACCCGATCTGCCCGAAAAACCCGAACTATTGAAAAAGCCCAGTAAGAAACCCCCAAACAGCACAAGGCCCAGCCCAAATATTGATACGTAGCCTAGTTAGTAGTAGTTACCCCTGTGACGTTGGCCCAGATGCGTCCCCAGCTTCCCATCCTCCCTGCCCGACTCAGCTTCGAGCCTTCCACAAGCACACAGGACACAGCCACAATCCTACCCTAGCCACTCCGCCGCCAGCAGCTGGTGGCCACCCGTCGCCACAGCTCACAACGGCGGCGCCAGCTCTGCCATGTCCCAGAGCTCGAAGGAACGCTCTACCCTAGCCGTCAACGACGTCCCTGTCTTCCCCGATGCGGCGACGAGCCAGCTCTTCTCCATCTCTTCCATGTTGCAGCAGGCCGGCGCTCACACCTTCCCCGATGCGGCGACTTTGGCGAGCCGTATGGGGATGACGACGAGCTGTGCAAGGACGACACGATGATGACCCTTCACGTAGTTACCTGCGTGAAAAGTAAATGGGTTAGGTTGAGACTCCAAGTGCAGAGTGTGTAGTAAATGGAAGACGTGCTTTCCCCACGAGGGTGACTCGAGGGTTTAATATCGAACTCTCAGGGAATCAGTAGTGAAAGATTTATCTCTTATCCTTCTTTTGGTCACCTACAAAACAATGTTAAATGTTTTGGTCCTCAACCTCACCTGTGGTTGTCAAGCACAAGGTGTAAGAATGATATCAAGATAATTATGCAATGCAAACAAGAAATAAATATGCAATGGTGGTGAATAAATGTGCAAGGATGATGATAACAATGATGAATGATATTTTTGGATTTTTTATGATGAATGCAAGATGTAAAAGTGTTTTTGTATTTAATAATTGCAGAAAATGGAAAAGTGGTAAAATTTGTTGGAAAGGTGTTTCTTATGATTAAAAATGGACCGGGTTCATGGTTTCACAAATGCACTCTCTCTTAAATAAAGTGGTAGACAATGGAACACATAGAGTTGACATATGAGATTGCAACACAAAGTTTGATAACAAGTTACTAATTATATGGGCATCACGTCCTAACTTAGAGATTTTTTGGTTATTAATCTCACTTATACTCCACCAAGATGCGAACCAAATTATAACACCTCAGTAATTAAGATAACTCAGAGTATAGCTTTGACATGAAATTAAAATAAGAACATGCTAGATCTAGTCACGGAGAAGTGGCAATCACCCACAACCCTTGTAGCATGGTATTTTTGTTTATCCCTAGTGAGGCAACAAAGTAAGGTAAACGCCCAAGTGCATCGCGATATTATAGTTGTCAACTTACCGCACTCACCACCCCCCGTTACTCCAACTAATGCACACATCACCCCACACACGCTCTCATAAACATGCTTGATCATAACAAGTGAATAAGAACGGGGTACATAATATGCATCTATATTCATAACTGAAACAAACATTGCAATCTCAAACATATATTAACTCATAAAAAGATCCACCACATAGGAATTACAACGATGACCGTAATCATGTTCAGCAGCTCATACGGTACTAATTAGTGAAGCTCAAAGAGAGGAGAGATACATAAGTTACTTCCACAAACCCATAGTCCAGAGGTGGACTACTCCCTCTTCATCATGGAGACGGTGGAGATGTCGATGGAGAAGATGGAGACCACGCCGGCAGCGCCCCGCCGGAGTTTTCCCCCTCCAATCTGCAGCTCCAGATCTCTCTTTCGGTGTTTCTGTGTTTCGGCTCCTTCCAGAGAACGGTGGGACTTTTTTATAGGCGTTTTTAGGTCAAGACGAGTCGGTGGAGGAAAGATCGACGGCAGCGGAGCCACGAGGGCCAAGATGGTAGACCCCACGCGGCCAGAGGCCGCGTGGGCCCCCCTCTTTTGGCCTCGGCCTCCGTTTGCTCGCTTCCTTCGCTCCCAAGTCTTCCTCCAAAAATATTGATGCTCGTAAATTTTCCAGGTCATTTAGACGTCGTTTGGGTCCCTGAAACTTAAAAGGAAAAATAGGGTTTTCTGCCTGCACAGGGTTAATTCCATAAAAATAGGAAATACATATTTTATTCCCATTATATAACAGTGATATAACCCTTATATGATGCAAATATGATTGGAATATAAGTGATATAGTGCAAAGTTCATGTATGCATTTTACATGCATCAACATCCCCAAGCTTAACCAATACTCGTCCTCGAGTATGAAGGTGATAAAACTAACATGGACTTTGCAATATAACACTAACAATGGATATCAAAGATGATTGCTACTGCTACATAGAGTCAAATGATTCATTCTTCAAAGGAGTAGCAATATGCAAATAGTTTATGAAGTGATATCAAGTATTCAATGCAAGGATGTTCAATGATAGTTCACAAAGTGTAACATGAAGATAGTAATATGGACCACATGTATGCATAATGATAAGTAAGAACATCCTACATGGTCATAGAGTGTAGATGAAAATCTGAATATAAAAGGTGGACACTTTGGAAAGATATATATGTGAGTAGAGGTAAAGCATGCATAAGTTTCATCTAACTTCCAAACTCTTCTACTTAAGTTAATGATTGCAATGTGGAATCTTGGTGTCAAGCTCTCATTCCCCTATCATAGCATCTTGAATGATTAAGTTTAATGTGAAAGCAAATATGAGTAGTGTGCTTGACAAAGTAAAGGTTAGTGTCTCATGCCCCTTGAATACAAGTACCTACACCATGAGTTACTCAACTTGGAAACAAAGCAAGTTCAAGTTATATATCATTGTAAGTAATAATAGTATCATCAAGAGCGTCAACTGGGGTACCTCTTGTCCCAGGATATGGAACAAGCCCATATCAAAATGACAAGACAAACAAACAATGAACAACCTCAACACCCTTTTTATTTACCATTGGAATAGCTTTTTATTATAAGGTGTATCACAGACGGTTCACCATAGCATGTAAGTAAATTTCCACCATGAATGATGCATGGCTTAGATTAGCGGCCCAGGCGTCTCTCTAACCATTTATACAAACTCATTTAAACTACTTCATTTCCCCTTATTTCACCATGATAGGCATCCATAAACAAAAGTACATGATATCAACTAAATGAGATGAAGGAGCATGTTGAAAGCTTTGCATGTGACAGCACATATGGGCTAACTCCCAACCTCACATTTATCAAGCCACTAACATCATAATCTTAATCACAATGGGTCATTTTTATTTATGCAATAAAGTAAAGTGTGCATCAAGTTCGTGAGAGCTATATAACCAACTTTTCCCATAACAATCAATAACATAAACATTTTCATTCAGAGGTATAGATAACACAAATATCATGATAACATACTCGGAATAGCATAAAGCTAATAGGTAGATATGGTGGACTCACTGGAATAACTTTGGTTGAAGGTGTTGGAAACAAGTTTTTACTTGTTGGAATTTTTGGGCTAGCAAGAGGGAGAAAGTTGACCATCTAATGCATGCATGAGTGTCCATAGAACTAACTAATCCATGTTAAACAAGTAAAATAACTTCAGCATCAAAACATGAATAAGTGATAGCTCTTGATAAAGCATTTGCAAATTATTACTCATAAACAAGCTCATGAATCATGCAACTATATGTATCATTAAAAATCAACTCAAACATCCCTTTTCCCAATCAATAAAAGCATCCAACATATTTCAACCCATATTTCCAGTAGCTCTTCATATAAATGATAGTGTGGTGGTCTCACAAAATAACAATCAAACCAAAAACAAACAAAAAAAGACGCTCCAAGTTTATGCGATAAAGTGTTTCGATCGAAAAACAGAAGTTAGACGTGTGCAAACCGAGAGTGTGTAGGTCCAGTGGGGTTGTCTTCACATCCCCAAGCTTATGGTCTTCACCATCCTTGGATAGCTCTTGGTGCATCTCCTCCAATCCCTGTGAAAAAACTTCAAAACACCGTTTCTCCCATTTCTTTTCTGTGGGGTGCATTAGTAGTGATAAACAAATAGGTTTCTTGCTGCATATAATCCTTAACAAAAATCATATGAATGTCCAGAAAGTATAATGTTGTATGCCTACTCATAAACTCAATTGATCAAAAAATTCAAGTTAAAAGTTCAAAACATGCATCAAACAAAATGGGACAGAATCTGTCCAGAAAAACAGCAGCAAAACGTATTTTTCTACCCTACCAAACTTTTCGAAAAATTCCGAAAAATTCATGCATACAGAGGATGAAAAGTTGCAACTACAGTTCAAATATGAGCTCATTCGGAGTTACAGAATAAGAATTAAAAATCATACCGTGCACAGATTCGTGCAGGAATAAAATCTCCGAACGCTATAAGCAACTTTTCAAACCAAAATGGGTAAAACTTGGCACTTTATTAAAATTCCAGAAACTAAACTAAAAACAAACTCTCTTGATACAGCAAGAGGACACAAAGAAAATCACACATAAAAATAACCGGGTTGCCTCCCGCAAAGCGCTTTCTTTATAGCCATATAGCTAGGCTTCTTACTTGTTGTTTATTGAAGATGAAGCTCATGAGGGAGCTTGAACTTTGATGTTCCCCTTTTGGGAAGTGTTCCATGCACTTCTTGTGTGGAAACTGAAACTTCACGTTCCCCTCTTTTGAATCAATGATGCACCTGTAGTACGAAAAAAGGTCTTCCAAGAATAATAGGACTAGAGGTTTTATTGAAGATGAAGCTCATGAGGAGCTTGAACTTTGATGTTCCCCTCTTTCTTGGGAAGTATTCCATGCACTTCTTGTGTGAGAACTGAAACTTCACATTCCCCTCTTTTGAATCAATGATGGCACCTGTAGTACGAAAAAAAGGTCTTCCAAGAATAATAGGACTAGAGGTTTTATTCCCATGTCCATGATTAGAAAATCCACAGGCACAAAATTCGTATGTAACTCTACCATAACATCACTTACTTTTCCTAAAGCATGTTTAATGGAATCATCAGCAAGTGCAAGTTCAATAGAGCATTTTTCAAGATTTTTCAATTCAAGTACTTCATATAGTTCTTTAGACAAGACAGAGACACTAGATCCTAGATTAAATATGGCATGGTGTGTCTCTTTACCAATAGTTACTAGTACCTTGGGAATCCACAAATCCCCAAGCTTAGGTGGTATCATGGCCTCTTGGTTGTACCTAGCAATTTTCTCTTTCAAGACATGATTAGCAATATAGGAACCAAAACCAACTTGATTAGTGTTGATGGAAGGATCACTTGCAAACTTTTGTAAGATAGAGATTAATTCATGCAAGCTACAATTTTCTAAATCAAGCAAAGGATTCTTGACTTCACTAAGCATTTTAACTTCCTCAACTTTCTTTTCTTTTTTAACCCAAACTTGTTGCCTAACAGGAACCTCTTTTACATGTTTAAACGATGAATCTTTCCTTAATGAATCACCAACTCGAACCAAATTTTCCTCAATATTGTTCAAATAAACATCTTTTTCAAGAAATTCTTTCTCACATAATCTCAGTTTAGGCATAACATTAACCAATTCATTGTTTATCTTTGGAATAATGTTTTCAGAATAGGACACTAGTTGTTCAAAATCTTCTTTACTTGGCAGTTTCTCTAACTTAGTTTCAAATTTATCTTTAGATAATGCAAGTGCTTCTATGGTGTCCTCCAACTTTTTCTTGCTACCCACAAAGCTACCAAAAATTAATCTAAGTGTCATGGCTGCACAAGGTGGTGTTGACAAGACAAAACTTCCACCTGTAGCCCCATCTAAAGCATTTTGATACCAAGGGTCTATTCCATAGTAAAAGTAAAGATTAAGCTTTTCATCTTCAGAAGGTGTAGGATCCTCATAGTGCATCCTATTAATTCTTACCCAAGCATCTTTTAGTGTTTCTCCATGATATTGTTTAAAGTTAGAGACAAAATTCAATGGAGAACTCACTCCCTGTTTGTTTCCCAGAACCATGATAGCAAGTTTTTATGTATTTTTAATTTTTTATGTAAAACTGAAAATAAAATGAGTCTCACAAATGCAAACCGAATTACAAATGCAAGACAATGCAAGACAATGACAAAACAAATAATTTTGCTTTGAAGGTAAAGACGGATAAGATGATGCTCACGTAGGTGCAACCTCCCCAACCTTAGGTGTTAGCACAAGTTGGTGATGAAGTTGACTTTGTTGTGATGAATCCGGCGCCAGTAAACAGAGCTGGTGCAAGGGAAACAAGTGCACCCTTGGATAAATCTTTTTCATCTATGAATCCCCGGTAACGGCGTCAGAAAACAGTCTTGATGGCCCTTCATGTAGTTACCTACGTGAAAAGTAAATGGGTTAGGTTCAGACTCCAAGTGCAGAGTGTGTAGTAAGTGGAAGACGTGTTTTCCCCACGAGGGTGACTCGAGGGTTTAATATCGAACTCTCAGGGAATCAGTAGTGAAAGATTTATCTCCTTATCCTTCTTTTTGTTCACCTACAAAACAATGTTAAATATTTTTGTCCTCAACCTCACATGTGGTTGTAAAGTACAAGGTGTAAGAATGATATCAAGATAATTATGCAATGCAAACAAGAAATAAATATGCAATGGTGGTGAATAAATGTGCAAGGATGATGATAACAATGATGAATGATATTTTTGGGTTTTTTATGATGAATGCAAGATGTAAAAGTGTTTTTGTATTTTCGGATTTAATAATTGCAGAAAATGGAAAAGTGGTAAAAGTTGTTGGAAAGGTGTTTCTTATGATTAAAAATGGACCGGGGTTCATGGTTTCACAAATGCATTCTCTGTTTAATAAAGTGGTAGTCAATGGAACACATAGAGTTGACATATGAGATTGCAACACAAAGTTTGATAACAAGTTACTAATTATATGGGCATCACGTCCTAACATAGAGATCTTTTGGTTATTAATCTCACTTATACTCTACCAAGATGCGAACCAAATCATAACACCTCGTAATTAAGATAACTCAGAGTATAGCATTAAGTATCATGACATGAAGTTAAAATAAGAAATGCTAGATCTAGTAACGGAGAAGTGGCAAATCACCCACAACCCTCGTAGCATGGTATTTTTGTTTATCCCTAGTGAGGCAACAAAGTAAGGTAAACACCCAAGTGGATCGCGATATTACAGTTGTCAACTTACCGCACTCACCACCCCCCGTTACTCCAACTAATGCACACATCACCCCACACACGCTCTCATAAACATGCTTGATCATAACAAGTGAATAAGAACGGGTACATAATATGCATCTATATTCATAACTGAAACAAACATTGCAATCTCAAACATATATTAACTCATAAAAAGATCCACCATATAGGAATTACAACGATGACCGTAATCATGTTCAGCAGCTCATACGGTACTAATTAGTGAAGCTCAAAGAGAGGAGAGATACATAAGTTACTTCCACAAACCCATAGTCCAGAGGTGGACTACTCCCTCTTCATCATGGAGACGGTGGAGATGTCGATGGAGAAGATGCAGACCACGCCGGCAGCGCCCCGCCGGAGTTTTCCCCTCCAATTTGCAGCTCCAGATCTCTCTTTCGGTGTTTCTGTGTTTCGGCGGCGCTCCTTCCAGAGAACGACGTAGGACTTCTTTTATAGGCTTTTTTTAGGTCAAGACGATGTCGGTGGAGAAAAGATTGATGGCAACGGAGCCACGAGGGCCAAGATGGTGGGCCCCACGCGGCCAGGTACAGAGGCCGCGTGAGCCCCCCTCTTCTGGGCTTTCGGCCTCCGTTTGCTCGCCTCCTTCGCTCCCAATTCTTCCTCCTTCCAAAATATTGACGCTCGTAATTTTCCAGGTCATTTGGACGTCGTTTGGATCCCTGAAATTTAAAAGGAAAAAATAGGGTTTTCTGCCTGCGCAGGGTTAATTCCATAAAAATAGGAAATAAATATTTTATTCCCAAAAATCATTATATAACAGTGATATAACCCTTATATGATGCAAATATGATTGGAATATAAGTGATATAGTGAAAAGTTCATGTATGCATTTTACATGCATCACGCGACGCTATCTGCAATAGGATGCCGACGACGCTCACTTCCACGCTACCCCGTTCAATCTTTCCTCCATCTTTTTGTTATGTGTGTTTTATTTCGGGCAATTCGGATTACCCGAACCCGAACCTGATTTATCGGGTACCCGAATTTTCGGGTATCAGAATTTTTGGACAAACATCGGGTAGCATTTTCGGAAACCCGATTTTTGTATAACCCAAACTACCCGACCCGAATTTTCGGGTAAACCCAAACGCCCACCCTGACATGTGCTAATCGAGATGTAAAGAAAACCGGGGAAAGGGTACATTTTTGGACCTTAAAACCGTAGAGCATCTCGATCGGACCTTCAAATTTGTTTCCGGCGTCATCTCCAAATTTGTGTTCGGCATCATCAATTGAGACCCAATTAGAGCATATCCAGTCGAGGCGTCTAAATGGCCGCCCAAAGGCCTTTCGGATAGGGCCTTTGGCGACGTCCGGAAGGCGTGGCGCATTTGGGCGCCATCGATCCCACTCACGCTGCCCAAAGGGGCTGCCCAAAGTTGTTTTCTTATATGAATTCAAACATTTTGGTAAGGAAAAATCAAACATATATAAATATTTAATAGTTTAAACGCATAAAATTAAGTTCTACATGTTATCGAAAAACAAAATTACAGCTCAAACGTCTTCCCCTTCCTGGGCTGCGCCGCCATGCCCCTTCGTGCCACAAATGGTCCGTTGGATCAGTTTGGAGTTCATGATGAGTAATTTCAATACGAATTTCCAAATGCATTGACAGATAATCACGAAATCTACCGGCACGTTGTGATCAACATGTGCATGAGGACCCTCAAAGTCATATGGCATATGATCCTGCACTGGATTATGACGCTCACTCTCGATGATCATGTTGTACAAAATCACACAACGGTTCATCACCTCCCACATCTGCTCATTTGACCATGTTAGAGCAGGGTACCGAACGATAGCAAACCTTTGCTGCAGCACTCCAAATGCCCGCTCGACATCCTTCCTGGCACTCTCTTGCTCACTTGAGAAATGAAAAGCTTTGTTCCCGCGAGGATTGGTGATGCTCTTCATAAATGTTGCTCACCTTGGATACATGCCATCGGCAAGGTAGTACCCTTTGTTGTACTGGTGGCCATTGATATCATAGTTGACAGGTGGGGCATGACCTTCAACTAGCTTCGCGAACACAGGAGGCCGATGCAACACATTGATGTCGTTGTTTGATCCTACCATGCCAAAGAATGCGTACAAAATCCATAAATCATGATCGGCCACAGCTTCAAGAACCACACTGCAATATCCTTTGTGGCCTCCTTTGTACAATCCTTGCCAACCAAAAGGACAGTTCTTCCAGCTCCAATGCATGCATTCTATGCTTCCAAGCATCCCAGGAAATCCTCTTGTAGCATTCTGTTCCAGGATCCGAGTTGTTTCTTCTTCATTTGGTCCTGTGAAATAGGTCGGGCCATACGCACCAACCACCGCCCTACAGAACGTGTACATCGACTTGATAACTGTCGACTCTGACATCCGTAGGTACTCATCTACAACATCAGCAGGTTGCTCCATATGCAAGCATTCTTATGGCTATAGTGCACTTCTGGAGTGAAGAGAAACCAATTGTTCCACGTCGTCCTTCTTCAACTTGAACCATGGATCATACTCCCTCACACCTTGCACGATCTAGCTGAACAATCCACGGTTCATCCGAAAGCGTCGATGAAAATCCTTGGCGGTGGCGACAGGAACGTCAGCAAAGTAGTCAGAGACTAACATGCAATGGCCTTCCATTCTCTGCCTCGGCTTGCTCTTCCTCCTTCTGAATGACGAGCCTCCTCATTTTGGTGCGGCATTGGCGTCCTCGACGGCTTGAAGTTGGACAAGACATGTGAGAATCGCTATGTTCTCATCTTCCTCCTCGGTGATGGCGCTTCTTCTTCCAACAGCATCACGGCCATCAACTCGTCGTCGCTATCCATCTGCATACATGCCGACACGTTGTGAGCAATGGTGCCGGCTAGAGTCGTCGGATAGCCGACGGATTCAATTCTGTAGAAAACCGGGCGTACCAGTCATTCCGCCGAACACCTTGCAGGCAAGGAGGAGAGGAAAGGCCACCGGTTCTGGCTGGAGTCGTCGAATTGTCGGCGGTGCGGCCGTGAAGCAAGGCGAGGCGAGGAGGAAAAGCCAACAACGGTGCCGGCGTCGAGTCGGGGGTGGAGGCAGCGGCCGCTGGCGACGATGACGAGGAAAGTGGGAGGGCCACGAGTGATGACGTGAAAGTCACACGTTCGTTGGGAACCCCAAGAGGAAGGTATGATGAGTGCAGCAGCAAGTTTTCCCTCAGTATGAAACCAAGGTTTAATCGGACTAGTAGGAGATCAAAGTCACTTCTGAAGGTTGTTGGTGAAGGAGTGTAGTGCGGCGCAACACCAGGGATTCTGGTGCCAACGTGGAACCTGCACAACACAATCAAGCTACTTTGCCCCAACTTAACAGTGAGGTTGTCAATTTCATCGGCTTGCTGAAAATAAAGGATTAGACGTATAATGTGAAAAATGATTTTTTTGCAGAGAATGAAAAAGAACAATGATTGCAGTAGGTTGTATTTCAGATGTAAAAAATGGACCGGGGTCCATAGTTCACTAGTGGTGTCTCTCCATAATAAATAACTAACATGCTGGGTAAACAAATTATAGCTGGGCAATTGACAATATTGATAAGTGCATAACATGCATGTGCAAGTTGTGGTGTCTACTATGAGATTCATTTGGCCATTACGACAAAGTACACAGACCGCTATCCAGCATGCATCTGTGCCTAAATAGTCCACCTTCAGGTTAGCGTCCGCACCCCTTCCAGTATTAAGTTGCAAGCAACAGACAATTGCATTAAGTAAAGTGCAGAATGTAAACAACACATTCATCCTTAGACAAGGCATCATTAGGTTACCCCTAGTGGCAACAGCACATCCACAACCTTAGGGGTTCTTTCACTCCCCCAGATTAAATGGAGACTGAACCCACTATCTAGTATAAATACTCCCTCTTGGAGTCACAAGCATCCACTTGGCCAGAGTATCAACAAGCAACAGAGAGCATGCAAGACCATAAAAGACATAGACATAATATTCAGTATTCAACTTGACATAGTATCAATATTCATCGGATCCCAGCAAACACAAAATGTAGCATTACAATAAGATGATCTTGATCATGATAGGCAACTCACAAGATCTAAACATGATGGCACAAGCGGAGAAGACAACCATCTAGCTACTGCTATGGACCCATAGTCCAAGGATGAACTACTCACACATCACTCCGGAGGCAGGCATGGAGATGTAGAGCCCTCTGTGATGATTCCCCTCTCCGGCAGGGTGCCGGGAAGAGCTTCAGAACCCTCCCGAGTTAGGGTTGACGGCGGCGGCGGCTCTGGAACTTTTCGTGGAATATGACTCGGGTACTTCGGGTTTTCCCGAGGAAGGCAATTTATAGGCGAAGGGGCAACGTCGGTGGAGGCCCGTGGCATCCTCACCACGTGGCGGCGCGACAGGAGGTGGGACCGCGCCACCACATGGTAAGGGCGGCCCACGGCCCCCCTTCGTCTCTCCTTCGGACTCCGTGTACATGTCAGAAAAATAGGGACTTTGGCTTTTGTTTCGTCCAATTCCGAGAATATTTTCAGAACAACTTTTCTGAAACCAAAACAGCAGAAAACAGGAACTGGCACTTTGTCATCTTGTTAATAGGTTAGTCCCAAAAAATGCATAAAAATGATATAAAGTGTGAATAAAACATGTAGCAATTGGCATAATATGAGCATGGAACATCAGAAATTATAGATACGTTGGAGACGTATCAAGCATCCCAAGCTTAGTTATACTCGTCCTCGAGTAGGTAAAACGATAACAACAAAATAATTTCTGAGGAGACATGCTTCACACAATCTTGATCAAATAATATTGCAAGGCTCATGTCATGAATGAAGTGACTCAAGCAATGGTCTATAGTTTGCTAACAAATAGATAAAGAGTAAACACCTGAATCATATAAGCAAAAAACTTTTAATGAATAGTACTTTCAATACAAGCATCAAAAAGCTTTGCATAAGAGTTAACTCATAAAGCAATAGATTCTAAATAAAGGCATTGAAGCAACACATAGGAAGATTTAAGTTTCAGCAATTGCTTTCAACTATCAACATGTATATCTCATGGATATTGTCAACACAAAGTAATATAACAAGTGCAATAAGTAAGCATATAAGAATTGATGCACACAAAGTTGACACAAGTGTTTGCTTCGGAGATAGAAAGGAGTAGGTAAACCGACTCAACATAAAGTAAAAGAAAGGCCCTTCGCAGAGGGAAGCAGGGATTAAATCATGTGCTAGAGCTTTTTAGGTTTTTGAAATCATATAGAGAGCATAAAGTAAGTTTTTGAGAGGTGTTTGTTGTTGTCAACGAATGGCAGTGGGCACTCTATCTCCCTTATCACCCAGACTTTCAAGAGCGGCTCCCATGAAGGATGTTATTTCTACCCAAGGTTAGATCATCCCTCTTCTCTTTTGTTTACACACAAGTAGGAAAACCCCTACAGCCGCCAGCCTACCACTGGCGAACACAGATTCGTGTTCGCTAGTGTTAATACCGCTGGCGATCCAGGACGCTGGTCGCCAGCGCTTCCTCAACTACCGCTGGCGGCCAAGAAGCGGAGATGGCTGATGCATGTAAAATGCATACATGAACTTTGCACTATATCACTCATATTCCAATCATATTTGCATCATATAAGGGTTATACCACTGTTATTTAATGATTTTAGGAAATAAAATAATTGTTTCCTATTTTTATGGAATTAACCCTGCGCAGGTAGAAAACCCTATTTCTTTCCTTTTATGTTCAGGGACCTAAACGACGTCATAAAAATCTGGAAAAATACATGCGTCATTATTTTGGACGGAGGAAGACGTAGGAGCTAAGGAAAACGGAGGCCGGAGGGCCAAAAGGGGGTGGCCCATGCGGCCACTGTACCTGGCCACGTGGGGCCCACCAACTTGGCCCTCGAGGCTCCACAGCCGTCGAACTTTTCTCCACCGCCTTCGTCTTGACCTAAAAACACCTATAAAAGAAGTCCCACGGCGTTCTCGAAAACATGCACCGCCATATCACAGAAACACGAAAACGAAGATCTGGAGCTGTAGATTGGAGGGGGGAAACTCCGGCGGGGCGCTGCCGGGGTGGTCTCCACCTTCTCCAACGACTTCTCCACCATCTCCATGATGAAGAGGGAGTAGTCCACCCTCTGGACTATGGGTTTGTGGTGGTAACTTATGTATCTCTCCTCTCTTTGAGCTTCACTAATTAGTACCGTATGAGCTGCTGAACATGATTACGGTCATCTATGTAATTCTTATGGTGAATATTGTGGTATGAGATGATTTGTTATGCATTTACTGTTGTGTTGGAACTTTTATGACTTGTCATACTTTGATAGAATATTGTTCTTTAATAAGTATGATGTATGTGGGTACGGGATGGCCGATGTGACACGGCATAGGTATTGAGTGACACAGTACTGCCCAACATCCTTTATCTGGGGGTAAAAAGGAAGAGTATGATGTGGGAGTGACAACAACCACGCCAACCTTACGAGGGTGACCTAGCAACACAAATGAGTACTTCTTTCAACTATGTGTTTTAGGACATATAGCCGTCATTAAAAACTACCATTAAAACATGACAATTGTGTGTACTTTATCTATAACACGATAATCACCGTAGATGAGAGAGAGAGGATTAAGTGAACCCATGAACCAATGTCCATTGTTCCTATCACTACCAAAAATCCGGCGATCCGTGACGTTTTTTCGGCGACGTTCCTATAACATCGTGTGTTTCGTCGAGGTGGGGGCGAAAAGTTGATTTTGCTCGCGACGTTTTGCATTGTTTGTTTATGGGCCGCCTGCGCGCGACGTTTCGTGCATTTTACGTCGTGGATGTTCGTCCCTGGCCCACTAGCCTAGTTGGAGGCCAGTTTCATTCGACGAAACGTCCCGGATTTTCGTCGCATGAACATACTGTCCTGATTGACTAGTTTTTCTTTTGTTGGTTTGGGTAGCTTATCACATGTTCCATGCGATCTGATTGACTAGTTTGTGTTCCCCTTTGTGGTAGAAATTAGGGATCAACACAGCAGAATTACGGAACATAGAGACATATAATTCCTTAGATATTTTCGACTTGCTAAACATGAACATATACTCTATGGCCAAATTCCCGTCGGTTTCCCGCCCAGTGCCACCGCTTCCCGCCTCTGTTTCTCGCGCAACCGGTCCGCTATAAAAAGCAGACCCTGCGTTGCCGCCACTTCACAACTCCTGCTCGCCGTCGCCCACGCCACCCACGCTGTCGCTATGCCACCAGGAAAACGTGTCACCGGAGAATGGATCCCCCGGGACAACCCATTGGTCCAGGCCACGCGCGTGCGCCGGCGCGGTGCTGATGACGACGGGGAGGTGGTGGAGACGGAGGACGAGCGTGCCCGCTCCATCGTGGCCGCCAAGCAGCAGCAGCTGTTCGCCAAGGTGGAGAACGCCGTAGCCTCCTTAAAAGCCGTCCACCGTGAGCTCCGCGAGGAGCTGGACTTAGCGAGGCAGAGGGCCAAGCACCAGCAGCAGCTGAACGCACAGGCGGCGTCGGCCGCGCAACATCTGGTGGTCGCCCAGGTGGAGAACGTGGTAGCCTCCTTACAAGACATCCACCGCGAGACCCGCGAGGAGCTGAACAAGACGAGACAGCAAGCCGAGCAGCAGGCGTCCAGGAAGTCAGAGCACAGAGCGTGTCGCCGGGAGAGACGCGTGCTCTCACGCTTAGCAAGGGGGAACAACGAAGAGGAGGCTGGCCGTAGCGGCATCTAGTTAGCTTAGTTTAGGTTAAGTCTAGCCACCTACCGCCATTTAGATTAAGTTCTAGTTTAAATTTCATATTAGTTGTATCAAATTTCGAACAACTACTGTCCTGATTGACTAGGTTGTGTGTACCTTGGTGGTAGAAATTAATCAAATCATCGAAAAGTGCGGCCGCAGAAAAAATAGAGCGCTTCGATTCTGAAATAAACTTTGTGGTAGCGCAGAAAAACGTTTGGATGACGCAAATATATCACATTACATATTAGGAATCAACGACGTAGAATTACGAAACATATAGACATAAACTTCCTTAGATATGTTCGACTTGCTAGACATAAACATAGACTGTATGACATGTAGGTCCCACATCTTCGGGGATCCCCCTGTCAGTGATTTTGTGGTAGCCTTGCCTTTGTTATGGGATCCACGTCCATGTGCGTATAGCCACGGTGAACGGGTGATGACTCCCAAGTGCAGGAGATCAATTGTAGTACCTTTCAATTAGAAAAGGTTGTCGAACCCACGAGGAGCTGAAGGTATTGGTTAGTAAGATTGATAAATAAAACAATAAAAGATGCAAGTGTTTTTGGTATTTTGGTTGTATAATTCCAATGCAGCAAGTAACAATAGCAAGTGAAAGCTCTCAAAGAGAGAAAGCCCAATCCTCTTATGTGGCAAGAGGACAAGCTCAAGTGATGTGTAACTTATATGTGGAAAACGTTCCCAAGGGCGGCATGGATACTAGGCATAGATTTATTAAACAACACGTTGAATATCTTGTCAAGTTTTAATCTTCTTTGGACGGAGCCATAATTCGGTATAGCTAAATAAATAGACTACACCTTATGATGGATCATGTGGCCAAGTAAATGACTGCACAAGAATTATTAAGACATAATGTCCCACCATAGCATTACACTCTAAGGTCCCCGATACTAATACCCTCATAATATAACTTCATGACTCAATCTCAGGTTTACTTGTCCTCCCAAGTCTCCTCAATTCATTATACTATGTTCTCCTATGAGCCCATATAGGTGAAGTGTTGTGCAGTCGACGTTCGCACAACACCATCATAGAATCACATAAAAGATAAACTCTTGACAAAATACCAACACATGTTATATATAAATCATTGCCAATTCATCCTATGCCCTCAGGAACATATGGGAACTACTCACAACGTGCAAACATGATCATAATCAGTGGCATAAGTGGTACAACACAATCTGAAATTATAACTTCACCCACAAATAATGACAAGTACTCAATCACAAACATGAATAGTAGCACAAGACAAGTATCTAGGGTATAGCAACTCTCAAACTATGAGGGGAACGGAGTGGATCACGGAGATGATGATGAGATGGTGCTGGTCTTGATGGGGGTGATGATGTAGAGGCCTCCTCCCACGCCAAGGAGGAGAGGTGATGACGATGACGATGATTTCCCCCTCTCCGGAGCTCCGGAGCAGCAGGATCTGATCCCCCTCGGAGGGAATCAGGAGTTTCGCCGCCGCCGCGACCTCGGATGGACTAGGGAAAATTAGGGCGTAGGTTTTCGGGCGAGACGAAGGCGTTGCTAAAAAGCCCCAGGCGAGGAGGTGCCCGAGGCATTTTGGTGGGCCCCACGCGGCCAGGTACATGGGCCGCGTGGGCCACCCCCTTTTGGCCCTCGTGGCTCTCCTCTCTTCGGTCTTCTTTCCATCTCCTTCCTCCGATGAAAAACTCCGTGGTATTTTTCCTTTTATTATTTGGGTTCCTGAAACTCCTGAAACAATAAAACAAGAAAAGGGGTTTTCTGCCTCCCAGAAATTAAATACCAAAAATAGGGACTTTGTATGAAAGTCCCCAAAATCATCTAAAACATGTAAAAACAATGATATAACATGCAAATAACATTCTAATATGCTACTAAAAGTTATATAAATGATGATATAAAATGCACGTATCAACTCCCCCAAGCTTAAACCTTTACTCGTCCTCGAGTAAGTAAGGACATAGATCATTACATGCATCAATGGACTTATGGTTGATAAATAAATACGAGCATTGTATCATCATCATATTCACTTGCAAGATAAGATTAATGAACAAAACTCATGCACATGAGGGCAACATAAGTAGAAGCTCTAGCAATCACCCCTTACTTTTGAAAGCAAATAACCATTGTATGTTGGACAATCGAATCATATAGTTTTTCACATGCTTTTGCTCTTTATGGCAAGCATTATAATCTTTTATACTTTGCTGAAATTTAAAGACAAGATAAACTCTCATTGGATAACAAGTTCAAAGAAGACAAATGAAAAGATAGATAGATATAAAAATTGTTATCACCTTGCTTCTCTAGTAACTAGTGCAAACTTTAGTCATGGATATCTCAATCAAGTTCCTATGCTCCATACACCTTTATCTTACACTTTCCATGGCTAACTGAAACTTCAGGTGCCTTCCTTTCATACACATTCAAGAGCATAAGTATTGAAATATCCATGATCATTAATTTGCTCAAAAGATACTAGAGTCTAACAAGAGTGTTTTATATCCTTTTCATTATCTTCTCAACTTTTTATCCTACAAGACAATATCTCAACTCAAACTATTAATTCCAAGTCATATTTTACTTTTTATATGAGATAATTCTACAATTGTCCAACATACTCAAGTTAATTAATTTCAAGGCAAGATGTGATTGAAACTCTAAATATGCCACGCTCATTTGCATGAGTGTTACCCATAAATCTCCAAACAAGAGAATCATGGATGACACCATACTTTAATATTCATTGATAAACCATAAGATAGAGATACATGATAATGCTCCATGAGCTCACACACGCCTAAGAGATATTGATAACTAAACGATAAAAGCAAAACACCATGACTAGATAGATATGATGATTGATAAAGAGAAAGACTAGGTGGAACTCCCCCAAGCTTGACGTTCTTCCAGACTCTTTTGCTGCAGCCTCCTCCTTCTCATATTCTTCCTCCCATTCAGCCATCTTCCATGGGAAAGGCCTTCCATCACGGAAAGATGTAGGTGGATCATTATACCTGAGGGTGGCGGCTGCTGCAATCTTCTTGAAGCGTTCTTCATATTCGCAGTTCTGGTTCTCTACATCCCACATGAAGCATTGGAACTTTCCCACTTGTCGATGACGTCCTTGTATATATCTTCCAGATCTTCAAGCCTTTCTTGTACTCTTCAACCTTCTTCTCCAGCTCCAGGTTCATGAAGTGATGAGCATCAAGGCTGCGGTAAACCACAGTGCCATACCTGAAGGTCTTGTCCTCCAACTCATCCAGCCTTTCCTCCACCGTGCCGGTGGCCTTGGGAGCCTTCACCTCCTCCACGAGCATCACGCCCTCCTTGAAGCACACGGTCTTCGGTGGTGCCATCACGGAGTTGAGGTAGCGGTTCACAACACCTTCCTTGGGAGGCTCTCCCCCTTGGTTGGATCCGGAGCAAGACATGGCTAAAACCTGACAGACAGAAACAGCAGAAAAAGATCGCTCGAGAACGCTCGGTGCGAGATTAGATCGGCAGAGAGGGGTATATATTGAGGGTTTTTAGGTCAAGACGAAGCGTCGGGATCGAAAACGGACGAAAAGGGACTCCGAGGGGAAAAGGGTGGGCCCACGCGGCCCTGTACTGGCCGCGTGGGACCCCCTCTTTCCTTCCTCGGGTCTCCGCTTCGTCCAGTTTTCTTGTCCCACACGTTAATTTCCATAAAAAATGACTTCCGTAAAATATTATGCAATTCCGAGAAACTTTCCAACAGTAAGTTACCTTCTATTGATTTAGGGTTTCTGAAACTGCACGGTTTCTCTCAATTACCTCCTCCGGTGTTTGTAAATTCAACTCTTCCACCATTCCGATGAAGCTCTTTCCTGCAATATAAGGTTTAAGGCGTTGTCCATTGACTACATGAGGTTTACCTTTCATGTCACCGTGAAGACGGATAGCTCCTGAACGGTACACCTCCTGTATCACTAATGGTCCCTGCCACTTTGAACGCAACTTCCCTGCAGAAAACTTAAACGAGAGTTGTATAGCAAAACTTGATCACCTACTTTGAATTCCTTCTTAATTTTCTTGTCATGCCAAATTTAACTTTTTCTTTAAACATTTTAGCACTTTCATAAGCTTCATTTCTCCATTCATCTAGTAGGTTTAAATCAAGAATTCTCTTTTCTCCAGCAGTTTTAAAATCAAAGTTCAATTGTTTAACAGCCCATCTAGCATTATGTTCTAACTCAACAGGCAAATGACAAGCTTTCCATAAACCATTTTATAAGGAGACATTCCCATAGGATTTTTAAAAGCAGTTCTATAAGCCCATAATGCATCATTAATTTTAGTTGGCCAATCAGACCTAGACTTATTCACTGTCTTTTCCAAAATGAGTTTAATTTCCCTATTACTTAATTCAACTTGTCCACTTGTTTGAGGATGATAGGTGATGCAATTCTATGGTTAACATCATATTTTGCCAAAGTTTTTCTAAGAACACCATGCAAGAAATGAGAACCACCATCAGTAATTAAAAACCTAGGAACACCAAACCTGGGGAAAATGATGTCCTTGAGCATCTTCATTGCTGTGGCATGATCTGCACTTTTGGTTGGAATTGCTTCCACCCACTTTGTAACATAGTCAACTGCAACCAAAATGTGAGTATGCTTTGTCTTTGATTCTGGGAAAGGTCCCATAAAGTCAAAACCCCACACATCAAATGGCTCAAGTGGCAATGAATAATTCATAGGCATTTCATTTCTCCTACCAATATTTCCTACTCTTTGACATTTATCACAAGATTTAACATATTCAGCACAATCCTTAAATAAAGTAGGCCAATAAAACCAGATTGTAATACCTTTGCTCCTGTGCGATCTCCTGCATGATGCCCTCCATAGGGACTATCATGACAATCTCTTATAATAGCCTGTTGTTCATGCTCAGGTACACAACGTCTAATAATACCATCCACACTTTTCTTATAAAGGAAAGGATCATCCCAAAAATAATGTCTAAGATCATAAAAGAATTTCTTTCTTTGTTGAGAAGTGAAGTGTGGAGGTAAAACTTTACCAACAATAAAATTTGCATAGTTGGCAAACCAAGGAGATGCAACTTTAGCACTAGAAACATTAAATTGCAAGTTGTTCATTAACAAAGCTATCATTAATAGGATCATCAGGTATATTTTCCATTCTAGAGAGATGATCAGCTACTTGATTATCTTCCCCTTTCCTATCAACAATGTGTAAATCAAATCTTGCAATAAAAGTACCCATCTTATTAATCTAGGCTTAGCATCTTTCTTATGCATCAAGTATTTAATAGCAGAATGATCAGTATGCAATGTGACTTTTGAATCAGTAATATAAGGTCTAAACTTGTCACAAGCAAATATACTGCTAAAAATTCTTTTCAGTTGTAGCATAATTCTTTGAGCAGCATCAAGTGTTCTACTAGCATAATAATAACATTCAGTTTCTTATCAACACGTTGGCCCAAAACAGCCCCAACTGCATAATCACTAGCATCACACATAATTTCAAAAGGCAATTTCCAATCAGGAGGTTGAATAATAGGGCACTTATTAAAGCATTCTTCAAAATATTAAAGGACTCAATGCAATCATCATTAAAAGAGAAAGGAACATCCTTTTGCAAAAGATTGGTTAGAGGTTTTGATATTTTGGAGAAATCTTTAATAAACCTACGGTAAAAACCTGCATGCCCAAGAAAACTTCTTATACCTTTGATGTCCCTTGGGTATGGTAGCTTTTCAATAGCTTCTATCTTTGCTGGATCAACTTCTATTCCTTTCCAGAAATCTTATGCCCAAGACAATACCTTCAGTAACCATGAAGTGACACTTCTCCCAATTAAGAACTAAGTGTTGGTCTTCACAACGCTGCAAAACTTTGTTAAGGTTGAACAAGCAATTATCGAAGGAAGTACCATACACAGAAAAATCATCCATAAAACTTCCATTATCTTTTCAATATAATCAGCAAATATAGCATTCATGCATCTTTGAAAAGTAGCAGGAGCATTACACAAACCGAATGGCATTCTCCTATAAGCAAATGTACCATATGGGCAAGTAAAAGTGGTCTTTTCTTGATCATCCTTATGGACAGGAATTTGTGAGAAACCTGAATAACCATCTAGATAGCAAAAGTGAGAGTGTTTAGATAACCTTTCTAACATTTGATCAATAAATGGCAATGGATAATGATCTTTTCTAGTTGCTTTGTTTAATTTCTGAAATCAATACACATCCTATAACCAACAACAGTACGTTGAGCCACAAGTTCATCCTCATCATTTGGAACAACAGTCATTCCACCCTTTTTAGGAACACAATGAACAGGACTAACCCACTTACTATCAGCTATAGGATAAATGATACCAGCTTCAATAAGTCTTATTACCTCTTTCCTTACCACTTCTTTCATTTTTGGATGGAGACGGCGTTGATAATCAACAACAGGTTTTGCATCCTCCTCCAAATTAATTTTATGCATACATAGAGCTGGGCTTATACCTTTAAGATCATCAAGAGAGTATCCAATGGCTGGTCGGTGAGCTTTTAGCACATCAAGTAATTTCTCTTCTTCTTCAGCTGAAAGGTTAGCACTAATAATGACAGGATATATGCTCTTATCATCCAAATATGCATATTTCAGATTTGCAGGCAAAGGTTTTAATTCAAAACTAGGATCCCCTTTAGGTGGTGGTAGCACTCCTAAATTATCAGGTGGGATATGCAATTGTAATTGTGGTGGTTGTTGCCATAATATTTGTTCCAAAGCCTCTTTTTCCTCATCATTAAATGGTTCATCTTGATTAAGCATATAACGTTCTACAACATCTGTTGAAGCTACAGCTATATGAGCAAGAGTTTCAATTATATCTTCAGAAATTGGCTCTTTCACAATGTTTATCAGCAAATTTAGAAAAGTTGAATTCAAGTTTTCACAGCACATTTAATAAACACTTTCTCTTTAAGCAAATTAATTTCAGCACCAACAGTAGCAAGAAAGGTCTACCAAAAATGATAGGACAAAATGAATCTTGAGGACAACCAAGCACAATAAAATCAGCAGGATATTTTATTTTGCCAACCAATACTTCAACATCTCTAACAATTCCAAATGGACTAATATATCTTTATTAGCAAGTTGAATTGTCATACCTGTCTCTTCCATAACAATAGGATCAATATCAGGCTTGATTTCAAGATAAGAGAATATGGAATGACACTAATGCTTGATCCAATATCACATAACCATGATAACTTGAAGTCCCAATAGAGCATGATATAACAGGTTTCCCACTTGGCCGAATTACCTTTGATGACTTTAGTAGCATCTTCACATAGATAAACATCACAGGATCTTCTTCATTAAGTTGCTTGATGACAGAAATTTGAGTGTTGACTTCCACCTGTTCATAAGGCTGAGAACACTTTCTATTACTTTGTTAGTAACAGCAATAAGTAAATTCTCTTAACTTGGTTTGGATAGGAGGTGTTCAACATACTCCTCAATTGTCACAGATGACACCGGTTCAACCTGTTTAATAACTTTAGGAACAACAATAGATTGTTTAACAGGTTCAACATAAACTTCAAACCACTTTTAGGAACACGATATGCTCAGCAAAAGATTTAGCTATTTCAAGTATAACATAAGGATCAAGATTAAATGTATCACTCATATTTTTAAACAGATAGAAGTAGAGAAATTCTCTACACATGAATATCCATAATCAAAATAAGGCTCATTACCTTTATCAAGATCCCAATGTCTAGTATTTTCAGAAATAGTCTCCAATAAATTCCATGCTTCTTCAGTATTATTTGTAAAACTCCACCAGATGAATTATCCAGAATCTCCTTGTGCTCATAGGTAGTCTCACATAAAAGTTTATCAATATAAGTTTCCTTGTAAGATCATGACAAGGATTCTTGCGAAGGAGTTCCTTCAATCTCCCCCAAGCTTGAGTAATACTCTCTCCCAGATGTGGCCAGAAATTGAATATGTAGCAGCGGTTCTCATAAGCTTCTTTAGGAGTAAAATATTTAAGAAAGAAAACCTTCCTCAAGATATTCCAGTCAATAACAGCTTCTTCATCCAGAGACCTGTACCAAACACGAGCGTTACCAGATAAAGACAAATATAGTAACTTCCTTTTTACCTCATCCTCAGGAATACCAGGAAGTCTAAATAACCGCATATGTCTTCAATTAACTCCATGTGTTCACGTGCAGACTTAGTTCCATCCCTGTAAATGGATTTTTCATAACTCTTTTAACATGACCCATGGGAATTTTATATCCCACTTTAGGTATCTCAGCACAGTAGTTTCAACCACTTTAGCAGTAGTGGCATAAGCACTTTCATATAGAGCAAGGTGCAGCAAGAACGATTCATAAATGCCATAGTATCAATGAGATAAAACAACAAATAAAATTCAGCTTTCAAGTTTCCTTACCAAACTTCTTACCAATAGCGCAACGCTCCCCGGCAACGGCGCCAGAAAAGTATCTTGATGACTCCCAAGTGCAGGAGATCAATTGTAGTACCTTTCAATTAGAAAAGGTTGTCGAACCCACGAGGAGCTGAAGGTATTGGTTAGTAAGATTGATAAATAAAACAATAAAAGATGCAAGTGTTTTTGGTATTTTCGGTTGTATAATTCCAATGCAGCAATAACAATAGCAAGTGAAAGCTCTCATAGAGAGAAAACCCAATCCTCTTACGTGGCATGAGGACAAGCTCAAGTGATGTGTAACTTATATGTGGAAAACATTCCCAAGGGCGGCATGGATATCACTAGGCATAGAGATTTATTGAAGAACACGTTGAATATCTTGTCAAGTTTTAATCTTCCGCAATTCATTATACTACGATGTTCTCCTATGAGCCCATATAGGTGAAGTGTTGTGCAGTCGACGTTCGCACAACACCATCATAGAATCACATAAAAGATAAACTCTTGACAAAATACCAACACATGTTATATATAAATCATTGCCAATTCATCCTATGCCCTCAGGAATATATGAGAACTACTCACAACGTGCAAAATATGCTACTAAAGGTTGCATAAATGATGATATAAAATGCACGTATCAACGGGCGCTTCCTATGACCTGCAACCATACACCTATGGAGAAGTAACTTTAACTGTAGGTTCTTCGCCGTGGCCTTCGCTGACTGGCCGCCACGAACGCTCCCGCTGCACAACTCGTCAAACATATCCGTTGAGCTAGCCGTTTGTGCCATCGTCCCCTCCCTTCTTTCGAACCACAGCCAGAGCTGCCCCACCGTAGATCTGCTGCGCCATGTCGACCGCAAGCTCACCCCGCTCTGTTCTGCGCCGCCGCTGCCCTTCATCCCACTCATCGCCTGCCCCGATTGTGGTCAAACCGTCGTTGTCAAGACCTCCGACACTAATCAGCACAAGGGTTGGGTCTTCTACAAGTGCGAGAGGCATGGGCTTAAACCGCCGGAGGTAGGTGTTCAAACATGAAGCTTTTGGTGTGATTTCTTGGTCTTATCTTCTTAATTTTGTCTCTATCACTGTCCGCTGGTTAGTTTTTAACTGTACTATTTTTTGTTCAATTCATAGCGTCCATGCAACTTCTTCCACTGGGAGCTCGAATATGTGCTCTACTTGATCCAGTACAACCAACTGACAGGAAATGATGCATTTCAAGCTACTACATGGGCAGAGGAGAGGAGGAAAAAACTGCTCCTAAGGGAGAGGGAACGTCAAGCTACCGTTCCTGGACAAGATCAGCTGGTGATAAACATGCTTGAAGAGGTTTTGCTGCTGTTGAAACATGCAAATCTCCTTCTGAAGATTGTAATTGGTTGCCTTGTGCTTGTAACTCTATTTCTGAAGAAGTGAACATTGTATGCTATGTTAGAACTGAGTGTAGCAGTGTAGCAGTATTAGAACTGAATGTAGCACCGTGTAGTAGGTGTTAGAACTGAATGTAGCATTGTAGTAATGAATGCAGTTGTAGAACGACTGAATAATTAATGTAGAAGGTGATGACGACGAGTAACAAGCTCAAGACCAGTGACCTTTGATAGATTATCCGAGAGTGCGATATCATAGAACAAAGTCTGACAACTGAACAAAAACATCAAAACAACAAATATTATGATTTGCAAGATTTTAAATTCAAAAACCTCACCAAATATTCATTTTGGAGTGGCTAGGAAGGATCCAGACTTAAGTTTAAATTTTCGTTCGTGGGGAAACCTGCCTCTGTTCGTGGGGAAACCATCTCTGCCACGCGCCGGTGTCGCTTGGAGCTCACACCTCACTCCTGTCCTGTCGTCTCGGTTTCTCCGGGCTAGGGGAAAACATCCTGGGGACGGCGAGTCAAGCGGCGGCAATGGAGCGGGCGACTCGAGTGGCGGCGCGTCGAGGGAGGATGGAGGATGGGGTGGTGCGGCTACACGGTCGATCAGCGGCAGCGGCGGCATTGGAGTGGGCGAGTCGAGCGGCGGCGCGAGTTCAGCGGCAGCAATCGGAGTCGAGCAAGCGGGCGGCGACGCAAGGCTTGCGGTCGCAATCGCAGGTAAGGGCGTCGATGGAGGATGGAGGATGGGGTGGTGCGGGTTCACGGTCGAATAAGCGACCGGCGGCCCGATTCGTGACTAGTGTAGCGGCGAAGGATTGGATTTCAGTCCAGCAGGTGTTGAAGCAGGCGTGGCAGCGTCACGGCTACTACATTACTGCGGGCGACGAGAGCAGCTCGGGCGGGAGCTCATCGAGCATCATTTCAGTATGCTCAACCCCGATTGGACTTGGAAGTAGCGTTGAGCCTAGAGGCTTTCAGTCTAGTTGCCGGGCTGGCAGAGGACAAATTGGTGTGCTCAGAAATTCTCTGCGAGATGAAATCGAGCTAGAAGAATCAGCTACAGAGCCATGGCGTTCGGAGGGTAGATTGAGCTGCATTCTGTAGATAGCAAGTCTGGTGAATTTTGTTAGGTGCCTGAAACTCTTTCAGGCAGTGTTTTCGAGGCGCTGGGAGCGTGTGTGGGAGTTCTTTTGTGAAATGGCCATGTAAGCACTATGTCGAACACCTTGGGGGCGTGCTCTGGACGTGCCCTGGACGTGACGTGGCACGTTCTGGTAGGTGAAACCTTGTAAACAATATGTAAATTATTGTGTTCCTTGTTCTTGTGTTCCTTGTGGCATTCGCACGCCGTCAGATTGTGGCATTCACAATGTCGAACACCTTTGGGGGCGCGCTCTGGACATGCCCGATTGTGGCATTCGCACGCCGTCGGATTGAAAACGAGTTGAAACATTGTCAACTAGGTAGACACACCAAAATGAAGGTTTGGTGAGGTTTTGGACAATTTCTTGTCGTAAATCACAAACCACCTCTCTTCACACATGAGAGTTCATAGTTTGAGATGTGAGATTTCATACCATATTGAAGCATTTCTTGTTTAATATGTATCTAGACCTTGTTTATCAGTTGGAGCTATTAGTACATGACAAAGTAAGACCATGTGCGCTGGATTTTCATTTTTTTGATTTTTTTGAATATTTTATGATTATTTCAAATTCGATCGAACTCGAGGTCAAATCAACATTTAAACAAGTTTTAAACACCAAAATGAAAAACTAAGCCTGGATCATTCCTAGACACACCAAAATGAAGGTTTGGTGAGGTTTTGGACAATTTCATGTTGCAAATCACAAACCACCTCTCTTCACACATGAGAGTTCATAGTTTGAGATGTGAGATTTCACACCATATTGAAGCATTTGTTGTTTAATATGTATCTAGACCTTATTTATCAGTTGGAGCTGTTAGTACATGACAAAATAAGACCATGTGCGCTGGATTTTCATTTTTTTTTGATGTTTTTTGAATATTTTATGATTATTTCAAATTCGGTCAAACTCAAGTTCAAATCAACATTTAAACAAGTTTTAAACACCAAAAATGAAAAACTAAGCCTGGATCATTCCTAGACACACCAAAATGAAGGTTTGGTGAGGTTTTGGACAATTTCATGTTGCAAATCACAAACCACCTCTCTTCACACATGAGAGTTCATAGTTTGAGATGTGAGATTTCACACCATATTGAAGCATCTGTTGTTTAATATGTATCTAGACCTTGTTTATCAGTTGGAGCTGTTAGTACATGACAAAATAAGACCATGTGCACTGGATTTTCATTTTTTTTGATGTTTTTTGAATATTTTATGATTATTTCAAATTCGGTCAAACTCAAGTTCAAATCAACATTTAAACAAGTTTTAAACACCAAAATGAAAAACTAAGCCTGGATCATTCCTAGACACACCAAAATGAAGGTTTGGTGAGGTTTTGGACAATTTCATGTTGCAAATCACAAACCACCTCTCTTCACACATGAGAGTTCATAGTTTGAGATGTGAGATTTCACACCATATTGAAGCATCTGTTGTTTTATATGTATCTAGACCTTGTTTATCAGTTGGAACTGTTAGTACATGACAAAATAAGACCATGTGCACTAGATTTTCATTTTTTTTGATGTTTTTTGAATATTTTATGATTATTTCAAATTCGGTCAAACTCAAGTTCAAATCAACATTTAAACAAGTTTTAAACACCAAAATGAAAACTAAGCCTGGATCATTCCTAGACACGCCAAAATGATGGTTTTGGTGAGGTTTTGATCAGGGTTTGGATCATGCCTCATTGTGATATAATACTAACAAACATGAACTCCTTGCACCTACATGTAATTTTGCTGTTTTTGGCGTGCATATGTGGTACTTACACGAAGTGCTCGCAAGTTTGTGCTATTCCAAGTAGCAATCCACATGCAGCAAACAAAGTACAGTACCCTTTTTAGAAATTTTCCACATGCAGCATATTTTCAGATTATTCTTACAAGTATAGGTGTTGCGTTCATTTTCTTGGAAGAAAAAGGCCAGACAATGTAAGACGTACGTGGGTATTTTTGGCACTGACTTATTTTTAGTGTGTTCGTGCCAGCTCCAATGGTAAGTGGCCGGTGGAGACGGTGAAAGACGTATGTGGTCAGACGTGGCGGCTGCTAGAGGAGGGCGAGGGGTTGGTCTCGGACTCGGTGCAGTCAACTACACGGAGTAGGTCGAGAGGCAAGGCACGGCTGAGGTACAGGGGTTTTGATGGGACAAGACATATACCTGTCCATTAACCGCGTGTACATTAACCTGCCCATTAACCGCGCGTGCCCATTTCGTCTCATCTTCCTATGTCACATCGCACCGCTCCTCTGTTTTCCCCCTCTTGCTTCTTCTAGTCTTCTCCGCTTCCACTGCAATCCAATCTTCTTCTCCCCCGCATCGTCGCCATGGAAACCACAGCATGCTTCTCCGAGACCTACAGCGCCACCATCCACAAAGACCAGAAGATCGAGGCGGTCTACACCAACGATCCAGAAGAACTAGCGAGGGTCCTCGACATGTACAAGAAGTGGTTCGCAGAGGGAGACGCCAAGATCATGGGGCTGGACATGGAGTACATCAAAGATAAGGAACTCAAAGACAAGAGGATGGCGGTTATTCAGCTCGCCATGCGCCGCCATGTACTGGTCTACCAATGCGCCAGGTATGAACAAATTAAGTAACATGCCCACACATGTTGCTGTTTCGAGGGTTTTTTGCTTCATCCCTTGTGCCAGACTGTTAGTGCTACTATTAGTACTAGATGACGCTCAGACTTCTTGCGAGTTCACTAATTTGGTTCAGATTTAGGGTAGACAGACGTTACTAGATCTATTCCTGTCTTCGGGGTTTTTTCAGTCTGTCACTGTGATGACACGGATTAGATTCATGTATTATATGAAGTGTAAAAGGTTTTCTGTCATAATTAATATGGGAATTTATATTGATTTTGTGTAGCACGACGATTGATTTTGAGGTCTGTCATTTCTTTTGAGTAGTTTGTGTGGTTGTACACATGAACATGTAAGAGAATGAAAATGCATATATGTTTTTGTGAATTATGTTCATCGTATTTCTTAATCTTTAGGTGGACTTGTTGATCATATTTCAAATCTTTTAACTAAACTTACCTCATTTGGTGGACTTGGTAAACATGTAAGAGAATGAAATCATGGATGTAAATGTAAATAAGCAATATATTTTGAAGGACTATGAACTTCGGTAAATATGATGGTTGTTGTATATTTGTATACATGAAAATGCATATATGTTTCTGTGGATTCATGTTCATCGTATTTCTTAATCTTTAGGTGGACTTGTTGATCATATTTCAAATCTTTTAACTAAACTTACCTCATTTGGTGGACTTGTTGAACATGTAAGAGAATGAAATCATGGATGTAAATGTAAATAAGCAATATATTTTGAAGGACTATGAACTTCGATAAATATGATGGTTGTTGTATAGTTGTATAGATGAAAATGCATATATGTTTCTGTGGATTCATGTTCATCGTATTTCTTAATCTTTAGGTGGACTTGTTGATCATATTTCAAATCTTTTAACTAAACTTACCTCATTTGGTGGACTTGTTGATCATATACTTGTTTGTCACCTGTGAAATTACATCTTTTAACTAATCTCTATCCACATTCTCTAGGTTATTGCAGTACTGACCATTGGAAGTGTTCATGCTACATTTCTGATTTCCTACGCCACCGAGGAATCACCTTTGCGACCGTAGACAATACGGTAGACAAGGTGGTTTTTCGCCAAACCTGGCCTGAAGTCATCATTCTAGATAACTTCTATGTCGACCTATAGCACATGTACCAGCTCCCTGGATACTACAAGGTTGGCATGGTTGTCATGGCTGCAGACCTGATTGATCACTGGTACACAGAAATGAAGAAGAAGTTGCCCTCCGAGGCGCACGATAATTGGCAGTGCAAACCTCTTGACGAGATCAACAAAGACTATGCCGCCATTGATGCCTTTGTGGCGTTTGAGCTGTACCGGGTCATTCTGGAGAGGCAAAAGGCTGGAGTGCCAGTTGGAGTGCCAGTTAGACACAAGTTTCAAGCAAAAGGCTGGAGTGCCAGTTGGAGTGCCCGTTGGACTCAAGTTTTAGGATGATTCTGATGATTCAGGCACCGAGGTTCCTGAAGATTCATCAGATGAAGAAGATTCATCAGATGAAGAAGATTCTGATGAGGAGCACAAGAGGCGTAGGCCTTCCTGAAGATTAGTTTGTCCTCTGTCCATGTGTTTTGTAATTATTTATTTTGGTTTCGATGAACAAGTAATATCAGCTAAGCAGTTATGTAAAGTGCTGCTTTTGTTGTGCTGTGGAAGACTAAGTATGCTGGTATATATGCAGTTCATATTTTCTTCCTTCTAGTTATGTGCTTTCAGCCTCGATGTTTCCATCAAACTAATGTTGTTTTGACCCCATTATGATAGAACTTGACCAAAACTCTGTCAAATCACGTGGTACATATATTTATACATGATTCTACAAACATTGCATGACTAATCTGATTTTAAAATGATCTGACCATGAATTTGACCAATAATTGGCCTTCATCTCAATTTTAGGCATTTTTGTTCGAAGAAAATTTTACGCACACTTAAAATTGTCAGAAAAATCTCAGATCCTGCAAGCCCACCTTGTCTATCATTTGCATCACCACCCACAAAAGTTTCAGTCCAATCTGGATCTCCTATGTGCACCTATCTTCAAGGATTTCGACCAAAATGGCACACGCATGATCCGCCTGAATCCCTACCAAATCCTAGGTTGGGCCCATATGTACGAATAGACGTGTGTTGGTATATATGTGGAAATATCCAAGATAAAACTCCTAGAAGGTCTGACCCACTTCACATACGAAACTTATCATGCATGAAGTTCATGCCCCGGTAGGGCAAAAACCCTTTTGTTCGGGTGCACCATATGGTATCATGTGATAACATGGGCTCATAGTTGGGTTTTATGGTCATATCACCAGCCCTAACACAACTAGTGAAAAAATTCCAATATATGGCCCTCCCGAGGCCGGTCAAAAAAGTAGAGGACCTAGGGTTTCGATGGGACTGGCGGTCCGGAGCATCAGAATCCCACCAAATCCTAGGTAGCTAGGACCGTAATATATGGGTACGAGTGTGTGATCGTACATTGGAAATGACAACATTGATCCAACTCCTAGGTGTACCCATTTCACAGACGACACTTAACCTACACGCAGATTTTGCACTAACACATCTACCACTTCGGGGGCAACCCAGATGGAATCATGTGACATGGTCTCAACTTTGGTTTTAAATGGTCATATGGCCTACCATAACACAATCAAGTTGAAAAGTCAATTGGTCTAAACCCCATTGAGGCCGTTGAAGGGCCGGTAGAGGATACAAATTGAGCGGGCCGGGTCAACTGTCAAGGATTTCGACCGAAATGGGTCAACAAATGTGTATGAAATACATCTTGACATTGACAAGACCAAGTTAGATGAGTGATATAATATGTATAGAAGAGTAATGTGATGTTGAATTTGCCAACCCAGCTCCCCCGCTTCATACACACACTTATATGCACTTAATTAGGTAATTAGATCACCGGGGAACCCCATCGGTTGTATAATTGTCGGATTTTTGTGATAATTAACGTTGTCTCATATTTGGTTTTCCTAGTTAGCGAATAATTTTTTTCCTCGAAAGTTTAGGTCAATAATTTATAGACTTATTCGCATGGTACTGTAATACTAACTTCATTAAATGGTCAATTTGTTTAAGCCATCCATCATGTGTTTGACGGCCAGATATATTTCTCACCACGCGCCCACCTACCAAATTTCGTACCTTGCGCCCACCCAAAATTATCGTTGAAACTTTGCCGCCATCTTCTGCGCGCACAAAATTTTGAACCAAAATTCCCTGCCTATACCCCCCTCGCCAAGACGTCCCCTACTCAAATGCCCACATTCCCCTCCTCCCTCCCGGTCCCAAATTTCCCAACCTTTCCACCCAAACCCTAGCTCGCCGTGTAGCTGGCTGTCCCGGTCTTCCACCTCACCGTGTAGCTCGCCATCTAGGTCGTCCACCTCGCCGTCAAGGTCGCCGGCAAGATCTGCTACCTCGACTTCCAGGTTGCCGCCAAGATCTACCTCCTTATCTTCAAGCTCGCCGCAAGATCTGCTACCTCGACTTCCAGGTTGCTGCCAAGATCTACCTCCTCGTCTTCAAGCTCGCCGGCAGGAACTGCCACCTCGACTTCGAGGTTGCCGCCAAGATCTACCTCCTCGTCTTCAAGCTCGCTGGCAGGAACTGCCACCTCGACTTCCAGGTTGTCGCCAAGATCTGCCACCTCGACTTCCAGGTTGTCACCAAGATCTACCTCCTCGCCGTCAAGCTGGCCGGCAAGAACTGCCACTTCGACTTCGAGGTTGCCGTCAAGATCTGCCTCCTCGCCGTCAACCTCGCCCTCAAGATCTACCTCCTCGCCGTCCAGCTCGCAGGTCGTCCATCGCCGTCAATGCTTCCCCGCACGCGACGAGTAACGTTTCCCGCCAAGAACAGCCGTAAGACAAAGTTCCTAAAGCCCCTGGAAGCATTCTTGACATAACTATTTTCGTCTGTTTGATGCTTTTTCGTGTACATGTTTGTTTAATTACCTGTTCGATGCTTCTGTTTGATCAGTTCCTATGGTCAAAGTTTGTTTATTTTCCAGCTAGTATGTCGCTTAAGATCAGTTTTGCGATCCTTTCAGTATTAGGTCCACATATTAGATTACTCAAATCAGTCTTTTAAATCATCAGTACTACAAAACAATTAATACCAGTCCGGTTTTTTATAACATAAAATACACCACATGGAAGCACCCCGAAAGTGAGTAGCTTACTTTGTAGCTGTAGTAGGTTCTTAGCATGTGTTATGTTTGTACCTAACAACTTTGAGCTCTCTATTCATGTTAGAACCACAATGAGTTCTTATGGTCAAAGTTTGCTTATTTTCTTGCATGTATGTCGCTTAAGATCAGTTTTGCGATCCTATCAGTCTTAGTTCCACATAATAGATTACTCATATCCGTCTGTTACATCATCACGACTAAAGAACAATCAATACCAGTCATATATTTTAGAACATAAATTATACCCCCTGGAAGAAACCTGGAAGTGAGTAGCTGTCACATCCCAAATTTGTAAACTAAGAAGAACTTAGTTTTACCTGACCCAAAATTCAGAACCAACAAAAACTTTTTGAAATATTTTACTGATGATTGTGTTTTCCACCCCATTGCTATGTGTGACCTTGTGTGACTTGTTGTTTAAGTTATTTGACTAGTAAATATTAACCAGAAACTCAACCAAGATGAAAATATTATTAACTTGGTGATCATGTCATGACAAGAAAAATATTCTATATATCTTTTTCCATTCTTATTTTGGCCAACTCCATTTTAATGATACTTGGTTTAGCAACAACCAAAACTAATACCCATTATTTGAGAAAGTGAAAGTATTTCCAAAACCATGTGTTCCCAAAAATATGGAGATCTATATGCTATCTCCTACCTATTTCTCAACCCTGATATTTTGCAGGTGTATACAACTCCCATTTTATAAACTCCTAATTTCATTCCATTTGAAAATAATACTAGGGGGAAATATATTACCCCACATATGTTGTCTTGCTCAAAACCCATTTCAAAAATACAAAGGTGAAGTTGAGATAGTTTTAAACATCATCTTGTCATAATTAAGTGTGATCATTTCTATAAGATAGTATTGTTGACTATGGAAATGGTGGTGTGATTTATTCTTGTGGTTTGAATTGTGTGGTTTTGATAGTGTTGTTGATCTTATTGTGTTGTTGATCTTTTGTGTATGTCACTATTGATCTTGTTGTGTTTGTTGCTTGTGAGGGTAATTCCTCAGTTGTGCTTAATACTAGAATAAGGCACACTTGACAACAAATTTGGTATGTGACTTGAATAAAAACAAACCCTCTAGAAGTATTCACACCTAATTGGAAATCCTAAATTAAGGGAAATGATCTTATTTAATTTCCCTCTATCTCTATTCCTCTATTTTATGAAAACAATTATACTTCCTTATTCTAGGAATGAGATGAAATAATAATCATTTCAACCCCATCTCACTCCCTCCTCAAGTAAACATACTTTTCCATTTTAAACAAAACTCTCAAAGTATTTAACAAAAGGAAATTAAGATCACGATAAATAAATGATTTTAATAAATTATTTTCCCTACTTAACTCTCTATTTTCTTCAAACAAATATTTTCTCTATGGAAATATAAAGTATTTGAAGTTGCCAAAATTGTCAAGAAAATTCCAAGAGTTCAAAACAATATTTTATCACTTGCTTGAAAATATTAAAAGAGTATCAAATATTATTTACCAAAAACAACATATTTAAACTCTATGAACAAATTATGTTCAAAACATTTTATTTTCAAAAGCCAAATTTTGTGGAGCTTCTACATGTATATGGGAGGCTACATGAATTTTCTCAGATTTTTAGAAAATGGTTTAGTGCCTCAATTAAATCACTGAACAGCTTCTGGTTTTAAAATAAAACAGAAAAGGACTTGAATGTAAATAGAAAATGAAGTCCAGGGGGCGTTGTGCAAAATGGTCGTCGTCCTCCTGTAGCAGCAGTGCGCACGACGCCGTTGTCGTCCTCCCGTGCGTCGCCGCCCGGACCCCCCCTTGCTGCGGCGCTCCTCGCCGGACCCCCCCTCCTCTCCTGTCCCCTGCGAGGAGGATAAGAAGACCTCCCCGTGCTCCTCTGCTCCCTCGCTGCTCCCTCTCCTCTCTTTTCTCCGCACGAGCCCGAACCCTAGCTCGCCGTCGACCACTGTTTCCCGCCGTTGTAGCCACCGTCGCTCGGAGCTGGGTGGGGCAGAATGACCGCCGTGTCCTCTGCTTCCTCTGAGTGCAAGGAATCGGACAGGGGAGCCCGGAATCGAGCTCGCCGTCCTCTTCTTCCTCAACTCCGGCCGCGGCGCTCCGAGCAAGCTCACCATCATTCTAGACCTCCTCCATCCTCGTCAAGCTCGTGCACGCGTCGAGGGTAAGCTGGCAACCCTCCCCGTGCTCTCCGATTCATAAATGCACATCAGTAGCTCTAGTTCGCCGTAGCTCGCCGGAGTTCGCCGCGGGTCGTCGTCAAACTCATCGCTCCGGCGACCAATAGGTAGCGGCGCCACCCCGTTCGTGTTCCCCGTGCCCGTGCGAGTCCGTAGCGCCCAGTAGAGCGTCCCCTAGCGCAATAGAACGCCGGGGCCGTGCAATCGCCGCCGGCGACCACCGCCGCGCGTCCACGCCGTCATGCTCCGGAAGAACGTGGCCGTGGGCCCCGCGCGCGTGGCTGCCACCGTGGCAGCTGGGCCCCACTGGTCAGTGACCGTGGCGGCCAGCGCAGCCACACCCGCGCCCAGTCAGCGCCAGCGTGGCCTCTGGCCCACTGGTCAGTGGTTGCGGCTAGCCCAGCCCTTAGTGAGAAAAGTTTCGGACGTGTTTTCTGAGAAATAAAATAAATGGACAGATTCAAATTTGAACTTATAAAATGCATATCTTTTTGAATATTGATCCAAAAATTACAAATAATATACCAAATTGTTCAGAAAAATAAGGCCAGTCTTTTGGTGTAATTCACCTACCCAAATAAATTAGTTTATTTAATGTTTTATTAAAATAAAGAAAATGGCAGAATATAAAACAAATTGGGAAAATTCATATCTTTAAAAATAAGGATCCAAAAATTAAGTTTGACCTCTTAAAATGTTCAGAAACTGATGACCCTCATGTTCCACCTTGTTTCCAAACATGGAAAATTATTTTGTAATGTTGTTTAAAACAAATTAACAAAAGTGCAGATTTAAAAAGGATTTTATAAATTAATCAGTAATGATTTTTGGAGCAAACCCAATTTTGCTAGGTTCCTAGTGTTTCACTTTGTCATATCCTAACTTGGTATAATATTTTGACTCACAGAAAATATATAGTGACCTAACTTTTATCTGAAGTATTTCCTGTTCGACAGGAGGTGCTTGTTGTTAACCTTCGCCTCAGATAGTTTTGTGATCGATGTATCTAGCTTGCGTATAGGTGATGAACTACTGACTAGTATAAAACCCTCGTAAGTGTAGATCCTAGCTATTGCCCGAACGATTAGCTCGAAGCTTACGGGTTGTTACTTGTCTGTCTACCACTTGTGGTTTGGTTTGCTTGTTGATTGTTGTGTTATTCTCATGTTTGCGACGCTAGATATAAACACTACCGGAGTGGTCTTTGGAATAGAGTTATTGTGGAAGGGAAATTTGTTGAACCTGAAGATCAAGACCGAGATCACTTTGCGAGCAAGGCAAGCTATCCTCTAAGCTTGCATCTATATACATCTATTTTGGTTTACATGTTTTACTTATAAAGAGCATATGTTATTTATGTGGTGGTTGCCACTAAAGCTATGAGTTTGAAAATCCCTTTTGTTTTCAAAATACAAGTATATTATTTTGACACCCTATATGGAGATATTAGATGGAAATTCTTTTTCAAACTATAGGATGGGAAAAACATTGTTTATTCAAAACTCCTTTGAAAGTACTTTGATGAGTTGTGGAATACCGAGATGTCGGTGTGGAAATGGAGAAATGGTGAATGGAGATGTTTATGAAAATGCACATTGTGTCTTTGTACTATGACGACCAGCCAATAACCTGTGCGACCACATTTACCCACATATGGGAAAAGGGCGTAGTCATATAGTTTGCTCATATTAGTACTGGATGCCTCAACAACGAGGATGACCTCGTTCCATGAGGGGATGGTTTGGTGACCTGCCCCTAACCTGGGTCCTCTTAAGAGAAGTCTACCGGAGGCCGGTATGAGTGTATTGGAGAAAGAGGATTGAAGACGGCACCTTTGGGTCGCTGGGCAGAACTACGAAGTCCTCACACTTAGTTTCCGACGGGCTGGATTTAAGTGTCGATGGAACCGGTTTCGTAGCGGTAGGATCCTATACTAGCATGAGCAAAGGACAGGCTATGGTCGGTGACTCAACTTCGCATACACCTGGTATGGCGGGACGTGGTGACACGATGAGTTACCGGATGGGTGTGGGAAAAGCGTGCTACCTCTGCAGAGGGTAAAACTATTCGAATAGCCGAGTCCTCGGATATGGACAGTTGGGAGGCTGTCCTCTGACCATGTGCAAGTTTTGCAAAGTTTTGAGATTTGAAAATAAAATGGAGATGTGTGGTCTCAGCAACTCTACCGACGGGCTGGTATGAGGTTGCTGGAGAATGATTTGACCATGACGGGCTAGGGTCGAGAAGTGAAGAGTTTTGTGATTTGAAAGGTGAAAATGTTTTATGCAACTATGCCAACGGGCCGGCATGAGGTTGTGGGATTGAATGACCATGAAGGGTTATGGTCGAAAAAGGAGGAGTTTTGGGAGAAATAAACCAAATGGTGATTTTCCGGAAAAATGTTTATAAAAGAGACTTCTTACCTAGTTCAACAGAGATGCATTTTCGGGAAAGAGTTTTAAAACGAGACTTTTTACAAAAACAGATTTACGGGAAAAGTTCTAAAACCTTCTTTCCTTTTTAAATAAAGATATAGAGATTTCAAAACAAAGTTTTATTAAAACAGAAGTATATCCTTCCCTTTTTAAACAAGGATATAGAGTTTTCAAAGCAAAGAAAGTTTTATTTAAACAATAAAAAGAGTAGTGCATGCTCATTTCGGGGGTAGTTTGCGAGTACATTCAAATGTACTCACATTGGTTTCGTCCCTGGCTATTGTCTTAGCCAGATTCTGAAGAGGAGCAGTTCGAAGAAGAAGTGGTTAATGACGTCAATGCGAACTAGGGCGCTTCCCAGTCAGCTGCCTGTAGGGTTAAGGCAAATAACTTGGGCTCCACGTTGGTTGGTGATTTCCGCTGCAAGTACCTGTTGAAATTATGACTTCAATCAAGTAAGTATATTTATTCGGTATTTATGGGTGTTCTGTGATGCCAATTCGAGTTATGTGCAACAACCGACTGATCATGGGATTGTTGCAGGAAACATAACGAGTGTCTCGGATACCTAATCCGGGGTCCTCACAGTAGCGTACTTTGTAGCTGTAGTATGTTCTTACCAAGTGTTATGTTTGTACCTAACTTTGAGATCTTTATCCATGTTAGAACCACAAACAAAACCTGGTGAAGTTCGCAATCACAAGCGCGTCAATGCAGAAATAGTTGATGGCACAACTGTCACATCCCAAATTTCGAAACTAAGAAAAACTTAGTTTCACAAGACCCAAATTTCAGAACCAACAAAAACTTTTGAAATATTTCACTGATGATTGTGTTTTACTACCCATTGCTCTGTTTGACCTTGTGTGACTGGTATGTGTGGTTGCTCCTTTTTGTGTATGTGACTTGTTTGTCTTGAATGCATCATCCTTGTGATTGTTGTGATCTTGTTGTGTTGTTGCTTGGGTGTAAAAAAAATTAACCAAGTGTGCTAGGGTAGTAAATTACAAACACACTTGGAAACAAATTTGGAATGTGACTTAAATAAAGCAAAACTCCCAAAATTACTCAACAAATTGAATTAGGATCATAAGTTGGGTGAAATGATCTTAATATATTAATCTATCTACCTCACTCTCTAATTCTCTCAAGAAAATATTTTCTTTATGAAATTAATTCCAGGGATGAGGTACATAGATGACCATCTCATTCTCATACCCCCTTCCTTCTCAAAATTATATAGTATTCACTAAATTTTATTTAAATTATGAAATCCTATTTTATTCTTTTGATTCAATTCAAATGTGTTTGTTTCTGACAAACACAAATACAAAAGCTAATATATTTATCAAGGGAGTTCCAAAAGTTCAAAACAATATTTTCTCAATTGCTTTTGAATTGCAAAAAGAATATCAAATTGATTTTATCCAAAAATGCCATATTTAAAGCCTATGAACAAAAGTTGTTCAAAACATTTTATTTTGTAAAACCAATTTTTGTGGAGCTTCTACTTGACAAGGGGAGCCTACTCAAATTTTTACAATTTTTTCTAAAAGGTTTTAGTGCCTCAATAAAATCCCTGAAAAGCTTCTGGTTTTAAAAGAAATAAAAGAAATTAAGAAAAGGACCTAGTTGTAATTGGGAAAAGAAGTCTAGGGGGTTTTCTGCAAGATCTTGATCCTCTTCCTGTCGCAACAGTGGCGCCGCGTCGCCGTGTCGTTCGTCGACGTCGCTCGCCGCCCGGACCCCCCTCTCGCTCTCCTGCCGCTCGGAGGAGGATAAGGAGGTCCCCCCTGGCGCTCTGCTCTCCCTCCTGCACTCACTCGCCCCCCTGCTCTCCCTCTCTTCTATTTCCTTGATGCCCCGGCCGAACCCTAGACCTGGCTGCCGTCGTGCATCGCCGGCGACTGAGGCCGCCCCGTCCAGATCGAAGAGCCCCGCGAGCTCCGCCTCGACGTCTTCTTCACCCTCGCCGCAGGAATCAAGCCGGGAAGCCGCGAATCGACCGCACCGTCCATTCTTCTCCGGCCACAGCCGAAGCTCCGGCCGCCACCTTTCCAGCAAGCTCTCGAGCAACCTCGTCCACCATTCGCCGCCATTTCTGCATCCCTGTGATCCCCTTCCTCTGTTCTACCTAATGGGCACCTCCGTTTCTTCTCAGGTTCGCCGGAGTCGCCGCGCCGTCCTCGCCTCGCTCCCTGCGTGCCTCGCTCTGCCGCGGTGCGTGTCGAGGAAGGAGATGACGACGCCGTACCCGTTCATGCGTGTGGGCCGCTAGTTGGGCCGTGATCTGTGCCGCACGGCCAGATCCGGGCCAGATCTGGCCCATCCGTTTTTTTTTTCAGTAGATCTAATAGATAATTTTATTTCCTGTTTAAATTCAAGTGTAGCTTTAATTCGATTGTGGTAAATCTGTGATAGCAAGTTGATTGATTCAAATTTTGTTGTGTTCCTATGAGTTTTCTTAAACATGCAGAGCTGGTGGCTTGCCAAATTATATTTTTAATTATTGTCTATACTAAAACTTGTAAAAAGTATCTTTTCCACTAATTATTAAATATCTAGAGTTTTATAGATCCAAAAATTGCAAACTAAAATTCTCTGGATAGGTTGAGATGCTACCTTTCTAGATCTGTTGGCCTTGTATGTAGAGGAAGTCTAAAACAGAAGTTTTATTCATTCTTAAAAACACACCAGTAGCACTTTGGTGATTTTTGTAGATTTTTGTGAGATGAATTTTGGAGTAAATCCAATTGGCATGTCTTCTATATGTATAGGAGAACATATCCCTAAATTGGTTTGAATTTAGGAGTCATTGATTGACTGTGGTGCTAATTATAAGTTTTAGGCATTTTCTGCCTATTTTTATTAGGACTTTATTAGTTGTTGTGTTATAACTTTATTATTACAAATGTGTTTCCTAGCATGTGTGTGGTGGTAATCCACTGTTATGACATGTTTCCTTGTTTTACTAGCATGTTAGGGGAACTACTTGTTAGTCATGTAATTGTTAGGGTTTTATTCCCTATATAGTCTTTTCCTAGTAATTAGGAATTGCTATGATAGTTTGTTTTGATGTTAGATTATTTGTGTGTGATTAATATGAATGCCTTGCTGGTCAAGGATTGTTGTGGTACTATTGCTTGCATGTTATTATTGTTTAGCAGGTTATATTATGTTAGTACTGTTAGTGGAATTTGTTAGGCAAATTGGTATGGGTAATATGTTTGCATGGTTTGATGAACTTGATGGTCTTGAGTTGAGTACTAGCTTAAATATCTTGTTAATGTCTCCACCTTAACTTGGTGAGATGTTTTGAATTACCAAGATTAATTGGTAGTTTAACTTTTGTCTGAAGTATTTCCTGATTAAAGAAAAGTGATTGTTAATTACCTCTATTTGAGGATGTCTTTGTGCCCTCTTGTTTTAGCATGTTTGTGGTGTTATATTCCTGTGAGTATAATGCCCTTGTAAATGTAGATCTTAGTTTGTTGCTTGATTAAATTAGTGATATGTTGTGGTTGATTACTTGTTTGTATACCACTTGTGGTTTGGTTTGCTTATTGCGTGTTGTTTTATTTTCATGTTGCGACGCTAGAGATAAACGCTACCGGGGTGGTATTTGGAAAGGATTTATCGGAGAACGATGAGAGTTTATTTCTTTGATCAATGAGGAGAAGTCCAGGAACATCATGCTGAAATCAGGCAAGCTATCTCTGAGCTTGCATTTATATACATCTATTTTGGTTCACATGTTTTACTTATAAAGAGCATAAATGATTTATGTGGTGTTTGCCACAAAAGCTATGATTTTGAAAACCCTTTTCCAAAATATAAGTATATTATTTTGACACCCTATATGGAGATATTAGGTGGAAATTCTTTTTCAAACTATAGGATGGGAAAATATTGTTTACTCAAAACTCCTTTGAAAATACTTGTGTGGTTATGGAATGCCGAGATGTCGGTGTTGAAGTGGAGAAATGGAGAATGGAGATGTTTATGAAAAATGCACATTGTGTCTTTGTACTATGACGACCAGCCAATAACCTGTGCGACCACATTTACCCACATATGGGAAAAGGGCGTAGTCATATAGTTTGCTCATATTAGTACTGGATGCCTCAACAACGAGGATGACCTCGTTCCATGAGGGGATGGTTTGGTGACCTGCCCCTGACCTGGGTCCTCTTAAGAGAAGTCTACCGGAGGCCGGTATGAGTGTATTGGAGAAAGAGGATTGAAGACGCCACCTTTGGGTCGCCGGGCAGAACTACGAAGTCCTCACACTTAGTTTCCGACGGGCTGGATTTAAGTGTCGATGGAACCGGTTTCGTAGCGGTAGGATCCTATACTAGCATGAGCAAAGGACAGGCTACGGTCGGTGACTCAACTTCGCATACACCTTGTATGGCGGGACGTGGCTGACACGATGAGTTACCGGATGGGTGTGGGAAAAGCGTGCTACCTCTGCAGAGGGTAATAAAACTATTCGAATAGCCGAGTCCTCGGATATGGACAGTTGGGAGGCTGTCCTCTGACCATGTGCAAGTTTTGGAAATGTTTTGAGATTTGAAAATAAAATGGAGATGTGTTGTATCTGCAACTCTACCGACGGGCTGGTATGAGGTTGCTGGAGAAGGATTGACCCTGAGGGGCTATGATCGAGAAGTGCAAAGTTTTGTGTCCTGAAAGTGGGAAATGTTTTATGCAACTATACCAAAGGGTTGGTATAAGGTTGTTGGAAAAATGATTTGACCAGGAATGGTTTTGGTCGGAAAAGGAGGAGTTTGGAGAAATAAACAAATGGTGATTTTCCGGGAAAATGTTTGTAAAAGAGACTTCTTACCTTCTTCAACAAAGATGGATTTTAGGGAAAAAGGTTTTAAAAGAGAATTCTTACAAAGATAGGTTTATGGGAAAAAGTTCTAAAAACCTTCTTTTTTTCTTTTCAACAAAGATATAGAGGTGTCTTCTCAAAATAAAGGGTTTTGTTATACTAAAAATGATGCTATTGCATGCTCATGTCGGGGGTAGTTTTGCGAGTACGTAAATGTACTCATGGCTGTGTCCCTGGATATTCCCATGTCCAGAGTTCAAGAAGTACGCTGAAGACCGAGAGATCGACGACGTCAATGCGAGCTAGGGCGCTTCCCAGTCAGCTGCCTGTGGGGTTATGGCTAATGACTTGGGCTCCACGCTGTTTGATGATTTCCGCTGCAAGTGTCTGTTGAAGTTATGACTTCAATCAAGTAAGTAAATTTTATTCGGTATTTATGGATGTTCTTTTGATACCAGTTTGATTGTGCTCAGCGACAGACTGATCATGGGATCGCTGATGTTGTAGGCACAAGGGTATTTCGGACAGCTAGTCCGGGGTCCCCACAGACTTGGTATCAGAGCCATCCTGACTGTAACAGACCTTAGTTAGCATGGACGTTAGTTAGGAAAGAAATATTTGATTAAAAATCTTTTAATACCAAAAATATATTTTTCCAAGGAAGTCCAAAAATAACTTCCACTCTTCGTATCTTCTCAAATATTTCTGAGTCTCATCCCTCTATTTTAAGATTTTCCAAGGATTTCTCTACTCTCTCTTACCCGTTCAAAATACTTGACGATGAACCCAACTGAGACCTGATTAGCTAGCACCTACAAGAAAAAGCTTCCATCTCAAATATTCTGGCCGAAGACTAAGGCGATAAAATGAAGACTTCAGCAGCCCTGTTTCACCAAGGCCCATACGAGAGAATTATTTTGGAAAGAAAAATATTACGACCTAAAATTACTTGTATCTAAGGAAGCCTAAGTGTAGCTTCCACTCTTTTCACCTTCTCGAATTATTCTAAACCTTATCTCTTGTCTAAAGGTTTATCAAAAGTTTCCATCTGTTGTCTTACCTCCATTCAAATTTACATACTTGACGACACCCCAAACCAGACCTGGGTACTTAGCAACCCGAAGACTTCAACAGCAAGGCGATTTATATGAGAAGACCGATGATCCGTGCCACCTTCCGAAATCGCAGTAATTTCACCGCCAAAGTTTCCCACTTGGACAAGGTGAAGAAAATCCTCGAGATACAAAGACCCATAGGATCAATATGATAAGCTCGTTTTACTTGAGCAAAACCCATCTTCCACGGTATTAAACGCTTGTTGGTGCTAAAAGTGCCTTGATTGATCTTGCTTGTGTGTTGTTTTCCTAATGTGTTTCACAGAACCCGCCTTGTCGGGAACCCAAAGTAACCACACTGTTGTCTGTTGCTTTAATTTAGACTGTTTGCAAAAACCTTTTTGCCGTGTTGGCCATAGATGTACTTTACCCTTCAGAAAATTTTCTCCTAGTAAGAGAAGCAAGGTATGAAATACTCTCTACCCCAAGACTTTGCGATCTTCTGCAAGACGGATACCTGCCTACATTCATCGTTTTGTACAACCACCTCAAGCCATCGAGAAAGATGAAGATTCGAGCTCAGAGACCGCAAGAAGGAGGAACTGCGACAAAGAGACTTTGAAGAGAGATTTCTTAAGTGGCAAGGAAGTAATTAATATACCAGACTATCCTTGAGTATTTGGAAACTCATATGTCAGAATCCATTATCCTTTATCTCTCTAGAAATAGTGTGACATTCCAATGTTCGTGTTATATAGAAGTAGTTTGGTAACAAGCCTCATGAACTTGTTAACAAATCACTTTTGTATGCTCCAACAATTGAGTGTCATATGCAAATAAACGGAACATCAGATAAACCAGTACATCTCAGCCTCTGGAATATGAAAAGTCATTTGGTGACAAGACTAGCTACCTTGTTAACAAATTCTTCTTGTATGACTAAGGCAATTCGATGTCATAAAGGACACCCACGCTCTTACACAACTAACTAATGGAAAGCTTTGCTGGAACTAGTGGATGTCTTCACCGCAGGGTGAGACAAAGGATGTTGGAACTTAAATCAAAAACAATAATAATTTTCTTAAACCAAGAGTATACCTTAGGAGGTACTCAAGTTCCAAGTGAGAAAGTCACATGGAGATTTATAGTGTTTCTCCAAGTACCCCTTTTGAAAAACAACTGGTGCGAAGGTTCCTCACTAACTTTTCCTAGGGACCATTAAGAGGTGCCAGAGACCGACTCAAAACTAGTTGTTAGAAAGGAGGCTGTAGGAAGATATAAGGGTGTTGAATTGAAAGTTGTTAGCCAAAAGTATCTTGACGAGATCAAAATTTGGTGGATGCTGTTGGTAATATCAAAAATTTGGGGTTTATAAAAGGAGTGAAAACTTGGAGTGGATCGATAAATTAAATGGGATTGAACAGATGATATAATTGATTAATACTCTGGGGCTAACCAGTTGTGGTCCCCAACCATTGGTGGTTATCTGGAACTAGGAGACGTGACCCTTGATTCAAGGTTTAGAAATAAAGGTGAAAGTTATTGGATTTTTAGGAATCACTTGCTGATAAAATGATGTTTGGATTGGTTAGAAGCAAGTAAATTAAGAAGAATACTCCGGTGTTGGAATGTTTAGGGTGATTCTTAGGCAAGTGACCCTTGTACTAAATTCTTATGGAATTATAGGGAGTGGTCAAAGATGATTTAGCAGATGAGTAGATCGTTGTATGCAAGAAATAATTGGTGGAGGATAAGTGAATGTTTATCGGATTCTAGGAATCAATATGAGTTGGTCTAGTAGCAAGATATGCTAGGTGACAGTAGTTTTCAGGGCTTGTCACGCTCTGTTTGGATGATTCTTAGAAAGATCTTTTATCTTTGATTAAGAGATCAAGGCCCAAAAGTGTTGAGATAAAATCTGAATTTGGTTAGGAAGTGGGGAAATTCTTGATGGAATGATCACATGACTGCTGGATGCTTTATTTAGCTTTGAAGATATGGTCGTGGGAAAACAACCACCTGAAGGAGTAAGATAAAATGAGATATGCCTATCTGGGATCAATCAAGAAATAATTGGTGGACCACTACGATTTTGTGATAGGATATAATGGGAAGATTTTGCCTTAAAAGTTTTGATGGATATCCGATAGATTGAACTATGATATGATAAAGAGTTATGCCCGAAGAAGATGATGGTGGATTAATAACTTTAGCTTGGGCAAAAGTCACGATTCAGTTAACTATTGATAGTAGTGGCCTTACCAGAATTTTTGGAATGGTATTTTGAATACTTGAGAATTATAGGCCTATGTAAAGTTGGTTGTTTCAGATCTTAGAAATAAAAGTTGGTGTTCAGAGTATAACACCCAACTCCCTTGAACACTAACTTAAGCCCCTCAACCAGAAAGTTTTCCCGGAAACCCTAACTATTCTGGTGCACTATAACTTACTTGTGAAGACACCTGCAAAGCTTCGTGAAGACCCAGAACCAAAGAAGCCATTCAGGACCAGCCTTTTTCCTGCCAAGCCGAAGGAAGAAAAGCGTGAAGAAGATCTACTAGAAGTCACTAAGAGGAATCAAACGACGGAAGCACCTGTTGTTGGCGACATCAACCACTAAGAACGTCCAGACGCATTTAGAAGTTATAACCCCCTTCTTCTAACTAGAAACCGGAGAGAGTCAAGTGCCCAGACTTGACGCATCCTGAGAACAACGCGTCCCCACCTGCGACCCTTGTAAGGAGACAATACCAGGAAGTGATATCTGCATCAACCCCAAGCACCGAGGAATGACATCCAAGACGAAGATTTTCAAGCTACCCAAGAAGAACAATGCCTCCAAGTCTACTCCAGCTGCAACCTTCAGGATGAACCTTCAAAAACCCCTTTTAAGGGGGGAAGACCTGCAGTAGGTATGCAAGAGCATATTAATAATTAGTTCCTTGCGCTTTAACCTTGCCGAATCTGGAAACAGCCGACCAAGACTATCCATCCGAGTCAATCGTCAAGACAACCCCATCATAAAGGATCTGAACTCAGCACAGAAGTTTATCAACAGAGAAAGCCTCGCAGCATCAATTTATCAAGATCTCACATGGTGACTTTACTAAAGAAGCAACGACCTCAGAAGTATAACCAGCCCAAAACCCGTGCCCTCGTACTCCCCTGTTACCACCGGACAAATCTCGAGGACGAGATTTATTTTTAAGGGGGGAAGAGCTGTCACATCCCAAATTTCGAAACTAAGAAAAACTTAGTTTCACAAGACCCAAATTTCAGAACCAACAAAAACTTTTGAAATATTTCACTGATGATTGTGTTTTACTACCCATTGCTCTGTTTGACCTTGTGTGACTGGTATGTGTGGTTGCTCCTTTTTGTGTATGTGACTTGTTTGTCTTGAATGCATCATCCTTGTGATTGTTGTGATCTTGTTGTGTTGTTGCTTGGGTGTAAAAAAAATTAACCAAGTGTGCTAGGGTAGTAAATTACAAACACACTTGGAAACAAATTTGGAATGTGACTTAAATAAAGCAAAACTCCCAAAATTACTCAACAAATTGAATTAGGATCATAAGTTGGGTGAAATGATCTTAATATATTAATCTATCTACCTCACTCTCTAATTCTCTCAAGAAAATATTTTCTTTATGAAATTAATTCCAGGGATGAGGTACATAGATGACCATCTCATTCTCATACCCCCTTCCTTCTCAAAATTATATAGTATTCACTAAATTTTATTTAAATTATGAAATCCTATTTTATTCTTTTGATTCAATTCAAATGTGTTTGTTTCTGACAAACACAAATACAAAAGCTAATATATTTATCAAGGGAGTTCCAAAAGTTCAAAACAATATTTTCTCAATTGCTTTTGAATTGCAAAAAGAATATCAAATTGATTTTATCCAAAAATGCCATATTTAAAGCCTATGAACAAAAGTTGTTCAAAACATTTTATTTTGTAAAACCAATTTTTGTGGAGCTTCTACTTGACAAGGGGAGCCTACTCAAATTTTTACAATTTTTTCTAAAAGGTTTTAGTGCCTCAATAAAATCCCTGAAAAGCTTCTGGTTTTAAAAGAAATAAAAGAAATTAAGAAAAGGACCTAGTTGTAATTGGGAAAAGAAGTCTAGGGGGTTTTCTGCAAGATCTTGATCCTCTTCCTGTCGCAACAGTGGCGCCGCGTCGCCGTGTCGTTCGTCGACGTCGCTCGCCGCCCGGACCCCCCTCTCGCTCTCCTGCCGCTCGGAGGAGGATAAGGAGGTCCCCCCTGGCGCTCTGCTCTCCCTCCTGCACTCACTCGCCCCCCTGCTCTCCCTCTCTTCTATTTCCTTGATGCCCCGGCCGAACCCTAGACCTGGCTGCCGTCGTGCATCGCCGGCGACTGAGGCCGCCCCGTCCAGATCGAAGAGCCCCGCGAGCTCCGCCTCGACGTCTTCTTCACCCTCGCCGCAGGAATCAAGCCGGGAAGCCGCGAATCGACCGCACCGTCCATTCTTCTCCGGCCACAGCCGAAGCTCCGGCCGCCACCTTTCCAGCAAGCTCTCGAGCAACCTCGTCCACCATTCGCCGCCATTTCTGCATCCCTGTGATCCCCTTCCTCTGTTCTACCTAATGGGCACCTCCGTTTCTTCTCAGGTTCGCCGGAGTCGCCGCGCCGTCCTCGCCTCGCTCCCTGCGTGCCTCGCTCTGCCGCGGTGCGTGTCGAGGAAGGAGATGACGACGCCGTACCCGTTCATGCGTGTGGGCCGCTAGTTGGGCCGTGATCTGTGCCGCACGGCCAGATCCGGGCCAGATCTGGCCCATCCGTTTTTTTTTCAGTAGATCTAATAGATAATTTTATTTCCTGTTTAAATTCAAGTGTAGCTTTAATTCGATTGTGGTAAATCTGTGATAGCAAGTTGATTGATTCAAATTTTGTTGTGTTCCTATGAGTTTTCTTAAACATGCAGAGCTGGTGGCTTGCCAAATTATATTTTTAATTATTGTCTATACTAAAACTTGTAAAAAGTATCTTTTCCACTAATTATTAAATATCTAGAGTTTTATAGATCCAAAAATTGCAAACTAAAATTCTCTGGATAGGTTGAGATGCTACCTTTCTAGATCTGTTGGCCTTGTATGTAGAGGAAGTCTAAAACAGAAGTTTTATTCATTCTTAAAAACACACCAGTAGCACTTTGGTGATTTTTGTAGATTTTTGTGAGATGAATTTTGGAGTAAATCCAATTGGCATGTCTTCTATATGTATAGGAGAACATATCCCTAAATTGGTTTGAATTTAGGAGTCATTGATTGACTGTGGTGCTAATTATAAGTTTTAGGCATTTTCTGCCTATTTTTATTAGGACTTTATTAGTTGTTGTGTTATAACTTTATTATTACAAATGTGTTTCCTAGCATGTGTGTGGTGGTAATCCACTGTTATGACATGTTTCCTTGTTTTACTAGCATGTTAGGGGAACTACTTGTTAGTCATGTAATTGTTAGGGTTTTATTCCCTATATAGTCTTTTCCTAGTAATTAGGAATTGCTATGATAGTTTGTTTTGATGTTAGATTATTTGTGTGTGATTAATATGAATGCCTTGCTGGTCAAGGATTGTTGTGGTACTATTGCTTGCATGTTATTATTGTTTAGCAGGTTATATTATGTTAGTACTGTTAGTGGAATTTGTTAGGCAAATTGGTATGGGTAATATGTTTGCATGGTTTGATGAACTTGATGGTCTTGAGTTGAGTACTAGCTTAAATATCTTGTTAATGTCTCCACCTTAACTTGGTGAGATGTTTTGAATTACCAAGATTAATTGGTAGTTTAACTTTTGTCTGAAGTATTTCCTGATTAAAGAAAAGTGATTGTTAATTACCTCTATTTGAGGATGTCTTTGTGCCCTCTTGTTTTAGCATGTTTGTGGTGTTATATTCCTGTGAGTATAATGCCCTTGTAAATGTAGATCTTAGTTTGTTGCTTGATTAAATTAGTGATATGTTGTGGTTGATTACTTGTTTGTATACCACTTGTGGTTTGGTTTGCTTATTGCGTGTTGTTTTATTTTCATGTTGCGACGCTAGAGATAAACGCTACCGGGGTGGTATTTGGAAAGGATTTATCGGAGAATGATGAGAGTTTATTTCTTTGATCAATGAGGAGAAGTCCAGGAACATCATGCTGAAATCAGGCAAGCTATTCTCTGAGCTTGCATTTATATACATCTATTTTGGTTCACATGTTTTACTTATAAAGAGCATAAATGATTTATGTGGTGTTTGCCACAAAAGCTATGATTTTGAAAACCCTTTTCCAAAATATAAGTATATTATTTTGACACCCTATATGGAGATATTAGGTGGAAATTCTTTTTCAAACTATAGGATGGGAAAATATTGTTTACTCAAAACTCCTTTGAAAATACTTGTGTGGTTATGGAATGCCGAGATGTCGGTGTTGAAGTGGAGAAATGGAGAATGGAGATGTTTATGAAAAATGCACATTGTGTCTTTGTACTATGACGACCAGCCAATAACCTGTGCGACCACATTTACCCACATATGGGAAAAAGGGCGTAGTCATATAGTTTGCTCATATTAGTACTGGATGCCTCAACAACGAGGATGACCTCGTTCCATGAGGGGATGGTTTGGTGACCTGCCCCTGACCTGGGTCCTCTTAAGAGAAGTCTACCGGAGGCCGGTATGAGTGTATTGGAGAAAGAGGATTGAAGACGCCACCTTTGGGTCGCCGGGCAGAACTACGAAGTCCTCACACTTAGTTTCCGACGGGCTGGATTTAAGTGTCGATGGAACCGGTTTCGTAGCGGTAGGATCCTATACTAGCATGAGCAAAGGACAGGCTACGGTCGGTGACTCAACTTCGCATACACCTTGTATGGCGGGACGTGGCTGACACGATGAGTTACCGGATGGGTGTGGGAAAAGCGTGCTACCTCTGCAGAGGGTAATAAAACTATTCGAATAGCCGAGTCCTCGGATATGGACAGTTGGGAGGCTGTCCTCTGACCATGTGCAAGTTTTGGAAATGTTTTGAGATTTGAAAATAAAATGGAGATGTGTTGTATCTGCAACTCTACCGACGGGCTGGTATGAGGTTGCTGGAGAAGGATTGACCCTGAGGGGCTATGATCGAGAAGTGCAAAGTTTTGTGTCCTGAAAGTGGGAAATGTTTTATGCAACTATACCAAAGGGTTGGTATAAGGTTGTTGGAAAAATGATTTGACCAGGAATGGTTTTGGTCGGAAAAGGAGGAGTTTGGAGAAATAAACAAATGGTGATTTTCCGGGAAAATGTTTGTAAAAGAGACTTCTTACCTTCTTCAACAAAGATGGATTTTAGGGAAAAAGGTTTTAAAAGAGAATTCTTACAAAGATAGGTTTATGGGAAAAAGTTCTAAAAACCTTCTTTTTTTTCTTTTCAACAAAGATATAGAGGTGTCTTCTCAAAATAAAGGGTTTTGTTATACTAAAAATGATGCTATTGCATGCTCATGTCGGGGGTAGTTTTGCGAGTACGTAAATGTACTCATGGCTGTGTCCCTGGATATTCCCATGTCCAGAGTTCAAGAAGTACGCTGAAGACCGAGAGATCGACGACGTCAATGCGAGCTAGGGCGCTTCCCAGTCAGCTGCCTGTGGGGTTATGGCTAATGACTTGGGCTCCACGCTGTTTGATGATTTCCGCTGCAAGTGTCTGTTGAAGTTATGACTTCAATCAAGTAAGTAAATTTTATTCGGTATTTATGGATGTTCTTTTGATACCAGTTTGATTGTGCTCAGCGACAGACTGATCATGGGATCGCTGATGTTGTAGGCACCAGGGTATTTCGGACAGCTAGTCCGGGGTCCCCACAACAACACCTGAGACTCCGGTAGTAAAGAGAAAGATCAAACCGACTCCTCCAGCTGTACCTGCAGCCGCTACACCACGACTATTAAGGTCTGCAACGAGCGTGGCAGTTGCCCATGACCAGTTGGAAGCTGCCCAACAGAAGGATACAACTGGCCACCACCAGGAGGCAGCCGCCCAAAGCGAACAGGCACCTCCCCATGACAAATTTCCAGGCCTGGAAAGGGGCAAGAAGTTCAGACTTGTTATTCCTCTGGGAAGGACAAGGCCAGTGGACCCAAAGATTGCTTCCATCTATACTATAGCTTGTTCATTAGCTGTGAATGATGTTGTCCCTATCTTCCCCCATGGGAAAGATTACAAGGAAAGACCTGACATATTTTCTAGGTTTGTCAAACACGTCAGCGTAAGTTTTGTAACCCAACTTTCCAGTTCTTTCCATTGCTGTTCATAAAAGTGAAGAATACTCTTTCTTTTGTTTCAGGTAAAATTTGATTTGGACCTCGACGACTTCTGGATTCATGGCTCTCTTCTAATGAATCTCAGGAACCGTACAAGACAAAGACGCCATTACCTGAAGAGCAGATATTTTGACCATGTAGGCAGGGCTTCGGTTGTACGAACACCTCCTCATGTAGTAAGTCACATGAGCGAAGAACAGTGGGGCAAGTTAGTCGAGAAATGGTCCACACCCAAGAATGAGGTCGTGTCTTTGTTCACTGAACCTTGCCACTGATTCAATCCTATATTCTGGATTTCACCTAACCTGTTCATACTCTTTGTGCAGATAGCCTGTAAGAAAGCCACCTGGAGCAGATCGAAAGTCATGTTCCCTCATGCTACAGGATCTCGTAGCTACGAGGTTGGCTGCGACAGGGCGAAAGATGCTTTCGAATTGTTCAAAGATACGCACAAAACCAGGCGTGGATTCAGTTCGCCTGTGAAAAGGGCAATTGTAAGTCCCTGATAATTCTGTACATCTCTGGAAGTTACAATGGCAGACTCAGCCATTTCACCTTGTCATCTGATAGTTCATGTACATGCGTGCTTACTTGCTTGTCATTTGCTAGTTCATATATCCTTGTGATCTGCTATCTTCAGCTATGTTCCTTACTGGCTTCTCGTCTGCTTTTTTCAGTTATGTTCCATACATGCCTGTCATCTATCCTAGTTTAGCTGCTATTGCATCTATGATTGTACATGCAGATCCCTTGTCATTTTGCATCACCAGAAACATCTGTTCAAATCTGCACTGTACCCTTGCTATTTTCCGTTATATATACATGTGTGCAGAAAATAGCTAGAAAGGCTTACAATTTGGAAAGGAGGGAGTATATTTCATCCATGTTCCTTAAATTCCTATCATCTGGTATTTAGATCAGTGTACCTTACAAGCTGTTATTTCATCTTATGCGTGTACATGCTTTATAGGCTGAAATGGAATTTAGGATGGAACCATCTACTTCAGAGGATGGCACTGTGAAGGAACCTCTTTCTGCTGCTGAAGCTGTCGCTGCCGTGCTGTGTAAGGGCAATCGAAAGGCTAGTTTCCTAAAAAACATAGGTGTTGTGATACCAAGCCATAAGAGAGTGCCAAAGTTTCAGCTTCAGCTTCAGCTTCAGCTTGATTCTAAGAAAAAAAGGAGGCAGGAACTGGAGTCTATCGTTGATGAGTACAAGAAGGCGAAGGAACATGCTGACGCGGACAAGATCAAGTATGAACAAGACTTGAACAGTGTGATCAAGGATCAAGAACCGTGCATTGCACTTATCAAGCGGATGTTGGCTAAACTCGCTGCTGCTTGAAAACCTCTACAAACTCGGGGCTTTTTGGTAAGTCTGAGGCTTTTTGGTGCCCTTCGTTAGTCTCAAACTGCATGTTGCTGGTGGCCTTTGAGAGGCCGAAAACTGTATGTTGCCACTGCTGGTCAACCACATGTTGTCTGGTGAACTGTAGAATGTGGCCTTTGTAGCCTATGCTGGTAGCAAGGCTGAGACGTATAATTCGGAATTTATGTATTTTCTGCATGTGTTGTGTCTGCTCTGCTGGGAATACCATTAGGGCATGAATTTTACATGCGTTTTAGATCGCGAAAATAATCGTTCAAACCTCGTCCCAAAAGAAACGTCGCGTGCAGTAACGTGACGTCCTATGCGAGACAAAAAAATTCATCGTCGTCAAATGACACGTGGTCAAATAAGGTGAACGCACGTGGCAACTACCGATTGCATGGAAACGCCGACGCATAATTAACGTTGAGACCATAGATGATGTCATAACGCAACACTACGACGAAATAAAACTGTCGCAGAACATCCACGTGTCGCTTTGTGGACATCTCGTGTGGCGCTCACTCATTCGTGCTCATCCGCGACGACCGCGAAAAATGTCGCATCAGTCTGACGTCATCATATGTCTCGACATTAAGATTTCGTCGAAATATACGTGACGTCATCTAACGGCGATGACGGCCGTCTGCCACGTGGAACACTCCGGCGACGATGAAAAAACGCCGTGGCTTGTTGGGCCGCATGATGGCCCGGTGATGATTATATAAACGTCGTGGATCCCTCGCGACGTTCAGAGGTTCACCGGATCGTCGTAGAATCTTCCATGACTATCGGTCCCTGACATTTTCATAACGTCGTGTGAATCGTCGAGGATTGCACATCCTAACGTTTTGGACCATGATCACCACGTTATGAAATCGTCCCGGATGGCCGAAATTTTTGTAGTGTATAAGAGAAAACCTTTGTCTTGTCCTCTTGCATTGAAGAGGATTTGGACACTTTTACATTCTTGCTTGGTTACATTAAACTTCCATCCATCAAATCAACTAACTTGTTCTTTAAACTTGTTTAGTGCATAATCAACTAAAACTTGTGACACTTTAGTTGTAGGGAATATATAACTTTTCCTTCTTGCTCCTGCGGATCGATACCTTACTTCCACATTGAGAGGTGCTATAGTGATCCCCTGCTCTTGGGGGTAATTAAATACTTTTCTGGCGCCGTTGCCGGGGAGCGTTCTATTCTTGTGTGCACTAGACTTTATATCTTGCAATCATCTAAGCTTGGGGAGGTTCCTTTAAACTTGTTTGGTTGTGAGTTTCTCGTTAGGTTTATATATATCAAAAACCCATAAAAAATAGAAAATGGAAAAAAAAAATTAGAGAGCTTTATGAAATTTATCTTGAGTTAGGACATGATGTGTTTGAGCAGAAAATTAAAAAATCTATGGAAGTTTGTTTGCATAATAGTGATACCAATGTTATTAGCATGAATGCTTTGAACACTACTATTGCTAATGCTATGGAAAAGCCTAAGCTTGGGGAAGCTAGTTTTTATGAAAATGATCCTTTTGGTTTCCCAGCTTTGAAGGAGAAAAATTGCTTTGATAATACTTTGTCTCTTATATGTGATAACTCTAATGGTGCTTGTAATGTTCTAAATCAACCTACTAAAAGTATCTCTTTTGAAATACCTATGGAAATTGTTGAATTAGTTATGGATCAACGTTATGCAGGGGATGGAACAGTCTATCCACAAGATCACTTGTTGAAACTTACAGAACTTTGTGAGTTGTTTAAGGTTGCAGGTTTATCAAGAAAGATGTCATGAGGAAATTATTTCCATTTTCACTTAAGGACAAAGCAAAGGAGTGGTATAGGATGCTGGATGATCATCCTTCGAATTGGAAACATCTTGAATCTCTCTTTTACTCTAAATTTTGTCCTCTTCATGAAGTGCAACTAGCTAGGAGTTACATTTTCAATTTTTATCCTCATGATAGAGAAAGCATTACTCAATCTTGGGGAAGACTGAAAACATTAATACTCAAATGTCCTAACCATGAGCTTCCTAAGGAAATAATTGTCACTAATTTTTATGCAAGGCTTTCAGGTCATTACAAGGATCATCTAGATGCATGTTCAGGAGGTTCTTTCACAAGTAAGAAGGTTGAAGCTAATTGGGATCTTCTTGAAACAATTCAACGCAATACTGAAGATTGGGATAACAACAAAGGTAAAGAATCAGGTATAAACTATGAGTATGCTTGCGTTAAGTCTTTCACTGAAACTGCTAGTTTTCATGAGCTTAGTGCTAAATTTGATCTTGATTCTCAAATTATGGTTAATTGTTGTAAAACCTTTGCCTCTCATATGAATGTTCCTAAAGAAAATTGGGACAAGTATCACGAACCTTTTAAAGACACTTGCATGGAAAATAAAATTGTTATTAATGATTGCAATAAACATGCTCAAACTTCTGAAAATACTATTTCTTATAAGCATGTTAATTTTTGTGGAGCACTTAGACCTTGTGAAAAGAATCAAATCGAGAAGAATATTGTATCCATCATAAGAATAAAAAACTAGAATGTGGAGCAAGGCTCTATATGATCTTGGTGAAAAAGTTTGTGCCATATATCCTTTTGTTTGTGAACTTTGCTATAAAGAGGGGCATTTCAAATTCCAATGCTCAGCCTCTAATAAGGATATTGCGGGAGACTTTTGTGATAACATGATCACTCCTAATCAACATGATGAACTTACATTATTTTTGGGGTGTGAAGAGTTATCAAGAAAAACTTCTTCGTTAGATATGAGTGCTTTTGATATGAATAGCGTGTTACATGGATGTTATCTCTATTGTGTTAATAATTGCCATGCCAACACTTACATACAAAATATTATAAAAGATGGAACTACCTTACCAAAATATGAGAGGACTAATGTTTGTTTTACTCTTATTAATGAAAAAGAGGAAACAGTATCCTCCCTAAGCATGTTGCTCCTATTATAGTTGTTGCTGATGAGTCTGAATTCGATGATGATCCTATGCCTGTTACTTATAGTAGTGATCATGATTTGGAAAAGCATAGTACTTTTGATATTGAAAATCTCTTTGGTACTAATTCTGAAAATGATCATGCTAATAATTATAATCATCCTCATGAAACTTGTCATAGTTATGGGGGGATTACCCAAAACCATCCCTTTAATATACAACTTGTCTATCATGTTCGAGTTCTTTATGATGACCCATGCTATTATGATGAAAGTAATAATGCTCCTTTACTATTTAATGCTACTAGTGAACTTATTGATGATAATGAGGAGTGTTGCTTAAATGTGCTATATGATAATGCTTTAGATGATGGTCCTATGCTTATTGATAATCCTACATGTTTGGAAGTTACTAAATTATGTGAGGATAAAAATGATATACTTGCTGCTTATGATAGTACTCTTACTCATGAGAGTCCTACTTTGTTCCTGAATTCTCCTAATAACACCATAGAGGAGAAATTTGCTTATGTTGAGAAATACTTATGTGGTTTGCAATTATCTTTAGTTCCAAATCTTTGTTGCAACCATGATATTAAACTTGATATTGATCTTGATAACTATTTTGAAAGAGGGAAGCATGCTAATGAATTCCAAAATAAATTTAATGATCCTCTTTATGTGCCCAATTATCTAAGTTGGAAGATTCTATTGGTTATATGGTTGAATTTATTTCTACTACTTGCAACTATTATGAAGAGGAGGTGATAAGAACCCTCTTTATGTTACTAATAATTATGGGCTGCAAGTAAATATTGTTAATATGCATTGGAAACTTCTATTTATGTGATTCATTCATATACAAAATGCCAATGCATAGAAAGAAGTTAGACTTCGTTGTTATTACTTTTGTGTTTTGTTTTCTCTCTACTAGGTTTCAACTTGACTATTATTTTCATTGGCTTGAGAGCACCATGGGACCCTGGTATTATGCATGAAACACTTCCCAAGGAAGAGGGCATATCAAAGTTCAAGCTCCCTCATGAGCTTCATCTTCAATAAACAAGTAAGAAGCCTAGCTATATGGCTATAAAGAAAGCGCTTTGCGGGAGGCAACCCGGTTATTTTTATGTGTGATTTTCTTTGTGTCCTCTTGCTGTATCAAGAGAGTTTGTTTTTAGTTTAGTTTCTGGAGTTTTTAATAAAGTGCCAAGTTTTACCCATTTTGGTCTTGAAAAGTTGCTTATAGCGTTCGGAGATTTTATTCCTGCACGAATCTGTGCACGGTATGATTTTTAATTCTTATTCTGTAACTCCGAATGAGCTCATATTTGAACTGTAGTTGCAACTTTTCATCCTCGTATGCATGAATTTTTGCAGAATTTTCGGCAAAGTTTGGTAGGGTAGAAAAATACGTTTTGCTGCTGCTGTTTTTCTGGACAGATTCTGTCCCATTTTTTTATGCATGTTTTGAACTTTTATCTGAATCTTTTTTATTCAAATGAGTTTATGAGTAGGCATACAACATTATATACTTTCTGGACATTCTATGATGATTTGTTTAAGGATTATATGCAGCAAGAAACCTATTTGTTTATCACTACTAATGCACCCCACAGAAAAGAAAATGGGAGAAACGTGTTTTGAAGTTTTTTCACAGGGATTGGAGGAGATGCACCAAGAGTTATCCAAGGATGGTGAAGACCATAAGCTTGGGGATGTGAAGACAACCCCACTGGACCTACACACTCTCGGTTTGCACACGTCTAACTTCTGTTTTTCGATCGAAACACTTTATCGCGTCTTTTTGTTTGTTTTTGGTTTGTTTGTTATTTTGTGAGACCACCACATTATCATTTATATGAGAAAGAGCTACTGGAAATATGGGTTGAAATATGTTGGATGCTTTTATCATATTGGGAAAAGGGATGTTTGAGTTGATTTTTAATGATACATATAGTTGCATGATTCATGAGCTTGTTTATGAGTAATAATTTGCAAATGCTTTATTAAGAGCTATCACTTATTCATGTTTTGATGCTGAATGTTATTTTACTTAGTTTAACATGGATTAGTTAGTTCTATGGACACTCATGCATGCATCTAGCCCTTGCTAGCCCAAACATTCCAACAAGCAAAAACTTGTTTCCAACACCTTCAACCAAAGTTATTCCAGTGAGTCCACCATATCTACCTAATGGCTTTATGCTATTCGAGTATGTATATCATGATATTTGTGTTATCTATACCTCTGAATGAAAATGTTTATGTTATTGATTGTTATGGGAAAAGTTGGTTATATAGCTCTCACGAACTTGATGCACAACTCTATTTTTATTGCATAAATAAAACATGACCCATTGTGATTAATAATATGATGCTAGTGGCTTGATAAATGTCCGAGGTTGGGAGTTAGCCCATATGTGTTGTCACATGCAAAGCTTTCAACATGCTCCTTCATCTCATTTAGTTGATATCATGTACTTTTGTTTATGGATGCCTATCATGGTGAAATAAGGTGGAAATGAAGTAGTTTAAATGAGTTTGTATAAATGGTTAGAGAGACGCCTGGGCCGCTAATCTAAGCCATGCATCATTCATGGTGGAAATTTACTTACATGCTATGGTGAACCGTCTGTGATGCACCTTATAATAAAAAGCTATTCCAATGGTAAATAAAAAGGGTGTTGAGGTTGTTCATCTTGTTTGTTTGTCTTGTCATTTTGATATGGGCTTGTTCCATATCCTGGGACAAGAGGTACCCCAGTTGACGCTCTTGATGATACTATTATTACTTACAATGATATATAACTTGAACTTGCTTTGTTTCCTAAGTTGAGTAATCATGGTGTAGGTACTTGTATTCAAGGGGCATGAGACACCTAACCTTTACTTTATCAAGCACACTACTCATATTTGCTTTCACATTAAACTTTAATCATTCAAGATGCTATGATAGGGGTAATGAGAGCTTGACACCAAGAATTCCACATTGCAATCATTAACTTAAGTAGAAGAGTTTGGAAGTTAGATGAAACTTATGCATGCTTTACCTCTACTCACATATACATCTTTCCAAATGTCCACCTTTTATATTCAGATTTTCATCTACACTCTATGACCAATGTAGGATGTTCTTACTTATCATTATGCATACATGTGGTCCATATTACTATCTTCTATGTTACACTTTGTGAACTATCATTGAACATCCTTATTGAATACTTGATATCACTTCATAAACTATTTTGCATATTGCTACTCCTTTGAAGAATGAATCATTTGACTCTATGTAGCAGTAGCAATCATCTTTGATATTCATTGTTAGTGCTATATTGCAAATCCCATGTTAGTTTTATCACCTTCATACTCGAGGACGAGTATTGGTTAAGCTTGGGGATGTTGATGCATGTAAAATGCATACATGAACTTTGCACTATATCACTCATATTCCAATCATATTTGCATCATATAAGGGTTATACCACTGTTATTTAATGATTTTAGGAAATAAAATAATTGTTTCCTATTTTTATGGAATTAACCCTGCGCAGGCAGAAAACCCATTCTTTCCTTTTTGTTTCAGGGACCTAAACGACGTCATAAAAATCTGAAAAATACAGGCGTCATTATTTTGGAAGGAGGAAGACGTAGGAGCGAAGGAATCAAGCAAACGGAGACCGGATGGCCAAAAGGGGGTGGCCCACGCGGCCACTATACCTGACCGCGTGGGGCCCACCAACTTGGCCCTCGAGGCTCTGCAGCCGTCAATCTTTTCTCCACCGCCTTCGTCTTGACCTAAAAATGCCTATAAAAGAAGTCCCACAGAGTTCTCGAAAATAAGCTCCGCCATATCACAGAAACACGAAAACGAAGATCTGGAGCTGCAGATTGGAGGGGGAAAACTCCTGCGGGGCGCTGCCAGGGTGGTCTCCACCTTCTCCAACGACTTCTCCACCGTCTCCATGATGAAGAGGGAGTAGTCCACCCTCTGGACTATGGGTTTGTGGTGGTAACTTATGTATCTCTCCTCTCTTTGAGCTTCACTAATTAGTACCGTATAAGTTGCTGAACATGATTACGGTCATCTATGTAATTTTTATGGTGAATATTGTGGTATGAGATGATTTGTTATGCATTTACTATTGTGTTGGAACTTTTATGACTTGTCATACTTTGATAGAATATTGTTCTTTAATAAGTATGATGTATGTGGGTACGGGATGGCCGATGTGACTGTAACAGCCCAAAATTCAGAATCTAAAAACCCGAATAAAATTTCCACTTTTTGTTTGCATTGCATCATGGCATACTCATTTAAATTGCTAAAGTTAATTAAGGCAACACTTGGAAATTAAAACAAAGGAAGCAAAACCCTTCCCAAGTTTTTCCAATCAAATATTTTACTCAACTTGGCAGAACAAATAATTCTTGAGTTTCCAAATTGTCCAGGAAGTTCCAAGAATGCATATTATAAATATTTGTCTTGCCAAGCAAGGAAATGAAATCGAGAATCCAAAATTGGTTTAATTCAATTCTATTTTTGAAACCAAGTTAAACTTTCCCAAAATTCAAACTAAAATCATGGGGAGCTTCAATATTATTGTGAGAGTCTCCATGAATATTTTCATAATTTATAAAAATGTTTAAGTACCTCTTTTAAATGATCTAAACCTGCTGTTCTAAAATGTTTCTAAAAAGAAAAGCATAAAGGACCTAATGGTAAATGATAAAAGAAGTGCAGGGGCTTCGTTGCAATTCGCGTCTTCTTCCTGTAGCCATGGCACTGGCGCCACAGCGCCGTGGCCAGGCCGTCGAGCTCCATGTCGCGCCCGGGCCCCCCCTCCTCTGCTCTACCTGCAAGGAGACCGAGCCCCCACGACGCCCACCTGCTCCCTTTTCCCCACCTCTCTCTCTCGTTCCCTCGCTCTCCTTGCTTCCCCACCACGGCCGAGCCGCCATGGCCGTAGCCGACGCATCGCCACCGCTGCCGGCCTTCCGGACGAAGCCGAGACCGCCGTGAGCTCCGCCGTGCCGTGCTCTTCATTCACGCCGCAGGAATCGAGCCGTGACCCCGCCAATCGACCGCAATCGCCGCCGCCGTTCGTTTTATTCTTCGACCACGGCCGCCGCCGTCGCCGACGCAACGCCGCCGTTTCCGGCCGCCCCAAGAAGTGTGAAGGCCGCCAATCTCTTCGCCGTGACCTCCTCTACTTTCCTGCCAACGGAATCGAGCCGAGGCACAAGGAGTTGCCGCCGCCGTGCTCGTCTTCGTGAACTCCGACCGAAGCTCCGCCCCCGCAAGTCGCCGTCGCTCCGGTCCATCCTCGACCTTCTCCATCCCAGACGAGCTCGAGCACGCGTTGAGGGTGAGCTCCCCATGCCCTCCGTGCCCTCCCCTCTCCCCTAGCGCTCGGTGTCCTCACCCTCTGCGTCGCCGTCGCACACAAGTCGCCGTCGCCGCGAGGAGTGCAGTGCGTCGGATAATCCGATTGGAGTAAACATCGGAATATCCGAAGTACTCCAGTGTTAGTTTAATTTTGGTCCTTAGCCAATTTCAGCCCTTCTGGCTCAATCGGATATTCCGGTTCTTCCAAATTCGGAAAATCCGAATAAATGTAGTACCTCCCAAACTTTGGTCCTTAGCCATTTTCGAATCTGCAGTCCGATCGGATATTCCGAGTACAAATCGAACCGGATATTCCGGTGGAGTGCAGTACTATTTTTAAATTCGTTTTCACCTCTTTCTTTTGGAATTGCTTAAGTATTTCTCTTGTTGTTTTAAATAACTTGTTAAAGGCAATTAGTTAAAAGAGGAAAGAAAAGAAATAAAAGAACCTATTAAAAATAGTAATTTATAAAATTAATAACTCTTTACCCGGACATCCTAAAAATGTGTTCTTTATACCGAAATGCCCAGAAAAACATGAACTATCCAAAATCATCATCATCATGCATACTTGCTCACACTTACAATGATGTACCTCTAGTAGTACTATACTCACTAAGTTAAATGTGGGGTACCTCTCTTCCCGAGTTAAAGTAGATATCGCCGTTCCCCATTTTAAATTGCTAGATCGCCTATGTTAAGTGCCGTGCATTAAAATGTCATATCATCATTTTTGTATGCATAGCACAAATGCCATGTGTTGATTGTTGTTTCTTTTCCGGTGTTGTTTGTGCTTCGGTAGATCGAGGAGTTGAGGTGCAACCACAATTCTTCGACGGTTCTTACTACCTTTCGTATCAACAAGGCAAGCGTAATCCCCCCTCTGAGCATATCTTATCCTATTTTCCGCAATTATTTTTTCCACTATAATATTGCATGCGGTTCTAAATGTCTTTTGCCTGGATTAGAGTATCCTACTAGTTGCATTAGAATCCTGTTGCCAATACCTGTTTTACCTTCCTATTACCATAGGTTTGTATTGTTGGCCATGAAATACTTACTATGCTATGCAAGTGCTTAGCCATGCCTAGTGAAATGCCTAGTTGTACTAGGGATGGTGAATGCTGGAAACAGGTGTTAACTTGTGACAGTGATGTGATGGTGGAGAATTGTGGAGGTGGATAATAAAATGCTAAGAAGGTGGGGATGAGAGGCCACATGGAATGTGGTGGGTTGTCTCGTTCTTGCCGCCTAGGTGCGAGTTCTGTACCTCCTGAACCAAGACTGAGCGTGCAACCATGCGTGAGGCCTATGCAATTGCAGGAACCCTCATAGACTAAATAACTCGAGCGGAGCTAGCCAGGGTCCTCTAGTTCGGGCTTCCATTTGCGCGTGCGTGATGGTGTTGAACTGAGATGAGGATGGTGGTGTTAGGAAAATAAGTGGCCGTGGGGCGGGGTGTGGTGATCCTGGCAGTCCTACCGCCACTGATGATCCTGGAAAGTCCTTAACGGGGGAGAAGTCGACACCGTTCCCACCCAGCCGGCTTTCCAAGGAAGAGAGCTAATGCGCAGGTAATGGGCCGGGCGGTACGCGTGGCAAACATTTGTACACCCCTGCAGGGTTAAATCTTTTCGAAAAGCCGTGTCCACGGTTACGGACGACTTGGGAATGGACGATGATCATAGAATAACTTAAACGGAATGATTAAAAACTGGGTACTAGAGGTACCAATTTCACGAATGTAAGGTTGACTTCCTCGAGGGTGATTCGGGGAGGTGCCTATGATGAACAGGTACAATGATGTGATGGTGACGTTGGTGATGTTTGAGAAGGGTGATCTCAAAGAAAAGAGTTACTTCTTACCCCTCTTTGAAAATGTTCTAATAGTCGATGCCTTTGAGTTATGTTTTCATAAATAAAATCAGCTTTATGCAAAACAGCCATAAAACCTTGAAAGCTAATCATCGAGCATATATTAGCTCCTAATCTTGCGAGTTCGTCGAACTCAACGTCTTTGCTTTTGTTTCAGAGGAGGACTTCACCGACTTCGAAGGTGGGTTCTTTGTGGACGTCGACGAGTAGTCTGGGGTTCCCAGGTGGCAGCTTGGGACATCCCGGAACAGCTGGCGCTGGATGTTTATCTGCAGGCCTCTTAGGCCATATGATGGTTCTTGTTGTTTAGAACAACACACTTCGCTTCCGCATGTTGTAATGTTGGGTCTGTGACCTCTGTTTGTCATTTGCTATCTTTCTCTGTATAAGAGTTGAACTATATGATTTTTGTGTCGTAGAGTCTGTGATGTGCCAGTTGTTCCACAAGTCTTGATCTTACTATTATGCCTTGAGGGTTGCGCCCGTGTTAAGGCATCAATCGGGGTGTTGCGTTGTCTGGAGTGAGGTGTACCCAGCAACGCCTGCCAAAGGTTTTGGCCGGGGATTGGTAAACCCGTAACCTCCGCTTGTATCGCTTAACCGGTGACACGCAGCATCACTGTATAACAGTCGGGTCAGGGCGCCACAAGTTGGTATCAGAGCAGTACTGCTTGTAGGAAACCCTTCTACTGGTCGATGTTGAGTCTAGTGTTTGTGAAAATATTTTTAACCTAAAAATGAGTTGTGAAAACCATCTTAGGATTCTTTTTACTCCTTATCTGGTTACCCTCTAATCTCGGAGCAATCTTACCTCGATTTGAGTTAAAAGTTTTCACTTCTCACCTACTGCTTCAAATGATTAGGATCTCGCGGTTGGGTTCTACCTTGCGTGTTATGTGCCCAGTTGCTCCCGTCGCGCTACAATCCGAAGCTTCATGTGCCGAGAAACCATCTGGAGTACGACGAAAATTCCCATCAACTCAGTTGTTTACGGACCCTTGTATTCCTATCAAGTTTAATCTCTTAAATCCTTTCTTTTGGGTTCTAACCCAAGGACTTGAACATAAGGTCCCGGATTGTGCCAACTAGGGTGTGTTAAGTTGTGATTTCTTAACTCTCGCTAGTAGCACATGATGCTGATCTTCAACCCAAGTCTTTTCCGTGGTCTGTGTGGTAAATGGTCGAACATTAATGTACCACCCCTCAGCTGGCTATGTAACTTCCTCTCTCCCTCAGCCTTGTTTTAGGTTCTGTCTTGGAACCATCGGGGTTACAGCCAGGATTCTTCTAGCACGTCTCCCAACTCTGTTCGTGATTCTACTACATCTCTCCTTTTCGGGCATGGTTATCACAATTGAGTAATAACCGGTGCATCTTCAACATCTTAGGATTTCTCCTGAGCAAGTTTCTTACTCTGATCCGCTTTCCGACCTTTGTCTGTCAGTTGACAATAAAGTTCTATCGAGTATTGGTATGTTCCGATGCCAGTCACTCTCTGGATCCGGCAAAATTCTTTCCCCTTTGTCTTGTTAGAAGGAATGAGCTCTCGTATCCTGTCCACTCCTCGGCTCAAGTCAAAGTAATGAAATCCACCGAATACGGGCTTTGTCTAATTTTTGTTCTGCTCCACCTTAGAGTGTCACACTCTTTTATATCAAAGTATCGTGCTTAACATCATGATCCTCTTGATGAAGTGATGCTCGCACACTGTGTTACTCTCCGCGTTCCGAGTGACTTGTTACTCGAGAATGATAAGTAGTGAGCAAGGATGTGGCTATCGGATATTCTCAGCAGTTCTTACTGCGCTGAAATCCAAGGACATTCCTTGTCCTCCTCAGCATGATTGGTTAACCGATCAAGAAGTTGAGTTTGACAGTGCTACCAAGTCCGTTGGCTTTGGTGCACTCCCTCGGTCAAAGAGCTAGGTTCACGCCGAAGCTCCCTAGACCACCTCGTTGTGCCTTGAAAGGCATGATCCTCTCTCGAACTCAAGATCCACCGTTACGTCATGATATCCTATATGGGGATCGTGATATCCTGTAGGTCTTTCCAGAAGTATCGCCAGGTTGTCGCCTGTCCAAGCTCAACATCACGGACAACTCTTTTCTCCGAGAAGAGTTGAGCTCATTAGTAAGCTGGTTCTCTGAACAACTCCCTTCCCCAAGAAAATCGTGCTGGATGTCCAGTATTATTTGGTTGAGCTTAAACAACTTGGAGAGCCGAAAGACAAGAGCTCTATCCCGATATAGTTCCTCCTCGAAGGGATGTCTAGTCTGTCCGTGTTGAAGCTAGGTGGTATCTCCTCTGTGGATATGCTATCCTAAATTTTTTGATTTGATTTGGGCTATCGTCAAATCAAACTCAGACTAACACATTCAGTAGGTTAAACTCAGATTAGAAAGATGATAGTCTGACCAATACTTATGCCTAGTTCTGGTGAAATATGAGTATACAGACTTGGAGTACTTGGATAAGTTTGTTGTTGAGCCCATCAACTACCTTCTTATCTTCTCCTTGTTTGAGGAAATTTATATTGGATACTGGGCGTTAGCATTGGAAAATTGTTGGAACTAACTTTGTGTCTTCCCAAGGTATGTGCTCTGGAAGTTAGAAGCGACTTTCCCTTGGTTCACGTGCAATTACTGAAAGATGTCGCCGTGGATCTGAGTGAATTGTCTGGTTCCCTCCGAATCATTTCAACTCGATCGTGCATGTGTAGAATATTCTCGGAATGGTATGTTGTTACCTCCATTCCTTCGGAATTTCACCTATGCATCCAAGCCATTGATTGAATTGTTCCAGACAGAGAGAAAGTCTAAGAACTTCTTCGTCTTCTTTGGTGTTTCCCCACAAGGACTAAATCGTGTCTCGTTGCAAGTAATCCATGTAGGTGCAGATGTCTTTTGACAAGTTGCTAATATGTGGGTTCCGCAATCTTGTTCCTCCTTTGGAGTTGGACGTTCTAGTCTGACTTATAGGGATTCTAGCAATGGTAATCCATTGGTATCCTCTGCAAGACTTCCTATTCATGTTTGTCGAGTCTGAAGTATCTCTACACCTAACCATGTCTGAATCTCAATCAGAAACGATGGTTGGTGATCCTCAAGAAGCTTGACCTCGATGTCTATAACATTAAGAAGTTCTCTCGATACTAACATTCTCGGAGTTTCTAAAGTTCTCTTGGTCCATCTTCATGATCCTTCTCCTGTGGTTTGAAATGCTCCTCCGCAAGGAAGGTTCTACCTAAGTTGCCTAGTAGAGGTTACCTCTTTATCTGTCGGAATCTTGTTTTAACGTTTTTTTCCTCGGAGTCTTAAGGCCTTGTGCAAAGTTCATATTCTCAACCTTTTGAGGAACAATTGTCTGCCAACCGAAAACTTCTTATCAATCTCCCGTCACCCGCATGTGTCTCCTAACTGTCAAATCACGGGATACTTGAAATCCCATTCGAACATTCTACTAGGAGGTACTCGGTCGTTGTATCTTCCCTAAGATCCATCTTTTCGGTGAGGTTCCCTTCTTTTCCTATGGTGTACTTGTTAGTGACCTCGAAGTGAAGTCGGTGAAGATCTTCATGATGCCTTTGATCAACCTCTTCAAGAAAGAAGCCACCTGAAGTGAGAAGATCGCGTAGTGCCGTTGTAACCCTCTTCCCTCTTTCCTACTCTAAGAATCTCGGGACGAGATTCCTGTAAGGAGGGTAGAATTGTAACAGCCCAAAGTTCAGAATCTAAAAACCCGAATAAAATTTCCACTTTTTGTTTGCATTGCATCATGGCATACTCATTTAAATTGCTAAAGTTAATTAAGGCAACACTTGGAAATTAAAACAAAGGAAGCAAAACCCTTCCCAAGTTTTTCCAATCAAATATTTTACTCAACTTGGCAGAACAAATAATTCTTGAGTTTCCAAATTGTCCAGGAAGTTCCAAGAATGCATATTATAAATATTTGTCTTGCCAAGCAAGGAAATGAAATCGAGAATCCAAAATTGGTTTAATTCAATTCTATTTTTGAAACCAAGTTAAACTTTCCCAAAATTCAAACTAAAATCATGGGGAGCTTCAATATTATTGTGAGAGTCTCCATGAATATTTTCATAATTTATAAAAATGTTTAAGTACCTCTTTTAAATGATCTAAACCTGCTGTTCTAAAAGGTTTCTAAAAAGAAAAGCATAAAGGACCTAATGGTAAATGATAAAAGAAGTGTAGGGGCTTCGTTGCAATTCGCGTCTTCTTCCTGTAGCCATGGCACTGGCGCCACAGCGCCGTGGCCAGGCCGTCGAGCTCCATGTCGCGCCCGGGCCCCCCCTCCTCTGCTCTACCTGCAAGGAGACCGAGCCCCCACGACGCCCACCTGCTCCCTTTTCCCCACCTCTCTCTCTCTCTCGTTCCCTCGCTCTCCTTGCTTCCCCACCACGGCCGAGCCGCCATGGCCGTAGCCGACGCATCGCCGCCACTGCCGGCCTTCCGGACGAAGCCGAGACCGCCGTGAGCTCCGCCGTGCCGTGCTCTTCATCCACGCCGCAGGAATCGAGCCGTGACCCTGCCAATCGACCGCAATCGCCGCCGCCGTTCGTTTTATTCTTCGACCACGGCCGCCGCCGTCGCCGACGCAACGCCGCCGTTTCCGGCCGCCCCAAGAAGTGTGAAGGCCGCCAATCTCTTCGCCGTGACCTCCTCTACTTTCCTGCCAACGGAATCGAGCCGAGGCACAAGGAGTTGCCGCCGCCGTGCTCGTCTTCGTGAACTCCGACCGAAGCTCCGCCCCCGCAAGTCGCCGTCGCTCCGGTCCATCCTCGACCTTCTCCATCCCAGACGAGCTCGAGCACGCGTTGAGGGTGAGCTCCCCATGCCCTCCGTGCCCTCCCCTCTCCCCTAGCGCTCGGTGTCCTCACCCTCTGCGTCGCCGTCGCACACAAGTCGCCGTCGCCGCGAGGAGTGCAGTGCGTCGGATAATCCGATTGGAGTAAACATCGGAATATCCGAAGTACTCCAGTGTTAGTTTAATTTTGGTCCTTAGCCAATTTCAGCCCTTCTGGCTCAATCGGATATTCCGGTTCTTCCAAATTCGGAAAATCCGAATAAATGCAGTACCTCCCAAACTTTGGTCCTTAGCCATTTTCGAATCTGCAGTCCGATCGGATATTCCGAGTACAAATCGAACCGGATATTCCGGTGGAGTGCAGTACTGTTTTTAAATTCGTTTTCACCTCTTTCTTTTGGAATTGCTTAAGTATTTCTCTTGTTGTTTTAAATAACTTGTTAAAGGCAATTAGTTAAAAGAGGAAAGAAAAGAAATAAAAGAACCTATTAAAATAGTAATTTATAAAATTAATAACTCTTTACCCGGACATCCGAAAAATGTGTTCTTTATACCGAAATGCCCAGAAAAACATGAACTATCCAAAATCATCATCATCATGCATACTTGCTCACACTTACAATGATGTACCTCTAGTAGTACTATACTCACTAAGTTAAATGTGGGGTACCTCTCTTCCCGAGTTAAAGTAGATATCGCCGTACCCCATTTTAAATTGCTAGATCGCCTATGTTAAGTGCCGTGCATTAAAATGTCATATCATCATTTTTGTATGCATAGCACAAATGCCATGTGTTGATTGTTGTTTCTTTTCCGGTGTTGTTTGTGCTTCGGTAGATCGAGGAGTTGAGGTGCAACCACAATTCTTCGACGGTTCTTACTACCTTTCGTATCAACAAGGCAAGCGTAGTCCCCCTCTGAGCATATCTTATCCTATTTTCCGCAATTATTTTCTCCACTATAATATTGCATGCGGTTCTAAATGTCTTTTGCCCGGATTAGAGTATCCTACTAGTTGCATTAGAATCATGTTGCCAATACCTGTTTTACCTTCCTATTACCATAGGTTTGTATTGTTGGCCATGAAATACTTACTATGCTATGCAAGTGCTTAGCCATGCCTAGTGAAATGCCTAGTTGTACTAGGGATGGTGAATGCTGGAAACAGGTGTTAACTTGTGACAGTGATGTGATGGTGGAGAATTGTGGAGGTGGATAATAAAATGCTAAGAAGGTGGGGATGAGAGGCCACATGGAATGTGGTGGGTTGTCTCGTTCTTGCCGCCTAGGTGCGAGTTCTGTACCTCCTGAACCAAGACTGAGCGTGCAACCATGCGTGAGGCCTATGCAATTGCAGGAACCCTCATAGACTAAATAACTCGAGCGGAGCTAGCCAGGGTCCTCTAGTTCGGGCTTCCATTTGCGCGTGCGTGATGGTGTTGAACTGAGATGAGGATGGTGGTGTTAGGAAAATAAGTGGCCGTGGGGCGGGGTGTGGTGATCCTGGCAGTCCTACCGCCACTGATGATCCTGGAAAGTCCTTAACGGGGGAGAAGTCGACACCGTTCCCACCCAGCCGGCTTTCCAAGGAAGAGAGCTAATGCGCAGGTAATGGGCCGGGCGGTACACGTGGCAAACATTTGTACACCCCTGCAGGGTTAAATCTTTTCGAAAAGCCGTGTCCACGGTTACGGACGACTTGGGAATGGACGATGATCATAGAATAACTTAAACGGAATGATTAAAAACTAGGTACTAGAGGTACCAATTTCACGAATGTAAGGTTGACTTCCTCGAGGGTGATTCGGGGAGGTGCCTATGTTGAACAGGTACAATGATGTGATGGTGATGTTGGTGATGTTTGAGAAGGGTGATCTCAAAGAAAAGAGTTACTTCTTACCCCTCTTTGAAAATGTTCTAATAGTCGATGCCTTTGAGTTATGTTTTCATAAATAAAATCAGCTTTATGCAAAACAGCCATAAAACCTTGAAAGCTAATCATCGAGCATATATTAGCTCCTAATCTTGCGAGTTCGTCGAACTCAACGTCTTTGCTTTTGTTTCAGAGGAGGACTTCACCGACTTCGAAGGTGGGTTCTTGGTGGACGTCGACGAGTAGTCTGGGTTCCCAGGTGGCAGTTTGGGACATCCCGGAACAGCTGGCGCTGGATGTTTATCTGCAGGCCTCTTAGGCCATATGATGGTTCTTGTTGTTTAGAACAACACACTTCGCTTCCGCATGTTGTAATGTTGGGTCTGTGACCTCTGTTTGTCATTTGCTATCTTTCTCTGTATAAGAATTGAACTATATGATTTTTGTGTCGTAGAGTCTGTGATGTGCCAGTTGTTCCACAAGTCTTGATCTTACTATTATGCCTTGAGGGTTGCGCCCGTGTTAAGGCATCAATCGGGGTGTTGCGTTGTCTGGAGTGAGGTGTACCCAGCAACGCCTGCCAAAGGTTTTGGCCGGGGATTGGTAAACCCGTAACCTCCGCTTGTATCGCTTAACCGGTGACACGCAGCATCACTGTATAACAGTCGGGTCAGGGCGCCACAGTGACCCGGCATAGGTATTGAGTGACACAGTACCGCCCAACATCCTTTATCTGGCGGTAAAAAGGAAGAGTATGATGTGGGAGTGACAGCAACCACGCTAGCCTTACGAGGGTGACCTAGCAACACAAATGAGTACTTCTTTCAACTATGTGTTTTCGGACATATAGCCGTCATTAAAAGCTACCATTAAAACATGACAATTGTGTGTACTTTATCTATAACACGATACTCACCGTAGATGAGAGAGAGGATTAAGTGAACCCATGAACCCATGTCCATTGTTCCTATAAGAGAAAACCTTTGTCTTGTCCTCTTGCATTGAAGAGGATTGGGACACTTTTACATTCTTGCTTGGTTACATTAAACTTCCATCCATCAAATCAACCACCTTGTTCTTTAAACTTGTTTAGTGTATAATCAACTAAAACTTGTGACACTTTAGTTGTAGGGAATAGATAACTTTTCCTTCTTGCTCCTGCGGATCGATACCTTACTTCCACATTGAGAGGTGCTATAGTGATCCCCTGCTCTTGGGGGTAATCAATGGCCAGCGCTACGAGCGGGCGGGTGGGGGGGAGCAGGCCAGGCTAGCGCTGGCGACCACTTTCCTAGGCTCGCCAGCGGCGTAAGCAGTAGCCCCGGCGAACATACGTTGTTTGCCAGCGGTACCTACATAGCACTGGCGACATGGTGTTGTCGCCAGCGGTTAACCATGTGCGCGACCGCGCGCCGCGCAGGCAGCGGGTTAGCGCTGGCGAACCCGGGTGTTTGTTCGCCAGCGCTAACCTGGGAAGAGCAATAAGTGAGCCGCTAGCCACCTACCACCCCACCTACCACCTCACTCACTTATTTCTCTTTACTAACTCGAACTTTCCCCATTTCTTGCCAATTTTCCCCATCAAATACTCTCATTTTAGCCAATAAAAAGTAATGTATTTAATAGATCCAACCAAATCTTCCACTCATATTCACTTCTACCAAGTAGTTTTCCCTTTTATCTCCCTAGATCTACATCTCACACTCTAGATCTACTTCTCACATTCTAGATCTACATCGCGGCTTCGACAAGTTTACAATTAACACAGGTAGTTGGCTACCTAAATTAAAAATATTCTTATGATTATGTGTCATGAGAATGATGAAATGGAGTATAAATATGAAGTATTGTGTGATTGTGTTGTGAGATGATAAAAGGAGTACAATGTGAGACTTTTATGTTTATGATGTCGGAATGCGATCGACATTTGTCGATGAATTTGTAGGTACCCCATGAGGCCCTTGAGATTGCCGGAACGTCGATTAACTTCCGTTCCGGCAAATTCAGGCACTCCATATATGTCCTATTTTTAGCAAAGGTCATGCCTTGCTAAAAATAGGAGGTGTGTCGTGTCAATTGCGAAATATTTATATTTATATATAATAGCATTATTTACATTGTGCAGGCGACAAAATGGTCATGATGAGTGAAAGTGTTGTGAATAAATACTTGAGACACGCGACAGAAGACATGCTAGAAAGTGGCCACCAAACAATAAGATGTCCTTGTCGGCAATGCAAACTTGTGGGTGTCCTCAACCCCTTTACCGGATATTTGATGAATCACCTGCTAATGCGTGGTTTCATGGATGGCCACATTAAGTGGATAGATGATGAGGATGATGAAATCCCGAGGGGAAATGATCAGGATGATCATCAAGGGCATGAAAACAATAATAACGACGTGTTGCAAGAAGGCGAAGAGTTTGATGATGATGTGCATGGTGAAGGAGATGCGGAAGAACATGTGACCAAAGACGAGGAGACGCAAACGCTAACTGAAATCCTGCAGGACCCTCACCTGAAAGAACTGCTTCTCAGAAACTCTCAGCAATCTAAGCTAGCGGAACTGGAGATAAACTCGAATACTCAGTTGTACCCAGGTTGCGGGGATAAGGCGTCCCGCTTGAAAGTAGCGCTCGATATTCTGCAGATGAAGTCAAGACACAAATGGAGCGACAAAAGCGTCAACGCTTTGCTGGATTACTGGCACGGTATCCTTCCGGACGGCAACACTTGTCCTAAGAGTTGTGACGAGGCCAAGAAAATCGTGTGCCCCTTTGATTTACCGCACCAGAAATTCCATGTGTGCATCAACGACTGTTACATCTATCGAGAAGATGATAAGGATAAAACGAAATGTCCGGTGTGCGATACAAGCAAGGGACGAAGAAAGCTCCTCGAAAAGTGGTATGGTACTTTCCTCTCATTCCACGTCTGTAGCGGTATTTCGCTGACCGAAAGGAAGCAAAGCTCATGCGATGGCATGCGGAGAGGAAGAAGAAATTGCTGAAGAGGAAAAAAAAAAGATCCAAAGCGGAGTGAAAAGGTAAAGCTAACACACCCTTCAAACGCTAGCTAGTATAGAAATTTTGCGGCAGATGCAAGGAACATCAGGTTGGGTGTGAGCACAGACGGACTCAATCCATTTGGTAACCAGAGCAGCACACATAGCACATGGCCCGTGTTTGTATGGATATACAACCTCCCACCCTGGTTATGCATGAAGAGGAAATATATTCACATGAGCATGCTAATTCAAGGTCCGAAACAACCTGACAACGACATCAATCTGTATCAAAAGCTATTAAAAGATGAGCTAGACACATTATGGGCTGATGAAGGCGTTAGGACATGGGACGCCTACGCAGAAGAATATTTCGATATGAGAGCTGCCTTGCTCTGTACGGTGCACGACTTACTCGGCTACGGATACGTCGCAGGCCACGTGTGCCACGGACATAATGGATGCGTCAGGTGCATGGATGACCCGATGTTCCACCAGCTTCAAAGAGATCCAAGGTCCTCGAAAACCGTGTTTATAGGCCATCGAAGCTGGCTACACAGTGCATACCCGTGGAGAAGACGTGGAGATCTTTTCAATGGTAAAGATGAGCTCCGGGGACCTCCCCGTAAGAAGAGCCGCGAAGAAATCGGTGAGTTGCTGAAAAAATGGGAAGAGTGCCCTGAGCCGGGGAAGAAGAGAAAGGCGTCTGAACCACTCCTAGGTGTATGGAAGACGAGGTCCGTGTTTTGGGACTTGCCGTACTAAAAAATCCTCCGTACGCCGAATTGTCTTGATCTAATGCATATCTCTAAGAATGTGTTCGAGAGTTTGTTTGGCACTGTGCTTAACATGGTGATAACCCCCAAGAGCAGGGGATCACTGTAGCACCTCTCAATGTGGAAGTAAGGTATCGATCCACAGGAGCAAGAAGGAAAAGTTATCTATTCTCTACAACTAAAGTGTCACAAGTTTTAGTTGATTATGCATTAAACAAGCTTAATAAACAAGGTGGTTGATTTGATGGATGGAAGTTTAATGTAACAAAACAAGAATATAAAAGTGTCCCAATCCTCTTTAATGCAAGAGGACAAGACAAAGGTTTTCTCTTATAGGAACAATGGACATGGTTCATGGGTTCACTTAATCCCCTCTCTCTCATCTACGGTGAATATCATGTTATAGATAAAGTACACACAATTGTCATGTTTTAATGGTAGCTTTTATGATGGCTATATGTCCTAAAACATATAGTTGAAGGAAATACTCATTTGTGTGATATGTCACCCCCGTAAGGCTAGCATGGTTGTTGTCACTCCCACATCATACTCTTTCTTTTTACCCCCAGATAAAGGATGTTGGGAGGTACTGTGTCACTCAATACCTATGCCGTGTCACATCGGCCATCCCATACCCACATACATCATACTTCTTAAAGAACAATATTCTATCAAAGTATGACAAGTCATAAAAGTTCAAACACAACAGTAAATGCATAACAAATCATCTCATACCACAATATCCACCATAAGAATTACATAGATGACCGTAATCATGTTCAGCAGCTCATACGGTACTAATTAGTGAAGCTCAAAGAGAGGAGAGATACATAAGTTACCACCACAAACCCATAGTCCAAAGGGTGGACTACTCCCCCTTCATCATGGAGACGGTGGAGAAGTCGCTGGAGAAGGTGGAGACCACCCCGGCAGAGCCCCGTCGGAGTTTTCTCCTTCCAATCTGCAGCTCCAGATCTCTCTTTCGGTGTTTCTGTGTTTCGGCGGCGCTTGTTTTCGAGAACGCCGTGGGACTTCTTTTATAGGCGTTTTTAGGTCAAGACGAAGGCGGTGGAGAAAAGATCGACGGCTGCGGAGCCTCGAGGGCCAAGTTGGTGGGCCCACGTGGCCAGGTACAATCGCAGCGTGGGCCACCCCCTTTTGGCCCTCTGGCCTCCGTTTGCTTGATTCCTTCGCTCCTACGTCTTCCTCCTTCCAAAATAATGACGCCTGTATTTTTCCAGATTTTTATGACGTCGTTTAGGTCCCTGAAACATAAAAGAAAAGAAATAGGGTTTTCTGTCTACGCAGGGTTAATTCCATAAAAATAGGAAACAATTATTTTATTTCCTAAAATCATTAATTAATAGTGGTATAACCCTTATATGATGAAAATATGATTGGAATATGAGTGATATAGTGCAAAGTTCATGTATGCATTTTACATGCATCACATGGCGGAGAGGACGAAAGATGGGACGAAAGCAAGAAACGACCTGATACATCTTGGTATAAGGACATACCTTCATGGTGGCCGCCCGGACAATGATCAATCGACGGATGAGGAGACAGACGGCCGCAAGGCTAAAAGAGTTAAGAGGAATGACTATTACTGCCCACCCTCCTGCTTCACTCTAAGTCCGAAGGAGGTTGAACAACTGATGAAGTGCCTTATAGGAGTTAAAGTGCCTTTTGGTTACTCAAGTCTGATAAGCAGATGGCTAGACCCACAGAAACAAAAGTTCAGCCGTATGAAGTCTCATGACTGTTATGTGATGATGACTCAGATATTCCCGGTCGCGATCCGAGGGATAATGGACAAGCACGTCCGTGAAACCCTTTTTCCGTCTATAACTTCTTCGACGTGATCTCTAAAAAGTCAATCACCGTGAAGAAACTCTCAAGGCTACAGGATGAGATCATTGTGATACTATGTGAGATTGAGATGTACTTCCCGCCTGCATTCTTCGACATATGTGTGCATCTGTTGGTCCATATCGTGGAGGATATCATCCATCTCGGTCCATTGTTCCAGCACAACATGATGGCATTCGAAAGGATGAATGGGGTCATCAAAGGATACGTTCGCAACAGGGCCCGTCCGGATGGAACTATCGTTCAGGGCTTTCTCACCGAAGAGTGCATCTCTTTCTGCACAAACTATCTAGACCTTGAGAACCCTGTTGGTTTGCCCGTAAACAAACACATTGGTAGACTAGATGGAGTAGGTCACAGAAATGGCAAGAGGGATATGCATGTGGATGACCCTCGTCGACGTACCGACTTTAACAGGGCAAACTTAGTAGCTCTCCAACACATTCAAATAGTGGATACTTGGGTGCAATGACACAAAAACATGATCGAAAAGAAGTACACTGACCAGGGAAGACAAAGAACCGATGGAGAAATAATCAAAGAGCACAACTCCTCTTACTTGCGTTGGTTCAAAGACGAGCTTGCCGTTCCACCAGTTGGTGAACTTTGTCCAGTCTTATACGCCTTGTCACGTGGCCCTGCCCCCAACCTCGCGACGTTTCAATCATATGATATAACGGGTTCACTTTCTGCACAGAGGAAAAGGACAAAACTTCTGATTATCAAAACTCCGGGGTAACAATGGAATCCTACACCGGTGACCAAAAGTTCAGATACTATGGAAGGATCAAGGATATTTGGGAGCTTAACTACTCTGGAGAAAAGGTGCCGATGTTTCGCGTCAGATGGGTTAGGTTATCGACCGTAAAAAAAGAAGGCAAGTATTTCACTACCATGGTTTTACCCGAAGCTGGCACTTCAACCGCCAACGTCACCGCGCAAAATGAGCCATGGGTATTGGTTAAGCACGTGTCTCAATGCTTCTTCATAGTCGACCCGTCAAAGCCTAGACGTGTTGTCGTGAGGAGAGGCCAAAGAAACATCATCGGAATGGATGGAGTCGCCTCTGAGGATGAGTTCGACAACTACGGCGACCCAAATATTGATGATGATGAGCCATACACGGCAAGAAGAGGCGCCACCACATTGCCCAGGCATGGTCTTCCATTCGAAAGAAGAAGTCACAATGTGGGGCTAAATTATTCGACCGCGACCAAAAAAGGCAAGAAGTTGAGCAAAAAACGCTGAGAAAGATAGAGACAATGTATCACTTTTGTATTTAATTAACTAGGGGCACACTAAAATCTTGTAATATTGATGATGTATATATATGTACCTCTCTTTTATTTGTCAGCTTTATAAATGTAAAAATAGAAACGAATAAAAGAAAACAGAAAAAAACAAATAAACCAACTCGCCCCCGCGCCCGCGCCTCTCTCCCCAAAATTCCCCAACTCGCCCCCGCGCCCGGCCGCGCTCGATCCAAATTGCTGCCCCAAATCGCCGCCGGCGACCTCCCCCGCCCATCCCTGTGCGCGGCCGGCGACCTCCCCTGCGTGGTGCTCCGCCCCATCTCCTCGCCGGCGACCTCCCCTGCGTGGTGCCCCACCTCATCTCCTCGCCGGCGACCTCCGCGGCATGGTGCCCATCCCTGCACGCGGCCGGCGACCTCCCCTGCGTGGTGCCCCGCCCATCTCCTCGCCGGCGATCTCCGCGGCGTGGTGCCCATCCCTGCGCGTGGCCGGCGACCTCCCTTGCGTGGTGCCCCGCCCCATCTCCTCGCTGGTGACCTCCGCGGCGTGGCGCCCCGCCCCATCTCCACGCCGGCGACCTCCACGGCGCAGCGCGTCCCGCCTTCGCCTCCTCCTCCTCCACTGCCTGGCCCGAGCGCCACCGCCTCCTCCTCCACACGGTACCTCCCCTGCCCAAGGTACACATTTTAGGGTTAGGTTAGATTTTAGTCTTGTAGATGCATTTTCTGTTGGAATGTTGTGCTACAACGACCATCGTGTCGTGGTGGTATGTGCTCCGACCATCGTGTCGTGGAGATGCCGGTTGGAGATTGTTATGGATATTTTTGTCGATGAATTTGCAGGTACCCCATGAGGCCCTTGAGATTGCCGGAACATCGATTAACTTCCTTTCCGGCAAATTCGGGTACTCCATATGTCCTTTTTTAGCAAAGGTCATGCCGAAATTTTTCGTGAATTTTGGCATGACTTTGCTAAAAAGGGACATATGGATTACCCGAAATTGTCGGAACGGACATTCCGGCAAAATTAGACTCATGGGTATCTTAGTACTTAATTAAGTGAATTTTTCCTATTATACTAAGTTCAACTTTTCTCGCTAGTTTGAACATGGCGGACAACGACGAGGCCGGGGGTTCTCATATAGAAGGCGATGATCCGATGAAGGCATTCATCGAGAAGGAACTCACAAATACCTTCAAATCCATGTTTCCTACCGTATGTGAGTTTGTTGGGACTTGGATGAAGGGAGGACAAGTAGGCCCTCCCCCATGATCGGCTATGGGTGCGGCGACTCTATCACCAATTTGGTGCCTATCTTGCCAAATCATGAGACGCTAGAAGATGCACCGGTGAACAAGCCTAAGAAGGCACGAAAAAGATACAACAAGAAACAAAAGTTGGAGGACTTCGCCAACCGACCAGAGGAGGGGACTGATTTCCGGTTTGTGGACAGGATACCCATCAAGAACTGGCATAAGATGCATCACTTGGGTAAATCGATCATGCCGGCAGATTGTGTCGAAAAGTTTAGAGGACATTTGTTGGACCTACATGAGGTTGTTGTTGTTATCGAGACGAAACTTCTCGAGCAACTAACTCCAACATATCCCCTTTTCATTGCAAAGGTACCAGACCAGTTGGGCTTTGTCAGGGTAGATGGCGCAAATCTGCTCTTTTTGTGATTTGATGATATCTTCTCAATGTTACATATGCTTCCGCTCCCCCCATCTATAGTCCGTCTTGTTGCGCTCGAAATGGCGCACCAAATCAAAATGGAGGATATCCCCGGCATCTTGATGGTTGACCCCTACTACATGCAAGAAATGTTCGTGAACAACCTTAAGGGTAGGAAATCCGCGACGCGTTATCTCCAAAAGCTCTTCCTCGACAATGCTTCGAGGAAGTTCTCATTTCTCTTGCCTTATTTTCCCGAGTAAGTCATGCCGACCTGTCATAACATGCTTCCGTAGATTTCCATCGTTGAATTTGCATCTACAATGGTGATTATTTGCACAGAAACAAACACGACACCCTAATCCACTTGGACATGGAACGCTTGGCTGCCTTGTATCTCGATAGCGGGGATCGCCATGAAGACAGGGCGGCGTCTAAGCGGGACTACACCAACATCAAGATTGTTCTGAATAATGCTCTCAACGGCTATGCCATGAAGGGTGGCCCAATTTTACTAACAAGAAAGACAGATGATGGAAGATTTAGATTCGCGCATAGAACGTATTTCCCCTGCATCAAGCAGGATTCAAGTAGTTGCATGGAGTCATGGTACCTCCTCCATCAAATGAGGTGGTTTTTAAAGTATCAACGACGAGGCCAATTTATTCGTCGTGATTTCAACGCATGGGTTGACAGACTAAAGGACTCCGCTGATTATGTTATCAGAGCTGAGTTCCGATACATTCAGAACATGATCGCGTGAATCATCATGTGTGATGTCCTAGATGTAGATGGACAATTCTACTACGGCTTACAACCACCAGATAATGCCGATATAGAAAGGCGCTTAAGCCGTGCGGGTGATCACAGGCCATTCAACTCGTTAAATGGTTATGAACCGTTTCCGTAGATATCAGAGAGAAGGTGCTCACATACCATTCTGTCATATGTACACAACTCGTTAGATGCATGCTTAGTTAATTTTTTGTTTGCTTTAATCTTTCTTCTCTCTTATGTACACAAATCTTTTTTCTTACAACTCTTATTTGACTTGTACTTTTATATGTGTCTTGTGTACAGAGAAATGGGGAAGTGGTATGTGGTGTACAAAGGTCATGTTCCTGGAGTCTATGAAGAGTGGGAAGACTGTAAAAAGCAAGTGAACGAGTTCAAAGGCAACAGCCACAAAAGCTACAAGACTAAAGCCGAGGCGGAAGCTAGGTATTCCAACCATCTACTTGAGGAAGAAAAGAAGAACTGGATGAAGTCCAACATCATCGTGAACAACCACAACATTTACGACAGTAAAGCGGAGACATAAGCTAGATACTTGCATCACCTGCTTGCGGAAGAGAGGAAGAACCGGATGAAGTCCAACTTCATCGTGATCCCCTTCTTACTCATCATTATTGTCATTCTCTTGTATAAGATTGTGGTTTAGATGACACTAGCTAAACTAGCTTCTCTCGTGTATGAAGCATTTGGGTACTTCGTCTAAATTTGGATACTTTGTCTAACTGTTCCGTTTGTAATGCATATGTGTGATGAACCTACTATTTAATTTGGCCTTTTATCTATTATTTGTGCTTCTCAATGTTCTATTTGAGTTGTTTATATTTCTTGTATCTGTATATACTGCTCATATACCTGTATATACGACATATATATACCACTGCAATAAAAAATAAAAATAAATAGCGCTGGCGAACCTGTAAGCTACCGCCGGCGGTCAAGGTCCTCCCACGCATCTGTACCGCTGACGAGCGGAGGACGTACCGCTGGCGGTCGTGCGCACCGCCAGTGCTGCGAGAACTACCTCTGGCGGTCGGGAGCCATGTTCGCCAGCGGAACAGTTTCGTACCGCTGGCGACACGGGGACGGCCAGCGGTAGAAACTACCACTGGCCATTTTGTACTGGCGAACCCGAATTCGCCAGCGGTAGGCTAAAAAAGGTCGCCAGCGGTAGGGGTTTCCCTACCAGTGACACATGCATATTTATAAATTGGTATGACACTCCTCCCAACCTTTGCTTACACAAGCCATGGCTAACCGAATCCTCGGGTGCCTTCCAACAATCACATACCATGGAGGAGTGCCTATTTGATAAAGTTTAACATTTTGGAATTTGCTTTTGATAAATCATTGGCAAACATGTGAAGAGAATTAACAGTTATAGTTGTAATTAATTGGGACTGGGCACCCCATTTGCCAGCTCTTTTTGCAAGTTATTGGATAAGCGGATGTATATGCCACTAGTCCATTGGTGAAAGTCTGTCATGAGTAAATGACAAGGTGATAGAGTAAACGCCACATACTTCCTCATGAGCTATAAAACATTGACACAAATAAGGAGTAATAAAGTTTTGAATAGTTTAAAGGTAGCACATGAAGTATTTACTTGGAATGGCAGGAAATACCACATAATAGGTAGTTATGGTGGACACAAATGGCATGGGTTTTGGCTCAAGGTTTGGATGCACGAGAAGCATTCCCTCTCAGTACAGAGTTTAGGCTAGCAAGGTTGTTTGAAGCAAACACAGATATCAACCGGTACAGCAAGACTTACATAAAAACATATTGCAAGCATTATAAGACTCTACACTGTCTTCCTTGTTGTTCAAACACTTTACCAGAAAATATCTAGACCTTAGAGATATCAAACATGCAAACCAAGTCTCAACAAGCTCTACGGTAGTTCTCCACTAATAGGCTTTAACTACATGATGCAAGAGCTTAAACATGATCTACTTGAGAGCTCAAAACAATTGCAAAGCATCAAATTATCCAAGACAATGATCTACAAGAATGAGTATGTCTTTTCAATATACCATCTACCACATGTAGCATTTTCTGTTTCCAACCAAACACCAATCAACTTATTTCAACACAAACTCTCCAAATAATACAACAATGAAACAAGAGAGTACTTCTCTACAAGAACTAACAGCTCTGAACAAGAGATGCATGAAAAACAGGAGCTAAAAGCATTGCAGTAGCTAGTAAGAATACTCAACAAATATAAGTGAAGAATACGAGTATTCACATGAAAAAGCGGAGCGTGTCTCTCTCCCACACAAGAATGCTAGGATCCAATTATTCAGAAAACAAAGCAAAAATAAAAGCACACAGACGCTCCAAGTAAAGCACATAAGATGTGAAAGAATTAAAATATAGTTTCACTAGAGATGACCTGATAAGTTGTTGATGAAGAAGGGGATGCCTTGGGCATCCCCAAGCTTAGACGCTTGAGTCTTCTTGAAATATGCTTGGTGACCACGGGGGCATCCCCAAGCTTAGGCTTTTCACTCTTCTTGATCATATCATCCTCCTCTCCTTGATCCTTGAAAACTTCCTTCACACCAAACTCAGAGTAATTCTCATTAGAGGGTTAGTGCATAATCAAAAATTCACATATTCTGTGATGACACAATCATCTCCAACACTTCTGGACATTAGCTACAGCCACTGATATTTTGTGGAGCAAAGAAATCCACTCAAACACAGTAAAAGAGAGAATGCAAATCAAAAGGCAGAATCTGTCAAAAACAGAACAGTCTGGAAAGACGAATTTTTTCGAGGCACTTAAGTTGCTCAGATGCAAAAGTCAAAACTAATGAAAGTTGCGTACATATATGAGGATCACGCCTGAATTTTTCAGAATTTTTAGATTTTTCTGGAGTGCGTACAGCTCAAAACGGTGGACAGCAAAAATCTGTCTCTGCGCAGAAATCCAAATCTAGCATCAACTTTCTATTAGAGGCTTTACTTGGCACAACAATGCAATAAAATAAAGATACAAAGGAGTTGTTACAGAAGTAAGCAAGCTCCTTGACTCAAAGAAAAAGAAAAATTGCAGAAATAAAAACATGGGTTGTCTCCCATAAGCGCTTTTCTTTAACGCCTTTCAGCTAGGCGCAGAAAGTGAAAATCAAGTGTTTCCAAGTGAAGAAGCATCCAAATCATAACTTGTTCTAATAATAGAATCAAAAGGCAACTTCATTCTCTTTCTAGGGAAGTGTTCCATACCTTTCTTGAGTGGGAATTGGTACCTAATTTCCTTCTTTCATATCAATAATGGCACCAACAGTTCTAAGAAAAGGTCTTCCCAAAACAATAGGACAAGATGCATTGCATTCGATGTCCATAACAACAAAATCAACGGGGACAAGGTTATTGTTAACCATAATAAGAACATCATCAACTCTCCCCAAAGGTTTCTTCATAGCATTATCAGCAAGATAAACATCCAAATAACAATGTTCCAAAGGTGGCAAATCAAGCATATCATAAAGTTTCTTAGGCATAACAGAAATGCTAGCACCAAGATCACATAAAGCATTACAATCAAAATCATTCACCTTCATCTTAATGATGGGCTCCCAACCATCTTCTAACTTCTAGGGATAGAAGCTTCATGTTTTAGTTTCTCTTCCCTAGCTTGTATGAGAGCATTTGTAATATGTTTTGTGAAAGCCATATTAATAGCACTAGCATTAGGACTTCTAGCTAGCTTTTGCAAGAACATAATTACTTCAGAAATATTACAATCATCAAAATCAAAATCATTATGATCAATGGTAAAGGAACCATTGTCTCCCATATTTCGAAAAATTTCAGCACTCTTATCAGGAACAGTTTCAGTGGTTTTGGGCAATTTTAAACGTTTTGCAGAGGTAGTAGAAACATTGCCAACACCAATTATGTTACCATTGATAGTAGGAGGCTTACTAGCATGTGAAACATTAGCATTACTAGTGGTGGTAATAGTACAAACTCTAGCTATACTATTCTCTTTTTCAATTTTATCCTCTCTTTCCCACCTAGCATGCAATTCAGCCAACATCCTAATATTGTTGTCAATTTTAACTTGGATAGCATTGGCAGTAGCAAAAGTCTTATTCTCTTTAACATCATTAGGCATAACTTTTAGTTTCAAAAGATCAACATCAAGAGAAAGGCTATCAACCTTAGAAGCAAGAACATCAATTTTACCAAGCTTTTCCTCAACAGTTTTTTAAAAGCATTTGTGTACTAATAAAATCCTTAAGCATGGCTTCAAGATCAGAGGAACACTCTATTATTGTGTAGGAATTACCATAGAATTGACATAACCATTACCACTATTTGAAGGATAAGGCTTATAATTGTTGCTACCAAAATTATTCCTATAAGCATTGTTGTTGAAGTTGTTGTTTTTAATGAAGTTCACATCAACATGCTCTTCTTGAGCAACCAATGAAGCTAAAGGAACATTATTTGGATCAACATGAGATTTACCATTCACAAGCATAGACATAATAACATCAATCTTATCACTCAAAGAAGAGGTTTCTTCAACAGAATTTACCTTCTTACCTTGAGGAGTCCTTTCGGTATGCCACTCGAAAGTTAATCATCATATCATCAAGAAGCTTTGTTGCAGCACCCAAAGTGATGGACATGAAGGTCCTCCAGCCGAATCCAACAAGTTCTTGAAGAAAAATTTAGTCCTGCATAAAAGGTTTGGATGATCATCCAAGCAGTCAGTCCATGGGTGGGACAATTCTTTACCAAAGATTTCATTCTTTCCCATGCTTGGGCAACATGTTCATTATCAAATTGCTTGAAATTCATAATGCTACTTCTCAAGGATATAATCTTAGCAGGAGGATAATATTTTCCAATGAAAGCATCTTTGCATTTAGTCCATGAATCAATACTATTTCTAGGCAAAGATAGCAACCATTCTTTAGCTCTTCCTCTCAAAGAGAAAGGAAATAATTTCAGTTTTATAATATCCCATCTATATCCTTATACTTTTGCATCTCACAAAGTTCAACAAAATTATTAAGATGGGCAGCAGCATCATCAGTACTAACACCAGAAAATTGCTCTTTCATAACAAGATTTAATAGAGCAGGTTTAATTTCATAAAAGTCTGCTTTAGAAGCAGGTGGAGCAATAGGAGTGCATATGAAATCATTATTATTTGTGCTAGTGAAGTCACACAACTTGGTGTTCTCAGGAGTACTCATTTTAGCAAAAAGAACACTAGGCCGAAATAACAAAATAAAAAAGTAACTAATTTTTTGTGTTTTTATAAAGAGAGCAAACAAGAAAAAAAAAAATAAACTAAGCAAGACAATAACAAAGTAAAGAGATTGGAAGTGAGAGACTCCCCTAACAGAAGGCTTGACCTCCCCGGCAATGGCGCCAGAAAAAGTGCTTGATGAGTGAAAGTCACACGTTCGTTGGGAACCCCAAGAGGAAGGTATGATGAGTGTAGTAGCAAGTTTTCCCTCAGTATGAAACCAAGGTTTAATCGGACCAGTAGGAGATCAAAGTCACTTCTGAAGGTTGTTGGTGAAGGAGTGTAGTGCGGCGCAACACCAGGGATTCCGGTGCCAACGTGGAACCTGCACAACACAATCAAGCTACTTTGCCCCAACTTAACAGTGAGGTTATCAATCTCACCGGCTTGCTGAAAACAAAGGATTAGACGTATAGTGTGGAAAATGATTTTTTTGCAGAGAATGAAAAAGAACAATGATTGCAGTAGGTTGTATTTCAGATGTAAAAGAATGGACCGGGGTCCACAGTTCACTAGTGGTGTCTCTCCATAATAAATAACTAACATGCTGGGTAAACAAATTACAGCTGGGCAATTGACAATATTAATAAGTGCATAACATGCATGTGCAAGTTGTGGTGTCTACTATGAGATTCATTTGGGCATTACGACAAAGTACATAGACCACTATCCAACATGCATTTGTGCCTAAATAGTCCACTTCAGGTTAGCGTCCGCACCCCTTCCAGTATTAAGTTGCAAGCAACACACAATTGCATTAAGTAATGTAACATCCCAATATTTTGGAATGTTAAAAATCACTAAAAATTGAAACTTTTGTTTTGTTAAAAAGAAAACATTAAAATTAAAATGGAAACCAAATAATAAGAAGACTTTGGGCATCTTCAAAAGTTTAATAGTTTATTTCCAAGTAATCTTCAATTCAAATTTTGAGTTTAGTTAAATTCTTTTATCCAAAGTATTTCATAAACCCAATATTTTTGGCAAGGTGATTTAAAATTTTCAAAGACAGCTTCATTTCATAAAATGTCTTATTCCAAATATTTGATTTTAAATATTTAACTTAGGCTATTTCTTTAAACCCTAAAATCTTATTTACAAAGTGCTTTAAGTATGCCTATTTCTAAAATGGTTTTGGTTAAACTATATGATTTAGAAGCAGGAGTTTGCTAAACCCTAAAACAATATCTATAAAGTGTTTTAAATTAGTTAAAGCTTGTTCTATTTTAAAAATTGGTTTTTGATTCAATTATAGTTATTTGAAAAATAAGTTTAAAATAGCTATTTGCAATATCTACATTTGTGGTATTTTTATAAAGCCCATGTTATATATGGTATTTGTATTTAAATGATTTATCAAACTCTATTTAAGTAAAATGTTTTGTACCAAATTAGTTTTTTGGGTTTATCATATTTAATGATATTACTCATACTATTTTTCTGGATTTTATTTAAGTTCAAAAAGAATTTATGGAATCCTATTTTATAAAATGACATAAAAGTGTCAATTAAGCCATTATGCAATGTTTTAAATTTGATTTTTGAAATGTGTTGGAAAAGTGTGTTTTGTGTTGATTGTTGTATTGTTGTTTGTTTATATGGTTTAGATTGAACAGAGAGCTCCGAGTTACGTTGAAAAGAGTTGTGAGCACCGACAACTTTCAAAGGCAAGTGGCACATTCATAAAACTCCTACTATTTTCTATATGCATGACTTAGAGTAATTTGGTATAAGCATGTGTTGGATAGTATTGCTATGCAAAAACTGTTTAGAGTAGCACCATTATACTAGTTGGTCTAGAATCCTATTATAACTTGGTAGACTTGCTTAGCTATGCTAGTAGACGAACCAAGGAAAGTTCGAGCGACTGGACTTGAAGAAGTTGAAGATCTCCAAGGAAAGTTCGAGCGACTGGAGTTGAAGAAGTTGATGATCTCCATATCCCAAGTTGAGGGGTGAACAAAGGTAGAAGCTTAGTGGGGATAGACCACTGTTGACATTGTTAACTGGGGGTAGACCAGCATTGAAATGGATCACTGGGATAGACCAGTGTTGCCACATTGATAACTGGGGATAGACCAGCATTGAAATGGATCATTGGGGATAGACCACTGATGCCACATGGATCACTGGGGATAGACCAGTGTTGCCACATGGTGCACAGGGGATAGACTTGTGTTACCACATTTTAGTTCGATGATGCATGGATCACTAGGGATAGACTAGTGATGCCACAAGGTGCACTGGGGATAGACCGGTGTTACCTCACTTTGATTTTGATGGCACATGTGTCACTAGGGATGGACTAGTGATGCCATAGTGTGCACGTGTTATTAAATGGGTGTTTTCCAAATTGAAATTTGATAAAATAAAATAAAAATGTTTTCCAAACCATAGGATAAAACTTGCTTTACGCAAAGAGCCTTCAAAACTCCACCAGCCTAAATATGCATATAGGTTATTAGAGTTATTCCACTAAGTGTCCACAAAGTGTCACTTGCTAGTTCCATTTTATATGGTTCTGACCCACCTTGTTGCAACATTTTTCCTGTTGCAGGATGTTCAGACGATGAGTGAGGTTTCATATAAGGTTTCGAGTCTACAACCAACATGTTTTCACCTGTGGCACATGAAGATGATGGAGACTCACTGCTACTTTTTTCCGCTGTGCTGAACTTTGTAAAATGCTATCCTTGAGCTATGCAATTTGTAATGAAAATTGTAAGTCTGGATCATGCGATGTAATAAAACTTGACGCATTTGCATGATATTCATCTTAGACTGTGTGTGCAAATGAATCGATCCAGGGGTTTGCACTATACACAGGGATCTTGCCAATTTTTAAGTGCAGGTCCGCTACAAGTAAAGTGCATAATGTAAACAACACATTCATCCTTAGACAAAGCATCATTAGGTTACCCCTAGTGGCAACAGCACATCCACAACCTTAGGGGTTGCTGTCACTCCCCCAGATTAAATAGAGACTGAACCCACTATCTAGCATAAATACTCCCTCTTGGATTCACAAGCATCCACTTGGCCAGAGTATCAACAAGCAACGGAGAGCATGCAAGATCATAAAAGACATAGACATAATATTCAGTATTCAACTTGACATAGTATCAATATTCATCGGATCCCAGCAAACACAACATGTAGCATTACAATAAGATGATCTTGATCATGATAGGCAACTCACAAGATCTAAACATGATGGCACAAGAGGAGAAGAAAACCATCTAGCTACTGCTATGGACCCATAGTCCAAGGATGAACTACTCACACATCACTCCGGAGGCAGGCATGGCGATGTAGAGCCCTTCGGTGATGATTCCCCTCTCCGGCAGGGTGCCGGGAAGAGCTTCAGAACCCTCCCGAGTTAGGGTTGACGGCGGCGGTGGCTCTGGATTTTTCGTGGAATATGACTCGGGTACTTAAGATTTTCCCGATGAAGGCAATTTATAGGCGAAGGGACAACGTCGGTGGAGGCCCATGGCGTCCTCACCACGTGGCGGCGCGGCAGGAGGTGGGACCGCGCCACCACATGGTGTGGGCGGCCCACGACCCCCCTTCGTCTCTCCTTCGGACTCCGTGTACGTGTCAGAAAAATAGGGACTTTGGCTTTGTTTCGTCCAATTCTGAGAATATTTCCAGAACAACTTTTCTGAAACCAAAAACAGCAGAAAACAGGTACTGGCACTGTGGCATCTTGTTAATAGGTTAGTCCTAGAAAATGCATAAAAATGATATAAAGTGTGAATAAAACATGTAGCAATTGGCATAATATAAGCATGGAATATCAGAAATTATAGATACGTTGGAGACGTATCAACAAGACGGAATTAGGCGGAGGAGAAAACGATGAGTCTTTTAATCCGTGTCTCACTGCCAGACGTGACCCGCGCGTCGGAGGAGGCCGTTTCGTTGTTCTGTCCAGGGCCTCCCCAAGTTGAGGGCGTGGGCAGGGCGTGCCGGACAGAAAACTGGGTCGCGCTGGTCTGAAAACGAATTTTGGCAACGCGAGTGGGGGCCAAAACACGTCTGACACAACCCAAAGGCCTTTGGGCGGCCGTTTGGGTGCCCCGACTGGAGATGCTCTTAGGGTTTCGCAAATGTTTCCGTCTGAATTTTGTAGGCTGGCCACAGCGTCGCACTCCAAAGGTCCACCTCCGAAACTGTCCGACATGTCGACCAAACTATAAAGACTTTGTGGGCGGTCTACACCGCCAAACGGAAATATAATTTTACCTCAAACACAAACTAATTTAAACTAAACAAACTTTTTCGTAGATTTAAACTTAATCTAAATGATACAAATTTAAACTGAATGATTAAAATTCAAAACTAAAACTTAAACCCTAATCTAAATCCCGCCGCTCGGGGCATCCATGTCATCGTGCGCGGCCCTCTAGCTTTGGGCCAAGCACGAGCGCACACGCCTCTCCTCCCGAATGACGCTAGCCGCCAAGCGCATGGCATCCCGATCTGTCGCATCCGCTATCGTCGCCTGCGCCGCTGACCTCGCGTCCTCAGCCTCGCCAAACGCGCCTGGTTCAGCTCGTTGTGGGCTGCCCGCTCAGTGAGCACCTGGGAGGTGTCATGCGCCAGCCCGTCCGCCTAGGCAACGAGCAGCTGCTGCTCCGGCGCCGCCGATTGGGTGTTGATCTGCTCGTACGCCGACTGCTCCGTGGCCATGATGGCGCATTCTGATACGCGCTCCGAATGGAGGCCTCCATGATGGTGGCCTCCACAGCGTCGCCAGCCGCCTCGTTGCCGAGCCTGACCTGGCGGCTTGCGTGCTCGTTGCGCTAGCTCTCGAAAAAGTTGACGACAACCACCTGGTCTGGCCAGATCGGCGGCGGGAGCGCCTGCTCCTCCGCGGCAGTCGCCCATCAAGCTCCGACGGTGGCTCCTGGCTGGGTTACGGATCCTCCACCGGCTCCTGCTCGTACACGTCGATGTCTTCCACATCCGCCCAGTCGAACGGCTGCTCATCGACAACGTCCTCCTGCGCCGCGGCGTGAGCACGGCGTGCTGCCTGCGTGAGGGTGGCCCATGAGGTAGCGAGGCGACGATATATGGTTGTTCTGGGTGGTGGTGTGGTGAACTGGCTATACGGCGAGCGACGATGGTGGTGTGGTGAAATGGCTGCACGTCGGGGCCTCTTTATAGCCGTCATGGGTAGAGGCGGGAATCGGAGGCGGGAAGCGGGAAGCGGGAAGCGGTGGCGTTGGGCGCGAAGCGCCGGGTGGGTGAGCACGCGTCTCGCCGGAGTTAATGGCGGCGACACGATTCGCCCACGCCGATGGTTGGGAAGCCGGGAAAGGCTGGGCGCTCGGTAAGGGCCGCCGAAATGCGAGGCGTCCCGCAGACGCCTCGCCGTCCCGTCCTTTCGCCGCCTGCGGAAACACGTCACCATTAACGCTGGCGGAACGGCCTCCTGCACGACGCCATTAAAGCACATGTTCGCGTCTTATCTCTATGACGGGTGGGCCACTGCGCCATGTCCGGGAAGTACCGGACAAGAAATCGCTCGGGGCGACCCTTTGGACGGTGCCGATGGTGGCTGTTTTTGCGTCTGAACCCCCGTTGAGCCTTTGGAGGGTCATTTGGAGGCCTCGGTGGAGATGCTCGTATAGGTTGCATGGAATCATGGTCTTTTGATTAAAGGAAACTCACAGGATTCTTGAATGATTTTATTCTATCAAAAAAATTCTACACTAGTCATTTAATTCATAAGATTTGTTTTTATTGGAACATTTTCATAGAAATCTTTGTACTACTATTTCTAACATTCACTTCAACCTATTCTTCCAATTATTTTATCATCGGAACACAAAGAACTATTCTTATAAGATTCAACTAGACATAGACATGACATTTCAATCATATGGGTTTCATGTTCCTCGCTTTTCATATCCTATGAATAAAACAAGCAGCAGACCTCAAAGTTCAAATCCCTCCTGTTCGAATATTGAACTTTTGAATCCCGATTTAGGCTGAACCTGCTTGGCGCACCAGGAAAATGAACAAACTAGCCAAGATTACAGGCTATTGTCACTAAGAGCGGTACCGAGATGTCATATTCATCTCTTCCCCAAGTTTCTTATTGACCCCAAATCGGTCTAAGACGAATGACCAATTTTTTCTTTACCTTTTTCCTACCCTGCAAACAAAAGTAGTCGTATCAGATGGAAAATTTTAGGAGAGATGAAAATTGTCTTAGTTCCTTTGTCCACCCCACCCGCAGTCTCATGACTGTTCCTGGGCGAACATGAAAATTGTCTTAGTTTATCTGTTATATTATGTTACTTGTTTATCATACCACACTATCAACTCTTTTTAAATTAATTGCAATAACACGTGATCCATTTTGACAACATGACATGATACCAACTACCTCTCATAGGAGGCGCAAAAATACAGTCTGTGCTCTTCGGCGGCCTGATGGTACTATGTGTGACACGAACGAGGGTATGAGGGAAATGGCACTGGCATTTTACCAAGAATTATATACCTCGGAGGGGTCTACTGGAGCTGAGCGTGTGTTGTCGCTGATTGAAAATTTTGTTACGGAAGAAATGAATACAGCACTCACCAGAGTGTTTTCGGACAAGGAAATTGAGGCTGCCCTTTTCCAAATGGGTGCAACAAAGGCCCCGGGGCTGGATGGTCTTCCAGCTCTATTCTATCAAAGACACTGGTCTTTGTTGAAGAACTCAGTATGCACGGCGGTTCGTGATTTCTTGGAAGGCTGGGACTGCCCGGTGGATTTCAATGATACAATACTTGTGCTTATTCCAAAAGTTAATCATCCAGAGCTGCTACCTCAGTTTAGGCCTATAAGCCTCTGCAATGTACTATACAAAATAGCATCCAAGGTAATTGCAAACCGCTTAAGAAAATTCTTCCGATTCTTATTTCTAAGGAGCAGAGTGCTTTTGTGCCTAGGAGGCTGATTTCAGATAATGTCATTATCGCTTACGAGTGTGTGCATGCTATCCGTAAGAGAAAGAGGAACAAATCGCTGTGCGCGGTGAAGCTCGACATGATGAAGGCCTACGATAGAGTGGAATGGCGCTTTCTTGAACAGATGATGTCAAAAATGGGCTTCTCCTTAAGATGGGTGGATATGATTATGCGCTGTGTCAAAACATGTCGGGGGATACCCCCGGGTAGGGTAAAGATGAGGTAAAGACATGTAAGGTTAAGGCAGTAAGCTGTCCGAGGTAACGATTGAGCAAGGACGCAGGAGGCGTCATCCGACGTAAGGCGTACGTCTGAGGTATATCCTCCGAGGTATATCCTTCGAGATATCAACCTTGGGGTAGTCAGCTAGCTACCACAGGAATAAGGTATTCTCTACCGAGGTATAGGATCAGGAGTGTTATCCGAGGTTGGCAGCAAGGATCGAGGCATGTCAGAGAGGTCACGGGCGCCGCAGAGCTCGTGGCCCGAAGCTTCAGAGGACGGCGAGGTCCGTCCACGGGTTTCCCGGAAGCTCGGGGGCCTAGGAGCTGACTTGGCTATTTCGGGAAAGGTCTACAGGCTAGACCTCGGCAGGCTACTGAAGTATGACCGGAAGAGGAAAGCTAGGCCTGTCTGGCCTGACAGTCCGACCGTTGAGCTGGCAGGAGGCAGAGGCTTGTCTTCTACCTTTTGGCCATGCCATTGTTAGTTGTAGGCAGGGGTAAAACTGTACTTTGGCCCATGTATATATGCGACATCTCTACCTCCAGGGAGGAGGACGGCAAAAACCGTAGCTCATTTCCCCCTTCATAGTTTCATCTTCTATCTAGAGCTCTCACTTGAGCAGCATCATACAGCTCGAGGAGCACCTTGTACCTGAGAACGACACTGACATATTGAGAGAGGAAAGGCAGGAGTAGGGGTTTTACTTCCTCACGAAGGCCCCGAACCTGGGTACATCATGGTGTCTTTGTGGTTGCTTGTGTTCTTGCGGTTCTTGCTCTAGTTCTTCGTGTTCTTCGTGTTCTTCGTGTGCGATTCCACCGCACCAACCCTCTCCCGAATCCTCAAGCGTCCATTCGGCCCCAGAATAAGCCACCCCGTGGCATCTGCGTGATTCCCACCACGACAGTTGGCGCCCACCGTGGGGCTGATAGTGGCGTTTGCTGGATCAATTCGGATGGGACCTTCGTCGTCAACGCGGGACTCGACTTCGGCCTCGTCCCCATTAGTTGACTCATTTTCGAGTTGGCTGCAGTGCGAATCCGAGCTGTTCTAGAATCTGACCTGTTCTGGAATCCGAGCTGTTCTGGAATCTGAGCTGTTCTGTGATCCGAGGTGTTCTGTCCGAGATGTTTTGTCCGTGCTGTTCTGTAATCCGAGGCGTTCTGTCCGAGGTGTTTTGTCCGGGCTGTTCTGTGATCCGAGGTGTTCTGTCCGAGGTGTTTTGTCCGAGGTGTTCTGTCCGAGGTGTTCTGCCCGAGCTGTTCTGTAATCCGAGGTGTTCTGTCCGAGCTGTTCTGGAATCCGGGTGTTCTGGAATCCGAAGTGTTTTGGAATCCGAGGTGTTCTGAAGTCTGAGGTGTTCTGAAGTCCGAGGTATCCTGGGAGAATCCGAGTTAAGACTTGGAAATCCGAATTAAGACTTCTCCAACAACCTGGCCTTGTAAGTATCATTTATGTGTCTTCACATGCTTCTAGATAGTCTCAAATAGTACTCGGGGACTGCCCCCTCGTTCCTACCTTGCTATGATTAGTTGTTTTCCCCGGGGTAGAGTGTTTTGACCCGAGGACTGGATCGTCAGTCCAGTTATGTTTTGTCCCAAAAGTTACTCGGGACTCCCCCTCGCTTTTTGGTCTAAGTGTTCTCCCCGGGACAAGATGTCTTAACCCGGGGACTGGGTAGCCAGTTTGTTTTACACCTTCTCCTAGATAAGAAAAGTAACTCGGGGACTCGGTCGAAACCGAGTCTGGATCTTTGTGCTTAGTAACTGCTGTTAGATTCGTTTTCTATCAAGTGTTATAGCTAGTTTGCCTCGGTTAGTATAATTGTTGTTCCCGTCAAATATTCTTCATGATTTATATGCTGGACTAACGTTGAAAGGGGAATTCGGTTTTGCTGAAAATGTTTGCTACCGAGGTATAATAAAAATACGAGTTATTCAAGAAATCCGGGTCATATTGGAAATCCGGGTCATATTGGATATCCGGATCATATTGGAAATCCGGGTCATATTGGTAATCCGGGTCATTTTGGTAATCCGAGGTATAATGGAAATCCGACGTATCATGGTTATGTTAGTTATCTCAAGTTACCCAAGGTATCATGGCATTATCAGTATTCTCTAGATCGCCGATTATTTCGGTTTGCCACAATATCACGGCATCACTCCACCTCCGGGATCGCCGTTTATTTCGGTTTGCCATAGTATCACGGCATCTTTCTGCATCACATATCGCCGTTTACTTCGGTTTGTCACAATATCCTGACATCATTCCTTGTCCCAAATCATTGTTTATTCTGTTTGCCAATGTATCATGGCATTACCTGTATACCAGATCAGTGTCTATGTTGGTTAGTCAGAGGCAACCTTTGAGATATGTTCATGCAAGTTATATGTCAGCCCAGCAGTGGCTGGAGACATCTATGTCGGTATACGCCCGAAGTGGCTAAAACAGGCATTCGAGATATGCTTAGGTGAGTCTGGTAGTGGCTGGAGACATCTATGTCGGTATACGCCCGGAGTGGCTACAAACCAACATATGAGTTATGCCCAAAGAGGCCGAAATACCGAGACATATGAGTTATGCCCAAAGAGGCCGAAATACCGAGATATGTGTGTTATGCCCAAAGAGGCCGAGGTATCGAGACATGTGTGATATGCCCAAAGAGGCCGAGGTATCGAGACATGTGTGATATGCCCAGAGTGGCCGAGGTACCGAGACTTTTCAGATACATACTTGCAGGTTTATGTCGGTCTAGCTTACGCTGGCGGCATCCGAGTTCGGTAAAAGCCAGGAGGGCTAACCGAAGCTGGCGGCATCCGAGTTCGGTAAAAGCCAGGAGGGCTAACCGAAGCTAGCGGCATCCGAGTTCGGTAAAAGCCAGGAGGGCTAACCGACGCTGGCGGCATCCGAGTTCGGTAAAAGCTAGGAGGGCTAACCGAAGCTGGCGGCATCCGAGTTCGGTAAAAGCCAGGAGGGCTAACCGACGCTGGCGGCATCCGAGTTCGGTAAAAGCCAGGAGGGCTAACCGAAGCTGGCGGCATCCGAGTTCGGTAAAAGCCAGGAGGGCTAACCGACGCTGGCGGCATCCGAGTTCGGTAAAAGCCAGGAGGGCTAACCGACGCTGGCGGCATCCGAGTTCGGTAAAAGCCAGGAGGGCTAACCGAAGCTGGCGGCATCCGAGTTCGGTAAAGGCCAGGAGGGCTAAACGACGCTGGCGGCATCCGAGTTCGGTAAAAGCCAGGAGGGCTAACCGACGCTGGCGGCATCCGAGTTTGGTAAAAGCCAGGAGGGCTAACCGATGCTGGCGACATCCGAGTCTGGTAAAGGCCAGGAGGACTGAGAACCGACATAAAATGGTGCCCATGCAGGCAACATATTTCCGGTGCAAATTGTCCATCTCGTTGTTGATTCGGGTGAGCTCGATCAACCGGATGTCGCATTTGGCCTGGAGGACATGGCGAAGACGACCAAATTACAAAGGCGCCCATGCAGGCAGGAGGCTATGCATATGGAGATGTTTTGGTATGCTTATTTATTTTTGTAAGTCTGTGCGCGACTCTGCGAGTCCCCCACAGCCTCGGGGACTACTGTCGGGGGGTTACCCCCGGGTAGGGTAAAGATGAGGTAAAGACATGTAAGGTTAAGGCAGTAAGCTGTCCGAGGTAACGATTGAGCAAGGACGCAGGAGGCGTCATCCGACGTAAGGCGTACGTCTGAGGTATATCCTCCGAGGTATATCCTTCGAGATATCAACCTCGGGGTAGTCAGCTAGCTACCACAGGAATAAGGTATTCTCTACCGAGGTATAGGATCAGGAGTGTTATCCGAGGTTGGCAGCAAGGATCGAGGCATGTCAGAGAGGTCACGGGCGCCGCAGAGCTCGTGGCCCGAAGCTTCAGAGGACGGCGAGGTCCGTCCACGGGTTTCCCGGAAGCTCGGGGGCCTAGGAGCTGACTTGGCTATTTCGGGAAAGGTCTACAGGCTAGACCTCGGCAGGCTACTGAAGTATGACCGGAAGAGGAAAGCTAGGCCTGTCTGGCCTGACAGTCCGGCCGTTGAGCTGGCAGGAGGCAGAGGCTTGTCTTCTACCTTTTGGCCATGCCATTGTTAGTTGTAGGCAGGGGTAAAACTGTACTTCGGCCCATGTATATATGCGGCATCTCTACCTCCAGGGAGGAGGACGGCAAAAACCCTAGCTCATTTCCCCCTTCATAGTTTCATCTTCTATCTAGAGCTCTCACTTGAGCAGCATCATATAGCTCGAGGAGCACCTTGTACCTGAGAACGACACTGACATATTGAGAGAGGAAAGGCAGGAGTAGGGGTTTTACTTCCTCACGAAGACCCCGAACCTGGGTACATCGTGGTGTCTTTGTGGTTGCTTGTGTTCTTGCGGTTCTTGCTCTAGTTCTTCGTGTGCGGTTCCACCGCACCAACCCTCTCCCGAATCCTCAAGCGTCCATTCGGCCCCAGAATAAGCCATCCCGTGGCATCTGCGTGATTCCCACCACGACAAAACAGCTAGGTTTTCTATGAAGCTTAATGGTGGGCTGTCGGATGGTTTTCTACCGTCGAGGGGGCTCCGGCAGGGGGACCTCCTGTCCCCTTATTTGTTTTTGTTCTGCGTGGAGGGGTTTTCAGCGCTCCTCCGCCAGGCACAGCTGGAATGACAAATTTCAGGGGTCAGTTTTGGGGCTGCGGGGCCGAAGATAACACACCTCCTATTCGCGGACGACAGCGTCGTGTTCTTGGAGGCGAGTGAGGCGTGTCCGGCAGCGTTACGAGAACTGCTACATGCATATGAAGTGTGCTCGGGGCAGCGTGTCAATCTGCAAAAATCTTCTATTTTCTTCGGGAAAGGTTGTTCTATAGACACTCGCAATGAGCTGAAGGCGGTGGTCGGTATCACATGTGAGGCACTATCAGAGAAGTACTTAGGACTTCCGACGGTGGTGGGCCAATCGAAGGATGGCGTGTTCAAGCACCTACCAGAACGTTCGTGGGGTAAGGTGCAGGGGTGGAAGGGGCAAGGTATGTCCATGGATGGAAAAGGAACGCTGTTTAAATCTGTGTTGCAAGCTGTACCCACATACCCGATGGGATGCTTTATGCTGTCCAAGAAAACGTGTGCCAAGCTGACTTCTATAACATCGAGGTTTTGGTGGGGTGCTGCGGATGGCAAAAGGAAGACGCACTGGGTAAGTTGGGAGAAGATGTGTCTCCCTAAGCAGAAAGGCGGCATGGGCTTTCCGAACTATACCGTGTTTAATCAAGCGCTGGTAGCAAAACAGGCTTGGAGAATTTTAACGAAGCCAGATTCGCTGTGTTCGAGGGTTTTGCGAGCTAGATATTTCAAGGAGGGGGATTTCTTGTCAGCAAGTTGTCCCACTTCAGCCTCTTATACATGGAGAAGCATCATGCATGGGCGAGATCTGCTGAAGGAGGGTCTAGTGTGGCGGATTGGTAATGGATCGTCGGTGAATGTATGGGAGGATAGATGGATTCCGAGAGATGGGCTGCAACGTCCACTGGGACACAAGCCTAATACTGAAGTTCATAAAGTTGAGGAGCTGCTTCACTCGGATGGGCGTGGATGGAATGAAACTAAGCTTAAGGAACTGTTCTTTGATGGTGATGTTGATGATATCTTGAAGATTCCCGTAGGTAGAGCTGGATCTGATGATTATATAGCATGGAATTACACCAAAAACGGGATTTTCAGTGTCAAGTCGGCGTACCACTTAAAGATGCAGTTGCTGCGGACTCAACGGGGGTCGGCAAGTTCTTCTAGTTCGTGTGATGAACATCAAGGATGGCTCGCCCTTTGGGCGGCAAATGTACCGGGAAAGGCCAAAATTCATGTGTGGCGCCTGTTGAAGAACGGACTAGCGGTCGGTGAGGAGCTACAAAGAAGGAAAATAAAAGAAGGTATCAAATGCATTGCTTGCAACAGGACTGAATCGTTGGTCCATAGGTTCTGGTCCTGCCCGCACTCAATGGCAGCTTGGGAGTTTCTGCGTAGTGAAACCAATTTGGAGCTGAGGGGTCCGAGCACTCTTGATCGTTCATACAAGGACATGCAACACTGATTGCTGGACTGGCTTGGTGGCTTGGATGAAAAGGAACTTGCGATTGGAGTGATGATGTTGTATCAGCTGTGGCTGGCTCGCAACGATGCTAGGGACGACAAGAAAATTGAGGACGCTCGCTCCATTGGCCGGCGTGTTGTTGCATTGGTGGAGGAGTGGCACGGCCTGAAGGACACGATAAGAGCAGAAAAACCAGCGGTAGTGGAGCACTGCCTTCCTCCCGACGAAGGTTGGCATAAAATCAACGCTGATGGGGCGTTCTCTCCGTCATCTGGGCATGGAGGCAGCGGCGCGGTCCTGCGGAACCGAGACGGCGTTTTCCTGGCTGGGGAATGTCGTTTTTTACCCTCTGTGCCTGATGCGGAGAGAGCAGAACTCATTGCATGCAAGGATGCTCTAGGCTTGGCGAGGAGAATGGGAGAGATGAATATTTGTCTGGAAACGGATTGCCTGGGTGCGGTGACGAAGCTACAAAGCAGCGACAAGGATCGGTCGTTCCATGGTCCTTTGGTGGAGGAAATAAAGTTGCTGCTGAATGGTTTTGCTAATCACACTGTGAGGCACACGCGACGAACCTGCAATGGTGTGGCGCACCGTTTTGCCAAGGAGGGATGCACCAGCAAGAGAAGTAATACTTGGGTGGATGTTCCGCCAGAGTGGATTGTTAGTCTCCTGGCTTATGATTATGTTTTCGAGTAATGTAAGGTAGTCTTAGTCTCAAAAAAACTACTACCCTCCGTCCTCGAATAAGTGGACGTTTAGGATTCAATTTTTTTCACAAAAGAGTGTACTTCTACATTCCCAATGCAATTAAAATTAGATAATAATGTTTCTCTCTTATCGCACGGGAATCAAGTCCAATAATATTCAACACATGGTCTCCTTTTTTTCTACATGCACTTAGCTCATTGGACGTGAGGTAATTAAAGATGAGAGAGATGGTAGCTTGTATTTTTCCAATGCATTTTCTGATCTCTCCATAATTTGTCTTAAAATTTCTAGATGTCCACTTATTCAAAGACGGAGTGGGTACTATGATACTTTCATCCTGGCTAGACTAATTTCCACTTTAGGTTTCATCTGTCGGACCTCTACGAGTTTAAAATTGACGTTTACCCAAAACCGAGCTGTCCTGGACTGGCAGATTGGGTCGTACTGTACGCGCATCATGCTGTGCGCCCAGGCCTGTGCAGATCTGAAGTGAATTCGTCGATAGTCTATGCCATCGTTTTGGTTTTTACTGCAAAAGAGTCGACGAATGGAACCAAAACATCTGAGATAAACAGACAAAACAAAAGGATTTTGTATCGGTATCCGTTCAGTGCACGGCGATCCACAAGAACCGGTCTGTTTGTTTTACGGGAGTCCTCGCCGGTAGAATATGATGATATCTAAACCGGAAAGTGGCTCAGCACAGCACGAGATGCGTGTTATCCCGGAGGCTGGCTTGCATGCCATCACCTTTGAAGCAAGCAGAAGCAACCGAAGCTGATCCGAAAACGAAACCGTCCACGACCACAAACACATGGTCATCCCGTGCGAGAGCAACTCGGGCGTACCGAGGCGGCACCGCCCGAAAGAGAAAAGAAACGTTATCGCTAGCTCTCCAAAGATAAGATACACTCGCGCCATCAAGAGCGGCGACTGTGCAAGGAGACACGACCGCGTGGTGTCGATTGCCCACGACAGCTGGCCTCTGCAGCTTCATTGGACCGCATGCATGCATGCCTGCGCTCGGCCACTCGCCCGATCTCCCGGCCGGCCGGCGAGGGCAGGACGGGCAGTTCGATCGGTAGGGCCGGCGAGTTACCCTCGCCGCACATGGCCACGACTCCATCGTGTATGTGAGGCCCGGTACAACATGATGAGGACGATGCGTAGCCCTAGATCCAGCATTATCTTGTCTTCTTCCTCGGGCTCACCGTGCCCAGATGGCGATGGCGATCGATAATAACCCGACAAAGCGTCGCACATGATAAAGAAAAGAAAGGAGGTAAAACTGCGAGGCTGTCCAAGGAGGCAAAATCATGGACACGGACCAGCTGCGATCGACATCATTTCGATGGGATCAGGGTGAATGAACGAACGAATTAAACATAACCCCATACAGGCCGTATTTGGTAGCTCACGTCCACCCGCAAAAAGCTCTGAGGGTGCAAAAATGGGCCGTTTGGTTACCCACAATGTCGCTTGGCCCGCACGAGCACGAGCCTTAAAGTACCCCTCAGCCAGGCCCGATAGAAACGCTCGAATCAGCCGTTTTTCCAAAACCACCTTTCGGCCACTACAGTAACAACAAATCTCGTGCGCGCGGAACCACAGGGATGCAGCCATGGAGATGGCGGGAGACGAAAATATGCTGCGCGCGTATGGCGCCAAAGCTACTCTCACCCCCTCTTTAGTTTGTGACCGGAGTCGGTAAGAATCTCGAGCCTAGGCGTAGCGGCGGCGGTGGTGGCGGCGGTGGCGAAAGTTTTGGCGTCGACGGAGACACCGTTTGCGGCTGAAGGTTCGGCGACGGCGACGGAGACACCGGTGGCTCGTCTCTACACCCAGATCTGCCATGGCGGTAAGAACTATTCCCCACCTGATTTCGGCTCGATGTTGTAATAGAACAGCAGTATCTTGATTTCGACCACCATTCCCCACCTAATTTCGGCTAGATCTTGTACTAGTCCACGGTTAGATCTTGTAGTAGTCCACCATTCCGCACTTGATTTTGGCTTGATCTTAGGGAGAAACTCGTATGCCGCTCATCATTCAAGCCGCAGCACTCATAGCTGTGATGCAGGCATGACTCCTCTTAGTCCATCATAGAGCAGTTGATGGTGAAAGATCGATATGTCGACTAGAGGGGGGGTGATTAGGCGACTACCAAATTTTAATTCTTTTTCGATTAATTAAGGCTTGAGCAAAGTAGCAAGGTTGACTAGATGTGCACTAAGTGAACAACCTATGTGATACAAGCAAGGTAAGCAACGTAGCGGAAGCAACAAGTAAAGGATAGAAATAACCGCAAAGTGGAGACACGAGATGTTTCCCGTAGTTCCTTCCCAAGGGAAGTACGTCTACGTTGGAGGAGTGTGGAGCCACCTAGGCGCTCCAAAAGCACGGATGTGCTCACTCTATTCTCCGTGAGCTTTACCCGTGGGGGTTCGGCTCATTCACTATGAGGTCACCTTGATGGCGTTGACCAAGCCGGTACACAAAGGTCGGGGAACTCCACAATGAGTAGGAGCCTCCCAACAATGCCTCGGACTTCCTCCGAGACTCACAAAGGCACCTCGAGTTACAAGCAACCCAAGATGCAAGTTCCACACAATCCGTGTGGGGGGATTTGAAATTCCTTCGGTGGAGACGTAGATCTAGACCTCCTATGACACTCCTCAAAGTATCAAGTCGATTGAGGGTGGGAGTGGGAGATCTAGTAGTTTGAAGCTTTGGCAACAATGGGGAATCAGTTGTAGTGGTAGCTCAAAATATCCAAGGTAGGAGAAGGGGTTTAAATACCCTTTCTTTCAATCTGGCCGTTGGAGGCAGAAAACTCGCGCCAGCGGTACTACCGCTGGAACAAGCGGTGGTACCGCTGGGATCTTCTCAGCAGCAGCACGGGCAGTCAACGGTCGTCTTCCTTCCTCACGCAGCCCACGCCCCCGGTACCAGGCGGTACCGCTCGAGGTACCGCCCGAGGTACCGGACAACGCCTCCGAACGCTGAAACAGCGGTACTGGCAGCGGTACTGGAACCACCCATTCCACCTCAGCGGTACCGCTGGTGGTACCGCTCAAGCGCCCAGAACCCGAAAACAGCGGTACCCGCGGCGGTACTGCCGCTGCAGTGCAAATTCCTGGGGGCTGGCGGTACTACCGCCTATCCCAGCGGTAGTACCGCCCTCTGGCAATGTTGCATCAAAATGTAGAGAATCGCTGCGCGAATGCAATGACAATATTCATAAGACCTGTTCAAACTTGTATAAAACTGTTAGATACAAACTTTGTATTATCATCAACATCAAAACATGATTAAGAGCGACAATGCTCTTTCAATCTCCCCCTTTTTGATGATTGATGACAATACAAAGATTTGCTACAAATGGTTCGAAAAATTTAGACAGCTCCCCCTAGATATGTGCACTACTCAAGAGTAGTCTTTGAACATCCAAAAATGCACATCAACTAGGATCAACACTCCCCCTAGATTTTTCAAACCATGCAAGATAGATTATATAGCATAAAAGAACATATCTTGCAACTAACATAGATAGTTCAAAACCAACAAACGAAGTTTAAACATGTCTTACACCATGCATAACGAGGTACTTGAAGCGATAAACAACAAAGTTCACAAGCTTATAAGAAACAAAGAGAACACCAAAGCTTGTAACTTAACCCATGCAAATCCCGAGAGTCCTAATAGATATCTCTCCCCCTTTGGCATCAAGACACCAAAAAGGGAGAAATCGATGCTAACGTCCCAACGGTCAGTCGGAGAGGTTGTCGTTGCTCCCGGGGCGAGGACGGCGGCGAGAGGAGACTTCTTCTTCACCTTCATAATCTGACCAAGTGATGACGTTGCCGTCCTCATCCTTTGCTCGCCAATTGCTCAAGGTGGTGATGTTCTTCTCCGAACCCGAAAGCACATCTTCGCCTTGATCACGGCGACGTTGAATGTCGCGTTGACGTGCCATCTTGTCTTCATAATGATTTTGCCAAGTGCGAGTTTCCACAGCCTTGGACATACAGAAAATCTTCTTCATTTGCTTGGCCATCCAAGCAAAACCACCTTCCATCCTAGGAGCCCGTGAGGGGCCAGCAGCAGTCTCAGCAGTTGCAGCAGTCTTGTTCTTAGCTTTGTCCTCCTTGTGCCTCTCGGTATGATCCTTGATGAGGAGGCGCTTGGACTTGTGCTCAATCCAAGTCTTGGGGTCACTAACATCTTGATTCGGGAAACGGCGGTGCCATGCCCACAAGAGGATCTTCATAATGAGAGGGCCATGACACGCATTCTTCTTGTTGAGGATAACATTGTAAAGCTCATTCCAAATAAAATCAGCAATGTCAATCTTCTTCCCTTGAGTCTTGAATTGGTGAGACATAAGCATCAAGGTGCGAAGATACCCATGAATTTCATCCAAGTTGCCAACCTTGGGGTTGAGGACCATGCGGTAGATGCGATGCATTATATCATAGGGAGGAAAGAGCCCCTCCGATTTCCCAACGATGAACCTCTTCCAAAAATAGAGAGGACGAAGCGCCTCATTCTCCACGGGTCTTGTAGCTTCATGAACACGGAACCATGTGCTTGACAAGTGAGAGGGAAGAACAGTTTGAGTTCCATGATTTTCAAAACCAAGCATAGCAGTAATATCAGCCCAATTCTCAGAAAATACTTGGTCCTTTGTCATCCAAGTGAGATAAGGTTCCTCCACTTCGGTCCCAAAGTGAACAGTGGCAAAGAATTGGCAAACGAGCGCTTCATCATAATCTTGCTTGAGTTGCATGAGAGGAGTGATCCCAAACTCTTGACACATGGACATTGCTTCTCCAAAGTACTCCGGGTGCCTCGTCATATGATCCATGTCAATCCATTTTTGTGGCACCACATTCTTTTCTGCCTTCCTATGAAGGATCTCTGAGTAGCATTGGGCTTGAAAGACATTGTGGAAGAAAGGGTCATTGCCACGATACTTGGGAAGCAGGTTTGCCCGGTCAGTTGCATAGGCATCCCTCTTCCTTAGGTCCAGAAATTGAGGTTCAGGCATCGTGCTGCGGTCAGCTCCTTGGAGGCCGGTTTCTTGGCAACTCTCTTCTTTGGTTTACTTGGCCCCGACGGATGGAGTTCTTCTTCAATCTCATCAACCGGTTCATCTGCTCTAGGTTTCTTGTTTGCCCGACGACGAGTACCTCCCGAACCAACACCACCTGTGAATAGCAATGGGTAGGAAAGCATGGGGATAAGTAATGCATATTAATTTCATGATTTGAAAACCAAGAGCACAAGTGTACAAAAATTGGAGAAAACAAGGTCTAGTGGTGAGTTCAACAACTAGGAGGGGTGGAATCAACAAGTATGATGACACAATTCGAGGAAGAACAATGGCATTATCCCGAGGTGATTCCAACAAAACTAGATGGAGAACTACAAGACTAGCCAATGAATCATCACAAAACTTCTACACGAGGTTCTAGATTCCCTAAAGTGCATCTCTACCAAACCATTTCATCAAGGACACTAGTTTACACCATCCAATCATCTTCCTCCATCAACTAGAGGAGAGAGAGAGGAAGAAGGCATACCGGTGTTCATGGCGAGGGTCAAAGGTGAGGGAGAGGTGCTGGAGTGTCCCCGGGGCGTGGGAGGGGAAGCCCTTGGCCGGGGCACTCCTTCCCGGCGGCGGCGGATCTTGAGGAGAGGAGATGGGGCGGCGTGGGGAAAAGAGGAAGTTTGACTTCCTCCCCACAGCCGCCCGACCCTTATCCTGCGAAAAACCGCTCCAGCGGTAGTACCGCCGGCCGGTTTCTGCGCAGCCCAATAACTGGGTATACACTAAATCAAATGCTTGCGCATGATGGTCTAGTGCATAGCCAAGTATGGGATGCCAGTACCGGCGCCTGGGGGCACCGCGTTGTAAGTCCAAGAGGGCGAACACAATGCCATGTCGCCGGGTCCGACTTTTGAGCGCCAAGAGCATGAAACCAAAAGCATTTTTTAGAAAGAAAAGTCTTTCGAGATAGGATTTTGGCTTAGGATAGAACACAAACCGATAGGGGTGGGAGACATTCAACTTTGCAAGATGCGAAAAGGAAAGGCCAAAGGTTGAATGTTTTCCACAAGAGAAAGCCAAGGTCTAGAAAACCCAAATAAGATCAAATGAAGATCAACTCCTCATAAGGAGGAGGCGGTGGCCGAGGCCACCATGTATGAGCAATTATCAACCCAAAACCGCGAAGATATATCTTGGGTTTAAGGCCAATACTCATCGTTTAAGCACAATTTGTCACCGGAGTGACCAAATAAAGCACGAATTGTCTATGTACGCATAATAGAAGTAGTGTTGACTCATGAGTTGAGCTACACTCCCCCTATGTCCATGCATGCATCTAAACTAGTTACGATGTCTACTAAGGGTACTTGTGCAAGGCGGTCAAGCAAAGTTGCTCGCATCAATGACATTTAGTTCATTCCTCAACTCTCGAAATCTTGGTTCATCAAGGGCCTTGGTGAATATATCCGCAAGTTGATCCTTGGTTCCTACAAAAGAAAGGTCAATGTTGCCCCTCTCCACATGCTCCCGGATGAAGTGATGACGAACTTCAATATGCTTCGTCTTGGCATGTTGCACGGGGTTGTGGGCGATCTTGATAGCACTTTCATTATCGCACATGAGGGGCACCTTGGAGAAGGAAATACCATAATCCTTCATAGTTTGCACCATCCATAAGAGTTGGGCACAACAACTTGCGGCGGAGATGTACTCGGCTTCGGTGGTGGAGAGAGCAACACAATTTTGCTTCTTGGAAGACCAACACACCAAGGAGCGGCCAAGAAATTGACAACTCCCGGATGTAGACTTCCTATCCTTCTTCTCTCCGGCATAATCCGCATCCGAGTAACCCATGAGATGAAAGCTTGAACCCTTGGGATACCAAAGACCAAAGTTTGGGGTATGAAGCAAATATCGAAAGATGCGCTTAACCGCCACTAAGTGGCTCTCTTTGGGAGCCGCTTGATACCTTGCACACTTACCCACACTAAACATAATATCCGGTCTAGATGCACAAAGATAAAGCAAAGAGCCAATCATAGAGCGATAGAGTTTTTGATCGACATCGTTACCCTCGGTGTCGGTGTGGAGGTCGACGGAGGTGGACATGGGTGTCTTGTAAGATTTGAGCTCCGTCATCGTGAACCTCTTGAGCATGTCTTGGGTATATTTGGCTTGATTGATGAAGGTACCTTCCCTATATTGCTTCACTTCAAATCCTAGGAAGTACTTCAACTCCCCCATCATGGACATCTCAAATTTGCTTGTCATTAGCTTTGCAAACTCATCATTGAAAGCATTGTTAGTAGAACCAAAAATGATGTCATCTACATAGAGTTGGCATATGAAAAGATTGCCACCCACCTTCTTGGTAAAGAGGGTGGGGTCAATAACACCAACTTGGAATCCACGGTCTACAAGAAACTCTCGAAGGTGCTCATACCACGCACGTGGGGCTTGTTTAAGGCCATAGAGCGCCTTGTCGAGCTTGTAAACATGGTCCGGATGGTTGGGATCCTCAAACCCGGGAGGTTGCTTAACATATACCAACTCATTAATAGGACCATTAAGAAAAGCACTTTTAACATCCATTTGTTGCAATTTAAAGTTATGATGAGATGCATATGCAAGCAAGATGCGAATAGATTCAAGACGAGCAACGGGGGCATAGGTTTCACCGAAGTCAACACCTTCGACTTGAGAGTAGCCTTGTGCCACCAATCTTGCCTTGTTTCGAATGACAATCCCGTTCGAATCTTGCTTGTTCTTGAAGACCCATTTGGTGCCGATGACGTTCTTGCACCCATTTGGCCTTGGCACCAACTTCCACACCTTGTTGCGCTTGAAGTTATTGAGTTCTTCATGCATGGCATCAATCCAATCATGATCTTCAAGAGCTTCATACACCTTCTTGGGCTCGATGAAGGACACAAAAGCATGGTTGGTGCTAAAGCTTGCCAATTGTTTTCTTGTGACGACCTTGCTTTGGACACCTCCAAGAACTTTGTCCAATGTATGCTCTAAGCGAGTTAATTTTTGCTCTCTTCGCAATTCTCTTCTCTTCTTGGTCTCCTCCGAAGTTTCTTGAGAGATGACTTGATCGTTTCCTTCATCATCGGAGTCATGTGCATTGTTTTGATCTTGAGCTTGATCTTGATGTGGACCACCTTGATCTTGTTCTTGATCATTGTCGTGTGCACCATCTAGAGCTTGGTCTTGAACATCAAGTTGTGGAGAGGAACCACTAGGTTGATCTTGTTCTTGACCTTGCTCACTTGTTTGAGGGCTCGGAGTTTTTCTTGGTTACGGGGAGGATCTTGAGTTGATGATGGAATGACTTGAGGAGGAGCTCGAGGAGGATCTTGAACTTGAGGAGGATCCTTTCAATGGGACGAATGTCCCCAATTGCCATCCTTCTTAGAGCGAGCTCCATAGGTACATCACCTACAACATTAGGATCAACTTGCCCCACTTGGGAGCCATTATCCTCATCAAACTTCACGTCACTAGATTCTTCAACTTGACCGGTGGTCTTGTTGTAGACTCTATAGCCGTGAGAGTTTGTGGAGTAACCAACAAAGATACCCTCTATAGATCTAGTTTCAAACCCACATCAACTTTAGCCATTAGACAAGTCGCGGCCGACATGCTCTCTTTCGAGAAATCAAGCACATACATGCCGTACTCGACATGTCCAACAAAGACTACTTTAAGAGATCCCTTCACGGTGATGATCACACTCTCGTCATCAAAATAACACCCATAACCACTTTTAGTAAGTTGATAGACGGAGAGTAAGTTGTAACCAAGGGACTCAACGACAAGTACATTCTTGATAGAGACTTCTCTAGCAACAACGACCTTGCCTCGTCCCAATACCTTAAGCTCGCGGTTGTCACCAATTTTGACTCGTGAATATTGAGGTAGAGGAGGTTCAATATCATCCACCAAGTCAATGCGTCCGGTCATGTGTTGGGATGCGCCACTATCCACCGTCCATCGACCCGCACCGGACGCCACACCCTACAAGGAATCAAGTCTTTGATTTAGGTACCCATTTTTCGATGGGTCCTTTCTTGTTAGTCACAAGGGTCTTAGGAACCCAAATAGCCCAATGATAATCATCACCATAAGAAGAGCCAACATATTTAGCATAAACATGACCATCTCTAGATTTCATAAGAACATAAGATGGGTTATATTTGCCGGCAAAGTCATTATGGGTAGGAAGGTCCCTTGTGACCTCACCACCCACAATGGTGTTGGTCTCCTTCTCTTTAGCCAACTCCCCCTCCTTCACAAAGATAATAGCTTTTGAAGAGGGAGAAGACTTCTTCTTCTTGTTCTTCTTCTTTGACTTGGTAGAGAAACCAAGTCCTTCTTTTCCAATTTGATCCTTTTGATTGCTCAAAAGGTCATTGAGGTTCTTTTCTCCTTGGGCACAAGCCATAATGCCCTTCTCAAGTTGAGATTTCAACTTAGCATTCTCTTCAACAAGGTTAGCATGCTCACAACAAATAATAGATTTAGCAATAATTTCATTTGATGTGGAAGCAATAACTTCTTTCACTTGTTGACCTAGGAATTGATCATGAGACTTCTCAAGTTTGGCAAAAGACTCTTTGAGGGTTTTGAGTTCCTCATCAAGTCTCTTGTTTTCCTTCTCAAGTCTAGCATGTTCAATGCCTAGCTCAAGCTTCTCATTCTTATAGACTTTAGAAGTAGCAAGAGCATGTTCATGATCCTTTTTAACTCTAGACATGTCAATAGCATAGGATTCCTCGGAATTAGATAGGGCCTCCTCAAGGGACCTTCTACGAGTTTGCTCCTTTTCAAGAGCAATAGCGAAATCCGCTATCTCATTAGCATAGTCAACCTCACGGTTTGCCATGCCCGAAATGATCTCCTCCTTTTGATCTACAAGAGAGTTAGTTTCCTCAAGTTGCTCCAAAAGAGCATCAACATTCACTTTGTCTTCTCCTTTAAGATTCGCTAGCCACACGTCCACCTCATTTGGACTTTGGGGCTCCTTCACAACATTCTCTACACAATCCAATAAGGAAGGAGGTGTAGAGGCAATAGGTTTAGGAGAAGGAGTTACCGAGGTGGCTTTTGCCATGAGACATGTGTAGGGAATGGACTCATTTTCATTGGGGGATTCAAATAGGGATGACGGTGTAGAGGAAGGTGTAGCTATGGCAATGCGAGCGGTAGCTACAACTTCATCTTCATCTTCATCACCGGACGTGTATTCTTCCAAAACTTTTCTATCTTGAACACACAAGGCATTGGTAACCCTCTTCTTCACGTAGTTCTTGTTGCCGTTGCCCTTGGACTTGTCTTTTCTCACAAGCTTGCCATTGTGGTCCTCTCGATTCTCCCAAGGACACTCGGCAATGTAGTGATTGAGATTACTACAATTATAGCAAGTCTTTGGACGGTCTCCTCTTGGTCTTGCAACGAAGTTCTTCTTAGCAAAAGGTCTTGAAGATCTCTTGGAACGGTTGCCCCAATAGGCTCTTGAAGCAAGAGCCATGTGCTCACAATAGTCTTTCTTGATCTCCTCCGTATCCTCCTCTTCACCTCCATGTTCAAACTCTTCTTCACTAGTGATGGTGGTGGACTTCAAAGCGACATTTGGAGATTGTCCCGCAAGTCCCCTTTGCCGAGCTTGAGCATGAATAGAGCTCTTGACAACCATCCCAATGGATACAAACTCGTTGAGCACGGTGTTGGAGTCAAGTGTTGAGAAGTCCGGTCTTGATCGAATGGTTTGAGCTAAGCCTTGATTTGAGGGAGTGATGGCCTTGAGAAATTTGCGCTTGATCCAATTATCACTAATCTTCTCAAAACCGAAATCATTCAAGGTGATGGCAAGAGCGGAGAGTCTTCGATAGAGATCTTCGGGGGTCTCATCTTCATTCATCACAAACTCATCGGCTTCATCTTGAACCGCTTCATACTTGGAAAGTTGAATGCTTTTGTTCCCCAAGAACAAGTTATGAAGATTCTCCCAACATTGCTTTGCCGTCGTGCACATACGGATATGCGTGCGATAAGTTGGGCTTGCGGCCGTTTGTATCATGTGCATGGCGGTGGCGTTGAGTTGATGATTGGCCTTCTCCGTTGGAGTCATGTTGTGTGGGTCTTGAGGATGGAAGCCTTGCTCTAAAATGTCAATCAAGAAAACACAACAACTAGACATGTGTGAACGCATAGAGAATTGCCAATTAGGAAAGTCTTTTGGATCAAGCTTAGGAGGTGCGCCCATATTGGCGATGTGTGGCGGAGAGACGTGTTGGTGGATTGTGTTATACACTTGTTCCGGTGGAACATTAGCATACACCCCCGGCGGCTTCCTTGGGGTTGAGTTACCATCCTCGGAGTTCTTTGTTTCGGGATTGGCTTGCGCCTTTCCGTCCGCATTGACAATACCCGTAGAAGGAAGAGTATCTAACTTCCCGGGACATTTTCCAAGGAGGGTAAATCAACCTTAGGAGGATCCGGTTTCCCTAGGAACTCCTTGAACATTTCTCGCATCGATTCCTTCATGCTTATGTTGAGGTTGGTAGTGATCTCGGTATTGAGATTCGATATCTCACTCTTGAGTTCACTAACAACCTCACCAAAGCGTTCATTAGTAACCGATGCGAGAGGGTCCACGACGTCCGACATATTCTCTTAGGCGGTGAAGCCTTAGATAAGAGACGAGGCTCTGATACCAATTGAAAGATCGATATGTCGACTAGAGGGGGGGTGATTAGGCGACTACCAAATTTTAATTCTTTTTCGATTAATTAAGGCTTGAGCAAAGTATAACAAGGTTGACTAGATGTGCACTAAGTGAGCAACCTATGTGATACAAGCAAGGTAAGCAACGTAGCGGAAGCAACAAGTAAAGGATAGAAGTAACCGCAAAGTGGAGACACGGAGATGTTTCCCGTAGTTCCTTCCCAAGGGAAGTACGTCTACGTTGGAGGAGTGTGGAGCCACCTAGGCGCTCCAATAGCACGGATGTGCTCACTCTATTCTCCGTGAGCTTTACCCGTGGGGGTTCGGCTCATTCACTATGAGGTCACCTTGATGGCGTTGACCAAGCCGGTACACAAAGGTCGGGGAACTCCACAATGAGTAGGAGCCTCCCAACAATGCCTCGGACTTCCTCCGAGACTCACAAAGGCACCTCGAGTTACAAGCAACCCAAGATGCAAGTTCCACACAATCCGTGTGGGGGGATTTGAAATTCCTTCGGTGGAGACGTAGATCTAGACCTCCTATGACACTCCTCAAAGTATCAAGTCGATTGAGGGTGGAGTGGGAGATCTAGTAGTTTGAAGCTTTGGCAACAATGGGGAGTCAATTGTAGTGGTAGCTCAAAATATCCCAAGGTAGGAGAAGGGGTTTAAATACCCCTTTCTTTCAATCTGGCCGTTGGAGGCAGAAAACTCGCGCCAGCGGTACTACCGCTGGAACAAGCGGTGGTACCGCTGGGATCTTCTCAGCAGCAGCACGGGCAGTCAACGGTCGTCTTCCTTCCACGCAGCCCACGCCCCCGGTACCAGGCGGTACCGCTCGAGGTACCGCCCGAGGTACCGGACAACGCCTCCGAACGCTGGAAACAGCGGTAGTGGCAGCGGTACTGGAACCACCCATTCCACCTCAGCGGTACCGGCTGGTACCACTGGCGGTACCGCTCAAGCGCCCAGAACCCGAAAACAGCAGTACCCGCGGCGGTACTGCCGCTGCAGTGCAAATTCCTGGGGGCTGGCGGTACTACCGCCTATCCCAGCGGTAGTACCGCCCTCTGGCAATGTTGCATCAAAATGTAGAGAATCGTTGCGCGAATGCAATGACAATATTCATAAGACCTGTTCAAACTTGTATAAAACTGTTAGATACAAACTTTGTATTATCATCAACATCAAAACATGATTAAGAGCGACAATGCTCTTTCAGATGGCCCTTCACGTAGTTATCTGCGTGAAAAGTAAATGGGTTAGGTTGAGACTCCAAGTGCCGAGTGTGTAGTAAGTGGAAGACGTGTTTTCCCCACGAGGGTGACTCGAGGGTTTAATTTCGAACTCTCGGTGAATCGGTAGTGAAAGATTTATCTCCTTATCCTTCTTTTTGGTCACCTACAAAACAATGTTAAATGTTTTGGTCCTCAACCTCACTTGTGGTTGTCAAGCACAAGGTGTAAGAATGATATCAAGATAATTATGCAATGCAAACAAGAAATAAATATGCAATGGTGGTGAATAAATGTGCAAGGATGATGATAACAATGATGAATGATATTTTTGGGTTTTTTATGATGAATGCAAGATGTAAAAGTGTTTTTGTATTTTCGGATTTAATAATTGCAGAAAATGGAAAAGTGGTAAAAGTTGTTGGAAAGGTGTTTCTTATGATTAAAAATGGACCGGGTTCATGGTTTCACAAATGCACTCTCTGTTTAATAAAGTGGTAGACAATGGAACACATAGAGTTGACATATGAGATTGCAACACAAAGTTTGATAACAAGTTACTAATTATATGGGCATCACGTCCTAACATTATTCCAAAAATAAACAATGAATTGCAAGGACACTAGTTGTTCAAAATCTTCTTTACTTGCAGCTTTTCTAACTTAGTTTCAAATTTATCTTTAGATAATGCAAGTGCTACCGTGGTGTCCTCCAACTTTTTCTTGCTACCCACAAAGCTACCAAAAATTCTTCTAAGTGTCATGGCTGCACAAGGTGGCGTTGACAAGACAAAATTTCCACCTGTAGCCCCATCTAAAGCATTTTGATACAAAGGGTCTATTCCATAGTAAAAGTAAAGATTAAGCTTTTCATCTTCACAAGGTGTAGGATCCTCATAGTGCATCCTATTAATTCTTACCCAAGCATCTTTTAGTGTTTCTCCATGATATTGTTTAAAGTTAGAGACAGAACTCAATGGAGAACTCACTCCCTGTTTGTTTCCCAGAACCATGATAACACGTTTTCATGTATTTTTTAATTTTTTATGCAAAACTGAAAATAAAACGAGTCTCACAAATGCAAACCGAATTACAAATGCAAGACAATGCACGACAATGACAAAACAAATAATTTTGCTTTGAAGGTAAAGATGGATAAGATGATGCTCACGTAGGTGCAACCTCCCCAAGCTTAGGTGTTAGCACAAGTTGGTGATGAAGTTGACTTAGTTGTGATGAATCCGGCGCCAGTAAACAGAGCTGGTGCAAGGGAAGCAAGTGCACCCTTGGATAAATCTTTTCAGCTATGACTCCCCGGCAACGGCGCCAGAAAACAGCCTTGATGGCCCTTCACGTAGTTACCTGCATGAAAAGTAAATGGGTTAGGTTGAGACTCCAAGTGCAGAGTGTGTAGTAAGTGGAAGACGTGTTTTTCCCACGAGGGTGACTCGAGGGTTTAATATCGAACTCTCGGGGAATCAGTAGTGAAAGATTTATCTCCTTATCCTTCTTTTTTGTCACCTACAAAACAATGTTAAATGTTTTGGTCCTCAACCTCACTTGTGATTGTCAAGCACAAGGTGTAAGAATGATATCAAGATAATTATGCAATGCAAACAAGAAATAAATATGCAATGGTGGTGAATAAATGTGCAAGGATGATGATAACAATGATGAATGATATTTTTGGGTTTTTTATGATGAATGCAAGATGTAAAAGTGTTTTTGTATTTTCGGATTTAATAATTGCAGAAAATGGAAAAGTGGTAAAAGTTGTTGGAAAGGTGTTTCTTATGATTAAAAATGGACCGGGGTTCATGGTTTCACAAATGCACTCTCTGTTTAATAAAGTGGTAGACAATGGAACACATAGAGTTGACATATGAGATTGCAACACAAAGTTTGATAACAAGTTACTAATTATATGGGCATCACGTCCTAACATTTTTTTTGAACCTTAAGACTGCAGGGCAACAGCCCCACAGTATTTTATTGAAAATTAACCAACAGAAATACAATGTCGATTATATGGGCATCACGTCCTAACATATGGGCATCACGTCCTAACATAGAGATCTTTTGGTTATTAATCTCACTTATACTCCACCAAGATGCGAACCAAATCATAACACCTCAGTAATTAAGATAACTCAGAGCATAACATTAAGTATCATCACATGAAGTTAAAATAAGAACATGCTAGATCTAGTCACGGAGAAGTGGCAAATCACCCACAACCCTTGTAGCATGGTATTTTTGTTTATCCCTAGTGAGGCAACAAAGTAAGGTAAACACCCAAGTGGATCGCGATATTACAGTTGTCAACTTACCGCACTCACCACCCCCAGTTACTCCAACTAATGCACACATCACCCCACACACGCTCTCATAAACATGCTTGTGAATAAGAATGGGGTACATAATATGCATCTATATTCATAACTGAAACAAACATTGCAATCTCAAACATATATTAACTCATAAAAAGATCCACCGCATAGGAATTACATATATGACCGTAATCATGTTCAGCAGCTCATACGGTACTAATTAGTGAAGCTCAAAGAGAGGAGAGATACATAAGTTACTTCCACAAACCCATAGTCCAGAGGTGGACTACTCCCTCTTCATCATGGAGACGGTGGAGATGACGATGGAGAAGATGGAGACCACGCCGGCAGCGCCCCGCCGGAGTTTTCCCCTCCAATCTGCAGCTCTAGATCTCTCTTTCGGTGTTTGTGTGTTTCGGCGGCGCTCCTTCCAGAGAACGACGTTGGACTTCTTTATAGGTGTTTTTAGGTCAAGACGATGTCGGTGGAGGAAAGATTGACGGCAGCGGAGCCACGAGGGCCAAATTGGTGGGCCCCACGTGGCCAGGTATAGAGGCCGCGTGGGCCCCCCTCTTTTGGGCTTCCGGCCTTCGTTTACTCGCTTCATTTGCTCCCAAGTCTTCCTCCTTCCAAAATATTGACGCCTGTAATTTTCCAGGTCATTTGGACGTCGTTTGGGTCCCTGAAACTTAAAAGGAAAAAAATAGGGTTTTCTGCCTGCGCAGTGTTAATTCCATAAAAATAGGAAATAAATATTTTATTCCCAAAAATCATTATATAACAGTGATATAACCCTTATGCAAAATAGTGGGGTGCCATGGGGGGTAGTGGTGCACCCTCATCCAACCTTTGGATAGGGAGCACATGATTGGATACAATGCAAACGGCAAATATTAACGGCGTCATACCGAGAGCACAAAACGATTGCATGTTGAGTCCTCTTTCTCTCTCATACCCATCACATCACATTGTAGGGAAATTCCACAACATGACTAGTCCTTTATGGAATTCTAGCCAAGGGAATTGTCTAAAGTGAATTCTAGCCAAGGGAATTGTCTAAAGCATAGAAGAGTGCATATTTTTCATGCAAGAGTTCTGGCTGCATCCTTTTTCAAAACTCAGAAGACATCTGCCGCATGGTATATATGTTGCTTGCTCTTGGCGGCGGGGAGAAAAGCCCGGGATGGAAAAAGCGCGGGAGAAAATCTTGCTCAACATAAATTTTGCCCGGGAATAAACTTGGCGTACCTTTTTTGGCCGAAGTTTATAAAAAGAATATAGACCACCATGAAGGTGCGCACAATAGGAATTGTTGTGTATGATGGTGAAGGACAACGACATCCATTTCCAACTTGACAATTGTCTAAAAAGGTGTGGCTAGCTAAGATTCATACTAGAATGTGTCCACCTCGGAATTATGTCTAGTGTTTTTGTGGACGGCGTCTAAAAAGGTGTGGCCAGCTAAGATTCACACTAGAATGTTTCCACCTCGGAATTGATGTCTAGTGTTTTTGTGGACGGCAGCACATACAAAAGAGGTGGAGAGAAATAGATGGAAAACTTCCGCCGTTGCATGCATAGACGGCTCTTCCAAACATGGATTCATCAAGAGAGTACATGTGGGCTTTATCCAACGGCGACCACCACATGCACCACTACCCCCCTGGGCACCAAATCCGCATATATGATGCAAATATGATTGGAATATAAGTGATATAGTGCAAAGTTCATGTATGCATTTTACATGCATCAGCAGTGCGCCGCAATTACAGGGGCGTAATCAGGTATGGACCGTTGCTCCCTGAGACCGGGAGAGGATTGCGAATCTGAACTACATCTACAACAACAACGAGGTAGAGGCGGTGAACATGCTTCGAATGGGCAGAGCCCCTTTCAACAAGCTTGTTGGGACCTTTAGGTCTTGGGGGTGGCTGAAAGATAGCAATGTTTCTTCACGTTGTTGGTCATAACCAAAGGTTCAGAGTGATTCACAGCACTTACAGGAGATCTAGTGAGACTATATCTCGCTATTTCAGGCAAGTTCTGTACGCTGTTGGAGAGCTCAGAGTAGAGATGATGAAGCCAGCAACTGGTCACACTCCACTGAATATTCGACAGAGCCATAGGTGGTACCCATTCTTCAAGGTGAGATTCCATGATTTCGCAGATGTTGCTTCCATATTAGCCTTCTCTTAACCTCACACAATGTTCATGTTCGCAGGATTGCATTGGTGCAATTGACGGCACTCATATCACTGCAAGAGTGCCACGGTCAGAGGCTGCTGCTTACAGGGGCAGAAAGCATTATATGAGCCAGAATGTGCTTGCGGCTGTCGATTTCGACATGAGGTTCACTTACGTCCTAGCAGGTTGGGAAGGATCTGCCCATGATGCTAGTATCCTTGCGGCAGCATGAGTCGATCCGATGGGATCAACATTCTAGACGGCAAGTTCTACCTTGGAGATGCAGGGTATGCCTGTCGCCCAGGCGTTCTTCCACCTTTCAGGGGTACCAGGTATCATCTCAACGAGTTTTCTTCGAAGAACTACCCTAAGGATGCCAAGGAATTGTTCAATCTGCGACACTCAAGCCTTAGGGTCACAGTTGAGAGGGTATTTGCTGCTCTGAAGAATAGATTCAAGATCCTGGATCAGAAACCATACCACCCCTTCCCAACCCAAGTTAAGTTAAGTTGGTTCTTGCCTGAGAGGGCACAACTGGATCTTAGGTTGGGGTATGGATAAGTACTTCCCGGACGAGGAGGATGTTACACCAGATACCGATGATGATCTTGGCCATGGCGTCGGAGCAAACGACTAAGAAGCTTGGAAGAACAAGAGGCAGGAGTGGGCTGACGCAATGTGGGCCGCTAGAGGTGACACCAGAATCTGAAGGAAGGTGTCGAAGAAGAAGATCAAGAAGAAGAAGAAGCAGAACTTTGTCCAATGTTGTTTCTGCCATGAACTACCCATTTGCTAGTAGCTAGGTTAACTATGATGTCTTGACAAACTACTCATTTGCTAGTAGTTAGGTTAAGTATGATGCCTTGACAAACTACCATTTGCTAGTAGTTAGGACTCTACTATGAACTTTGGCGTGGTAAGGTCACCACTAGTGAGAAGTGGTGACTGGAAGTACGAACGTTTCACAACCAAACACGTGTTTTAGCCGCTGAAACACTACACAGGCGACCAAACAATGCGCGGTAAAAAACTTGCACCCAACCGAACGGGGCTGGCCAGCACATTGTGGGCAACCAAATGGGCTGCAGATGATGGCTCACTTCGCGTTTCAGCTGAGGCAGGCCAACCTGAGCTACGGAGACGGGAGGCCCAAAAATGATGCGGGCAACCAAACACGCCCTAAAAAAACTCGTCCACTCGCGACGCCAATAGTACGATTTCGGCCGGTCTCGTCAATATTATGTCTCGAGCGTCCAGCCACAACCCTTCTATTGGGAGCCGCGTCAGATGAACCTCCCCGCTTCATGTCAGATACCGATAGGCAGGTCACTTTGTCATTGAGACAACGAAAAACCTTAATCCCAACTTCCCTTACCTTCTTCTCGGCAATTTCATTTCTCCGGCCACACTGCTTATCGTTCCCATCAAAAGCTCCCACAGAGAAGGCGCAGGCGCCGGGGACCCCGCTTGGTGTTCGCCAGCCTAGCAACTCACGCCCACTCATGGAGCGGTCGGAGGGGATCTCAGATCATGGTCGTTAGTTTGCCCGCGCGGGTGGCGCGTAAAGGAGGTGGCGAGGAAGCAGATATCCATGACGGCGAAGAAACTTGCCTCTTTGAACCAAGCGTTCGCCATGGGAGCAAGTCAGAAGAGGGTCACGGCGGCCATTGGTCAAATAGCGGCGGCACCCGTCGAATCCGTCGTACTTCCTCGAGAGCGCCACCGCTACGCCTCGGTCTACGTTCTCCCAAACCCCAGGGTTTTCACTGAATTCGGTGACATCAAAGAGGGTAGAGTTGACAAGGGCCTCGCCGTCGCTCCTCGAACTAGAGCTTGAGACGTACCAAGAATGACGCAAGGTGGACAACCTTGGTAGAGAAGACTGGCATCAAACTCTATCTCGAAAAGAAAAAAGTCGTCATGCAGAGAAGGAAGGAGGATTTGTGGTCGAAACTTTTAATTGTGGCCGAGGTTCATGTCTTGTTTCATTTTAAATTAAAAAATAGACTATTGGAAGAGCCTATTGACGCTTTCAGTAGTGAGAGACATAGCTTACTAAGCCTGTTCGCTAACTCGCTCGCCTACCAAAATGGAGTGTGTGAGGACGGTTCCAATAATTTACTAGAATATTTAGGCGCGCGTTGCCGCGCCCGTCCATTACAACAATAGAATGTTAGGAATGATGTAAATATATTTGGATAACATGTTCCGAACTGTTGATTCTCCATGTGCAGGTTCAGCCGTTGAACTGGAGAGGCGCTAGCAATGGATTTGGCCATGTGCAAGTACAAGCAAATGCATTGTCGCTGAAGTGTAACATGAGAGATGAGACATCATGGTTTTGTACGGTTCACTGCCTTAGGACAGAAACTTTACAGTTTGGCTGGTGCCGATCCGAGCACAAGCAATGCACCAAAGGCACACACGGAGTGCTTCGTTTATCACGTTTGTCGATCACTTGAGTTTCCCATCTGGCCTCGTATTTTGCCATGATATGGCGGCGTAAAGGATGTTGCTTCTTATCCTCGATACTGCCATTTCTGATCACTCTCGGAAACAAACCTCAGTGCAATGAAGGGAGGTTAGCTGCAGCACTATGGAAAACAAAGCGTGTTGGCCTCTAAATTGCTTCATCTGCAGTAATAATGGGAAAAAAAAAGGAATGCATAGAAGGAAAGGTAAATGCATGAAGAGACCGCATAGAATTATTACCTTTGACTCTTTGAGCTGGAAAGTGTAGCTGAAGAAGCAAATTAGTCTTTGTTTTACCCCTCTTTTTTCTGTTCCTAATTCTTACTCAATCCAACGCAAGAGAAGAAATGGCTTTTGAAACACATACGTATGTGCTTGAAAACACTTGAAACCAAAAGGGAAAAACATGACTAAATTATTACCTCTTATTAGGACACTATATGCAGTTTACATTTCTTGTTAGAACAGCAAGCATGTGGCAAAGAAGTGTTGGCTCTATAGTATTCACGTTCTCTTCTAATTATATTTACCGCTGATTGGACAAGGTAAAACACGAAAATGTAATTGAAATCCTTTCATACTAATACATGTTTTTCGGCAGGCATTTGGTCATATTTACTTCAGACTTTTCATTCTACCAACAGTTCAGAAAACATAGCCTTGTTAATGGAAATGGAAACTAAGCAATTTTACAAACATATAAATTTATAGAACACGGAAAAACATCATATTTGTAAGGTGCGAAAACATCATATTTGTAAGGTGCGATTAATTTAACTTGCATATGTGCATCTGACCATCTATATAAAATATTTTTCGGTGTTTTAAGGGAAAAACTGCATGATGTAAACAGAGTTTTATTTCTAGATTTGTAGTGCAGTGGAAAACATAATTACAACACAAATATGGAGTTAAAGAAAGTTTCACCTATGCACAGATGTACAATTAATGGAACAAAGATATACATAGTAGTACTCAATGTTCTACTAAGCCATAGTTATTTAATTGAGATTTAGCAGGGCAACCTAACAGACGTGCTACACTGAGTGGTCATGTCTATCATTGAAATTCAGGACACATGATGGCGTCAAGCAACTCACCTTGTAATAATAGTATAAGACACACATACTTGCAGACTTGCAGCAGCCAGGATTTTTATCACTCAGCAACAATGAATCGTGTATCCTAGAAAGGCCAATATTCCAGATAAGAACCATACTAAACCCTGCAATAGCAGAAACAACCATATACTTGATTGAGGAAGTAATTAAGCAGTAAGAAATAAGAGAAAAGCTGAGCTGTATGTGTCAAAGTTTAAAAAATATGGTGGTACAGTTAGTAGTTAAATTGAGTATCGAAGGTTAGTCCATAACTCAAAACGGCAATCTTAATTAGAACATCTGCAGGAATAAATTGCTCAAGAATGTTGTGGGTTTAGTATGAAAACTTTGTGCTAAAGGGCCATCCAGATATGAATCTAAGAGCTTGAGAACACTTTAAAAGTACTTTTACAGAATATAAATTACTTCTCCTTTTACTGTACGAATCCTAAGTTGTCAGGTATCCGCGGTTACCCTAGAATTGTCCTAGTTTCAATCCCTATATAAGCAAATAATATCCAGAGTTGTCAGCTTCTGTAAAATCAAGACTCACTGATGGAAAACAGCTTCCGGAGCTGTGTGGTCGACTCCATCTGCACGACCCCCGTTTGTTTGAGAGCACCGTGTGTATCATCGCCGGCAAGCCCCTTGAGCTGCACACAGCGCCTTAAGAGTTAGGACACAGGCAAACACACAACAATGCATCAGAGATCATACACAACTCAAAGGGAATGCTGTAGTGCGACACTAAACATGAACAAGAGTACCAGCCAGCCTGGACGTCGGCCAGCGTCACCATGGACCAGGCATGCACAAAACTCCTCCAACTCACCTTCATCTGCAAAGAACACATAAACCAATAAGCCACATGAAAAACCAATATGAGAACCACAGAATCTGGTAGGGCCTTCTGCGCTGCACTCTACCTATTCGTTAGAAAGCCTCAGACGCGGTGCCTAAAGTGCGCTGACTCGCAGACTACCCAGTCGTTAAGGATGGGTGTGGTGGTGGGTGAAGGGGAAGTACACGGATGGGCGTCCATAGCCGCTATGATGTCTGCACGTACCTTCCTGCTCGAGGGCCTGATGGAGGTGGTTAGGTGGAGCATCCGTAGGACTGCGAATATCGCGTACAAACGGGCTGGTCGAGACCTTGATGTAGCGCCGCCTTCGGTATGAGAGCGGAGATCCTCGCCGCCACAAGGCGGATCCCGTCCCCGCTGTACCGTCACAGAAGAAGGAGGACGGCGGTGGCTACACGACGACAGGGGCACCACTCGGCAGCAGGAGCCGGAAGAGTGGCGGCGCAATTGGGATCGCAGCCAAGGAGGAATTCAGGGAGGGGAGGCGCCGAGGAGAGGCGTTCCATCTACGGGGAGAGAGGAAGTTATGCTTCGCCAGTTTTTTTTACCGAGACGGTATGTTCAGACCTAGTTGGGCTTTAGTGCGCAATTTATGGCCAATTTAACCAGAGGGTTCCGATTTGATGCCCAGAGTAGCTGCCCTAAGGGATATCCGGCCCACTTGGCGGCTTAATTAAGATCTAACGGCCAAAAACGATCATGATAGGTGATCCGATAGGTTAGGACGCTAATGACCTGAGAGAGCCCCTAGTTGGCTCAGTTTTAATATCCCTAATATCCGACGCTTCTATCGGCTCCGGTTACCAAAAAAATCAATGTCAACAAGGACCCACTGCTGAACCACGACTGCCGGCCCACCCAAAAAGACAATGTGATCTGCTGATCGAGAAGAAAAATGCTGGAGTATAAAATGGAAGGGCAAAAACAGTAGGCAGGGCCATGGGGTCTTTGAATTGAGATAGTTGGGCCGCCGATCGCCATTCCTAACACAGCTGCCTGCACCGGCAGCATCGTCAATTTCCGAGCTGCTACTGCATGCCATTGTTCACCACATCGAGTAGTACTATGCCTGCACGTGATCTGTGTAGTCAGTGCCACCGCCTGCTGCCGAAAGCAAATCAATTGATAGTTTTTTTTCCGAAACACGCAGACACTCACATACAAGCGTATGCATTCACCTTATGAACGCACACACGCACACCCTATCTCTATGAGCAACTCCGAGCGGTTGGATCTTGAAATTGACGAAGTCACCACAGGCGTCTCGCTGTCGACGGGAACGTCGCCTCCCACTGAAAAAAATATTCCGTCTAAATGAGAAACACCAGAGTTCAGGTTGGAACTTTTGTGGACTGGAGATACAACCACCCTCCTAATCATCTTGTCACAGGCAAGTTGAGAGTTTAATTTGTTTCATTTTCAAAGTTTGATCTTCATTTTGGTCGTTGCCTTCGTTTGAAATAGCTCGATGCTACTACAGAGTACTTTGGAGCGTCTGACTGCCACTTGCATTTGCCACCACGAAACAGGCGCCACTTGCACTTGCCTCACAAAGACACATCATGAGAGCAGCATCGAATAATCATGGGGTCTGTTCTTACTGCTGTTAAGAAGTATCCGGGCAGGCTGTCGATATGTGCATGCCCAGCGGGGATCCATCTTCGGTGACTTTGTCTGGGTGACTTTGCCTAACTTTGAGGCCCTTACATATGCACCCCACAAATAGTAGGTCCCGCCCCCACACATGGTGGGTCCCTCATTTCAATGAAACAAAATCACATGACTTTGTCGTTCACAAAGTCACCGAAGCCGAATCCGCCCAGCGGTGCCTTGCCCAGCGCACCGACACCTCCTAGATTACCAACGTACTGTAACGGACAGTGCAAGTCTGATAGGAAAAGGTAAAAGATAATTTTTTGTTTTTACCACACTAGTTTTTGTCCATTTTGTTTTTGCCATTATAAATTTTGACATTTTGCTTTTACCTTTTTGAGAGGCAAAACTAAAACCAAAACAACAATAACAGGGGCAAAAGCAAAATTTTTTCACTATTTTCATTTTGTTTTGCTCAATAGAGGGCAATAAAGTGATGTATTAATAGGAACTGGTACGGCAAAAGCAAAATGTCAAAAATTAGATGGCAAAAAACAAAATGGATAAACACTAGTGTGGCAAAAAAAATAAAAAATTCTGGAGTAAAAGAGGTAAGGCGCGCTGTTTGGTGGACAAATTGCAAGTATTTCATAACTACTCCATGATTTACGACTTCTCCATGATCGAAGTACGATGGTAAATTAAACGAGAGAACTCATCTAAATGCTGGTAACATGCACCTAAAGAATGCATATATCTTTGTAAAGTGCTCCCGTGTCGCCCAGATGCTGGTAACATGCACCCAAAGAATGCATCTATCTTTCTAAAGTACTCCCGTGTCACCCCTGGCTGGGCGACGCAGGAGAACCCAGAAACCCTAGCCGCTAGGGTGCCCTCCGTCCCCACGCAGCCGCTGCCGCCGGCTTGGTCCGCGGTGACGGCGGACCTCGCTCCCAAAGGGGGTGGGGTCTCCGGTTGTCTTGTGGCGGCGGAGCTCAGTACTCGAGGTGGTGGCTCGTTAGGCGGCGGTGGGGGAGGCTCGCCCCAGCCCTTGACGATGTGGCGCGGCGATGCGGTGCGATGGAGGGCTCTCAGGGCGGTGCTGCTCCAGCGGCTCGAGGGCCTTGGCCCGACGGCCCCTGGACAGCGACGGCGGGGGATAGGTCAGGACCCCCTGGCGGCTTGGATGGCTTGGCGTGGTGAGGGTGGAAGCCCTTCCTCCAGACCGCTGGTGACGCTCTCCGACGACGGCAGGCTCCGTAGTGGCCGCTTGACTGCAGGATGGGTGCCGTTTCTGGGCGACTAGATCTCGACTTCGAGGATTGGTGGTGGTCTGGCGTGGTGGTGGCGCGGCCGCCGCATCCAAGGGGAGTGGTTCAGTGGCGGTGTGGGCATGAGGTGGCTGTCGAGAAGCTTCAGACGAAAGTTCAGCCCTGAGGCCCATGGGTGTCGTGCTCCTCCTTGGAGACGCCGTTGTGGAGTCTTCTTCGACCTCTTCATCCTTGGAGCAAGTTTTTCAGGTGAAAATCTACACCCGACAGGTTGGGCAACGAGCGTCGTCCTCGACGTCGCTTTCCTCCTTTGGGGCGTCGCCTTGAAAAATTTGCTCCCTTTCACGTTTGCCGGTGGGCTGGCCGCTCACGGCTTTGCAGCTGGCAGTCCAGCGGACGAAGTGGATCTTCCGCTTGTGGCGTCAAGATGGCAACGACAATAGTGGCGGGCGATGGTCTGGTCGCGGCAAGACCCTGTTAGTCGGCTCTGCTCTGATGTGTCCGAGTCTTCATGTTGGTCTTCCCAGGCTGTGAAGTTGGAGCTGCTATGTTTTCAAGCCATCATATGGGCAGCGTTGCGATGACCTGCAGGGGCGGTCCGATGCGAAGAGTTTCTTCGGCGCAAGTGTTGCATATCTCCTCTTCGGAGCCCGTCTTCAAAATCGGAGCTGCATGTCCCCGTGCGATGACTCATCTGTTTGGCATAGGCCGGCGTGGGCTTCTCGCTGCCGCTGCGGTGAGGCTTTATTTGGTGGTCGTTTCTTTGGCGAAATCAGAGTCGTTCGGGGAGGATTGATGACGATGCCGTCAGTGGACATCCTCGACGGTTGTCCTCGTTTTTGGTCGTGTGCGTGATGTTCGTGTTGGTAGTGAGGGTGGCTGAGTGTGCTCTCGAAGCGGTTGTGTTTCATGAGGTATTGCGATGACGTTTGTAACGGTTTTAGATTGGTTTCCCGTTAATTAAGCGTCGAATTCTCTCCTGCTTTTTAATAAAATGTGGTAAAATTTGCCCGTTTTGTTGCAAAAATGCTGGTAACTGAATAACAAAAACAAGCAAGTTAACTCGCGGCGTCAGGCGGTAGCAGACAGCACCGTTGCATGATTGGGGTTGCGGTGATTGCTATGATCGGTGTGGATTTGCATAGCACAGATTGGGTGCATGAGCGCGGCGGTTCGGTATCAACTTCCAAGTTTAGCTGGCGCTGGAGATATGGGACATTGTGGATATAAAAAGTCAGAACCTCTAACGTTATTTAGCTGGGATGTTTGCTGTTTTCATGCAAGACACCAATCACTATCCCAGCTAATCGGCCGGACTTCCGTAAGTTGTCTCAAATAGAGGATAAGCCAGATGTTTGCTTCACCATTAAGAGTACAGTGTTGTTTTCGTTTTAAATGGACGATGACACCAATTGTAAATGTATCGTGTATTATCTATAGTGGGGCAGGAGTGATATGCGGCACGCAAGCTAGCCTTGACCGAAGAGGAAGACGGTTTTTGAATACGGAAAACCCTTTTGGCACACGAGCACCAATGCTCCTGCCCATGTGGATCGCTCTGCATCACCCGTTTCCTCAGTCTGTTCAGTCAGTTGTTTTTTATTCTGTCTATACACAGCATGCTTCTTTAGCATATACTAGTCAATTTGGCGCGGCGGCACCCGCACCCGTTGTAATTAAAATGTAGAATTTTATATTTAGAGGAAGTTAGTTTGAATATTTCAATTTTTTTAGCAAATTGTGTCTTAATATGTTTCAATTTTTCATTAACATTTAACCTAGGTCCGTAATGAGTGGAGATGCACATTTATTGAATTGAATTCCATATTTAGAGAAAGTTCATTTAGATTGCATATAAATATTTACGAAAATTAAAATGTTCAATGTAAGTCCATAATTAGAGGAAATGCATTATATGAACATTTATTACATTCAACTCCATATAATTAGAGGAAGTGCGTTCGGATTTTCTCCAAATATGACCTAATCAAAATGTTTGAATATGCTTGTTTGTTGATGTAAATAGTTAGCACTTACTTTTGTGAGCATGTTGATATATTTTAGAGTATCTCCAATTTTGAAGCAAATTAAAATGCTCAAATATGTTTATTTTTTATTAACATTTAATTTAACTCAGTAATGAGTGGAAGTGCACATTTATTCAATTGAATTCCATAATTAGAGTAATTTACTAAATTCGCTCCATATAATTAGAGCAAGTGCGTTTGAATTTTTCCCAAATTTCACCGAAATGAAATGATTAAATATGTGTGCATTTTGCCATATTTAGTGACCATTTATTTTTGTGATCATTTTGAGCTATTTTTTATATTTTCCGGGTGGACAGATCTGAAGTTATTGATTTTATAGCATTTTTCATTTTCTGGAAATTGTCTAAATAAGATGGGGCCCACTTGTAAGGAATTTAGCATTTTCTGGAAAATCTGCGAAAATAGGAAAACCCTGACAGGCGGGACCCGGGGTGACGTCATCCGTGACGTCACCCGACGGCGGCCATGGCAGCTCAGCCGAGCTCGGGCGAGCAAGGTCAGGCCCGCCCCAGCACGCCCACGGGGCTGGGGCCGCGCGGATCTGCAAGAGGGAGGCGCGGGGGAGGCGTTCCGGCGGCGCTGGTGACCAAATGGTCGCCGGAACGCCGGCGGCGACCAAAAAGGCGGATTCCGGCGCGCACGCTGTGGCCTGGCAGGCGGAGCTTTGCGAGGACGGAGAGGCGAGTACGGCGGAGCCAGCCATGTGGTTCGATTTGTGGGAGGAGGAGCGGCGGGGCGGCGCGCCGCGCCGGCGGCCACGGCGACCTCCGGGTCGCCGCGCGAGAGGAAGGAGGAAGGGCCAGGTGTGTCGACGGTTTTGCTCGAAGGACCCTGGGATTTAGGACATTTGCGAACAGGTCCTTGGCGGGGGTTTGTTGCAAAGTGGCGGGGGCTCTTCTGCAAAGTTGTGCGCCAAGTTTCATGCGGGGCGACGTGGCGTCTCGCAATTGGTAGAAAATCCTCAGCTACAGTACTGTAGCAACTACAGTGTTTTGCGGTTTTGGAGGGATCTGAGCCGTCCGTGGGCGCAATCGGACGGCCAGAATTTTGGGGGCGACTTGGACAGCGGATTAGAGGCTCAATTCAACAACTTTTATATACTAAGGCATGTCCACGTATATGCTCAACCGAACTGTATCTTTCTTGAGCCGCCCATTAAATGCACTGCCACGTGCCACAGTTGCAGAGGGTTGCTATTCAAATGGTCAGTCGGTACGACCAATTATGTCACCGCCTGCATGTTTTTGGTATACTAGGTCCTGTTGACTAACAGGGTAGAAAAAGCCTAGGAATAGGAAAATCGCAGGATTGTAATGTCAATCCCACCGGATTTCACATGCATTAACCTTTATTTGATTCCATCACAGGAAAAGTAAAGGATTTTGAAAAGAGGTGTAAGTAGATGTTAGAATTCCTATAGGAAATAGTGTAAATAAATAGTGTAAAGGATTTTTTAGAAAAAAACCTATAGGATTCAATCCTATGAATCAAACAACTAGCATAGGAAAAACGTAAATGTGGTGTTGCCGCCGGTCGACTATACTACCCCACTTGCTACCGTGCGATCTATCATTGAGATTCGGACATGCACTCCGGACCTCATTTCTTAATTACCTCACCTTCTGTAAATCCTCTGGTACACAGTTCGATCTCGTCAGCGATTAGGCTCCTACCTAGCCGGAGAAAAGCTGTATGTGGCAGCTCATGTCAGGGTTTACAATGATGCCACGCTCTCTCGGTCGGTTCAGATATGTGGTAATTAATAAGTGAGTTGAGTAGGGTGGCAGGCTCGGCACTGCATGTATATGTGTGCATGTGTCAGTTCATTTCAATAAGAATATTTACATTAACTCCGCTCAAAATTGCACTCTTTCCATTTCAATATAGTAGTACTAGGAAATATTTTGCAAGTAGTATCGCGACCCAAAAAGTTTGTGCAGTTCTTGCGTGGCGCGCACTTGGTGGCCAATTGTCAACTGGTAAAGTGATAATGCATGTTTTCAACTCGTAAAGTGATAATGCATGTTTTCAATTTTCTTAAAAGTCGTTTTGCATTGAACAAGTAAACGAATGAACAACTCAAAAAAAGTAAATGAATGGGTTACGGCGTACTTTTGATTTTTGAACAGGTCTACTTTTGATTTTTGAACAGGTCTCAAACAAAAAATTAAAAGTATATAACCGTGAGAGACACAATGCTTAATAAAGAACGTCTTTGTAACTTTTGGTACTAGTGTACACAAGGGGTGGGCATAAAAACCGAAAACCGAAAACCGAAACTGAAATGACCGAGACCGAAAAGACCGTTAGAAATTTGGGTAGCAAATTAGAAAAGATCGAAGTTAGATCAGAAATTCAGCTATCACTTATACATAACCCGAATAGACCGAAAGATCGATTTATTTTATTTTGAGTAAATTACGTACGGAAGCAGCCGAATTTGTGTGCCAGCCCAGCTTATGTGTCATCTAGTATATAGGCCCAACTAATAAACCAACCATACCATCTAGTCTCTAGACTCAACAACTGGGTATTTCAGCCCAGCGTACTGTAGATTCTCCCGTGCATGAGAGACTAGTCGATCGCTTCCCATTTTCCCAGTCCCGGGCACCGATTCCCCTTCCTGCGCCCTATATTTTGGTCTATTTGGTCATGACCGAAGACCGGACCGAATAGACCGAAGAACATAAAACCGAAAAGAACGAATTTATTACGGGTATCATTTCAGGATGACCAAAATTGTTAAAGACTGGAAAGACCGAACCGAACTAACCGAAAAGACCGAACGCGCACCTCTAGTGTACACAGTGTTTCACGATTCCAAGTAACGTGTTCAATCACTGCAGGGTTCCATTATTCTATCCCTCCATATGTTTGGTGAACAAGCTTTTATTCATCCCTATGGAAATCGCTGCGGTCACTGACCCATACATGTAGCATTAGCTCGTCAGTCCTCTTTTCTGCGTCGATGCCTTTCTAAACCAGCATTAATTATAGCAGGTCACAACAACTCGGTGATCTGACGATGCCAGACAAGCTGACGTAAATCGCACTGCCACGACGGAAATTTTGGCTGGTAAACTAGGTGATTACGTGCAGTTTAAGTAGCCACTGGGATGGTACTGACTTGCAAGACCGAATCTAGATGACCGCATCTAACGGCATCCAGTGGGGTGGTATAGCCAACGGGCGACCAAAACTCCACACTATAGGAAAAATTCCTAAGAGTTTGAATCCTACAAAATTCTTATGCAAATCCTATGAATCAAACATGCCCTTAATACTGAAATTCTAAAACACTATCTCCAGAATTGATGCAGGAATTGTCGGATAACTCATTTCACTGCCAATAAATTTTCACATATATATTTTTTCCTATTTCTTCCAGGGTGTCAGAAACCTCAACTGTCCATTATTACATAGAAAAATAGTTCTAAATCTAGAAATCCATTTTGCCTTATAGGAGCATTTGCTCCCACGGTTCAAAATTGTGTTTCAAAATATCAAAATAAAATGACAAAAAAATTCGGGGGAACATTCTAACATTTTATGCTCACACAAAAAAAAAACATTCATGAACAAAGACATTTTCTTGTGGCCTGCGGCAAAAACAAAAAATAATAATGTCGGACGGTACATCGTTTTGTTTAACCAAAATTTGCCTTTTTTATACAAGTCACAACAAATGTGTTCTTTTTCACGAACTTTGCGCGTTCGTATGTATTTCAAAAAAATTACCGGATTTATTTGACATTCTAAAACATATTTAAATTATATTTTTCAATATAAGAGTGAAAAGTCCTTCTTAATTCTAGATGGGCTTTGGCTTCCGAGCACACATGTTCGTGTCTGATTAAAAAAATTGAACAAAATAGAAAGACATTTTGAATAATTCTGTTTTTTTATTGATGAATAGATACAAATTTTCGACAAACATGCTTAATTTCGTGGTGAAATAACACTCTTGGTGCTCGGAGCAAAAAACAAAATCAGTGCTCAGCCAAAGTGAATTTCTGCTTCTAAATCGGTCCAGTAAGTACGGCAGCTGCAGCATGCGAAAGCGACCGCCAAATATTAAATACTTCACCTATTTTCAAATGTGCCTCAGTTCTGACACATCTGACCAGACTCTCACCAACCTCTGGAGGAAATACTGAATACGTCTTCTTAGTTATTTAGTACTCTATTTTTGTTTATGTGGATTGGATAGATAATGAACATAAGCAGACTCTCATGTAGAACTAATTAAACTCTATTTGTGTTTATAAGTAAAAGAGTAAACAAGAGGAAAGAGAATTATTAATTGAGAATATATGGCTAAGCTAAAGAAAAAATAGATATTTGAACATATGCTTCTGCCGTGCTTTTTTTGTGCAGGCGGAGAAACTTTTACCAGAAATAACTTTACATGTAGTCTCTTCCTTTTATAGCACTGATTTTATTGACACACAATAAAAAAATATTTTTTTCTGCAAAACTTGTGTGGCGCTTATATTTTGTGGAGATGTGTAACAAGTATATTTTTTAATAGCATTGCTACATTTTAAATCACATTAAAAATGCATTTTAAAAAAGAGGCACATATCTCTAGGTTCAGATCGTGTCTTCTCCTGAGTTAACAAGAAACCTTATAGTCAACCTTATTGTATTGGTAATTGGTAGTGTTGGTTATTAACTGATACATGGCAATCTTATGTCCCTGAAGTGTTACTCCCTCCATTAACAATTAGTTTACGTTCTAAGTTTAGTCAAAATTGAACTTTCTATAATTTGATCAAATAAATAGGGAAAATTGTATATAAAAAATTAACATTATTATAATCTTCATAGGATATATTTTCATATTATAGATGTTGATATTTTTGTATATATTTGGTCAAAATTTAAAATTTTGACTTTGAAAAAACACAGAGCGAACTAAATAAAAACGGAGTGAGTAGTGTCGCACGGTGTATATGTCCCTACGAGTGCCCAACTTCATCGTCTTTAAATTTACCACATCAAATTTTCTTTCTTGCCACGCGAGGAGAGCATATTAAATTATTAGCCGGTTGAAAACCATCCGTCCACACAATCGAGTGTATATTTAGGTCAGTAAATCTTTAAATATCATCCAGTTAACCACATGTATCTTCACGATAAATGTTAGTCATATGCAAGGTGGAGAATAAGTTGTATAGTACTTAACATGTTGTCTCTAAAAATCGACCATGTTCCAAAAAATGGATTGAGTCACATAATTGGTCACTACAAAATAGGGTAGGAGTGAAGAGGTTGTGGCCTTGTGGGAGTCATTCTTTCTTGAAAAATAAAAAAGATCTCGTAGTCACTGTAGACTAAGAAAACCCTGAAATACAACACCAGCACTAGTCTTCCCAGTTTAACTTTAAAAAAAATGCTTCCCCGGTTTTTTCCCTTTTGCAAATCGCCGATTTGTGGTAACATGGCAAACTCGGCTGCTGTAAGGCCTCTATCGTGGTGATCTTGTTCTCCTGACCTATCTGAGGACGGTTAGAGCCCAAAAGACAGGATCCTATCTATTCTTAGGTAGATTACGGGCCATACAAGAGGCCCATCAGTGACGCCCATCTGAAAAGCACTCAAGAAGCCATGGCAAATCATTATTTAATGCTCAACACGTGCGTTACCAGTCTCCTCGCACCCCAACGTTGTTGTAAGCTGGCCCATTTTATTCCCCACCAATGCTGTTTTATCTGTATCGACTGTGAGTGGCGGTTTTTTTTGTATGTTGTCGTTCCACTTATGTATCGAGTGTGAGTAAGTTGGATGTTTCATCGTTTCACAATTATCAGTTATCTTTCTCGTATTAATGTTTTTCGTTTTCCCAATTATTTGTTTGTGTCCTGTTTTTTCTTCTGATTTTGTTTTTCTTCTTCCCGTGTAACTTTTCTTTTCTACATTTTCTTCTACGGTTTTGTCTTCTTTTTTCCTTTTCTTAATATTTTACGTATTATGTTTTCCTTTTCATGTTTGTTTTTCGCTCTTTTATGGATAAATGTACATTTTTTTCGAGACAGGAGCATATAAAGATCTATGGTTTACAAGAAATTTCATAGTCCGATAAAATGTTCACGAATTCATAAATCTTAAAAGGTACTTACAAGAGTTCCAAAAATCCTCTTGGTTAAAAAAAGGGCATTCAAGAAATGTTCGTCGTGTGAATCATCCCTCCGAGGATGGTTGTTGTGAAGGTTCTTGTGAGATCAAGGATTATCGTGTTTCGGTTTGAGGCGTGTTGTTCATCTCCACATTGCTTGCTGGATTCATTCCTCACCTTCATGTTGCGTGTATTGATCCGGTAATTAAAAGGTTTGCTATCTCATTATCTTGCGGTGAAAGATCAGGCAAAAACTATTGGATCATCTACTTGATGACCCTTCGCTGGACGCATACGCGGCCCCAAACTAAGTTTGATCTCGGGGATAGCAGAACAATATCTCTTTGCGTCAGAAAAAGTGAAGTCTACTATGCAAGCAGAGACTCCTAAATCTTTAATCAGCTCGGACTTGCAGATCACAAGTGCGGTAACAATGATCAAATGATTCTACAAGAAACTCCAGTAATCGGGCTCAACGGTGCATGGATGAAGGAAACCCTGCATTGAGGCAAAATTGAACTAAACAAAACCGCACATAGCCAGCCTCTCTATGTTTGTTAGTCTGACATAATTTGAAGCAGCATGTCGTTAAAGGCATCGATCGGCCCAGGCAGACACCAGTGTATGCAGTCGTTGTAGAGCGTCCGCTTCTCGCCCGGCCAGTGCCCGTACCGGCTGGGGTGCCCGTCCGGCCGCAGCAGCATGGCGCCAGTGGGGTCCATAAGCACCATGTCCACTCCGGCCGCCGATGCCATCGCCGCCTCCCTGAACTCCTCCACCTGCGCCGTGTAGAAGTCGAGCTCCAGGCCGCCAATGGTCGTCTCGTTGCTCCGGTAAGGCCGTGTCCGTCGGCAGTCCCCGCCCTTGTCCCACGGCCCTCCCTCGAAGTGCGACATCGGCGAAAGCGTCCGCACGATGACTTTGGCCCTGACGCTGCCGTGGTCGTTGATGGCCCGGAGTGCCGTCCGGAACGCCATCCGGTGGGAGTAGCGCAGCGTGAGGTTGCTGGTGATGTTGAGAGCGACGTAGCTGCCTCCCACGAGCTGGCCCCTCTCGTAGAACATGGACTGGCGGGTGAACCAGTTGGCCCCTGAAAGGATCACGTAGTCGAACTCGGTCACGCCGGAGAACCAGCTGCCGTCGGGCTCGTCGACGTAGAGCTTGAATACACCGGGATTGTCGGTCGACTCCTCCGCTCTCACCAGGAACGGTGACCAGAAGATTTTCATGGTGAAGTTGTAGCCCTCGTAGTACATTATCCTCAGCTTTGTCTTCCCGGTCGGGGACAGGTCCTTCGGCGACGCCACCTGCATGCCACCACACGAGCGCGCGCCGTCGACGCACACGGTACACATCAGTGAGTGCCCGATGAGTATACACAGTAACACGACAGAACACATGCATGACGGAGGGAGTATGTACCTTGGACAAGAGGCACATGAGAGACTGCATGTGGTTCCTGGCGAGTGAGTCCCCTACGAACGCGAGCGTCTTGTTCCCGACGAGACGGAGGAACCTGTCGGCGTCGAACCGAGGGAGGTCGCACCGGCTCGGCTGCCACCGCCACCGGAGGAACTCCATGTCCGGCCGGCCGTACTTCATGCAGTTCTGGTGATCCTGGATGTGGGAGCACGTCTCGTTGGTGTAGCGTGGCGCCGCGTCGTCCGGGACCCACTCGCCCTGGAAGATGTCGCACTTGGGAATCCGCGAGAGGTAGGACCTGTAGTAGGGAAGGCCGGAGTAGCTCAGGTAGGGCACGCTGGTGAAGCAGGACATGATGATGAGCGCCGAGAGGAAGACGGTGGCCGGGGCGAACAGGAGCTTCATCAACAGCACCATGGCGATCGAGAACTCGAGCTATGCGCTAGTCTGACCCAGAGAGTGTGTGGCTGCGTGCACTTAGTGACAACTATGCGTGCCTAATACGATTGCGAAGTCCACAAATCGTCTCGACAATGGTTTCGAGGTCACAGGAGTTCAAATTTTCAGTACTAGCAGATGGAGTGCAAAGGAAACTTCAGATTGGATTAATCCCGTGCCGACAATTGCAACTTGGCTTTGAAACCAGAACTGCAACTTCTGCATATATTGATCAATTTAAGCTCTCCCGTTGCATTAGCTGCACTTGACTTTTATGCGTGCCTAGCAGCACAAGCCGATGCCAAAAAACTACCACAGAGTATGTCACTAGTCGTGGCCATATTCTCCTAAATCAGTAAGTAAGTGATGGGTGTCAGTATTATTCCGGACAGATTGCAATTGTTCTCAGGCACACGATTAATGTATCCTGATTGTGAGCTTCGCTACGTCAAATTCCACGAAGATGCACGAGTCTACACTCAGAAATAAGAACCTACGGGTGATCTGGAACGTTCGGCTTCGATTTAGAAGTACCTCGTGGTCCACACACCAGCAATTTTGTACACGTTTAGCCAAGAAAAAAAATACGGATACCAAACCTGTAAAATTGCTTGTTTAGTTTTACCAAGAAGTTGTACTTCGGATCGAAACGTTGGTTTAGTATCTTCGAGGAATCCAAGTTCAACTATCCAAGTAGTACATAATGGATTCAATGTAGGACACCATTTTCCATGTGATGACCAGTGGCCATCTCTAGATTTTCTTTTTAAGAATGCTGCTTTTCATTGAAGAAGATTGGAGAACAAAGTAGGGCTCGCCGAAGTCAACAGAGAAAGATAAAGGAAATAAAACTAAGAAAAGAGAACAAAGGGGAGACGAGCCGAGCGGATCCTAATACTCCCTCCGTTCCAAATTAGATGACTTTCACTTGTCCAAAAACGGATGTATCTAAACTTATAACATGTCTAGGTACATCCACTTTTGGACAAATACAAGTCATCTAATTTGGAACGGAGGGAGTATAAAGTACATAAATATAGGAATGACCAGAGGTAATACATGAATGATTAAGGTGGAATTAACCGGTTTGTGTCATGACCACTCACCGAATCAATTAGAACATGCACCGAGTCAATTATAAGATGACCAGAAAATTTTATCTGAAGAAATCTCAGATCTAAAATGCCAAACCTTTAAATGTTGGCACCCGGTCCAACGAGTTTACATTGCTCTCTCTATGAAGTGTACAAGTTTTAGGGTGGTTGGCATTTTTAATAACCATTCATACAGCGAGATCTAACGGTGTTAACATGGTCGGAACCAGACTGACGGAACCGAACTGTTCCGCAGAACCAAAAGTTATGTGGGACCGGTACCAAAAATACGTGGGACCATGTACCAAAACTGGCGGGCCGAAATTGCGTAGGACGTTTTAATTATTAATATTTATTTTACCGGTTGCTCACTCAGTCACTCTATCTTTCAACCTAATCTCTTCACACTCTCTCCACCGGACAGGGATTCAGTGACTGGCCTCTGGCCAGTCACGTTGTGACCCCCCACACATCTACCATTCGTTCTCAATCAAATGGCCTAGATTGAGCCAAAAAGTGATCTCAAAATTCAAATATTTCAGAAAATTTTGAAAAAATTCTAGTAGGCTGTACATGGTCAGTTATGTATTCTTTGAGTTTTTCATTTCATTTGGATGATTAGTTTATTTTTAAATATCTTTTCAAATTTAAATCTTAAAACGCTAATAAATCATAAACGCACAATCCATATGACACGAAAATCTCACAGAATACATAACGGACCGCGTACAACCTACTAGAATTTTTTCAATTTTTTCTGAAATATTTGAATTTCGAGATCACATTTTGGCTCAATCTGTGCCGTTGGATTGAGAACGAAGGGTGGATGTGTTGGGGACAGTCACAACGTGACTGGCCAGAGGCCAGTCACTGAATCCCTGTCCGGCGCACGGAGCCGGGCCTCCTCCATCTCCCCTCCAAGAGCCGGGCACGGGCGCCGTCCCCTACCTCCTGGACCTCCCCTCCAGGAGCACGGGCGCCGTCGCCGGCCGCCTCCGCTGGATGCGGGCGTGGGCACCGTCGCCGGCCGCCTCCGCTGGATGCGGGCGTGGGCACCGTCCCGGATCTCCTCCACCTCCCCCCCCCCCCCCCCCCCCGAGGATCCGGGCGCCACCACGTGTTCTAGCTGCAGCCGGCGCTCGTCGCGGCCGCCTACTTGCGGTCTAGGCTGGGTAGCGATAGCGGGTTGTCCACGTGCGCCACCTTCACCAGCTCCTCCATGGCCGCAATCAGAGCTCTAGGAGGACGCCACGGTGGTTGTCCACGTGCGCCACCTTCACCAACTCCTCCATGGCCGCCAATCATAGAGGGCGTCGTCGAGGCCGCACTGTTTCTTCCGGCGGGCAGCCGCTTGGCCGCCGCCCCCAATGTTGTTGTACGAGTCTAGTGCTCGTGGTGAGCAGCAGGACATCCCAGACTTCAACCGAGTGCACCGCTAGGGGATGAGGGGACGGCCAGAGCTCAGCTCGAACATGGCGTTGGAGCGGACGGATGCCGGGGCGGAAGGCGTCAAGTTGGAGCTCGGAGACACATAGGGGCTCGGCCTCAACGCCTGGGAACGGCCAAAGCCCAGCTTTGACATGGCGACCAAGACGAACTCCAATGAGGGCAATGTGTTTGATAAAATGGTTAGCCCAAAGACATGAATGGATGAGAAGAAACAAAATTGGCAAGCTACAGGAAAAGACAGTCACACATGTTAGCAAACTAAACGGCCGCCGTCACGGATGCCAGACGAATCGCGTCGTCTTCCCCGACACTGGCCGCCGTTTGTCGAGCTCACTCCGGTCGGTCTTGGCCTGCTCCTGTACTGGCGAGCACGGAATCGCCGTCGTGGTGAACTCTTGGTCCTGTTGGACCGTCTCCCCGTCCTCCCATGTGTTTTTCCCTTCTCTGTACTGTCACATGTTACCTGTCTGATGTCCAATTGATGACAATGCTTGGAATGTTTGTCCTTTTGTTGAATTGTACGCATTCATGCAAGGCAAACATGTTAATCTTTTACTCAAAGATGGTATCCAACAGCATGCTCATATGTTTCTATTTACAATCTCAGGGTGGATAGACTAGCACTATTATTGGTACCCAGTCGTATGCTCACGGCTTCTCACCATACTGCTCACGTCTGAATATAACCGGGTTGGCATTGGGCTGGTTATTTTTTCCTAACACTACGACTGTTTTAATCAACGGTTAATAAAATTCATGTCTTAATCAATGGCTAACAAAATTCAAAGCTCACGGTTCCGACGGAACCACGAGTTCCGTGCCAATCACCAGAAAAGAGCTCCTATGAAGTGATACCAAAGAAAATTCAGTCTCCGTGGGACTTCTCCTGCCTTGCAAGGCCAGTCCTAGCACAAATTAGGCTCGGGGCAAAGTAAATATTACAATATGTACTAAATTGTTATGCTTTTTTAAATTACTTTTGCATGCTGAAGTATTAACAACTTTATTTTTTATTATTTATTTGAAATATTGACCATTTATAAATGATGCTAACTTTAATTGTAATGTTACTTGCTATGCAATTGTGATGGACATATTCAACACACTTCTTGTGTCGAAGTTAAATTGTACTGCCTCTGTTCTTTTATGTACAACATTTTGGCATTTCAAATTTAACTGCCAAAACGTTTATTAGTAGTTTACAAGAATTTTTCTTCTCATGTTATGTTTTATCAATTGCGAAAACTATATAGTTTGCCAATATTCATGATAAACATATCTCAAGATGATGACTAAAAAATATCTTCATAGTGTTTTCTTGTATATCAGTTTGTAACCATATGTACTGAAACTTCTAGAAAATAATAATTGATTATCATGATTCTTTGCTTCTATTTTACTATGTAAATATGTCTAATAAGTTAGATGGGCTCATTAATATTGAAATTACGTGCACATCACATTTATTTCAATCAATCACTTACAGTCTCCAACGTACATAAAAAAATGGTGCGGATTCTGCTATGTAGTCATACAATTTAATCATTTTCCTGCATGTAATGTCGTGTTTTATCATCTTGCAAGATTTTCCAACATTTAGAATACTGCAATTTTCTAAAATGTCAAACTGTCATAACTTTTAATTTTAGGAAATTCAAACTTTGAACGAATTGTGAACTTTTGAATGAGCGAGGGGGCATAGTCATCAATGGATGGGTATGTAGGATTGGTGTCTCTTTCTGCATTTGGGGCAGGTGATCGCGCCCTGGTCACCCGCTGGCTAGGGAGCTTCTCCCTACACAACCAACAAACTACAACAAACAACAACAACAAAGCCTTTTATTCCCAAACAAGTTGGGGTAGGCTAGAGTTGAAACTCATAAGATCTCGAAACCAAGTCATGGTTCTGGCACATGGATAGCTAACTTCCACGCAGCCCTATCCATGGCTAATTCTTTGGTGATATTCCAATCCTTCAGGTCTCTTTTAACCGACTCCTCCCATGTCAAGTTTGGCCTACCACGACCCCTCTTAACATTCTCATCCCGCTTTATCCGTCCGGTATGCAAAGGCGCTTCCGGAGGCCTACGTTCTATATGACCAAACCATCTTAAACGGTGTTGGACAACCTTCTCTTCAATCGGTACTATCCCAACTCTCTCACGTATATCATCATTCCTAACCCGGTCCTTTCTTGTGTGGCCACACATCCATCTCAACATGCGCATCTCCGCTACACCTAACTGTTGGATATGTCGTCTCTTGGTCGGCCAACATTCTGCGCCATACAACATCGCAGGTCGAATCGCCGTCCTATAGAATTTTCCTTTTAGCTTCTGTGGCACTCTCGTATCACAGAGGACGCCAGAAACTTGGTGCCACTTCATCCAACCAGCTTTGATTCGATGAGTCACATCTTCATCGATATCACCATCCTTTTGGATCATAGACCTCAAATATCGGAAGGTGTCTTTCTCAGGTACCACATGTCCATCAAGCCTAACCTCTTTCTCCTCGTGCCTACTGGAACTGAAACTGCACCGCATGTACTCAGTTTTGGTTCTACTAAGCCTAAAACCTTTCGATTCTAGAGTCCGCCTCCACAGCTCTAACTTTCTATTAACCCCCGCCCGACTATCGTCAATTAGCACCACATCATCCGCAAAGAGCATACACCATGGGATATCTCCTTGTATATCCCTTGTGACCTCATCCATCACCAAAGTAAAGAGATAAGGGCTCAAAGCTGACCCCTGGTGCAGTCCTATTTTAATTGGAAAGTCATCGGTGTCGCCATCACTTGTTCGAACACTTGTCACAACATTATCATACATATCCTTAATGAGGGTAATGTACTTTGTTGGGACTTTGTGTTTCTCCAAGGCCCACCACATGACATTTCGTGGTATCTTATCATACGCCTTTCTCCAAATCAATGAACACCATATGAAGATCCTTCTTCTTCTCCCTATATCTCTCCATAAGTTGCCGTACCAGGAAGATGGCTTCCATGGTAGACCTCCCAGGCAAGAAACCAAATTGATTTTTGGTCACACTTGTCAATCTTCTTAAACGGTGCTCAATGACTCTCTCCCATAGCTTCATTGTATGGCTCATCAACTTGATTCCACGGTAATTAGTGCAACTTTGAACATCCCCCTTGTTCTTGAAGATTGGCAGTAATGTACTCCGCCTCCATTCTTCGGGCATCTTGTTTGACCGAAAAATGAGGTTGAAAAATCTAGTTAGCCATACTATTGCTATGTCTCCAAGGCCTCTCCACACCTCGATGGGGATACCATCAGGGCCCATTGCCTTGCCTCCTTTCATCCTCTTCAAAGCCTCCCTAACCTCAGCCTCCTGGATCCGCCGCACAAAGCGTCGGCTGGTATCATCGGAGGAATCGTCTAGCTCAATGGTAGAGCTCTCATTCTCTCCATTGAACAGGTTGTCGAAATACTCGCGCCATCTGCGCTTGATCTCTTCGTCCTTCACGAGGAGTTGATTCGCTCCGTCCTTTATGCATTTGACTTGGTTGACATCCCTCGTCTTCCTTTCTCTCATCTTCGCCATCTTATAGATATCCCTTTCACCTTCCTTCGTGTTAAGACGTTGGTAGAGATCCTCATACGCCCGACCCCTTGCCTCGCTCACTGCTCGCTTTGCGGCCTTCTTTGCCTCCTTATATATCTCCATGTTGGTTGCGCTCCTGTCCAGGTATAGGCGTCTGAAACAGTCCTTCTTCTCCTTAATAGCCTTCTGGACCTCAACGTTCCACCACCAGGTATCCTTAGCATCCCTTCTACTTCCCCTAGACACCCCAAACTCCTCTGAAGCAATCTTCCGAATGCAAGTCGCCATCCTCATCCACATAATGTTTGCATCGCCTCCTTCCTCCCAAGGGCCCTCCTTAAAAACCCTCTCCTTAAAAGCTTGAGTTGCATCTCTCTTTAACTTCCACCACTTTGTTCTAGCAACTTTTGGGTGCTTATCCCGCTGGACACGAATTCGAAAACGGAAGTCAGCCACCACCAGCTTATGCTGATGGACAACACTCTCTCCAGGTATCGCCTTACAATCAAGGCAAGCGCGTCTATCTTCTCTTCGAGAGAGGACAAAATCAATCTGGCTAGAGTGTTGGCCACTACTGAAAGTCACTAGGTGGGATTCTCTCTTTCTAAAGAGGGTGTTAGCTACGACCAAGTCGTAAGCTAGGGCGAAGCTTAAGACATCCTCACCTTCTTGGTTCCTGATGCCATAGCCAAAACCCACATGCACCCCTTCAAAACCTATGTTAGATGTACCCACGTGGCCATTGAGGTCTCCTCCTATGAAGAGCTTCTCACCAGTAGGTATTCTCCTAACCAAGTCCTCAAGACCTTCCCAGAACTCTCTCTTGGTGCTCTCGTTGTGGCATACTTGCGGGGCATACACGCTGATAACATTGAGAACTAAGTCCCCAACAACCAGCTTGACTAGGATAATCCGATCTCCTTGCCTCTTGACGTCCACTACTCCATCCTTGAGGCTCTTGTTGATCAAGATGCCTACCCTATTTTTGTTTGAAGTTGTCCCCGTGTACCATAGCTTAAAGCCGGTATCCTCCACCTCCTTCGCCTTCTGTCCCTTCCATTTGGTCTCTTGGACGCATAGGACATCAACACGCCTCCTTATCGCCGTATCAACTAACTCCCGTAACTTGCCCGTCAGGGATCCTACATTCCAGCTACCTAAACGGATCCTCCTAGGCTCGGCTAACTTCCTTACCCTCCGCACTCGTCGAGTCAAATGCGAAGACCCTTGCTCATTTTTCACTACACCCGGGCGTCGATGCAGCGCGCCACTAAGGATGCGACGACCCGATCCTTGCTCACTTATCACCGTATCCAGACCAAGATACGGCGCGCCACCAAGGGGGTGGCGGCCCGGCCCTTGCCCATTTGACACCACACCCGGGTTCCGATATGGCGCGTCGCTAAGAGGGTTACGCCCCAACGAAGTTCTTTTGGGTTTCATCTCCATAAGAGTGTCTGGGTTTTTTCCGTTGGCTTGCCAAGCCTATCACAACCCTCCTCCTTTATCCGGGCTTGGGACCGGCTATGTTGAGACAAACGAACTGACTCACGAATATATTCTTCTTATAAATATCACACAATACATATGCAAATGAGCCAAAGGTAAATATAATTTTATGGACCTTTTGTTTATTCGTGCGTGTAGCCCTTGTAGAGAGGCCAAAAATTAACATATTAAATATATTTGGAGGGAGTCTACCTAGTTAAATGAAAAAAATATTTCCCCCATTTGCTAGACATATTGGCTATATATTGTGTGCTAATTTGGGAAACGAAATCTGAAACCAACGGAACTGTGTCGCACCTGGGTGACCAAAACCAAACATTTCAATTTTTCATCACGGCCAAATATTGGCGGTTGCTTGGATGATTGCCAATATTTTAGCATCGCCATACTCGGGGTAGCGGGTAGTGTCGTGGTGGGATCACGACAGATGCCATGGGTATGGCTAAGATGGGGCCGAATGGTCGTTGGGGGAATCCGGGGAGGGTTTATGCACTCTTGAAGTGCACAAGCAAGAACACACCAAAAACCGCAAGAACACGAACTGAAAACCAACCAACCAAGAACACGAAGAACACCACGATGTACCCTGCTTCGGGGCCCTCTTGCGGAGGTAACACCCCAACTGCAGCACTATCCTAGTCAGTATATAGCACAAGATGACTAGTACAGGTCGCTCCTCGAGCTGTGTGATGGTACAAGGGTGAGAGCTTGAGGTGGGAGATGAAGTTACAAGGAGAATCAACTAGGGTGCCGGGGTCTCTTTTCTTTCTTCTTCTTTGTTTTCGTCCTTCCCTCCCGTCGTTCCCCAGCACAGGAGGGGTAGAAGCCCCTTATATAGGCTAGCCGGGTTACCATAGTGCCCCTCACCGAGTACTGTAGCCATGCCTCTGCTTTGATCATCATTGCACTCCTGTCAGGGACAGGACATGACATGCCCATCCCCTGCATCACCACAGTGGAGCTAGGATGTCCCCTCTGACTGAGACAGGACGTAGCCGCGCCGAGCTACCTCGTAGCCCTGACCTCGGAACTCTAGGGGTCAGCGGTCAGAGACGTGTTGTCCCGCTGAACCCGGGGCACGCCTCTGCCACGCTCCGTGACAGACGCTCCCGTGTCAGGCGGGAAGTGACTGGAGCATTGACTCCTGCCCGAGCTATGGCCTCCTGCGCATAAGATCTTTTACCAGGTCGGACTTCACTTCCTTCCCACAGCTCATCCTGCACTCACAACCCAAACCACGGCAATGAGGTAGTTAGGTCGGCTGAACATAGCTCGGACAGTGAACCTCGGCCCTGGCCAATAGTATACCTCGGACCCCTCCTGGCCAAGATAGGTCGGCCTGTAATCTCCAGGTCAAGATGAAGCTCGGACATTCCCAGGCCCAAACAGGTCGGCCCTTTCCGTACCTCGGCACACCTTCGAACTCCACTTATGCCAAGCCTTGACCCTACCCGGGGATACTCCCCCGACATTAGTCCCCGAAGCTGGTGCGGTCCTACGACCTCGGATGGAGGGCCGTAGCAGGTTCAAAACAAGCAAGACACCACCTCTAAAACCGACCTCAAACATAGGTCCGCCGAGGTACTTCCCACATACCACCATCTAATCCGAGGTAAATATGCAAACTGAACTTTCCGAGCTGTTCGACAGAGCACAATCTTGCCCCAAGATCTTCCGAGGCACGTGGCGAAGAATCTCTGCCCGAACCTCGAAGCCCGGACCTCTGAAAGACAGATCCTGACCACACGCCGCCCTCGTCAGCCGGACCCACCAAACAGCGCACCTGCGCACTCAAGTGCGAGACCCATTTGACCGCCCGTGACTCCTCGATTCTCGCGCTGACCGGCACAGGAAATCCGAGGTGGGCGGTTGCCACACTGCGGCCCACGATGTGGCCGATCGTGCGGCCACCAATCGCGTAACCGTGCGCCCACCCGCACACGATCCCGCGCCTTCCCGATAACCGCGCGGTAGTGGCGTAGTTAATGCGTGCAGTTACCGCACGCGGCTATAAATAGGGCCCCACGGGTAACTTCACCGTCTTCTTCCTCCATCGCCCACTGCTCCGTGCCCATTGCTCCGTGCGCTCTGCCTCCCTCGCCGCCGTCAAGCACTTGTCGCTGCGACCTCGCCGTCTCGAAGAATCTCGCCGGAAACGCGCACCGCGCCTTGCGCTGCCACTCCGTCGTCGATCTTTCCCCGATCTTCGAGTACCTCACCGGTGAGTTCCTTATCTCCCCTCCGTTGCCATAGCCATGAACAGGTTCATCCTTCGATGAACTCGAGGATCTGGATGCATATGATGAACTTGAGGAACCCGATGCTCTATCTTTGCACCATCTTAGCCATTTTTAGATCTCCTCTAGACTTGTACCAGATGTATCCGTAGCACTGCCCTTTCAGTTTTGCCCCTGGATGAACTTGATTTTATTTCCCTTTTTGCTCACCGGTAGATCTTTGCTAGCATCTTGCCACGGTAGAAACGTGTTTCCCGCCTAAAAACTCTTTAGCCCGGCTGTTTTGACTGATCCGAGGTATTATACCCCGGCTATCCTGAACTGTCCGAGGTACCTACCCCGGTGGAACCTTGAACTGTCCGAGGTACTTACCCCGGTTGAACCTCCAACTGTCCGAGGTACTTACCCCGGTTGAACCTCCCTTTTCTGCAGGAAAGTGCCAACATGTCGGCCACGGCCAGCGAGAGAGGTGGATGGGATGGCTCGGACGTCACCGACGATGATATTAAATGGCTCAAAGAAACTCATCGAATCCCAGCCGAACTGCTGTATCGTCTTCACACTGGGGACGGCGAACCGATCGCCAACTCCGGCGAGAGAGTGGTGTTTGTCTCTCACTTCGAGCGCGGATTCGGACTTCCGGCCAGCAAGTTCTTTCGAGAATTTCTGAAGTTCTTCGGCTTGCAGCCGCACCACCTCCCAGCTAACTCCATACTACAGCTGTCGTGCTACGCAGCTTTCTCTGAAGGATACCTCGGCCTCTGGCCGAGCGTTGAAGGCTGGGCCAAGTACTTCCAGCTGAAGAAACAGAGCATCCCCAACAAGGATGTTGTGCACAAGGATATGACCGCCTGCGGGGCGGCCGCTATCTCACCCCGGCTGGGCTCCGAGTTCCCACGGATCAAAGGCCTGGAGAGCTGTAAGAAGTGGAATCGATCCTTTTTCTATGTGAGGAACCCCGGCACTGTCGACCTCATCAACCTCCCGGACTTCCAGCTCGGCCCTCCCACTGCCCAACTCAACTGGGATTTCAACCCGGAGGACGCCTACGCCGAGGTTCAAGAGATCCATGAATACATGCTGGATCTCAAGAAAAGAGGGTGGGGTTCCGATGACATCCTCCGGACTTTCGTGGATCGAAGAGTCAGCCCCCTCCAACAACGAGCCCATAAGATCTGCCATATGGAAGGTCTACTCGATCCTACTCGGATCAGCAGCAAGGCTCTCTCCAAGGCCTCAGTCTGGCGCCGGGTCAAAGCCGTTGCCCAGACTGAGATGGACGAGGAGTGGACATGGGGCGTGGAGCCTCACAACAGAGAAAATCTTCCGGAGCAAGTGAGTACTTTACTAAATTTCCGAGCTTACGCTCCGGTCTTGCACACCTTGGTTGCTTCTTAACTCAACTCTTTTTCGCCACTCCTGCAGCGGTTCGCCCGGCAGCTGATCGAGGACGGCCCGGAGCCGTCGAACTGGGCTCCTGCCCGCCTCGCCCTGGAAGGTTCGGAGACTGAAGACCCGGACAATGAGGATCACCTTCCGATCCCTAAGGCCGTTCCGAGGTCCGCCCCAAAGACTGGCTCCTCCAACCCGGGTAAGAAACAAGTTCCCACCTCCATCAGAGACTGGTCTGACGACGATGATGACGATGACGATTGCCAAATTCTGGAACCTGTCAACATTATTCCCATTTCATATGCTCCTCCAACATATAAGAACTTTCATCCAGCGTCTGCAGCTTCCCGGAAGCGCTCAGGACCTGGTACCTCGGATGCCGAGGCTTCCAAAACCTCGGATACTGCGGCGCCCAAAGCCAAGCGTGCCAAGAAAACCTCGGCGAAGCGCAAGAAACGAGACCCCGTGGAGGAAGATGCGTAAGTCACATTTGCTCCTCCTTTGCTCCTCCTTACTCCTCACGCTGCTCCGAGGTTAAGTTTTTTACATTCTAACTTAATCTTTCTCTCTTTTGTCCAGCCCGGCTCGGCATATCAAGCAGAGCCACAGCTCCATACACTCACCACTGCCTCCAGTGGTTGAAACTCAGACCCCCGAAGTTGAGGTCAACCTCGGAAGCCCCGCCAGAGCCTCTCCTCCAGGACCGTCCATCGACCTTACCAGCCCGGATAAGACCGTCTCCTCCCCAGTGCGCGTCTCCTCCTCCGAACTTCCACCGCCGAGCTCTGCTCCCCGCCGAGGTCAGACTCCTCCACCTCCTCAGAAAGATGCGGAGACAGACCGCGCCAAGACTCCGGCAAAGACCGTGCAGGAGCCTCGGCTCTCCCCCAAGTCTCAGGCTGCGCGCAACCAGCAGCAGCAGCAACAAAAGAAGAAACAACAACAACAGCAGCAGAAGCAACAGCTCCAACAGCAGCAGAAAGATTCTGTTGTTGAGCCTCCCAAACAGCCCCAACAAACTCCAATGCCGCCACCGCCAACGGGACCCAAGGCTGCAAGCACCCAACTGGTGCCGCACGTTCCTGCGCCGAAGTCCACCTCCACCAAGATTGCGCCCACAAGCTCTCAGGTCGCCACCTCCCGAGCTCTTTTTGCTGCTACCACTCAGCCGGACATCAGCAGCTGGGAGGTCGGGCAACTCCGGACCCAGAGCGGGAACAGCTTAGGCTCAGAGAAGCATTATGACATAGACTGGAACTCGGCTGACACTGCCGAGGTCTCCTCTAACCCGGGCTCTGAGCATCCCGCTGGACCCAGCGCCGTGCTCCAGTCCATTTACACCATGCAGGCTGCAGTCCTCGATTGCAGCAAGAAGGCCTCGGTAAGTTTCTTTACAACTTTCTTTCTTCCTTTGATATCAAATGACCAACACATACTATTCCCAGTCCCCGAGATTCGGGTTGAGCAATTGATACTCCACCGAGTTAAAATTGCTCGACTTGAATCTCAAAAACTTGTCATTTCTCCACGCTGAGTCCCCGAGGCCAATGCCAAGTCCCCGGGCCTCGGGTACTAAAAAGACCTCGGATTTCTTCGAACTGATCTCTCTATTTCTTCAGGGATGCAACAATGCTCGGACAAAGGTCTTCAAGAACCTCCTGCTAGATCACAACAGACTGAAGAAGTCTCACCGGACTCTTCTATCCGCCAAGGAGCAGAGCGACAAAGATCACGCCTCCAAGCTGAAGACAGCCGAGGATGAAATAGCTCGGCTGCAGCGAGAGCTGAACCGGGCTAATGAAGCCAAGACTGCTGCGGAGAACGCTATGAAGGTTAAGGACCAGGCCGCCGAACAGCAGCAAAATCTTGCCAAGACCCTGGAGAGCCGTGCCACCTCGGCCGAAGCCGAACTTACCGCCCTCCGGGCTATCTCGAAAAGCTGTTTGTCCGAGCTTACTCGGATTAACGACCAAATGGACAGTAAGTTTCTTTTCCCCTTTTCCTTATTTTCTGCCGACCTAGACCCCGTGCCACCGTATGTCTTATTTCAGCAACAGCCTTTTTGTCCTCTTCAGAGAACTTCGAGCACTCCAAGGACAAGGCTATCCGCGAAGTTCAAGCAGCTCGGGCAAAGAGGGCTGAGACAGAAACCCTCAGCGACAGCTGGGATATCCAAGACCACCTTGTCGCCCTCAATGCTCGGATCAGGCCGCTCAGAGCCATTGGAACCAAGCTGGTTGATGCTGCCATCGAGGTCCACCGTGCCCTCTGGCCCAAGGTTAATGCTCCTACTTGCATCGACGAGCTCGCCACCAAGCTGAAAGGAGCCGAGGCTAGACTTCGGGAGTGGAGATGCTCATCGGCTCGGGCTGGATCGGACAAGGCCCTGGTATTCGTGCTGTCCTGGTATGAAGAGATTGAGATCCATACTGTTACTTCCTTGCGCAAGGGCTCTCCCTGGAACTCCACCCCTGATGGCATTGCGAAACGCCAAGCAGCTGCCGACCTCTTTGCTAGTTATGCAAACACCCGGATCTTCAATGAAGGGCGCCTTTACTCAGAGGACGAAGAGAGCTCGGACGAGGAAGGAGAGTCCGGTGAAGAAAGTTCTGAGGCGAGGAATTGACTTTGAAGAGCCAGAGAGTTCCAAGGGCAAGGCTGGCAAAACAACCGAGGTGGCCGAAGGCTCTGATGATGACTTCAGCTTCGACGAACCTCCGAACTCCAAGGGCAAGTCCGGCAAAGCTGTAGCCACCGAGGTGATTTCCTCCGACGTGACGGACACCCCGGCAACAACTCCCACAACCGAGGTTGCTTCCGCGACCGAGGTTGTTCCTGCGCCCGAGGTTGCTGCGCCCGAGGCTCCCACTGCCACCACTTCGGCGACCGAGGTCTCTGGTTCCGAGGCCTGAATTTATTTTAAGCAAAACATTAAATCCCCGGTATGCCGGGTGCAGATGTAACAGACCTTAAGTAGTTTGCTTTGCTACCATTACTTTTAACTTGCTATCCGAACCAAGCTTTTCTAAGAACTTAAGCCGAACCCTTTTGGAACAAGTCCCCGAGTTCACTTTCGTGTTTACTATATCTGGCATTCTTTGCTCTTGTCTACCATTTAGGCGTTCGACAGTCGAGTCACAAGATTGTTGTTTATAGCATACAGTACTTAGCAAATCTCGAAGTGTGTTTCCAAAACCATCCGACATAAACGAAAGGTAAAGACAGGGGTTAGTAAACGACACATGCCGAACTATATTTTTGGACCGAGTCCCCGAGTTCATTTTCATGTCTCCCACGTTTTTTCATCTTTGCTCTTGACTACCTTTTAGGCAGATGCCAGTCGAGTCACAAGATTAGTTACATAGCACACATTACTTGAAGTTTGAGACGAGGTTCAAAATAGTTCGGCATATGAACGAAACTGACAAACAGAGATAAAACACAAGCACGAGAGCGAGGCAGTCCCGAGCTTCAACCTCGGAGTGCCGACATTTTTATTAAGGATTAACCGAGGTACATACATTGCGCCTTTCATGAGTAGAAAGGTCGGAGTAGAGCTATATTCCATGGTCGCCTGACCTCTGATCCGGGGTTGTCCAGCCCATCTTCCCTGGTTCCTGCGCATCTATTAGATAGTAGGAATCATTGAGCAGAGCTCGGCTCACAATGTACGGTCCCTCCCATGGAGGTGACAACTTGTGCCGACCTTTCTTGCGCTGCACCAGCCTCAACACCAAATCTCCCTCGTGAAACACACGAGGGTTGACACTCCGGCTATGATAACGCCGGAGACCTTGCTGGTATATTGCTGACCGAGATGAGGCCAACTCTCTAGCCTCCTCAAGCAGATCTACTGCATCCTCCCGAGCCTCCTTTGCCTCGGCTTCAGTGTACATGGCCACTCTGGGCGCATCATACTCAATGTCAGTGGGTAGTACAGCTTCTGCCCCATAGACCATAAAAAATGGCGTATAGCCAGTTGATCGATTTGGCGTGGTCCTTAGACCCCATAGTACTGCTGGTATCTCATCAATCCAGCACCCCGGAGTTTTCAGCAGTGGTTCAATAAGCCGAGCCTTGATGCCGGCCAACACCAGAGCATTTGATCTTTCCACTTGCCCATTAGACTCCGGATGTGCCACCGAGGCTATGTCCAGCCGGATTCCCTTGTTCATGCAAAACCGAGCAAACTCTCCAACAGCAAAGTTCGTGCCGTTGTCCGAGATAATGCTATGGGGGTACCCATATCGCAGAATGATTTCCTTCAAGAAAGTCACTGCTGAATGACCATCCAACTTCCGAATTGGTTTCACCTCGATCCATTTGGTGAATTTGTCCACCATCACCAGTATGTGTGTCATGTTACCTCGGGCTGGTTTGAACTCTCCCACCATATCTAAACACCATACCGCAAACGGCCAAGTGATAGGAATTGTTTTGAGCGCCGAGGCTGGCACATGCGTTTGCTTGGCAAACCTTTGGCATCCTTCACATCTCCGGACTATGTCCTCTGCATCAGCAAGAGCGGTGGGCCAATAGAACCCATGGCGAAACGCCTTGGCCACTAAAGCTCTTGTGCTGCAATGATGTCCACACTCTCCTTGGTGGATCTCCAAAAGCATCTCCTTGCCTTCAGCTGGCTCGACACACCGTTGCAACACCTCGGTTACGCTTCTTTTATAGAGCTCCTTGTTTATGATGGTGTACGCCTTGGCCCTCCTTTGGATTCTCCTAGCCTCGGTTGTGTCACTTGGCAAACTTCCCTCCGTTATGAACTTCATGATCTGCTCCGCCCACTCCGGCACTGGGTGCAAAGGAAAAAGTTCCTCGTCCACCTCCATTGGTTCGGCCACCATAATTTCCTCCACCATCCTGCGACCAGTCCCCGAGTTTGATGAGCAGTCCCCGGGTTCGGTGCGCAGTCCCGGGTCCGAGCAAACGCAACCGACGTCTACCTCCATTGGAACAGGTCCGGGCTCTTGCTCAGCCGGGATGAAAATAGATTCGGATTCAGGGAAGGTTTGATTGAAGGAGTTCTCAAGTGATTCAGGGCTACTCCAGGTGGTATTGCCTCTTTAGATGAACCGAGCTTTGACAACACGTCGGCAGCATTGTTTTCTGTCCGAGGTATATGCCTGTACTCACACCCTTCAAAGAACCCGGATATCTTTTGCACATGGAACCGATACAACGCCATGTTGGCATCCAGAGCATCCCAAGTTCCAGAAGATTGTTGCACCACCAGGTCGGAATCGCCGAAGCACTCTACACGCCGGATACCGATCTCCTTTGCCACCTTGAGGCCATGGATTAAGGCCTCATACTCCGCCACATTGTTTGACTGAGAAATGAATCTGCAGCACGTACTTCAACTGATCTCGCTTTGGCGAGGTGAGGACTATTCCAGCCCCCAGCCCGATCTTTGTTTTGGACCCATCAAAATGCATCTTCCAATAATTATAGTCCGGCCTGGGTGGCTCATACTGCATCTCGGCCCAATCACAAAAGAAGTCCGGCAACGCCTGGGATTTGATTGCATCTCTTCTCTCATACAGCGGTGCATATGGAGACACCTCGATCGCCCATTTGGCAACCGGCCAGTTGCATCTTTGCACCCGATGATCTCCGAGATTGGAGCTTCGCACACCACCGTCATGGGATGCTCCTGGAAATAATGCTTCAACTTCTTGACCGCCAGGTAGACACCATACGTCATCTTCTGGTAGTGAGGGTAATTCTGCTTCGAGGTAGAGATCACCTCGCTCAAGTAATACACTGGTCTTTGAACCGACCTGCCACCTTCTTCGCGCTCCACCACCACTGCCACACTTACAACTCGGTTTGTGGCTGCAATGTAAAGTAACATCGGCTCATTGTGCAATGGTGATGCCAACACCGGGCAGTGGACAACATCTTTTTCAGCTCACTGAACGCCACGTCGGCCTGCGGGGTCCATGTGAACCCGGTACTTTTCTTCATGAGTTGGTACAAGGGTAAGGCTTTCTCTCCCAACCTGCTTACAAATCGGCTCAACGAGGCTAGACACCCTGTGAATTTCTGCACATCTTTCAAACACTCCGGTAATCTCATGTTCTCAATAGCTCGGATCTTGGCCGGGTTAACCTCAATACCCGGCTAGACACCAGGAAGCCGAGCAACTTTCCAGCCGGGACACCAAAGGTGCACTTGTCCGGGTTAAGTTTCAACCTATACTTTCTCAGGTTCACAAATGTCTCCTCGAGATCCTCGAGGAGAGTATGTTTCTCCTTAGACTTGATGACAATATCATCGACATACACTTGCACATTTTTACCCATCTGAGAGTGCAGGCATTTCTGCATACACCTCTGATAAGTTGCCCCGGCATTTCTCAGACCAAAACACATGACACGATAGCAGTACGCCCCATACGGGGTAATAAAGGCAGTCTTTATTTGATCTTTCGAGTTCAGTGGTATCTGGTGAAAACCAGAGTACGCATCGATAAAGGACAACAGTTCACAACCAGCAGTAGAATCGATCACTTGATCAATCCGAGGTAATGGAAACGGATCCTTCGGGCACGCCTTGTTGAGGTTAGTGAAGTCGATGCACATGCGCCACACCTTGACCACGGCTGGCTCGTCCTTCTTCTTTTCCACCAAGACTGGATTGGATATCCAGTCCGGATGCAGCACCTCCATTATGAACCCGGCTGCAAGCAACTTAGCCAGCTCGTCCAGCACCACTTGTCTTCGGTCGTCTGAGAGACGACGGGTCGGTTGCCTCACCGGTTTCACCTCCGGCCTGACAAATAAAGAGTGCTCTGCCAACTCCCTCGGAACACCAGGCAGGTCCTTAGCTGACCATGCAAAGATATCCCGATTCTCACGGAGGAAGTGACAGAGCTCGCCTTCCTATTTCTCGCCCAGCCCGGCCCCAATGATGGCCATGCGCTGGGTGCTCCGGGTCAATGGGAATTCTCTTGGTCTCCTTGGGCACCTCGAACGCAGCAGCTGAGTCCGGGCTCATCAGTCCGGACACGCCGAGCTGCGTGGACTGCGCCATTGCCACCACTTCGTGCAGTTTCTTCTTCTCAGCTGCAATCACCAAAGCCTCGGCCAGATTAGACCCCGCCGAGGCACACTGAATGGCTCGCTTGTAATCACCCGAGATGGTTATGATCCCACTGGGCCCTGGCATTTTCATCTTCAGGTACGCCACATGGGTGGAAATCATGAACTTGGCCAGGGCTGGCCTTCCAAGCAATGCATGGTATGCACTCTCCAAGTCCACCACCTCGAACTCGATACTCTCAACTCGGCAGTTATCCTTGGTTCCAAACGCTACATCCACCCATATCTTGCCCATGGGTGCACAGGAAACGCCAGGCACAATCCCATGAAAGGTACAACTGCTAGGCATTAACTGATTTGGGGATATGCCTAACTTCACCATTGTGTCCCGGTACATGATGTTGATGGCACTGCCATTGTCCACCAGAACTCGGGTAAACCTTACATTGTTAGTAGGCCCGCACAACGTCGGATCTACCACCAGGGCATACCTTCCAGGGCTCGGCATGATCCGAGGTGTATCTTTCCTGCTCCAAGTGACCTCCTGCTCAGACCAGTTCATGTAGGTCGGCACCACCGGCATTACTGCATTCACCTCCATGGCACGCCTCTGCACACTCTTCTTGTCAGTGGGCTCGGTCACAAAGACCACATAGCTCGCATGAGCCTCTCTATAGTCATTTCCGGGGTATTCATACTGCTGGCTTGGTCCGGCACCACCATTGTTGTTGTTACCTCGGACGTTCACCACATTCACCGGTCTTGCCGCTGCAGGCCTCGGAGGAGGTGCAGTGGTTATTGGGGTAACATTTGCTCCGGACAGATTCGGGTTAGACCTTGGCTGAAATCTCTGAGGTGGTCCTCCTCTGTTTCCTCCGGCCCTTGCCCCTTCTTCCCTGATCCTGCGGTGCCAGCTGCACTGCCGGGTTGAATGGTTGGCTGGCTTACGCGGATCGGTCGTATGGTAACGGCAGGGACCATCTATCATTGATTCATAAGTCAAGGGTGGCTCTGGGTTCGGACTAAATGCCGGACCACTGATTTTCGGCCTCTGGACACCTCCAGCTTCGGGCTGATCCGGGTTCACCGCTGCAACTTGGTTCGAGGTGTACGGGTAGTCCGGCTCCCTCCTCTTGTGCCCGAGCTCTTGGCGGTCACTATACCTCGGTCCGAGCCGGTTATTTATTGGCTCCCTTCTTCTGTTACGTGCTCCTGCCTCGGCTGCTGGCTGCATCGGATCACCAAGAGCATAAGAATCCGCAATCCGGATTGCCTCTGCAAGGGATTTCGGCATATCTCTCTGTAGCCTCTGCCACAGCATACTGCCATGTCGGCAACCATCTGCAAACCAGGAGATGGCCTGGGCCTCTACAACTCCTTCACAGGAATTCCGGACATTGCTCCACCGAGTTAAGAACTCCCGATCAGTTTCATGATCATCTTGCTTACATGCTGCCAGGAGCTGAGGTCGGTTTGGCCTTTTGTAGGTACTAGCAAAGTTGCTGTTAAACGCCAGCTCCAAGTCTATCCAGGAGTTGATACTATACTCCGGCAAATTATTCAGCCAGATCCGAGCTGGACCCTCCAACATGTGCGGGAGATACCGGACCGCCCATCGGCGATTGCCCCCCGCTATGTGCACCGAGGATACATAATCTGTCAACCAATCTTGTGGCTTGGTGCTCCCGTTGTATGGCTTGGCGTTCCGACCTAACTGGAACTGAGATACTGGTGGTGGTGGCTCCCTCATGATCCGAGGTCCGAAACATGCCGGACCAGGAGGGCCTTCCTCTTCCAACTGCTCGGACAATAGATTCTATCCAGCTTGTTGCGGACGTCGCCCGGAGCTAACATCCGAGCTCCTATCCGAGGTCCCAACGACCCATCCACTCTGTGATACCCGGCCCGCGCCATGGCCGAGTCTCCATCATCGTATCGGTCATCGCCTTGACCGACGTTCTGAGGTTGCTGAGCATACTCCGGCTCTGGCTGATACTGCTCCTGCGGCCGGGGTTGTTGCTGATACCTCGGGGGCGGAGGTGGTTTACCTCGGCCAGCCGATGCTGCTTGCCCACCATTCTGATTTCCCTGGCCGGAGTTACCCCTAGCCCGGCTAGCATTGCCCTGGCCCACCTTCTGCTTTGCTGCTAACACCGGATCATACTTCAGCAGCTGCTTGTTCTGACCCGAGTTGACACTCCGGGCTCGATCGGCTCCTCCGACGAGTGGAGACGAGGCTTGCCCCTTGGACACCTGACTAACGGGCCTAGCTGAATAGACCATCTGCGAATCACCAGCCCCGGCTCTGCGGAGAGCCTCATTCTGCTGGTTAGCTACATAGACCAATTCATTGACTCGCTTTTGCTGCGCACGCCATGCATCTCCAGTCAACCCGGATAGCTCGGCCCTGCCTGCCTCGGCAGCTCTGAGGTTCTTGGCAGGGGAACTATACACCGGCCTTCCAGTTGACACGCGACTCTCACTCCTAGCCGAGGTGGTAGGTCGAGCCTCCCTGTTCATCTCGTCATTGAGCCCCTTGCCTCTCTGCCGCACCCCGGCTAACCTACTGGTATCAGCTGCAACCGGGGTGAAGCCATTCGCTGCATTGTACTCACGCAGATCTCTATTGAACTCATCTCGGGCTGCTATCATGGCTACAGCCTCCTTTTGCAACAAGACACGCTTCTCCTCTAGCTCGGCCGCAGTCATCACTATATCTACTCCGGGATCTACAGGATCTGCTAGTGTCTCTGCTATCTTTGTTAGGACTGCACCTCGGCCCTGCACCTCAGGGGTGCCAGGCAACTCCTTCTCTAGCCTGGGCTTTGCAGCTCTCACCTTAGCCGCAACCTCGGCCGGCTTGGATCTGCTGGCATCTCCTCTGCCAGCGGCATCCACCGTACCGGTCATCATCACCTCGACGCAGCTCTCAGGGCGAGTGATACGCCGACCTAGCGCCGCAAGGAGAGGAGTTTCGTCGTCCACGAGCACCTGCTCCGGGTACTCGCGAACAACCTCGACAGCAACGTAGGTGACGAAGCTGCCGAGCATCATGGTGAAGCCATGCTCGGGGAAGGGCTTGCCGGCGAAGCACCCCGCGTTGTCGCTGACGAAGTTGAACTCACCGATCTTGGCGATGAGCCCGGAAAGAACACGCTCGCCTGAGCCCGTCCGGATGTATACTCCCTCCAACGCCTCAATCTGCCCCACGGTGGGCGCCAACTGTCGTGGTGGGATCACGACAGATGCCATGGGTATGGCTAAGATGGGGCCGAATGGTCGTTGGGGAATCCGGGAGGGTTTATGCACTCTTGAAGTGCACAAGCAAGAACACACCAAAAACCGCAAGAACACGAACTGAAAACCAACCAACCAAGAACACGAAGAACACCACGATGTACCCTGCTTCGGGGCCCTCTTGCGGAGGTAACACCCCTACTGCAGCACTATCCTAGTCAGTATATAGCACAAGATGACTAGTACAGGTCGCTCCTCGAGCTGTGTGATGGTACAAGGGTGAGAGCTTGAGGTGGGAGATGAAGTTACAAGGAGAATCAACTAGGGTGCCGGGTCTCTTTTCTTTCTTCTTCTTTGTTTTCGTCCTTCCCTCCCGTCGTCCCCAGCACAGGAGGGGTAGAAGCCCCTTATATAGGCTAGCCGGGTTACCATAGTGCCCCTCGCCGAGTACTGTAGCCATGCCTCTGCTTTGATCATCATTGCACTCCTGTCAGGGACAAGACATGACATGCCCATCCCCTGCATCACCACAGTGGAGCTAGGATGTCCCCTCTGACTGAGACAGGACGTAGCCGCGCCGAGCTACCTCGTAGCCCTGACCTCGGAACTCTAGGGGTCAGCGGTCAGAGACGTGCTGTCCCGCTGAACCCGGGGCACGCCTCTGCCACGCTCCGTGACAGACGCTCCCGTGTCAGGCGGGAAGTGACTGGAGCATTGACTCCTGCCCGAGCTATGGCCTCCTGCGCATAAGATCTTTTACCAGGTCGGACTTCACTTCCTTCCCACAGCTCATCCTGCACTCACAACCCAAACCACGGCAATGAGGTAGTTAGGTCGGCTGAACATAGCTCGGACAGTGAACCTCGGCCCTGGCCAATAGTATACCTCGGACCCCTCCTGGCCAAGATAGGTCGGCCTGTAATCTCCAGGTCAAGATGAAGCTCGGACATTCCAGGCCCAAACAGGTCGGCCCTTTCCGTACCTCGGCACACCTTCGAACTCCACTTATGCCAAGCCTTGACCCTACCCGGGGATACTCCCCGACAGGTAGCCACATATAATTCACTTTCTTTATCCAATTAGCCAAATATGGACAAACCATTTTTTCTTGTGGGATTCGCTTAGGCTCAAACCAAACACACACTACGTCCCTCGCATGGCCATCTTCCTAAGTAACTTCAGCCATGGAAAGCAGAGCATGAAGCTCGCACCGGCGCACCCAAATGTCAATACCCTGCAAGGCACTCCACCTCCATTGCCCCTCCTTCCAAAAGCCCTCGTCCACCGCCCCTAAGACTCTGCTTAGGCACATTTCCATCCTTACTCCTTCTCCTTTGTTTCCACCTTCATGCGCGTGCATGCATAGCTAGCTAGAGCAGTAGAGCTGTTGCATGACGATGGCACTAACCTCCCTGCAGAGGTCGAGGAAGCGGAAGTGCCCGTCCCGCCCCATGGTCTCCCTCTCCCAAGCTCTCATCTCTCTTCTCTTCATCGTCCCCTTCCTCTACCTCCTCCTCCACCACTCCTCGTGCTCCCCGCTCTTCAGCCACCTCACCACGACCGTCGGGCGCTCATCGTCGAGCGTGAGCGGCTTCGCCGGAGACCTTCGCGACATCGAGTTCTCGTGGAACCACCTGCCGTTCACTTCATCTCAGCCGCCCCTGGCAAAGCTCAAGATCGCCGTGTTCTCCCGGAAGTGGCCCGTGGCCACGGCCCCGGGAGGCATGGAGCGTCACGCGCACACGCTACATACGGCGCTTGCTGCGCGGGGCCATCGCGTCCACGTGTTCACCGCCCCACCGCCGCATACGGAGGCCTCGCCCTCGCCCACCGCCGACGGGCCTCAGCTTCATTTCCTGGACGGCACCCCGGGCCAGTGGCGCTGTGACGAGGCGTGGAAACTTTACGAGGCCGAGGGCGAGAACGACCCGTTCGACGTCATCCACTCGGAGAGCGTGGCGGTGTTCCACCGGTACGCGCTCGGCGTGCCGAACCTGGTCGTGTCGTGGCACGGCATCTCCCTGGAGGCGCTGCACTCGGGCATATACCAGGACCTGGCCCGCGGCGAGGACGAGCCCATGTCGCCGGCGTTCAACCAGAGCCTGTCGGAGTCGGTGCGGCGGGTGCTGTCGGAGGTGCGCTTCTTCAGGAGCTACGCGCACCAGGTCGCCATCAGCGACTCCACCGGGGAGATGCTCCGCGACGTGTACCAGATCCCGGGCCGGCGCGTGCACGTGATCCTGAACGGCGTGGACGAGGCGCAGTTCACGCCGGACGCGGAGCTCGGCCGCGAGTTCCGGGAGGAGATCGGGCTGCCCAAGAGCGCGGACCTCGTGCTCGGCGTGTCAGGCAGGCTCGTAAAGGACAAGGGCCACCCGCTGCTCTACGAGGCCTTCTCCAAGCTAGCGCTTCGCCACCCGAACGTGTACCTCCTGGTGGCCGGCAAGGGGCCGTGGGAGTCGCGGTACATGGACCTGGGACGCAACGCCAAGGTGCTGGGCGCCGTGCCGCCGGGGAAGCTCAGGGCGTTCTACAACGCGCTGGACGTGTTCGTGGACCCGACGCTGCGCCCGCAGGGCCTGGACCTGACGCTCATGGAGGCGATGCAGTGCGGAAAGCCGGTGGTGGCCACGCGGTTCCCGAGCATCAAGGGGAGCATCGTTGTGGACGACGAGTTCGGACACATGTTCGCGCCAAACGTGGATTCGCTGCTCGAGAGCCTGGAGGCGGTGGTGCAGGACGGCGCCCGGCGTGCCGCGGAGCGTGGCCGGGCGTGCATGGAGTACGCCAAGTCCATGTTCGCCGCCACCAAGATGGCCCTGGCATATGAGAGGCTCTTCCTTTGTGTCAAGAACGACACCTTCTGTGCTTACCCCTCTGAGTTTGATTAGTTTTGTCAGCACTGCGTGCCTGTGCTTAATAATCATACGAATACGAATGTAGTACTACGTTTATATGATATTTTCCTCTTCCCTTTTTTTTTCTTCAGTGTACTGCTAACTATAGATATTCATCGGATTTTAATGCTTATGTATACAAATGTACACGGTCTATAATTTTCTTGATGACTAACATCCTCTATCACTACGAGGTATCAACTGTTGACTTGCATATCTCAGATAAAAAAACTGCGAGTACATTGGAAACATGAATGGGTGAAATGTGCATAGCACGGAAAGGGTCATAACTTTTTCGAGTTGACGAATGCTTTTTTGGTAAGCAAGCAATGGAGCATCACGGAGTTGACCCCGCCCCGTTATATATGTAGCCTGGGTGTACAAGTGCTGGATTCAAGGGAGCTCTCGGGATTGGTAATTTGGTATCCACTATCCCTTTCTCCTTCTTACGTTATACGCTTCAGATTTACTAGAGATTTCAGACGGTTTTGACCTAGCTGCCGTCAAGTTCAATTTGGGACCATCCTTTGACTCGTTGCTATGTTTTTGTTTTATTTTAGAAAAGAGCATGTTACACTTTTCTCTAAATGTGGTTGCACTTTTCTTAGAAACATGGCAGCATGTTTTTACAATACACGTAACAACAATAAAAATATTTAGTTTGGATTTTCCGTATCTTCGTCCCAGAGACAGAGCAACGAAAGTGAATATACTGGTCAAGCTGACAGGAACTCCGAGGCACAAGAATATGAGGCAAACAAACAACAAATTTACATTCAAACACCATTAACTCATCATGCAAAACTTTCAACCGAATTATCTCGACTAATCACAAACAGCATGAGCTACGGTCGCAGTGGCAAAGTTCTCTTCTCTGACAGGAACAGCAGATGTACATGGCTACTCACATACTGCTCCTCGTCTGAGTACAACAAATACCAAATGTCTATACCAACGGAAAAATTACAGTGGAAGAAAGAATCAGCATACACAGCAAAAAAAAATGGCACCACTAAGATAAATAAATCAGAGATACCTTTATACAGCAGAAACGTTTGGTGGAGGTGATGGCGATGTCTCTGTTGAAGGTAGTTTATCCTGTGTCTCTGGTGCCTCGGTAGAAGATGCATCATTTGCAGCTTCACTGGGAGGAACAGCAAGTGCTTCAGTGCCACTGGGATCAGCTGGTTGAGCTGGAGCAGCAGCGGTGTCAGGACTACTTGCTAGCTCTGTAACCGGAGCTTCCTCAGTACCAGGGGTTGGAGTAGTCTCTGCATTGCTGGTAGCTGCTGTGGCCTCCACATTCTCAAGAGCTGATGTTCCCTCTAATGGCTTTACATCATCGGTGCTCTGTGCTGGAGCAGGAGACCCATTAGCCGTTGGAGCTCCTTCAGCCATTGGGGTGCCTTGATTCATGGGAGCACCTTGAGCCAATGGGGTGCCTTGATTCATGGGAGTACCACCTTGAGCCAATTGGGTGCCTTGATTCATGGGAGCCCCTTGAGCCATTGGGGTGCCTTGATTCATGGGAGCACCTATAGCTGCATTTGGGGTCTGTGCCGCATTAGGAAGCCCAGGTTTTGCAGCAGCCTTTTTAATAACAATGGGAGGTGCAGATAGTGGCGGCATTCCAGGAGGAAGTATTTCAATTGGTGCCTTTTTCTCGCCTTCTCCCAAACTTGTGAGCTTCGGGTCCTCAAGAGAAGCCAAGAATGCTGCGGCAGCATCGGTTTTCACGGTCGGTGTGTGATCCAGCTCCTTTTGTAGCACCTTGTTCCATGTTATGACTGAGCTCCTTAATGACGGACGACCATGGGCCTAGAGAGTGGAAAAACCTTGTAAGAACTTGAAAATCATACCCATTGTCATAAAGGCGATGCCATCTTTAGGAGAACAGAAGCAGCAGAATATATATTCGAGAAAATACTTCATTGAGGACAAATCATTATGATCGGCTTATTGCATAAGCAATTATGTCACTAGCAATCATATAAGTTCTTTGCAATGTATTTGCACAATATATAAGCCCGTGCAGCCAAAATGCTTCACAATATTCTTATTTTTTGGAGGAAGAACCAGTGCTTCACAATAGATGGAGTCATTTCATGCTAGTTCGAACTGCAAGAAAGCGCAGCAACTCCATTCTTTTTTCTCATCTATACATGATGCGTTTAGATTTTTAATATACAGAAATCAATTGAGAAGGAAGGCGTTAGGAAATGGAGAGGATGAAGAGGTCATATGGTCAGCAGAAAACACATGTGTCTGAGGCAGGATGTCGATGGTGCTTTAGGTTTTAGGAACTATTGGTAGGAGTGTGTTCTGATTATTTAAGCAACTAATGGAGCAGTAACTAGAAGACAATGAGTACGAGAGATATTCGGGAGTAAAGGACCACGTTCTATTCTCAGCAATCGGATCTAAAGATTATGCATATGTCGAAGACTGATTGATCCACACCAAACTCGTGTTTTTTGTAGTAGTATAAATTCGTAAGCATACATGAAAGAATGGAATGTAATATGAAACTTACTTGAGCATGTAAAACAGCCTCTGCCAGCATTCCTGTGTCTTGCCATGCTTTTTCCATGAGGGCGTTATCGCCAAGAACTGCAGCTGCAAATGCTGCTTCACGCCCATGGCCAGCTGTGATCAAATTGGTCACCAAACCCTGGAAAGGTGCAAATTAGTGATTGCTCCTAAGAAATTCTTAACATGTACAAACCATCATAAATGAAATATTATACGTCAAGAGAAAGGAAACATCAGGTTTTAGCATGCATGCATCAACTAGGAGCCTCGCCGTATTCCCGAAACAGTTACCAATAGTAAAGATGTGGTCTATAGGGTACTCCATAATAATGACATTTTGTAACTACCATCACAGCTGGAAATCACCATTGTGGGCAAGAACCAATCTCTAATAGTAAAACATTATTAGGTCAAAGTAGCATACCGACAGTCTAGTAAGCTCCCCATGGTTTGCAAGACGGAGTGCCAGGCCACGTAAGGTTTGTCCATGTAGAGCTCCCTTTACAGAAGCTGCAGCGGCTAATCTCTTCAAAACTTCACGAGCGATTTCAGCCTGGCCGGTGGCATCTGCCGCATCAATAAGGTCAAAAAATTCCTTGACAAATTTCACTATTCCCTGCACAGCATCTGCAAGACTTTCTTGCTTAGCCTGCTTAGCTACTGCTAAATTGAGAATCTGTGTAACATCAGTAGCAGTAGTTTCTTGCCCCACGTCTCGGCTATTGCTCATTGTCAGCAAACATGCAAGTGCTCTTTTCAAGTCCTTGCTCTGCATTGCAAGATCAAACTCCAACCTGAGAAATATAAGCACAAATATGAACTCCTGAAAAGAGTATGGATCTATCTATCAAAGAGAAACATGAGAATAAAATTGAATAAAAAGAAACACATCAATATCTGAAAAGAAAAATTCAGGCAGCAAGAATTCTCACCTCTTAGATATTCCAGGTAAATGAAGTGCTTCAGTAGCGTAGCCCATTCCAAGCATAAACTGAGCAAGGTCATCATGGTGTTCTCGGCCAAGTCTAGTAGCCCTGCATGATTGGTTTTTAAGTTGTCACTCCTACCGCTTGCAAAAGCTAATAAAATGCTCTAAACCATAAAACGTACCATTTCACAGCACTGACTGGATCTCCATATGCTGCAAGGCACCGACATCTTATACCAGGATGGCTGAGAGACAAGGCATGTGCACACATATACCTTTGAGGAATGTTGTAAGATGTCAGAATTGCACCTCACATATCACCAGAAGAAATAAAAATAAAATAAGTTATATTTGAATGAATGCTGTTTTCATCAGCACTTCCTTGCGCATAAAGGATATGGAACTGCTCTTGATGTCCTTAGAGTATGTATTACAGTACCTGTCAACAAGCCACAGAACTCCATCTCTGACACCAACCAGAACAAGTGGTCCAATAGGTCTTTTCTGCTCTGCAGGAAAGCGGGTTACTGCAACCGATACCCCTCCTCCAGCAACAGCGACTTCAGCAAATCTTCTATCATCTAAATCTTTCAGAAACGAATCATCCCCATTCATTTTGGGTTGCTTTGGCACTATAAATGGTGGTATTGAAGGAGCATGCTGAAAGGAGGCTAAACGAACAACCTGGAAAATTACGAAGTACAAGCTGTAATCAACATGACCTCATAATATTAGCTAATATATAAAAAAGAAGTGCGAAGAGCCAAAGTTAAAAAAAAAGTCGCATAACAAGTAAAGTACATTAAAATTAAGATTATAACAGTAACCCTGAGTTCCATTAACATTTAATGAACACGGAAGAAAATGATCAAGGTAAAAAAAGGGGGGGTTACTAACAGCATTTGACATATACAATTACGCACCTGCAACATCGGAGGTCTTAATGAGATTTTCTCACTTGCCGTAACCTGGGGGGCTTCAACTGTGATAAGAGCCAAATCCCCATGCTCTGCAACTGCTCGACCCTGAGCTTCTCTTGCTTTCATTTCTTCTTTTCTCTTTTTGTCTCGATGTCAATTACAGCAACTCCAGCATCAACATAAACGCACCTGGAAAATATTGTTCAAAAGTTCAAGAGATAGCAAGATGTCCCATGTGCTATCAAAGCTCTCTTTCCAGAACCAGGAGTGCCATCAATGCATCAAAAAACTGTTTGCTGGCAAAAATATACGATTACCAGAAATCCATTTAAAAGTAGCTGCCTTATCAATATCCTAGCACATACTTTTACACCATTGACTATATTATTATTATACAACTTAACGAATGTAATATAGTTTTTAGAACTCATTGGATAACATGGCCTGAAACGTACAAGGACTCCTAAGCTTCATACTGATTTGCATTTACCATCTCAAATCACAGACAAGTATAGCATTATTAAAAGAAAGCCAAGAGCTTGAAACAGACTCAGCAGCGGAAGTTGGGAACACATGATAACGAAAATATGGAGGCACACTAAATGAACAATTCGAACTGCGCACAGAAGAGTTAACTTACTCGATGGTTGTTGGTGTAGCCACAAATAACTGTCTGCGGTGCCAAACAGCACCAGTAGCAAAGGGAATTGAAACATCTCCGAGATACCTAAACTGAGGTCGCAGGGAAGAAATTACAATATACTGCTGATAAGCAAATGCGCAATATTCAACAGTTTGATCCCACACGGTCCACTCGGGTTGTGCAAGTAGGCCGCTTACAGGCTGATAGGTCTCCCAGCTGCATGAATCAAATACAGCTAAGTAGGCAGTTTTAAGGTAACAGACATTAGCTGCAAATATCATGGGTATAGGAAGTAAAAATGTTAGCAAAAGATTAATATATGCAATACATAGCATGGCAATCATCATGTATCTGCCAACAAATAAATTTTATAGATATCCAGGAAGCATGAAATACATAGGTGCATAGATACCTGTATAACTGGAAATTTTGGGGCGGCCCTTCTCTGGTGGAAAATGGGTCATCCGAAGCAAAAGATGATCCGCTTCCTCCAAAGCCTGATAGGGGCATTGATTGAACAGTTGATATAGCTGTGGCTGTCAAAGGACTTATTCTACGAGATGTCCGGTATGTGACACCAAGCAGAGCACCACCATGCAAGCCAACGACCTGCAAGAGTACAACCATAAACCTCTTGAAACAACAAAAATGCTAAGAACAACACGCTAAACTAAGTCATTTTGTAACACGGGATTTTAGGTACGCGGGAATAAGAAAAACAGTACGTTGAGATGTCATGACTTATTGCATCCTACAGGAAACGAAAAAGGAATCTGCAAACATGGCATTTGGGTGCTCCAAAGGATTTTTGCAAGACTTTCAAGAGAGAGAGAGTGCATCCAGGAAATAAAGGGAAATTTCCATGAGGTCAAACCTCTTGTTACGAATCCTATAGAACTGGGGTGCAGAAAAGGAAATCCATAGGAATTTTGGTGGTCTCATCTTATGATTCGAATGGCCTATATTGAAAAATGTCATTGAAACCCACAAAAATAAAATGAAAAACCTTGAGTCCCAAGGATATGTGCCTAAAGAAAGATCATGTAGCTATATGGCCAGAAAACTAAGATTATTTGCACTGATCAACCAAGGATATGTGCTTACGGGTGAAAGCAAGAATGCACAACCATGCGAACATCAAAACGGGCATTGCAGATCAACTTTGTTTCAGTAACACTGATATGCAAGAAAACTAAACCAAGGTATCCTCGGACATTTCCTCAACAATGGCAACACAATAGAGTTCACAAATAAGTAACCTGGGTACAATTTAACCAACCATAATAAGAAAACTGATGACCTGATAATCATAAGTAAATCACAAGTTGTAATTTGTATGATAGAGATCAACATTAACTGAACTATAACCTTTCTGCCCAGAAAGAGAACATGAGCCTTTAGTTTTATATCAAATATTTACGAAACTATAGCTCTATTATCCCCCCAAAAAAATGAATGTGGTCAATATTTGTTTTAACGTATTTGTTTCAAGAATCTCTGAATGCAACTAAGCAACTTAGGATGGAAATTGTCCAGTATATGCCGAGCATGGCATGATGGCTTTCTACAAGTGACGCAGATGGTCTTCATATTTCCATCAAGACAAAAAACCACAAATAAAAGGACTATAATTACTCCCACTCTAAAATCAAACGTTGTCAAATTGGTGTATCTAAAGAAAAGGGAAGATTCTCCATTAAGTCTGTCAAAAATATATCATAAATGATGATTACCAACCGGTTCACTGCGGCCATCAATGGACCTCTGCAAAACATGAGCTGTTCCATCATCTAACAAAATGCGAACTTGTACTGTGGCTGCAGAAGCAGCACTAGCTGCTGCAGCTGCTGCTTGAGCTGCTGCTGCGGCGGCTTCTTTTGCCTTTTTAGAAGAACCACCTTTCACAATAAGTGGCATCCTTGGAGCCAATGCACTCTCGACCAGAGCATATCTGTCACGACAGCTGTCCCATGCAAAAAGTTTTCCTGTACCTGAATCAACAACTGACCAATCACTAGCTTTGTACACAGCAAACGATGGAATGTCTGGCCATACAACTGCAACGTACCTGCAAATAAATAAATAGATTTTATACAGAAATCATTAAAATCATAACATATACCTAAGGAGCAACTAACTATAGCCTACACAAACACTGTAAATTAGTAGGACGTGCAAAATAGATTAGACAGACCAACATTGACTTCTAAACAGACATCTTGCAATGACCAACTCGTAGCACATAACGGTGAAGTAAATATGATGCAACACTAAACTTCCCACACACAATGTATAATGCATTAATGCAGCAATATCCAGAATGAAGACTAGAACGAATTCAGCTAGGGCCTATGCGTACTGCAATCAACGTGAGATTTATGAACAAGTAGATGGTTGTCTTGCTTCCTTCGTAGTACACAAGTGCTAAGTAAATAAGATGGCATGATACTTACTTTCCAGAGCTGCTAGCTGAGAGGATTGAATATGAATCATGAGGAGCAGGCGTGCTGATATGCTTCTTGGATTGCTTTACTATCAGCTGATCCATAGATTCATTCCTTGCTCTTCCTGTTTCAGATGCACTTCCTAGGGATGGATTTGCTGTGTTTGACAATTGGAAGTTAAGTAACTTAAGTTCTCTTTCCACAATGTAAACAGCAGAGTGTTCCTTGCTTTCTGCCAGTGCTGGTAAAGGAGCAACAGCTGGAAGTGCTCTTGGATCAAACTCGCTTAAGATAATACCGATATTTGTTCCAGTAGCAACAAGATGTGGTTGCAAGGGATGTGCCACCATGCAGTAAACCTAGAGTAGACACAAAGCTCAGTCTATGTTAGCATGCTTAAGAAAATGCATAACAGTAGCTTTATCTTTATACGGAAACCAGTATTTCATCAGCAATAGAGTACTGTGAACCCATTTTTTTTTCATTATGTACATTCAAATTATCTTTCACAAATGTGTGATAATTTGCTTTCCATTTTTAAGTCCAGAATGATGTGGTATACAGGTTTTTGCAAACTGCGCCATTATAGACACCGGAGAGTAGATACATAAGTTTAACACCTAAATAATTAATACAACATCCGTTCCTATTTGTGGGGCGTATTAGGTTTCGTTCAGACAAGACTTTGACAAAAAAATTATGTCTTAACGAAATCTAATACGTCAGAAATAGGACAGGAGACAACGTTAACAATATGACCAGTGATTGTTAAGTTGCTTTGTGCCACATTCTTACTTACAAAACACATACCTAGCTCCGCAGTACTACAATTGCTGAAGCTCAGAGAAAATGAGAAAGGAATATTTTTTTACAAAATACTGTGGAAGTATAACATAATAGTCATAAACACAAAAACAAAACTTGACCTGAAATGACAAAATAATATTTTCTATTAAAGATATCAGTCCAGAAGCCTACCCTTAGTTTCTTATGCTGTGCAAGTGCTTGTGGAGGAACAAGCGAGGATAATTCACAGAGAGGTCTTGTTAAAGCAGAATAAGTCGGATGTTCTATGGCCCTGTAACAGTCAGAATGCAAATTATGCACATATATTTTTTAATCACTATATAAAATATCTAAAATCTGATGTTTCATTCCAAACACAAGAAAATCATACCAAATATGGGAGTCCTTGACACAAGTCAGAATATCAAGGTTTGGTGCACGAGGATGACACCAAGATGCAACACTATGACAGGCAAGCTTAGGTACTGGTTTAATGCGTCTTATTTCCTGCATAGCAAATATGCTATTGTATAAGCTCTTCCTAGAATAATGAAACACATAGTTTCACGGAAATACTGAGTATACATACCTTGAATGTAACAGTATCCCATATGGCTAAAGTTTTATCAGCCCCTATTGTAATGAGTTGCGGAGCACTTCCCATTACTCTTGAAAGTTCAACAGCAACCACCCCTCCGTCATGAGCCTTCGGAAAGATACCCACAGAAAAGAACCAGTATCAAACAACCCACGTGAGAAACTGCTTACTAATGTCATTTACATAATTAATCTAAATACTATGCATTAAAAACGCAGTAAAAATATATGTTAAAAAAGATACCTTCAAGCTAATCTTAGGTACAAGTTCACGAGAGTCATGGATATGATCAGCGCTCCATAATACCAGCAGACCATCACTACCACCAGAAACTAAATGTACCTGAAGCAACACATACTTACTGATAAGTAATGATACAACACTACCATGTGAAAACTAAAATGCTGCAGAAACTAACAACAATGAAATAGCAGATAAGTACAAGAAACAACACAAGCAAATAGCATATGGACACAACAGTCAAAAAGGGAAAATCACAGTTTGATGACCAAATAGAAGTCACCAAAACCTACAACAAAACAAAATATGAGAAAACTTACCTCGCCGGCTGCAGACATGAATGTCATTAAGCAAGATATTGCTCCTTTATGTCCACCGGTATACCTTCGCACGAGCTGCAAGGACCAAACTGCTAGGTTTGAAATGCAATTACAAAGAAGAGGAGGGGGCAAGTATAAGATGTGTAACCTTCCATGTCATCATTGAGAGAACTCTGATCACGCCATCAGATGCCCCGAATGCAACAAGAGGGGCATCACTTGAAGATGACCTCGAGAGGAACTCCATACTGCAAAAGCACAAACATGATCTAAGTCAAGATCTAGCACTAATCTCAAGCTTTAAATTACTTGTTGCTGTTCAACAGATGTATGTTGCATTGGGTTTTGGAGATAACTAAATAACATAAGCCAAGCTGTTTGTAGTTCTTAATCATCTATCGGAGTTGGTGATAACTGATTCATTCTCTCATATATTACTGCCTGGTCAAAATATACAAGGAAATGCAGGGACACCAATAAAAAAGGAGCATGAGCTTTATGAATGTAACATTTCAGCTAAGTTCAAACCCAGGTTCCAGTTATAGAATAATGCTAAAATGTTGGAATCGATACCACATGCAGACGTATTTGTTAATATCACGAAAGTGCGTGTAGTTAGGATTTAGAAACAAATATGCTGTTGTTAAAACTAGAAATATGACACCTAACAATAATGATTAATTACTATTATTTCCAAGAAACATTGACCCAGGGATACTCAGCTGCCAGAAATGGTTCCCGACCATAGCCTATAGGCTTTAAATGATGCAGGACAAGCAACCCCGATATGTTAAAGGAAAACTAAACACCATGAATAAATGAAAAGAAATGCATAGACATAAGGATGGGTACTCTGCAAAGTAATTGTACCATAAAAGTGACTTGTTATCAAGTTCTTGCTTGGGAACATCACGGCCACGCATAGTGACCAAGTCCAAAAATATTGCTTTGTTCTCACAGCAAATGACAACAAAATGCCTTCCTCTTGTAGATGGTGCAGGTGCACTGAAAGCGGATGATTGTTGATTAACTGCAGTTGGAGCCTCAGCAGCAGCAGAGCAATTGCGCCAATGTTGCCAAAAGCGCACATCGTCGTCATAAAAGGAAACCTGCTTTACACTTGGAGTGTAACAGTTGGCCGATAGGGATGTCAGGCAAGATACCATGTAAAATGGCCATGGGAAAATAACAAAACTCCCAAATCAATACCTTCCGCCTCGGATTGCCTCAGTGGGTTTTCCTTTAGAATCTGCACAGGTTTTGAAAAAGGTATCGTAAGACAAAAGTATATAGTATATCATATGGTATGTTCCTTCTACAGCCCATCTTAAAAAAAAGAAAATGCGGAACTAAAGCAAATAACTGAGAACCATGTATAGTAAAGGTTGAGGGGAACGTTGTGAAACCAGAAAACAGACTATTGTCATAAAAACTAAATTCAAACCAGCTTCTACAGGGCCTACAATTTATCTTGCACTTGAGAGTTAGGACTGAGGAATGTTTTCTAAATAAGTTTCACAAATTACTTTCAAAATGAAAATTATACTACATATCACGGTTACATATTAACAATGTAAAAAAAATTGGCTCTCGAACTATCACTTGGGGCTCAATTTAGTTCTTGAACTGGATAACAAGCAACCAGGCCCCTGAAGGCCTGAAACTTTGAATTTCGACTCTCTTCATCCCTTCATTATGTGTCACTAAACGTGGACAAGCTAACGCAGTAGGCAGGTCTCACCCCAGTCATAACACTCAAAAGACCCAAATACCCTTATAAACTGTGCAACAGATAATATTGTACTCAGAATCTCAGACCATGTTAGGAAGATATTGTGCATGCATTCCAACTATGCTGCCATTATTTATTATATGTATTTGCAACACACAAAACAGTTGACACACATCAGAATTCTTAGAACCTGTTTGTTCCAGCTTTTGGATTGGCTTTATCACCACAAAATGCTGCAAACCAAAGAGAACCGGCTTCCAGGGCTGCCTTTGGCTGAAGCTTCACGGAATAGCATGCCCAAAGCACAGCAGTTTGGGTTTTTCTAGGATTAATATGAAAGGAATTTGGAGGCTACTTCGGTCTGGACTTCATAAGTGAATAAGCTCCAGGGCTGGACGAGCATTGGGATTTTTTGTACGCTATGACTGGGAAGTGACTTGGTTGTATTGAGTCAGATGATTCACATGTAGCGCCACCATGAGCAGCGAGAAGTAAGCAAGCCAAAATTCAAAGTTCAAGGACTGCTTCGGTCAGTTTTTTTAGTTTGAGGATACAACTGGGCAACGTGTAGTAGTTCAACAACCGGATTGTGTATCAGCTCTAAAATAGTAAGAGTGAATTCCACTTTTTACCCTCTAGTTTTGCATTTGTGACACTAATTACCCCATCTTGTAAAAAATCGTCTAGATTACCCTTTTGAGAAACTTTGGACCCTCTTTTTCTCATGCATTCCCGTTGGACAAAATATGAGGTGATGATTTAGGCTCAAAATTAGCAGGATGTATGAGAGGAATAGAACATATGATGAAGAAAAGGCTGCACCAATAGTCCATGATGCCAGCTAATCTTTACATTTTTTTTTTCTTTCCACATCGACTTAACATGGTCTCATCTAACAACACATATATAATGCTAAAATGGGGGTAAAACCGTGTTCGAAATTCCTAAATAGAACATTTCGGTAAAATTATCACTAAATGAGGTAATATGTATCACAAAATCACAACTATGGGGTAAAAAGTGGAATCTCTAAAATCCTAAAGTTTCTCAAACCACTAATAATTATCATTGTTGTTACTTTTTGAAGATGAATGTGTAAGAATACGGTTGTTTATTAGATATCAATGACTAATTTAACTGGGAATCAGTTAAAACCACGCAGTTGAACAATTTAAGCAACAGCACATTGCTATTCAAATGGCAAATCTAGCGTTATCACTCCAACGGTCCAACCCCGCCTAACAACCCTATGGCATGCCCAACAAGCTATTTCAACCAGAATTAGGGCCACTTCTTTTGCAGTTTCTGGGCAGCTTCGGGGTCGCGCACTGCGGAAGCCAAAAAGAAGTCTCCGGCGGCGGGCCTGCTTATTTCAACCGCGAAACGGTTCGGTAGTGCAATACGAGAAACTGGTCGGAGGCAGCTTCCCGAGCTTCTCGACCAGGGAAGCGAAACGTTACGTGCATTGCGACATGTCCTTGAGAGAAATTACTTCCAAACTGCCACCCACGACCGAACGCCTGTTGAACTTGGTCTGTGCAACTCCCTCGTGTCCCTCGCGCACGTACGTGACCACTGGAGACGCTGGATCGTACACACAAGCAAGGATGACCATGTACATACAGAACTGTGTATTTCAATTAGAATATGGCTGATGATAAACAATAAAAATTATTTCGATTCGAAATAATTTGTACACGGAATATGTGCGCGTCGACGAGTAGGTTCCATTCCCATGATCGGCTTCGAGTTTCGTGGACTGTAGCTTATTAATTTTGGACTGAAGTTCGCACCATTTTTAGATGAATTTTATCAAATTCGTCGCACTCGGTTGACCGTTTGAAATTTCCTTTCACGAGTAGATCGATCTCGCCGTTTTCCACAACTTTCGTGTTGTAATTTTTTTCGTTTCAATGAACATATATGAATAGTAATTGTAATCACTTTATTAAATGCACATGTCAAATTCATGGACATAACAGACATTTCACAACTCATCCCATCAAATAAGCCAAATTTTCAGAAATCCAAAAGAACTCTCCAGTCAGTTTCTAGGAGCTTCTGCCCACAGCAGTTTCTAGGAGCTTCTCAGTTTCTCTCCACCGGAATCTATAAGCAGGTTTCTGCATAAGCAGAAACTTAAAAGAAGTGGCCCTTACTGGACAACATACCAGTTTCTCCCTCTGCGAGCTTCTCAAGCTTCACACCGACCAACCTCCGTTCATCGACGCCACCCGCCTTCAGCTCATAGATAACCTAATACACCAACGAATTCGAAAGCAAGTGGAGATCAGTTGAATCGCAGACAGAGGTTGCTAAGCTGGTTCAGCAGGACGGGGAAAATGGGGACGAAAAGTATAAGAGGGCCCAATTCAGCGCGGGATCTCAGGTAGGAAATGGGTACCTGGCGGTGCTCCCAGTCCCAGACGGAGACGCGGTCACTGGCGTCGGCGGTGACCAGCCAGGGGTGAGTGGGGTGGAGTTGGATCTTCACCACCTTGTCGCTCGTCGGCCGGAACGCCCTGAGGCGGAGCATCTCGCCGCGCCAGCCGGCGTCGTCGCGGGCGGGGAGCGGGTGCAGGCGTGAGCGCGGGAGATCTGGAGATCCGGGGGAGGAGGGGGCGGTGCTGTTTGTTGTGGGAGCTCGCAGGGGTTGGAGGTCGGGAAGATCTGAGTTGGCACTTGAACGACGAGAGAGACGACAGAGTAAAGGTGAGCTTTATTTTTTTTCGAACGAGCGTTTTTTTTCTTCGATGACAGAATGAGAGTACGGTGAGCTATGCGAATGGGCCAACCAGTTTTGCTATTTCATGCTTGTAGCGTCAGCTACGGCCCCGACCACTACATGGTCCGCCTGGTGAGCCGGCCCAGGTCGGCTGAGATTTTCTTTCAGTTTTTTTTTCTGTTTCTGTTTCTTTATTCCTGATTTTTTTTCTATTTTTCTTTTATGTTCTTTTCGATTATATGTTTATGTTTTTTTTCGTTATACCTTTAAAAAAACATATTAAAGTTTTTTTATTAAGTGACTATGATTTTGAACCTTGTGTACAATTATATTAAATTGACCGTACATTTTTTTTCCTCCATGAGGTGCTTAGCTTGAGTTAGCTTTAGATCATAGTTGAACATGACCTATTTTATCTCCACTGAGGTTGCACTGGATATAGTTTGCAAAGCTGTGGTAGCATTTGCTTTGTATTGTAACTGCTATTTTTGCTTATACTAGATAGTTGAACATGAGTATGACTTCTGGATGTGTTTTCTTATTTGACTTCATCTTGTGGTAGACTTTTGTTTTGTAATGGATCTTGATAGAGCTGTGGTACCTTATTGTTATGTCATGAGTGATCGAAGTAGAATTCGAAGACCGAATAATTTAGCCATGCTCTAGTCGTCGTTGGTGTGCTCTCATATCCCTTCCTATGTGGAGGACTCACATCCCATTTTATGAGAATGTTTTTGTTGATTCAATGTTGATCGGTAATGTGATTGTGGAGGACCTTGTCCACGCTGTTGAAATATGTAGCTGCAAAGGTGGCAGCAAAGGTTGTGAAGACATATATGACCCATACTAAGGAAACCATGAAATGGCTTCTCTTCATGGCGACCTTCGTTCTACACCACATGTGTTCGCTTATCAAGAGCGGGGTGAGAACTGTAATGGGCTTAAATGAGGTACATCTCACTATCGTTGCCAAGTCTCTCATTGTGCATTGTGGGGGTGAGGTCACTTCGACTCATGTGTATCACCACCTAAGAAAGTGGAGTTTCTTAGATGGCTCCAGGTTAGCGAGTGGTACGTGCAAGGCACACGTTCGTTGGGAGACCCCAAGAGGAAGGTATGATGAGTGTAGCAGTAAGTTTTCCCTCAGTATGAAACCGAGGTTATCGAACCGGTAGGAGATGAAGACACTTCTGAAGGTGTCAATGGCGCCAGAAAAGGTGGTGTTGAAGGGGAAGTCCTGACGGTTGACTTGGAACCTACACACAACACAACCAAAATAATTTGCCCCAACTTAACAGTGAGGTTGTCAATCTCACCGGCTTGCTGAAAATAAAGGAACAGTGTGGAAAATGTGTTTGTTTGCAGAGAATGTAAAGGAACAGTGTTTGTGGTAGGTTGTATTATCAGTGTAAAAGAATGGACCGGGGTCCACAGTTCACTAGAGGTGTCTCTCCATAATAAATAACTAACATGCTGGGTAAACAAATTACAGCTGGACAATTGACAAAATAGAGAAGTGCATAACAATGCATGTACAAGACATGATGACTACTATGAGATTTATTTGGGCATTACAACATGATACATAGACCGTTATCCAACATCAACATAGACCGTTGGTATTAGGTTGCAAGCAACAGATCATTGCATTAAGTAAAGGGCATAATGTAAGCAATACAATTATCCTTAGACAAAGCATCGATGTTTTACCCCTAGTGGCAACAGCACATCCACAACCTTAGAGGTTGTTGTCACTCCCCAGATCAATTGGAGACTGAACCCACTATCTAGCATAAATACTCCCTCTTGGAGTTACAAGCATCTACTTGGCAAGAGCATCTTGTGAGGACCCCGGATTAATTATCCGAGATACTCGTTATGTTTCCTGCAACAGTCCCATGATCAGTGTGCTGTTGCACATAACTTGAGTTGGTATCACAGAACACCCACAAATACCGAATAATTATACTTACGTGCTTGAAGTGATCAGCTTCAATAAGGTACTTGCAGCGGAATCACCAAATCAACGTGGAGCCCAAGTCATTCGCCTTTACCCTACAGGCAGCTGACTGGGAAGCGCCCTAGTTCGCAAAGACGTCAGTGAACTCCTCCTCGTCGAACTGCTCTTCTCTGGAATCTGGCTAAGACAATAGCCAGGGACGAAACCAATATGAGTACATTTGATTGTACTCGCAAACTACCCCAACAGGAACATGCACTAATTTTTTTTTTTTTTTTTTTTTTTTCAAGACTTTTATTTTTAGGGGAAACCTTCCCCAAATCTTTCAAAAGGAGAAGAGTAGATTTTTAATCCTGTTAAAAACAAAACCTTTTGGAAAGTAGTTTTCTTAATATCTTTGTTTAAAAAGGGTAAGAAATCTTTTTAAATCTTTTTCCCGAAAAATACACCTTCTTTTGAAAAGGGTAAGAAACCTCTTTTAAAACCTTTTTCCTCGAAAAACAACTTCTTGTCCTGATTCCAAGCCCGTCGCTACCTCGAACCAACTCATTGGTACAGGTACGAAATAACCTTTCCAGCCAACTTCCTTCCAAAACTCAACACCTTTCTCAAAACTTGCACATGGTCTTAGGACAGCCTTCCAACTGTCCGTATCCGAGGACTCGGCTATTCGAATAGTTTTACCCTCTGCAGAGGTAGTACGCTTTTCCCACACCCATCCGGTCACTCATCGTGTCAGCCACGTCCCGCCATACCAGAGGTATGCGAAGTTGAGATCCCGGCCATAGCCTGTCCTTTGCTCATGCTAGTATAGGACCCTGCCGCTACGACACTTTCCATCGACACTCAAATCCTCAGAAACTAAGTGTGAGGACTCGTAGTTCTGCCCGGCGGACCCAAGGGAGCCCTTCAATCCTCTTCCTCCAAGTACGTCCATACCGGCTTCCGGTAGACCAACATTGAAGAGGACCCAGGTCAGGGGGTAGGTCCTCAGACCATCCCCTCATGGAACGAGGTTATCCTCGTTGTTGAGGCATCCAGTACTAACACGAGCAAATTATATGACTACGCCCTTGCCCATATGTGGGTAAGTGTGGTCGCACAGGATAATGGTTGGTCGTCATAGTGCTAGGACACAATGTGCATTTTTCTCAAAAACAACACCAACCTTCTTCAACTGAGCACCGACCTTCCGGCAGGTCTATCCAAGTATTTTTAAAAGAGAGTTTCGAGAAAACATTGTTTTTCCCATCCTATAGTTTTAAATAACTACCTTATACTTCTATATAAGGTGGCAAAATAGTTTTTCATAAACCCTTTTAAAAAGGTTTTCACAATCATTTCTAATTTTTCAGAGCAAAAATACTTTTAATCAAAACTTGGGTGGTTTGTAATCCCACCAAAAGATTTTCATAGAAGGCTTTGGAGTAAAACAAGTTCATTTAGAAATCATTGTATACCGCTAACACCTCTATATCGGGTGCCTCAACAATATACTTGTAATTTTGGAAAAAGGGTTTTCAAAATCATCGCTTTCGTGGCAGACACCACAGAAATCATTTATGCTCTTTATAAGTAAAACAGGTAAATCAAAATAGATGTATATAGATGCAAGCTCAGTGGAGTAGCTTGCCTGCTTTCCAGCATGAAGTCTCTGGACTTCTCCTCACAGATCAAAGAATTAAACTCCGATTCTTCTCTCGTAAATCCTTTCCAAGGATCACCCCGGTGGCGTTTACATCTAGCGTCGCAAAAAGGAAAGAACACAATCAACATCCAGTAGAACCCTCCGACAACAACCATCAAGCAATACTAACAAACAACAATCAAGAGAGAAGAATGTTATTTAACAAACAAGTTTGGAAATCACCCCACTACTCATGCTTATAAGGATATGGTTAAAGTTGTGATTAAGCATCTTTATCTAAATAGGAAATACTTCAGACAAAAGTTATCTGTAAACCAAAATATCTCACCAAGTGAAGGTGAAGACACTAACATGAACAGGCAATACCTACAACTACTAAACTACTCAATCAAGCATCACTACAACTCTCAAGCATCACACACAGCTACTGCACACACAAAGCAACACAATTTGATTTCAATTTAATTGAATTGACTATTATTTAATTAGGCCTTAAATAAGGCAGAAATTAGTGGTGCATGTTTAATTGCATAACTTGGGTTCTGTTGGTCACAAAAATACAAACTAAATTCCTACAGAAAGCTACTGAAGTGTAGAAGACCACACAATTGGGTTTGATTCACTTAGAGTTATTAAACTCCCTACATAATTGTTTTAGTCCAGAAAGGTTTTCTGACATTCAATCAAATGCTAACTAATTAATAAGGGTTAATTAATTCCACCAAAATTAGGGGAGCTAAGTAATGACAGTACCAATCTAACAAAATTGGATTGGTATCCTTTGGACTAATTGAGGATCAGAAACCAACAAGTTTAGAATTTAAACCTTCTATGGTATTTTAAATATTGTATTTCTAATGTTAATTTAAATGAGATGAAACCACTTCAGTGAGTTAAAGAATTTCATAAGCTTTACAGAACCTTTGAGTTGGATTTATTTGGACACATGAATCTCGAGATATGGAATTATCTAGTGTTAAAGATACTTTTTATAAGTTTTATTCTAGCTAACATTTTAAAATGTAATCACACAAAACTAATTTAACAACAAGATAGACAAGCAAAACACTCACTAACAGTACTAACATAATTTAACATGTCAAAGATCAGTAACACCCAAGTGGCAATACCAAAACAATCAACAATAAACACAACCCACAATTTCATAATTTAAAACATTAAATCTAATTCTTGTTTATTAGTGGCAGAACATCATTTTTACTAAAAATTACACCTAGAGAGTTCTGTCAATCAAACAACCATGCAAACTTGGGTTTGTGTTCTCTGTTGCTATTAGAAACTACTCCAAGTGAGTTTGATCCAAAAAGTTATTTACATAATTTAATAAAAATGCACAAAGTGCTTGCTGGCCTAAACTAGAAGTGCATGCAACTTTTGTTCTAAACATTCAAAACATATGAGACCAATTTCTACTGAAAGGTACTGTGAAGAGCTTTCTAAAACCATTGGATTGACACATCTTAGATCAACACAAATTAAGTTATGGACAAAACACTGATTTTGACCAATCATAGCACAGCATTTTTCAAAGACACACAAATCAATATTTTTCAGATCTGTAAGTTGCACACGTCTCTAAACTTATAACATTACTATTGTGATTTTTGGTTTGGCCAGATTCAAACTAAAACTATTTCAAATGGATTTAAACTAAAGGTCCAGAAATATATCTACCAGGAAATAAATAAACAACCTAAAAAAAAAGTTAGCGGGCTGGATCTGCTGGATCAGGGCTGTGCAGCGCAGGGAGTGGCCCATCTCGCGGCCCACGAGCGCGAGCGAAGGGGTACGGGCCAGCCTCTTCTTCCTCGACACGAACAGAGGGACGACGGCGAGCTGGAGCTCCGGCGAGGACGGCGTCGGCGACCTGGGGCTTCCTGGGAGAGGATAAGAGATACATGAAAGCGAGCGGAGCAAAAGAAACTCGGAGATGCAAAAATGGCAGGGAGAGGTGGACTGTGGCGATCTCGAGTTTGCTCGACATCCCGTGGCCGGAGAAGGAGAAAGGTGAGGACGGTCTGCTCGATTGGCAGCTTCCGGGCTCGATTCCTCGGACGAGCATGGAGAGGACGACGCGTAGAGTCCGATGGTGGTCTTCGATTTGTGTGGGACGGCTTGCATCGACGGCGAGGCGTGACGGCCAGCTTCGGCCGTGGTTCAATGCGGAGGAAGAAAAGAGAGCGAGAGGGAGTGGGGGAAATGAGGATGGGGAGCAGAGAAGCGGCTTGGCGTGCTTCTTATCTTCTCCTCCAGGGCGAGGCGTAGAGGAGCGGGGTTCTTGCGGCGTTGACATGGCACGGGGACACGGCGACGACGGCGTGAGCAACACGGCGCCCGTGCCGTGCTGCATCGCTGCAACAGGGGTGATGGGGGGGGCAAGGGAGAGCAGAGGTGAGTGGCGTGGAGGCTTCAGCTTCTCCTCCGCAGCGGCAAGGAGGGAGGGGGCCACGGTGGACGGCGACCACGGCACGCCGGCGTGAGGAGCACGGCGCCAGTGCCGTGCAGCGTGGCTGCTGCAGGAAGTCAAAGCAGAATTTGCAAAACGCCCCTTGACAAATAGATTTCCCTCACAGATAGGTCCTTCTTCCTATTTCTTTTTAATTCCTTTTCAAAACCAGTAGGGTTTCTGGGATTTAATTGAGGCCTTTATACATTTTTAAAAATTCTGAAAATATTTGGGTAGCCTCCCATATACATGTAGAGGCTCCACAAAAATTGGTTTTTGAAAATAAAATGTTTTTCTCCATTTTTGTTCATAGGGTTCTAAATAAATCATTTTTGGAAATTAATAATTTGATACTCCTTTAATATTTAAAACCAGAGATAAAATAGTTTGTAGAACCTTTGGAGCTTTCTTGAAAAATAAGATACTTCAAATAAGTTTTGTGTTCATAGAGAAAACATTTGTTTGAGGAAATAGAGAAATTGGGAGGGAAAATTAATGACCTTCATTTCCTTTTTTTTTTTTTTGTAAATGAAAAGAGGGGTTTGTTTTAAATCGAAAAGTAGGTTTACTTGAGAGGGAGTGATATGAAGTGGGGATGATTATTAGTTCACCTCACTCCTGGAATTTTGATAAAGAAAATATAATTGTTTTCAGAGAATAGAGGAATAGATAGAGAGGAAATTTTTAATAGGATCATTTCTTGTAACCAAGATTTGATTTGAGGGTTACCTGAGGAATCATCCTCACAAGCAAACAACCAAACCAAGATCAGCATCACAACAACATTAACAACACACAATATCAACCACACAACTCAATTCATACAAATTAATCATGCCACACTTTTCATGATCAACAATACTACCTTAAAAATGATCATACTTAATTATGACAAGATGAAGTTTAGGAAATGGCTCAACTCATAATTGAATAGTTTTTCAAAAGATTTGAGAATGGAAATATGTGGGGTAATATATTTCCCACTAGAATTTCTTTTAAACAGAGTTGAAACCTTGGGGTTCATAAAGATTGGAATTTTGAAAAGTCAAGGTTGAGGAAAGGATAGGAGATCACAGAGAGTTCTCCATATTTTATAAACATGAAAGTGTTGAAAATACTTTTACTGTCTCAAAATAAAGGGCATTTTATTTGTTGCTAGAACCAAGTCATTTTTGAAATAAACTTTTGGCAATCATAAGAATGGGAAAGGCATATGGAATATTTTCTTGTCATAACATGGTCACCAGTGTTGAAAATATATTTTTACTTAGGTTGAGTTCTTAGGTTGACATTTACTAGTCAAACAATCACAAGCATTCAAGTCACACAAGGTCAAACAGAACAATTTTAAAAGGAAACACAATCATTTGTGAAATAATTCAAAAAGTTTTTGTTGGTTCTGAATTTTGGGTCTTATTTACTCTTATTATAGATTTGGGATGTTACAGATCCTTCCCCCCTTAAAATAAATCTCGTCCTCGAGATTTGCCCGGGGGTACAGGGGAGTATGAGGGCACGGGTTTTGGGCTGAAGATTCTTCCGAGGTCGTTCTTCTTTCAATAAGGTCGCTAAGTGAGATCTTAACAACTCGATGTTGCGAGGCCTCCTATTGGTTGGTTGTATAAGAATGTGGGTGTCTTCTTTGACATCAAATTGCCTTAGTCACACAAGAAGAATTTGGTAACAAGGTAGCTAGTCTTGTCACCAAATCACTTTTCATACTCCAGAGGCTGAGATGTACTGAATTATCTGATGTTCCGATTGTTTGTGTATGACACTCCATTATTTGAGCATACAAAAGTGAGTCGCTAACAAGTTCATGAGGCTTGTTACCAATTACTTCTATATAACCCGAACATTGGAGGATCACACCATTTCTAGAGAGGTTAAGAATAGTAGGTTCTGATATAGGAGTCTCCAAATACTCAATGATAGTCTGGTACACTTCTTCTTTGGTTCCGGGTCTTCACACAGCTTCGCAGGGGTCTTCATACAGCTTCGAAGGTGGCTTCACACATAAGTCAGAGTGCACCGGAAAGGTTAGGGCCTCCGGGAAAACTTTGTGGTTGAGGGCTCATGTTAGTTTTCAAGGGAGTTGGGTGCCATACCCTAAACATCACACCTATTATACCTAAGATCTTTAAACGACCAACTTTACATAGGTCTCTAACTCTCGATTTCTTCAAAATACCATTCCAATATCTCTGGTAAGGCAACTACTACCAACCAAATAATTTGAAACATGGTCCTGCCCAAGTTTAAATTATTAATCCGCCCTCATCTTCTTTGGGCATAAACTCTTTATCATGGTATATCTCAATCTATCGGGTACCCATCAAATCCTTTTAGGCATATTCTTCCCATTGCCTTTTTATCACAAAATCATTATGCTCCACCCATTATTTCCTTATTGATTTTTCTCTCCAGATAGGCATACCTCATAATATCTGACTCCTTCAGATGGTCATTTTCCCACGACCATATCATCAAAGCTACATAAAACATCCAACAATCATGTGATCATATCATCCTGAATTGACCCACTTTCTAACCAAATTCAGATTTTATCTCAACACTTTTGGGCCTTGATCTCTTAATAAATGATCTTTCCAAAAACAATCCAAACAGAGCGTGACAAGCTCTGAAAACTTCTGGCACCTAGAATGTCTGGCTACTAGACCAAGTCATATTGACTCCTAGAATCCGATAAGCATTCATTTATCCTCCACTAATTATTTCTTGCATACAACGATCTACTCATTGGCTAACTCATCCTTGATCACTTCCCATAATTCCATAAGAGTTTATTGCAAGGGTCATTTGCGCCAAGAATCACCCTAGACATTTCCACACCGGAGTATTTTTCTTAATCTACTTGCTTCTAACCAATCCAATTATCCTTTTATCAGCAAGTGCTTCCTAAAAATCCAAGAACTTTCACCTTTATTTCTAAACCTTAAATCAAGGGTCACATCTTCTAGCTCCAGATAACCACCAATGGTTGGGGACCACAACTGGTTAGCCCCAAAGCATAATTCAGATATATCATTTGTCCAAATCCAATTAATTTATCGATCCACTCCAAGTTTTCACTTCTATTCTAAACCCCAAATTTTTTTTTTTTGATATTACCAATATCATCCAACAAGTTCTGATCTCCTCAACTAGATTCTTAAGGGACCCTTTTAACTAATAATCTCATAGTTCAACACTTGTATATCCCCCTAAAGTTCTCCTTTCTACCAAATAGTTTTGAGTCGTCCTATGGCACCTATTTCCTTTGTCTAGAAAAAGCAGTTAGTAGCTTTGCAAAACTTGGTTAGATGAGAGATTTAAAGTTAGATAAATTATGTTAGTTATGTTAGCTTTCATAATCTTTTGTTAGTCTGACAGAATCCAACTAGTGTCATCGAACGTCGGGTCTTGAATCTTCATCCTTCTCGATAGCTTGATGTGGTTGCTCAAAACGACGTATGAAGGCCGCTATCCGTCTTGCAGAAGGTCGTAGAGTCTTGGGCCTCAAGGTTGAAGTAGAGAGTATTCGGTATCTTGTTCCTCTTACTAGGTCAAAATTTTCTGGAGGGTTTTCTAGGTCGGACTTTTGAAAGGATACAAAACCTCAGGCTATTTGGTTAAAGATCGGGGGTCTTTTGGTATCTTGAGGAACTGTCAGTTCTGTTTGGGAGATGATTTAGATAAGAGGGAAGAATATTTTAGAAAGCTTTTCCTTGGCGGGTTTACATCCGTAACAAGGTGCACTTAGGTGGCAAAAAGGAAACTAAACTTTTCCTTTTTGTAAAACTACGTTTTTCCACCTCACAAACAACACACAAGCAGAGTACACACAAGCAAGGTGCACACAAGGTACGTCTAGTACCAACGGATGTCTAGTACGCGTGGTAATAGGGGTGAAACAACCAAGGTTCCTATCATATGTTTTTCCTATGGGTCTTGGTTAAACAGGGGTGCTGAAATCCTCATTTCGTCGCCTTAGTCTTCAGCTGGAAAAACTGAGATTGTCGAAGTAGCAACTTGAGTAGAATTGCTGAGGCTGAGCTGAGGTCTTCGGAGGTCTCTTGCTTTGTTGGTGTCGACGATCTTGGCATTTGCATATCAACCACCTTGATGTTGAATGTTGAGTATTTGCGATGGAAGCTTCTTCTTGTAGGTGCTAGCTAATTAGGTCTCCATTGGACATCGTCAAGTATTTTGAACAGGTAAGAGGGAGTAGAGAAATCCTTGGTAAATTTTAAAATAGAAAGGTAAGTCTCAGAAATTAATTGAGAAGGCGAGAAGAGCGGGAGTCATTTTTGGACTTCCCTAAATAAGGATATATTTTTGGTGTTAACATATTTTTAACAAAATATTCTCTTCCTAACTAACGTCCATGCTAACTAAGGTCTGTTACAGTCAGGATGGCTCTGATACCAAGTCTGTGAGGACCCCGGATTAATTATCCGAGATACTCGTTATGTTTCCTGCAACAGTCCCATGATCAGTGTGCTGTTGCACATAACTTGAGTTGGTATCACAGAACACCCACAAATACCGAATAATTATACTTACGTGCTTGAAGTGATCAGCTTCAATAAGGTACTTGCAGCGGAATCACCAAATCAACGTGGAGCCCAAGTCATTCGCCTTTACCCTACAGGCAGCTGACTGGGAAGCGCCCTAGTTCGCAAAGACGTCAGTGAACTCCTCCTCGTCGAACTGCTCTTCTCTGGAATCTGGCTAAGACAATAGCCAGGGACGAAACCAATATGAGTACATTTGATTGTACTCGCAAACTACCCCAACAGGAACATGCACTAATTTTTTTTTTTTTTTTTTTTTTCAAGACTTTTATTTTTAGGGGAAACCTTCCCCAAATCTTTCAAAAGGAGAAGAGTAGATTTTTAATCCTGTTAAAAACAAAACCTTTTGGAAAGTAGTTTTCTTAATATCTTTGTTTAAAAAGGGTAAGAAATCTTTTTAAATCTTTTTCCCGAAAAATACACCTTCTTTTGAAAAGGGTAAGAAACCTCTTTTAAAACCTTTTTCCTCGAAAAACAACTTCTTGTCCTGATTCCAAGCCCGTCGCTACCTCGAACCAACTCATTGGTACAGGTACGAAATAACCTTTCCAGCCAACTTCCTTCCAAAACTCAACACCTTTCTCAAAACTTGCACATGGTCTTAGGACAGCCTTCCAACTGTCCGTATCCGAGGACTCGGCTATTCGAATAGTTTTACCCTCTGCAGAGGTAGTACGCTTTTCCCACACCCATCCGGTCACTCATCGTGTCAGCCACGTCCCGCCATACCAGAGGTATGCGAAGTTGAGATCCCGGCCATAGCCTGTCCTTTGCTCATGCTAGTATAGGACCCTGCCGCTACGACACTTTCCATCGACACTCAAATCCTCAGAAACTAAGTGTGAGGACTCGTAGTTCTGCCCGGCGGACCCAAGGGAGCCCTTCAATCCTCTTCCTCCAAGTACGTCCATACCGGCTTCCGGTAGACCAACATTGAAGAGGACCCAGGTCAGGGGGTAGGTCCTCAGACCATCCCCTCATGGAACGAGGTTATCCTCGTTGTTGAGGCATCCAGTACTAACACGAGCAAATTATATGACTACGCCCTTGCCCATATGTGGGTAAGTGTGGTCGCACAGGATAATGGTTGGTCGTCATAGTGCTAGGACACAATGTGCATTTTTCTCAAAAACAACACCAACCTTCTTCAACTGAGCACCGACCTTCCGGCAGGTCTATCCAAGTATTTTTAAAAGAGAGTTTCGAGAAAACATTGTTTTTCCCATCCTATAGTTTTAAATAACTACCTTATACTTCTATATAAGGTGGCAAAATAGTTTTTCATAAACCCTTTTAAAAAGGTTTTCACAATCATTTCTAATTTTTCAGAGCAAAAATACTTTTAATCAAAACTTGGGTGGTTTGTAATCCCACCAAAAGATTTTCATAGAAGGCTTTGGAGTAAAACAAGTTCATTTAGAAATCATTGTATACCGCTAACACCTCTATATCGGGTGCCTCAACAATATACTTGTAATTTTGGAAAAAGGGTTTTCAAAATCATCGCTTTCGTGGCAGACACCACAGAAATCATTTATGCTCTTTATAAGTAAAACAGGTAAATCAAAATAGATGTATATAGATGCAAGCTCAGTGGAGTAGCTTGCCTGCTTTCCAGCATGAAGTCTCTGGACTTCTCCTCACAGATCAAAGAATTAAACTCCGATTCTTCTCTCGTAAATCCTTTCCAAGGATCACCCCGGTGGCGTTTACATCTAGCGTCGCAAAAAGGAAAGAACACAATCAACATCCAGTAGAACCCTCCGACAACAACCATCAAGCAATACTAACAAACAACAATCAAGAGAGAAGAATGTTATTTAACAAACAAGTTTGGAAATCACCCCACTACTCATGCTTATAAGGATATGGTTAAAGTTGTGATTAAGCATCTTTATCTAAATAGGAAATACTTCAGACAAAAGTTATCTGTAAACCAAAATATCTCACCAAGTGAAGGTGAAGACACTAACATGAACAGGCAATACCTACAACTACTAAACTACTCAATCAAGCATCACTACAACTCTCAAGCATCACACACAGCTACTGCACACACAAAGCAACACAATTTGATTTCAATTTAATTGAATTGACTATTATTTAATTAGGCCTTAAATAAGGCAGAAATTAGTGGTGCATGTTTAATTGCATAACTTGGGTTCTGTTGGTCACAAAAATACAAACTAAATTCCTACAGAAAGCTACTGAAGTGTAGAAGACCACACAATTGGGTTTGATTCACTTAGAGTTATTAAACTCCCTACATAATTGTTTTAGTCCAGAAAGGTTTTCTGACATTCAATCAAATGCTAACTAATTAATAAGGGTTAATTAATTCCACCAAAATTAGGGGAGCTAAGTAATGACAGTACCAATCTAACAAAATTGGATTGGTATCCTTTGGACTAATTGAGGATCAGAAACCAACAAGTTTAGAATTTAAACCTTCTATGGTATTTTAAATATTGTATTTCTAATGTTAATTTAAATGAGATGAAACCACTTCAGTGAGTTAAAGAATTTCATAAGCTTTACAGAACCTTTGAGTTGGATTTATTTGGACACATGAATCTCGAGATATGGAATTATCTAGTGTTAAAGATACTTTTTATAAGTTTTATTCTAGCTAACATTTTAAAATGTAATCACACAAAACTAATTTAACAACAAGATAGACAAGCAAAACACTCACTAACAGTACTAACATAATTTAACATGTCAAAGATCAGTAACACCCAAGTGGCAATACCAAAACAATCAACAATAAACACAACCCACAATTTCATAATTTAAAACATTAAATCTAATTCTTGTTTATTAGTGGCAGAACATCATTTTTACTAAAAATTACACCTAGAGAGTTCTGTCAATCAAACAACCATGCAAACTTGGGTTTGTGTTCTCTGTTGCTATTAGAAACTACTCCAAGTGAGTTTGATCCAAAAAGTTATTTACATAATTTAATAAAAATGCACAAAGTGCTTGCTGGCCTAAACTAGAAGTGCATGCAACTTTTGTTCTAAACATTCAAAACATATGAGACCAATTTCTACTGAAAGGTACTGTGAAGAGCTTTCTAAAACCATTGGATTGACACATCTTAGATCAACACAAATTAAGTTATGGACAAAACACTGATTTTGACCAATCATAGCACAGCATTTTTCAAAGACACACAAATCAATATTTTTCAGATCTGTAAGTTGCACACGTCTCTAAACTTATAACATTACTATTGTGATTTTTGGTTTGGCCAGATTCAAACTAAAACTATTTCAAATGGATTTAAACTAAAGGTCCAGAAATATATCTACCAGGAAATAAATAAACAACCTAAAAAAAAGTTAGCGGGCTGGATCTGCTGGATCAGGGCTGTGCAGCGCAGGGAGTGGCCCATCTCGCGGCCCACGAGCGCGAGCGAAGGGGTACGGGCCAGCCTCTTCTTCCTCGACACGAACAGAGGGACGACGGCGAGCTGGAGCTCCGGCGAGGACGGCGTCGGCGACCTGGGGCTTCCTGGGAGAGGATAAGAGATACATGAAAGCGAGCGGAGCAAAAGAAACTCGGAGATGCAAAAATGGCAGGGAGAGGTGGACTGTGGCGATCTCGAGTTTGCTCGACATCCCGTGGCCGGAGAAGGAGAAAGGTGAGGACGGTCTGCTCGATTGGCAGCTTCCGGGCTCGATTCCTCGGACGAGCATGGAGAGGACGACGCGTAGAGTCCGATGGTGGTCTTCGATTTGTGTGGGACGGCTTGCATCGACGGCGAGGCGTGACGGCCAGCTTCGGCCGTGGTTCAATGCGGAGGAAGAAAAGAGAGCGAGAGGGAGTGGGGGAAATGAGGATGGGGAGCAGAGAAGCGGCTTGGCGTGCTTCTTATCTTCTCCTCCAGGGCGAGGCGTAGAGGAGCGGGGTTCTTGCGGCGTTGACATGGCACGGGGACACGGCGACGACGGCGTGAGCAACACGGCGCCCGTGCCGTGCTGCATCGCTGCAACAGGGGTGATGGGGGGGGCAAGGGAGAGCAGAGGTGAGTGGCGTGGAGGCTTCAGCTTCTCCTCCGCAGCGGCAAGGAGGGAGGGGGCCACGGTGGACGGCGACCACGGCACGCCGGCGTGAGGAGCACGGCGCCAGTGCCGTGCAGCGTGGCTGCTGCAGGAAGTCAAAGCAGAATTTGCAAAACGCCCCTTGACAAATAGATTTCCCTCACAGATAGGTCCTTCTTCCTATTTCTTTTTAATTCCTTTTCAAAACCAGTAGGGTTTCTGGGATTTAATTGAGGCCTTTATACATTTTTAAAAATTCTGAAAATATTTGGGTAGCCTCCCATATACATGTAGAGGCTCCACAAAAATTGGTTTTTGAAAATAAAATGTTTTTCTCCATTTTTGTTCATAGGGTTCTAAATAAATCATTTTTGGAAATTAATAATTTGATACTCCTTTAATATTTAAAACCAGAGATAAAATAGTTTGTAGAACCTTTGGAGCTTTCTTGAAAAATAAGATACTTCAAATAAGTTTTGTGTTCATAGAGAAAACATTTGTTTGAGGAAATAGAGAAATTGGGAGGGAAAATTAATGACCTTCATTTCCTTTTTTTTTTTTTTGTAAATGAAAAGAGGGGTTTGTTTTAAATCGAAAAGTAGGTTTACTTGAGAGGGAGTGATATGAAGTGGGGATGATTATTAGTTCACCTCACTCCTGGAATTTTGATAAAGAAAATATAATTGTTTTCAGAGAATAGAGGAATAGATAGAGAGGAAATTTTTAATAGGATCATTTCTTGTAACCAAGATTTGATTTGAGGGTTACCTGAGGAATCATCCTCACAAGCAAACAACCAAACCAAGATCAGCATCACAACAACATTAACAACACACAATATCAACCACACAACTCAATTCATACAAATTAATCATGCCACACTTTTCATGATCAACAATACTACCTTAAAAATGATCATACTTAATTATGACAAGATGAAGTTTAGGAAATGGCTCAACTCATAATTGAATAGTTTTTCAAAAGATTTGAGAATGGAAATATGTGGGGTAATATATTTCCCACTAGAATTTCTTTTAAACAGAGTTGAAACCTTGGGGTTCATAAAGATTGGAATTTTGAAAAGTCAAGGTTGAGGAAAGGATAGGAGATCACAGAGAGTTCTCCATATTTTATAAACATGAAAGTGTTGAAAATACTTTTACTGTCTCAAAATAAAGGGCATTTTATTTGTTGCTAGAACCAAGTCATTTTTGAAATAAACTTTTGGCAATCATAAGAATGGGAAAGGCATATGGAATATTTTCTTGTCATAACATGGTCACCAGTGTTGAAAATATATTTTTACTTAGGTTGAGTTCTTAGGTTGACATTTACTAGTCAAACAATCACAAGCATTCAAGTCACACAAGGTCAAACAGAACAATTTTAAAAGGAAACACAATCATTTGTGAAATAATTCAAAAAGTTTTTGTTGGTTCTGAATTTTGGGTCTTATTTACTCTTATTATAGATTTGGGATGTTACACATCTACTAGTAACGGAGAGCATGCAAGATCATAAATAACATATAAGATAATTCAATAATCAACTTGGCATAGTACTAAATATTCATCGGATCCCAGCAAACACAACATGTAGCATTACAATAATATGATCTTGATCATGATAGGCAGCTCACAAGATCTAAACATGATGGCACAAGAGGAGAAGACAACCATCTAGCCACTGCTATGGACCCATAGTCCAAGGATGAACTACTCACACATCACTCCGGAGGCAGGCATGGCGATGTAGAGCCCTCCGGTGATGATTCCCCTCTCCGGCAGGGTGCCGGGAAGAGCTTCAGAACCCTCCGAGATAGGGTTGACGGCGGTGGCTCTGGAACTTTTCGTGGAATATGACTCGGGTATCTAGGGTTTTCCCGAAGAGGTGAATTTATAGGCGAAGGGGCGACGTCGGTGGGCATCCGAGGGGCCCAAACCATGCCACGGCGCGCCAGAGGGTGGGGCCGCGCCGCCACATGGTGTGGCTGCCCCTCGGTCCCCTTCGTGTCTCCTTCGGACTCCGTGTACGTGACAGAAAAATAGGGACCTGGGCTTTTGTTTCGTCCAATTCTGAGGATATGTCCAGAACAGCTTTTCTGGAATGCAAAAACAGCAGAAAACAGGAACTGACACTGTGGCATCTTGTTAATATGTTAGTCCTAGAAAATGTATAAAAATGTTATATAAAACATGTAGCAATTGGCATAATATAAGCATGGAACATCAGAAATTATGGATACGTTGGAGACGTATCAAACATCACCAAGCTTAGTTCTACTCGTCCTCTAGTAGGTAAAACGATAACAACAAAATAATTTTTGAGGTGACATGCTACCACACAATCTTGATCAAATAATATTGCAAGGCTCATGTTATGAATGAAGTGACTCAAGGCAATGGTCTATAGTTTGCTAACAGATAGATAAAGAGTAAACAACTGAATCATATAAGCAAAAAACTTTTCATGAATAGTACTTTCAAGATAAGCATCAAAAAGTTTTGCATAAGAGTTAACTCATAAAGCAATAGATTCTGAGTAAAAGGCATTGAACCAACACATAGGAAGATTTAAGTTTCAGCAATTGCTTTCAACTTTCAACATGTATATCTCATGGATAATTGTCAACACAAACCAATATAATAAGTGCAATAAGCAAGCATATAAAAATTGTTGCACACAAAGTTGACACAAGTGTTTGCTTCTGAGATAGAAAGAAGTAGGAAAACTGACTCAACATAAAAGTAAAAGAAAGGCCCTTCGAAGAGGGAAGCAGGGATTAAATCATGTGCTAGAGCTGTTTAAGTTTTTGAAATCATATAGAGAGCATAAAGTAAGTTTTTGAGAGGTGTTTGTTGTTGTCAACGAATGGTAGTGGGCACTCTACCCCCTTGTCAACCAGACTTTCAAGAGCGGCTCCCATGAAGGACGTTATTTCTACCCAAGGGTAGATCATCTCTCTTCTCTTTTGTTTACACATGCACATTTATAAATTGGTATGACACTCCTCCCAACCTTTGCTTACACAAGTCATGGCTAACTGAATACTTGGGTGCCTTCCAACAATCACATACCATGGAGGAGTGTCTTTTTGAAATTGTTTAACATTTTGAAAATTGCTTCTGATAAATCATGGCAAAACATGTGAAGAGAATTAAGCAGTTATAGTTGTAATTAATTGGGACTAGGCACCCCATTTGCCAACTCTTTTTGCAAACTTATTAGATAAGCGGATGTATATGACACTAGTCCATAGGTGAAAGTCGGTTTGACAATATTGATAGAGAAAATTCCACATAACTTTCTCATGAGCTATAAAACATTGACACAAATAAGAGATAATAGCTTTTGAATAGTTTAAAGGTAGCACATGAAGTATTTACTTGGAATGGCAGGAAATACCACATAATAGGTAGTTATGGTGGACACAAATGGCATGGATTTTGGCTCAAGGTTTGGATGCTTGAGAAGCATTCCCTCTCAGTACAGAGTTTAGGCTAGCAAGATTGTTTGAAGCAAACACAGGATATCAACCGGTACATCAAGGCTTACATGAAAACATATTGCAAAAATTATAAGACTCTACACTGTCTTCCTTGTTACTCAAACACTTTTACCAGAAAATATCTAGACCTTAGAGATACCAAACATGCAAACCAAATTTCAAAAAGCTCTATGGTAGTTCTTCACTAATAGGTTTTTAACTACATGATGCAAGAGCTTAAACATGAACTACTTGAGAGCTCAAAACAATTGCCAAGTATCAAATTATCTAAGACAATGATCTACAAGAATAAGTATGTCTTTTCCAATATACCATCTACCACATGTAGCATTTTCTATATCTAACCAAACACCAATCAATTTATTTCAACACAAAACTCTCCAAATAATTTATCAATAAAACAAGAGAGTACTTCTCTACAAGAACTAACAGCTCTGAACAAGAGATGCATGAAAAACAGGAGCTAAAAGCATCGCAGTAGCTAGACAAGAATACTCAACAAATATAAGTGAAGAATACAAATATTTATATGAAAAGGCAGAGCGTGTCTCTCTCTCACACAAGAATGCTATGATCCAATTTATTCAGAAAATGAAAATTACAAAGCAAAAATAAAAGCACACAGACGTTCCATGTAAAGCACATAAGATGTGAAAGAATTAAAATATAGTTTCACTAGAAATGACCTGATAAGTTGTTGATGAAGAAGGCGATGCCTTGGGCATCCCCAAGCTTAAACGGTTAAGTCTTCTTGAAATATGCTTGGGTGACCCACGGGGGCATCCCCAAGCTTGAACTTTTCACTCTTCTTGATCACATTATATCATTCTCCTCTCCTGATCCTTGAAAACTTTCTTCACACCAAACTCAGAGTAATTCTCATTAGAGGGTTAGTGCATAATCAAAAATTCACATGTTCTGCAAGGACAAAATAATTACCAATACTTCTGAATATTAGCTACAGCCACTGATGTTTTATGGAGAAAAGAAATCCACTCAAACACAATAAAAGAGAGAATGCAAAATAAAAGGCAGAATCTGTCAAAAACAGAACAGTCTGTAAAGACGATTTTTTTCGAGGCACTTAAGTTGCTCAGATCAGAAAACTCGAAACTAATGAAAGTTGCGTACATATCAGAAAACTAATGCTCAGAACAGTCTATAAAGACCGGATTAGCTACAGCCACTGCGTACATATCTGAGGATCATGCACAATTTGTTTCAGAATTTTTCGATTTTTCTGGGATTTTTAAAGCTCAAAACGGTGGACAGAAAAAATCTGTCCCTGTGCAGAAATCCAAATCTAGCATCAACTTTCTACTAGAGACTTTACTTGGCACAACAATGCGATGAAATAAAGATACAAATGAGTTGTTACAGAAGTAAGTAAGCTCCTTGACTCAAAAAGAAAAGAAAAATTGCAGAAATAAAACAATGGGTTGTCTCCTATAAGCGCTTTTCTTTAACGCCTTTCAGCTAGGCGCAGAAAGTAAAATCAGTGTTTCCAAGTGAAGAAACATCCAAATCATCAAAGGCTTCCTCTAAAACACAGCTTGTTGCAATATGTACTTTAGGTATTCCTGGAGATGTTCCATTATGTAAGTCACCCTTAATTGTACTAAAGGTTTTATCAATTTTAAGCACATTAGAGGGTTTTGGTTTAGACACCTTGCAAATCTTCTCTATCTAAATAGGAGAGCCCCACTACCTGATTTCTCTAGCTTCTCCTGCCTCCACGTCACTCTTTTCCCCCACCGCTGCCCACCGCACGTACTCAACGCTCTCCTCGCCTCGCAGTGCATCTCTAATTGCTTCTTCGTACGTGTGCTGGCCCAGCTTACGTGGGTTGGACATCCTTTCATGGGCTTCCACAACCATGTCGCACTGACTCGCTGGTTGTTCATGTTAAAAACTAAACCCGTTGTTCATATTCCTGGTCATGACTCGCTCCTCAGCCGCCGCGATGTCCGGCCTCCCGGCCACAAATCCTCTCGCCGCGACCTAAGAGCTCCTCGCAACAAATGCTCTTGAAATCGCACAATGCATCCCGGCATTCATGGAGGTAGAAACGGTTGGTTCAACTCAGTCGTCACCACCTCCATGTTAAAAGACGATCTACTCCCTCCGTTTAGGTGTGTAAGGCCCCTCACTAAAAACTATTTGTTCATAAATGAACAAGGAATAATGCCCCAATTCATTAATTAGACTAGTTAATAGGGAAACTAGGCCCCTCTCCTCTCGTGTAACCACCGAGCCCACAATTTTCGCTGCATGCAGGAAACATTTCAGCTACGATTGGTGATCTCCGACGTGTTCATTAATTAGGCTAATAACTATTATAGTTGTTTGGACGCTGATTGGTGGATGCTATACGAAATTAGGAGATCGTGTCAACCAATAGAATCATGCCTTGGTCGCGGTGCACTTCGTGAGGGGCTTTTGAAAGAGCATGGTGCCCCCATGTGTGGTTTTGGTAATTAATGACAATCCTTATGTACTAATGTTTGTTGTAAGCTTATTGCAAGTATGTCTTGAAGAATAGAATACCGTGGATATTCATGCTCACGTTCAAGACATCATCATTGATCAAGAAAGAAGAAACGATACAAAGTTGATCAAGGCTACGTGAAAAGGATTGGTTCAAGTGATCAACACACAAAGCTACATGTTGTACCATGTGGGATCTTGTGATCCAATGGTATGGTAAGATATCGTCTATATAGCTTTGTGAACTAACCCATATACATGTGTGTGTGGAGTATCTATGTGGGGTTAGGTATCTTCCTATGGGCATGCATCAAAAGGAAGATTCCATATAGCCCATGGCGGATGACGTCAAGCGGTGGTCGTCATCAAGATAATGGTCAAGTGAAGATGTTCCTAAAAGTGGCTCTCCCATATTGTGTATGGGGGAGCAATACACAAGTCTTCATCAAGCGGAGCGCAATCAAGAAAGGTGATCTAACTTGAGGTGATCAAGATCATCATCATCTAGCTCAAGTGGATTGCGCAAGGCAAAGGTATGAACTTGATAGGGTTTCTATTTTACCAGTCTCATGGTGTTAGTGAGAGACCAGATTATAGGATATATGCCACACTTTCAAGAGGAGCTCTCGAATGAGTAACTTGATCGTATCGTTCGGAGAGAGCTCAAACCTTTGCATACTTGGCATCATATTTCTTGGTTCTTATTTGGCTTTCCTCCATGTGTGGTTTTAGAGCTTGTCATGATCTTCAAGACAAGCTCAAGTTTATCAAAAACGGATTTCGTATGGAAAACTTATTGCGTTTTTGATATTGAAGGTTTTACCGATTTGACTTTTATAAAGAGGTTTAACCTTTCCACATTTGGTTTTATGATTCATTGTTGGACTATGATGTTTCTCTATATAATCTTGAAGAGCTCGTTGTTGTGATTCCAACGAGCCAAAGATCATAAAAAACGGAGTCCGGATGCAAAAGATATTGCCGTTTTGGTGTTTGGTTTTCCTGAAGTTTTCCAACGGGCGGTAGTACCGCCCGGTACCGCCCGAGGTACCGCCGGAGCATACAGAAGCCTGTTTTCAGCGGTACCAAAAGCGGTAGTACTGCCGGGGCGGTAGTACCGCTACTTGGAGCCTGTTTTTAGCATGTTTTCTTGTCCTAACTTCCTAGGGGGGCGGTAGTACCACTAGGTTTGGCGGTAGTACCGCTGCGGTGCGAATCTGCACCCAACGGTTGGATATTTTGTTGACCTATTTAAGGGGCCTTCTTCCCCAATGGTTCCCCAACCTTTCTAGCAAGTTTTGACCTCCATTGTTGACCTCCACAAGCTTGCTCTCTCTCTACCCCTCCGATGATTCTTGCTCCTTCTTGAGGGAAAAGAGAGAGGAGATCTAGATCTACACCTCCACCAATCAATCTCTCCTCTAAGTGAGGGGAGCCTATTGGATCTAGATCCTGGGATTCATTTGTTGCTTCCTTGCTCTTCCTCCCATCTTCCTCCATAGTATTAGTTACTTTGGTGAGATTTGTGAGTGAAGAGCTTTGAGCACTTCTTGTGTTCTTGCCATTGCATTAGGTGCATCGGTTTGAGTTCTCCACGGTGATACGTGGAGGTGAAGTTTGAGAAGATTTACTCTTTGTGGTTCTTGTTACTCCTTGGGTTGATTGTAACCCTAGGAGGCTTTGTGAGTTTCGGAGCCTCAACTTGTTGCGAGGTGGTCCGGGACATTGTTGGGAGGCTCCAACTCATTGTGGAGTTCCCCGACCTTTGTGTATTGGTTTGGTCAACGCCCTCAAGTCGACCTCATAGTGCAACGAGCCAATCTCTCGAGGGTGAAGCTCACGGAGAATAGAGTGAGCACATCCGTGCTATTGGAGCGCCTAGGTGGATCCACACTCCTCCAACGTAGACGTACTTCCATTGGGAAGGAACTACGGAAATCATCTCCTCGTGTCCACTTTGCGGTTACTTCTTTACCCAAACCATTTACTTATACATTTACCTTTGTGATAGCCATCGTGCTTGAAGTTATCTATCTTGCCATCACTTTGTGGTTATCTTGCTTATCATAAGTTGTTGGTGCACATAGGTGAACCTAGCTTGTTAGGTTTTGTGCTTGATAAATTAAACGCTAGTTTTATTCCGCATTTATTCAAAACCAAACCGTAATTATTTTAAAACGCCTATTCACCCCCCCCTCTAGGCGACATCCTCGATCTTTCAGCTTTAGGGCACCTCCAACGGCCCTCCGCATCCGGATGGGCCGTATCCGAATCTGTCTGAACGGACAGAGGAGCCACTCCAACGGCCCGGCGCAAAGGGACAACTGTCCGCGCGGACAGGTTTCTGGCCCCAAACCTGGCCCAAGTTTGGTCCAGGTTTGGGGGAAAAACGGACAGCCTCTCGGTCCGCCCTTGGTCCTCCTTGTCCGCGCGGGGCCCGTTTGCCAGCGACAGAGTCCCCTTTCTTCCCCTTGCTTCCATATCTCGACCGGCCGGCTGCTGGTTCGCATCGGCCGCCGCCTGGTTCACATCGGCCGCCGCCGTCCCCAATCTATTCGGCCTCGTCGAGCCGGGACAAGGGCCGCCTTGCGCCGCCGTCGCCGTCATCCGCCGCGACTGCTACTTCCTGGGACGTTCGGCCGTTGCACCAGAGGCGGTTCGCATCGGCCGCCGCCGTCCCCAATTTATTCGGCCTCGTCGAGCCGGGACAAGGGCCGCGTTGCGCCGCCGTCGCCGTCGTCCGCCGCGACCGCTGCTTCCCGGGACGTTCGGCCCTTGCACCAGAGGCGGTTCGCGAAGGCCACTGCCCGGCAGGTGTTCGACGAAAGGTATATATGAGACTCAATCTCTATCTTTGTTCCTAAAATTGATGTGAATTCCATACTAATTTGTTTGTTTTGCGTAGATGGACAGTGATGATGAGTTCTTCTACAAGACCTTCATCGATACGTCGGACGAGGAATCCGATGATGATACCGACGTCATGATGGTCGCGGCCACGCTCATCCACAATTTCAACCAGGCAGAATGGCCTCGGCATGTTGGCTCGGTTGTTGGAAGGGCTCCGGCGTTGGATCGTGACCGGGAAACAAGTCACTTCCAACTTTGGAAGGACTATTCCATCCCGTGAAGCCAACATATCCGGATCACAAGTTTCGTCGCCGTTTTCGAATGTCACGGCCCCTGTTCATGCGTCTGCTCGAAGGAGTGAGGGCATATGATAACTACTTCGAGGCCAAACATGATGCAACTGGTATGTATGGTTTCTCCTCTTATCAAAAGTGCACGGCGGCTATACGGATGCTTGCATATGGAGTAGCCGGTGATCTAGTAGATGAATATTTGCGCATGAGCGAGTCCACTTGCCTAGAAGCCATGTATAGGTTCTGTGAAGCTATAGTTCAAGTGTTTGGTCCCAAGTACTTGAGGGAGCCAAATATGGAAGACACTGCCCAAACATGAATTCGAGCAGAGACTTTCCTGAAATGCTTGGGTGCATAGACTGTATGCATTGGGAGTGGAAGAACTGTCATTTTGCTTGGCAAGGACAGTACCAGGGACACGTTGGAGAGTGCACAGTCATACTTGAGGCTGTTGCATCTAAAGATCTTTGGATTTGGCACTCCTTCTTTGGCATGTTGGGATCTCACAATGATATCAACGTGCTTCAGCGGTCACCAGTGTTCGACAGACTGGCCGAGGGCGATGCACCGGTGATCAACTTTGAGGTGAATGGAAATGCATATGACAAGGGGTACTACCTTGCTGATGGTATATACCCTTCATGGCCCGTATTTGTGAAGACCGTTCGCATACGAGAAAGTGAGAAAGCTCGTAAGTTTGCTCAGCAACAAGAAGCTTGCCAGAAGGATGTGGAGCGAGCATTTGGTGTGCTCCAATCCCGGTTTGCTATTGTTCGACACCCCAAGAACGTGGAGCAAGGAGGTCATGTGGGAGGTGATGACTGCTTGCGTGATCATGCACAACATGATTGTCGAGAATGAACGGGATGATGCAAGGTTATTTGATCAAGGATGGGAATTTGAGAGCGAGTTGGTTGCGCCTACACCTGGACTGGCGACAAACCAGCAGTTTTCAGACGTGTATGCAGAGATGCGTGATAAGCCACTACATGAACGTCTCCAGAATGATTTGATAGAGCACATGTGGGTTCATCTGGGAAACCAGTAGCGTTTTCTGCTCAATTTTCTTTCTATTCGAACTTTGTTGTAATAAACGATATTTCCGTGTATTTCTTTCTATTCGAACTTTGTTTTAGAACCATATTTCAGCGTGTTTTTATCAATTTGTTGAACCGAACTTATCTAGTAATTTTGCAAATTTTGTGCAAATGTGCTGTCCAGGACAGAAATGCGGCCGGCCGTTGGGGGCACTTCCACCCCAAAAGGGACAGAGGCCCAAAATCTGTCCGCGGTCCGCCCAAAGCGGACCGAACTGAATCGGTCCGCTTTGGCTGTCCGGATGCGCTGAGCCGTTGGAGGTGCCCTTACACACCTAAACGGAGCGAGTACAGATCCCGCCATCGATATCAAATGCGGCTGCATGCTCGCGTCGTCATCTCTGGAACCAATCTCTAGTCTGGCTCCTGATTGCGTTCTCCCTTTGTTTTTCCAATCTCGCAGGTTGTTCTCCGGCCTGGCTCGAAAGCTGCTTGACGTTTTGCTCACCCCAACCTATTTGATTGGACTGTACGTCAGTACGTGCTGCTTGCTCAAGCCCCTCCGAAATGATTGGATTATGCGTGCTGCTCACCGTAGCTAGGAGGAAAGCGGCTATCATCACCAGTTAGCACTACGATCAAAAGACGCTTGACAGAAGTACCTGCTTGCATTGGTACACAAGATCTCATCTCTTACTCTTTGTTTTTAATTTCCATTCAATGAGCAAATCAGCAAATGCATCTTCTAATTTCGTCATACTGTTGCCGGCTGCACATATTTCTTACCCTGGATTCTCCTGTGAATTAATTGGTTATATTGGAATTTCTTTCTCATACTGCTATATTCATGTACAATATTTCGGTGTTTTGTATCCTGGAATCCAACGAGGCATATTGCATATGTACTTCCACCTTCAACTTATCAGCAAACAGAAGCTAGCAAGATATATACAAAGCCAATACAAAAACTCAGGGACACTAAACGACTACTGCATCAATCTTTACAAGAGGGGAGCAAAGATGGACCTTCACGTGTGGACATCACAAACGTGCTTATATCTGATTATCCGTTCTGAATGCATCAAACAATTAAAAAAGACATGTCAAAGTTGTTCGCGTTGATGATAAAAGGATCTAGAAAGACATTGAATAGTTATCAATGCATTTACCGAGTACTCTGATCAAGTAATACACGTTTTTTCTACAGCCAAATCACAACATGCCCTGTTCTACCAGAAAGGTTTTTCAAGTTTGGTTAATTTTCATTCAATAATCATAAAAAATCCCGCCGCAACGCGCGGGGTATCATCTAGTATAAATAATTTTTTGCTCTTTTCCCACAAAAGCTTTCTCCCTCTTAAACTTAAGAGATGAAAAAGTCGAACTTAAAGTTTCCAAAGCCTCCTCTAACCCACCAATCCTATGATTTTGAGTATAAAGGTGTTACTAGCCTCTAAAACAATGATTCTTTTATTGATGCTTACTATTGATTCATTAACTTTGCTAGCATTATCAAGGAAATTTGGTAAAATTTTCTCCATAGAATCCAACTTTTTGTTAGCATCTTTATAGAGTGATCTCAGTTTTAATATCTTTAGTAGGTGGTATCCCTACTAAACTTTCAATTAAATTGCAAGCTTCCAAAGCAGGAGTACCCAGAAAATTACCCCCTGTAAGAGTATCCTGAACATACCTATACCAGCTAGCGATACCAACATAAAAATTTCTAAGAAGGATCATGGTAGAATATTTTTTTGTACATCTATGATGAGCATCACTCATTCTATACAAGCATGTTTCAAACTTTCTCCCCCTTGTTGCCTAAATGAATGAACTTCAACTTCAGGAGTACTCATTTTAGCAAAATTAAACCAAAACCGAAAAAATAAAATAAATGCAAGTAACTATTTTTTGTGTTTTTGATAAAAATAAGCAAACAAGACAAAAAAAAATAAACTAAGCAAGACAATAACAAAGTAAAGAGGTTGGAAGTGAGAGACTCCCCTTGCAGAAGGCTTGATCTCCCCGGCAACGGCGCCAGAAAAAGTGTTTGATACGTGCAAGGCACACGTTCGTTGGGAGACCCCAAGAGGAAGGTATGATGAGTGTAGCAGTAAGTTTTCCCTCAGTATGAAACCGAGGTTATCGAACCAGTAGGAGATGAAGACAATTCTGAAGGTGTCAACGACGCCAGAAAAGGTGGTGTTGAAGGGGAAGTCCTAACGGTTGACTTGGAAGCTGCACACAACACAACCAAAATATTTTGCCCCAACTTAACAGTGAGGTTGTCAATCTCACCGGCTTGCTGAAAACAAAGGATTAGACGTATAATGTGGAAAATGATATTTGTTTGTAGAGAATGTAAAGGAACAGTGTTTGCAGTATGTTGTATTATCAGTGTAAAAGAATGGACCGGGTCCACAGTTCACTAGAGGTGTCTCTCCATAATAGATAACTAACATGTTGGGTAAACAAATTACAGCTGGACAATTGACAAAATAGAGAACTACATAATAATGCATGTACAAGACATGATGACTACTGTGAGATTTATTTGGTCATTACAACATGATACATAGACCGTTATCCAATAGCATCTATGACTAATGATCCACCTTCAGGTTAACATCCGTGTCCCCTGTTGGTATTAGGTTGCAAGCAACAGATAATTGCATTAAGTAAAGTGCATAATGTAAGCAATACAATTATCTTTAGACAAATCATCGCTGTTTTACCCCTAGTGGCAACGGCACATCCACAACCTTAGAGGTTGTTGTCACTCCCGCAGATTAAATGGAGACTGAACCTTCTATGTACCATAAATACTCATTCTTGGAGTTACAAGCATCTACTTGGACAGAGCATCTACTAGTAACGGAGAGTATGCAAGATCATAAATAACATATAAGATAATTCAATAATCAACTTGGCATAGTACTCAATATTCATCGGATCCCAGCAAACACAACATGTAGCATTACAATAATATGATCTTGATCATGATAGGCAGCTCACAAGATCTAAACATGATGGCACAAGAGGAGAAGGCAACCATCTAGCTACTGCTATGGACCCATAGTCCAAGGATAAACTACTCACGCATCACTCCGGAGGCAGGCATGGCGATGTAGAGCCCTCCGGTGATGATTCCCCTCGCCGGCAGGGTGCCGGGAAGAGCTTCAGAACCCTCCCAAGATAGGGTTGACGGCGGCGGCGGCTCTGAAACTTTTCGTGGAATATGACTCAGGTATCTAGGGTTTTCCCGAAGAGGTGAATTTATAGGCGAAGGGGCGACGTCGGTGGGCACCTGCAGGGCCCACACCATGCCACAGCGCGCCAGAGGTGGGGTCGCGCCGCCACGTGGTTTCTTGCAATACAAAAACAGGAACTGACATTGTGGCATCTTGTTAATAGGTTAGTCCCAGAAAATGCATAAAAATACTATGAAGTGTAAATAAAACACGTAGCAATTGGCATAATATAAGTATGGAACATCAGAAATTATGGATACGTTGGAGATGTATCAGCGAGTTGCGAGTATTGAGCTGAGCACAACTGTTCCAAGGCACCTACATGATCATCCGGTAGAATGACCACTAACAGAGCCACGTCACAATTACTACACAATCATTCCACTTGTTTCACCTTGATCATCAATGCCAATCACATATAAAACAATGTATTCCAATCTTATAGGATCACCCCAAGGACGCTGCATTTCTCAACAAACCCATCTTTAGCTACACACATATGCAAACCATCTTCTCCTACAGTTTGGCCAATGACAAATTTGCCATGGCCTCTAGTGAACTTCTCTGTAGTCTGATACGTTTCCAATGTATTTATAATTTCTTATGTTTCATGCTAGTTTTATACCAATAGTTACATGTTTTATTTACACTTAATAGCATTTTTATGCATTTTCTGGAACTAACCTATTAACAAGATGCCACAGTGTCAATTCCTGTTTTCTGCTGTTTTTGGTTTCAGAAAAGCTGTTTTGGAAATATTCTCGGAATTGGACGAAACAAAATCGCAGATGCCTATTTTTCCCGACATGTTCCAGAAGTCCGAAGGAGAGACGAAGGGGGGCAGCAGGGCGCCCTCCCCACATGGCGGCGCGGGTGGGGCCCCTGCCGCGCTACCCTATGGGGAGCGGGCCCCGCGCCTCCACCGACGTCGCCCCTTCGCCTATTAATTCCTCCCGACGCGAAAACCCTAAACCACCGAGCCATTATTCTAGAAAACATCCTCTTCCGCCGCCGCTGTCAACCCTAACTCGGGGGGTTCAGAAGTTCTCCTCCGGCACCCTGCCGGAGAGGGGAATCATCACCGGTGGGCTCTACATCGCCATGCCTGCCTCCGGAGTGATGCATGAGTAGTTCATCCCTGGACTACGGGTCCATAGCAGTAGCTAGATGGTTGTCTTCTCCTTTTGTGCCATCATGTTTAGATCTTGTGAGCTGCCTATCATGATCAAGATCATCTTATTGTAATGCTACATGTTGTGTTTGTTGGGATCTGATGGATATTGAATACTATGTCAAGTTGATTATTGATCTATCATATATGTGTTGTTTATGGTCTTACATGCTCTCCGTTATTAGTGTAGGCTCTGGCCAAGTTTATGCTTGTAACTCCAAGAGGGAGTATTTATGCTAGATAGTGGGTTCATGCCTCCATTTAATCTGGGACAGTGACAGAAAGTTCTAAGGTTGTGGATGTGTTGTTGCTACTAGGGGTAAAACAGCAATGCTTTGTCTAAGGATATTAGTGTTGTTTACATTATGCACCATACTTAATGCAATTGTCTGTTGCTTGCAACTTAATACTGGAAGGGGTGCGGATGCTAACCTGAAGGTGGACTATTTAGACACAGATGCATGCTGGATGGCGGTCTGTGTACTTTGTCGTAATGCCCAAGTAAATCTCATAGTGATCATCATGACATGTATGTGCATTGTTATGCCCTCTCTATTTGTCAATTGCCCAACTGTAATTTGTTTACCCAACATGTTAGTATTTTATTATGGAGAGACACCACTAGTGAACTGTGGACCCTGGTCCATTCTTTACATCTGAAATACAACCTATTGCAATCATTGTTCTTTTACATTCTCTGCAAGCAAACATCATTTTCCACACTATACGTCTAATCATTTGTTTTCAGCAAGCCGGTGAGATTGACACCCTCACTGTTTCGTTGGGGCAAAGTAGTTTGATTGTTGTGTGCAGGTTCCAAGTCGATGAGTCAGACCTCCCCTTCATCACCACACTTTTCTGACGCCGTTGACACCTTCGAAGCAACTTCGATCTCCTACTGGTTCGATAACCTTGGTTTCATACTGAGGGAAAACTTGCTGCTGCACTCATCATACCTTCCTCTTGGGGTTCCCAACGGACGTGTGACTTTACACGCATCAAGCACTTTTTCTGGCGCCGTTGCCGGGGAGATAGGAGGTGCTTCTGGAAGTCTTGCATTCCCGTCAACTACGCTCCAGAACACTTTTTCTGGCGCCGTTGCCGGGAGGCCGAATTGCTCCTGCAAGGGGAGTCTCTCACACCCAATCTCTTTACTTTGTTTTTGTCTTTTTATTTTTATTTTGTCTTGTTTGCTTTCTTTATATCAAAAACACAAAAAAATTAGTTACTTGTTTTACTTTTATTATTTCGGCCTAGTTTTTATTTTGCTAAAATGAGTACTCCTGAGAACACCAAGTTGTGTGACTTCACTAGCACAAATAATAATGATTTCATATGCACTCCTATTGCTCCACCTGCTTCTAAAGCAGACTTTTATGAAATTAAACCTGCTCTATTAAATCTTGTTATGAAAGAGCAATTTTCTGGTGTTAGTACTGATGATGCTGCTGCCCATCTTAATAATTTTGTTGAACTTTGTGAGATGCAAAAGTATAAGGATATAGATGGGGATATTGTAAAACTGAAACTATTTCCTTTCTCCTTGAGAGGAAGAGCTAAAGAATGGTTGCTATCTTTGCCTAGAAATAGTATTGATTCATGGACAAAATGCAAAGATGCTTTCATTGGAAAATATTATCCTCCTGCTAAATTATATCTTTGAGAAGTAGCATTATGAATTTCAAGCAATTTGATAATGAACATGTTGCCCAAGCATGGGAGAGAATGAAATCTATGGTAAAGAATTGCCCTACCCATGGACTGACTGCTTGGATGATCATCCAAACCTTTTATGCAGGATTAAATTTTTCCTCAAGGAATTTGCTGGATTCGCTGCTGGAGGAACCTTTATGTCCATCACTTTAGGTGCAGCAACAAAACTTCTTGATGATATGATGATCAACTACTCCGAATGGCACACTGAAAGGACTCCTCAAGGTAAGAAGGTAAATTCTGTTGAAGAAACCTCTTCCTTGAATGAAAAGATTGATATCATTATGTCTATGCTTGTGAGTGGTAAATCTCATGTTGATCCTAATAATGTTCCTTTAGCTTCATTGGTTGCTCAAGAAGAGCATGTTGATGTGAACTTCATTAAAAATAATAATTTCAACAACAATGCCTATAGGAATAATTTTGGTAATAACAACTATAAGCCATATCCTTCTAATAATGGTAGTGGTTATGGTAATTCTTACAACAATAGTAGGAGTGTACCCTCTGATCTTGAAGTCATGCTTAAAGAATTTATTAATACACAAACTGCTTTTAACAAATCTGTTGAGGAAAAGTTTGGTAAAATTGATGTTCTTGCTTCTAAGGTTGATAGTCTTGCTCTTGATGTTGATCTTTTGAAACTGAAAGTTATGCCTAATGAGGTTAAAGATACTAAGTCTTTTGCTACAGCAAATGCTATCCAAGTTAAAATTGACAACAATATTAGGATGTTGGCTGAGTTGCATGCTAGGTGGGAAAGAGAAGCTGAAATTGATAGAAAGAATAGTATAGCTCGAGTTTGTACTATTACCACCACTAGTAATGCTGAAGCTTCACATGTTGATAAACCTCCTATTATCAATGGTAATGTTATTGATGTTGGCAATGTTTCTACTTCTACTACAAAGCGTGCAAAATTGCCTAAAACTGCTGAAACTGTTTCTGATAAAGGTGCTGAAATTTTTCGAAGTATTGGAGGCAATGGTCCCATTACTTTTGATCATAATGATTTTGATTTTGATAGTTGTAACATCTCTGAAGTTATTAAGTTCTTGCAAAAGCTAGCTAGAAGTCCTAATGCTAGTGCTATGAACATGGCTTTTACAAAACATATTACAAATGCCCTCATAAAAGCTAGGGAAGAGAAATTAAAACTTGAAGCTTCTATCCCTAGGAAGTTGGAAGATGGTTGGGAGCCCATCATTAAAATGAAGGTGAATGATTTTGATTGTAATGCTTTATGTGACCTTGGTGCAAGTATTTCTGTTATGCCTAAGAAACTTTATGATATGCTTGACTTGCCACCTTTGGAATGCTGTTATTTGGATGTTCATCTTGCTGATAACTCTATGAAAAACCTTTGGGGAGAATTGATAATGTTCATATTACGGTTAACAATAACCTTGTCCCCGTTGATTTTGTTGTTTTGGATATTGAATGCAATGCATCTTGTCCTATTGTTTTGGGAAGACCCTTTCTTCGAACTGTTGGTGCTGTTATTGATATGAAAGAGGGGAATATTAAGTATCAATTTCCTCTCAAGAAAGGTATGGAACACTTCCCTAGAAAGAGAATGAAGATGCCTTTTGATTCTATTATTAGAACAAATTATGATGTTGATGCATCTTCTCTTGATAACACTTGATTTTCACTTTCTGCGCCTAGCTGAAAGGCGTTAAAGAAAAGCGCTTGTGGGAGACAACCCATCTTTTTATTTTCTGTCATTTTATTTTATTTTGAGTCAAGGTGCTTTTACTTCTGTAGCAACTCCTTTGTATCTTTATTTTATTGCATTGTTGTGCCAAGTAAAGTCTCTAGTTGAAAGTTGTTGCTAAAATTGGATTTCTGCGCAGTGACAGATTTTTGCTGTCCACCGTTTTGAGCTGTATGCGCTACAGAAAATTCGAAAAATTCTGAAAAAATCACGCATGATCCTTATATATGTACGCAACTTTCATTAGTTTGGGCTTCTTCCATCTGAGCAAGTTAAGTGCCTCGAAAAAATTCGTCTTTCCAGACTGTTCTGTTTTTGACAGATTCTGCCTTTCATTTTGCATTGCCTCTTTTACTATGTTTGATTGGATTTCTTTGCTCCATTAAACATCAGTGGCTGTAAGTAATGTCCAGAAGCTTTGGTAATGATTGTGTCACAGTAGAATATGAGAATTTTTGATTATGCACTAACCCTCTAACGAGTTACCTGAGTTTGGTGTGGCGGAAGTTTTCAAGGAGCAAGAGAGAAGGATGATATGATGTGATCAAGAAGAGTGAAAAGCCTAAGCTTGGGGATGCCCCCGTGGGTCATCCCTGCAATATTCAAGAAGACTCAAGCGTCTAAGCTTGGGGATGCCCAAGGCATCCCCTTCTTCATCAACAATTTATCAGGTCATCTCTAGTGAAACTATATTTTAATTCTTCCACATTTTATGTATTTTACTTGGAGCGTCTGTTGCTTTTATTTTTGTTTGTTGTTTTTATTTTCTGAATAAAGTTGGATCCTAGCATTCTTGTGTGGGAGAGAGACACGCTCCGCTTTTTCATGTGAATACTCATATTCTTCACTTATATCTTTTGAGTATTCTTATCTAGCTACTGCTATGCTTTTAGCTCCTGTTTTTCATGCATCTCTTTTAGAGCTGTTAATTCTTGTGTAAGTACTCTCTTGTTTCATTTGTAAATTACTTGGAGAGTTTTTGTTAAATAAGTTGATTGGTGTTTGGTTGGAAAAGAAAATGCAACATGTGGTAGATGGTATATCGAAAAGACACATATAGATCATTGTCTTGTTTTATTTGACACTTGGCAATTGTTTTGAGCTCTCAAGTATTTCATGTTTAAGCTCTTGCATCATGTAGTTAAAACCTATTAGTAAAGAACTACCGTAGAGCTTGTTGAAATTTGGTTTGCATGATTGGTATCTCTAAGGTCTAGATATTTTCTGGTAAAAGTGTTTGAGCAACAAGGAAAGACAGTGTAGAGTCTTATAATGCTTGCAATATGTTTTCATGTGAGTCTTGCTGTACCGGTTTATACTTGTGTTTGCTTCAAACAACCTTGCTAGCCTAAACTCTGTACTGAGAGGGAATGCTTCTCGTGCATCCAAAACCTTGAGCCAAAACCCATGCCAATTGTGTCCACCATATCTACCTATTATGTGGTATTTCTGCCATTCCAAGTAAATACTTCATGTGCTACCTTTAAACTATTCAAAACTATTACTCCTTATTTGTGTCAATGTTTTATAGCTCATGAGGAAGTATGTGGCGTTTACTCTATCACCTTGTCATTTACTCATGACAGACTTTCACCAATGGACTAGTGGCATATACATCCGCTTATCCAATAACTTGCAAAAAGAGCTGGCAAATGGGGTGCCCAGTCCCAATTAATTACACTATAACTTTAATTCTCTTCACATGTTTGCCAATGATTTATCAAAAGCAAATTCCAAAATGTTAAACTTTATCAAATAGGCACTCCTCCATGGTATGTGATTGTTGGAAGGCACCCGAGGATTCGGTTAGCCATGGCTTGTGTAAGCAAAGGTTGGGAGGAGTGTCATACCAATTTATAAATATGCATGTGTAAACAAAAGAGAAGAGGGATGATCTACCCTTGGGTAGAAATAACGTCCTTCATGGGAGCCGCTCTTGAAAGTTTGGTGACAAGGGGGATAGAGTGCCCACTGCCATTCGTTGACAACAACAAACACCTCTCAAACACTTACTTTATGCTCTCTATATGTTTTCAAAACTTAAAAAGCTCTAGCACATGATTTAATCCCTGCTTCCCTCTGCGAAGGGCCTATCTTTTACTTTATTGTTGAGTCAGTTTACCTACTCCTTTCTATCCCTGAAGCAAACACTTGTGTCAACTTTGTGTGCAACAATTCTTATATGTTTACTTATTGCACTTATTATATTGCTTTGTGTTGACAATTATCCATGAGATATACAAGTTACAAGTTGAAAGCAATTGCTGAAACTTAATCTTCCTTTGTGTTGCTTCAATGCCTTTTACTTAGAATCTATTGCTTTATGAGTTAACTCTTATGCAAAACTTTTTGATGCTTGTCTTGAAAGTACTATTTATGAAAAGCTTTTGCTTATATGATTCAGTGTTTACTCATTATCTATTTGTTAGCAAACTATAGACCATTGCCTTGAGTCACTTCATTCATGACATATGCTTTACAATATTATTTGATCAAGATTATGTTGGTAGCATGTCACTTCAGAAATTATTGTTGTTATCGTTTACCTACTCGAGGACGAGTAGAACTAAGCTTGGGGATGCTTGATACGTCTCCAACGTATCTATAATTTCTTATGTTCCATGCTAGTTTTATACCAATAGCTACATGTTTTATTCACACTTCATAGCATTTTTATGCATTTTCTGGAACTAACCTATTAACAAGATGCCACAGTGCCAGTTCCTGTTTTCTGCTGTTTTTGGTTTCAGAAATGGAAATATTCTCGGAATTGGACGAAACAAAATCCCAGATGCCTATTTTTCCGACACGTTCCAGAAGTCCGAAGGAGAGACGAAGGGGCAGCAGGGCGCGGGTGGGGCCCCTGCCGCGCCACCCTATGGGGAGCGGGCCCCGCGCCTCCACCGACGTCGCCCCTTCGCCTATTTATTCCTCCCGACGCGAAAACCCTAAAACACCGAGCCATATTCCAGAAAACATCCTCTGCCGCCGCCGTCAACCCTAACTCGGGGGTTCAGAAGTTCTCCTCCGGCACCCTGCCGGAGAGGGGAATCATCACCGGAGGGCTCTACATCGCCATGCCTGCCTCCGGAGTGATGCGTGAGTAGTTCATCCCTGGACTACGGGTCCATAGCAGTAGCTAGATGGTTGTCTTCTCCTTTTGTGCCATCATGTTTAGATCTTGTGAGCTGCCTATCATGATCAAGATCATCTTATTGTAATGCTACATGTTGTGTTTGTTGGGATCCGATGGATATTGAATACTATGTCAAGTTGATTATTGATCTATCATATATGTGTTGTTTATGATCTTGCATGCTCTCCGTTATTAGTGTAGGCTCTGGCCAAGTTTATGCTTGTAACTCCAAGAGGGAGTATTTATGCTAGATAGTGGGTTCATGCCTCCATTTAATCTGGGACAGTGACAGAAAGTTCTAAGGTTGTGGATGTGCTGTTGCTATAGGGGTAAAACAAATGCTTTGTCTAAGGATATTAGTGTTGTTTACATTATGCACCATACTTAATGCAATTGTCTGTTGCTTGCAACTTAATACTGGAAGGGGTGCGGATGCTAACCTGAAGGTGGACTATTTAGACACAGATGCATGCTGGATGGCGGTCTGTGTACTTTGTCGTAATGCCCAAGTAAATCTCATAGTGATCATCATGACATGTATGTGCATTGTTATGCCCTCTCTATTTGTCAATTGCCCAACTGTAATTTGTTTACCCAACATGTTAGTATTTTATTATGGAGAGACACCACTAGTGAACTGTGGACCCCGGTCCATTCTTTTACATCTGAAATACAACCTACTGCATAATTGTTCTTTTACATTCTCTGCAAGCAAACATTTTCCACACTATACGTCTAATCCTTTGTTTTCAGCAAGCCGGTGAGATTGACACCCTCACTGTTTCGTTGGGGCAAAGTAGTTTGATTGTTGTGTGCAGGTTCCAAGTCGACGAGTCAGACCTCCCCTTCATCACCACACTTTTTCTGGCGCCATTGACACCTTCGAAGCAACTTCGATCTCCTACTGCTTCGATAACCTTGGTTTCATACTGAGGGAAAACTTGCTGCTGCACTCATCATACCTTCCTCTTGGGGTTCCCAATGGACGTGTGACTTTACACGCATCATAGTCCTCGCCAAAGTTTTCACACACGTAGGAGTCTGACACGATCATCATCGATGGTCCGACCAAGTTGGCTGATGCGCGGGACCAACTGCTGGAGGGAAGAGGAAGACGGGAGCCCTCGCCCTCGATGATGATCATCATGGTCTGGCCAAGATGGCTGATGCCTGTAACCAACTACACACTTATGATATCTTTTTGGTAATTATCACAAATGCTCTTAGTTGATGATCCATTCCTATGACGTTGATTGATGTTTGTTGCTTGATGATCTTGTGACTTTTGATTTTCTTAGTTTGTTGCTAGATGAACTGGTACGTGGTATACAGAGGGAGAAGTACATGCAGAAAGGGGTGCGGGTGCAACTATTTGCAAAGTTTAGTTTCCCATAGCGGAGTTGCAAGTAACATGGATACACCATTACAACAACAATATCCAACTCTTTACAACATTGTTCAACAAAAGAATGTGATGGTCCATGAAGTGTTTAGGGGGGCCACCTATACATATATCCTTTAGGAGGGCTCTTATTGGAGATAGGTGGGATACTTGCTCTCACTTATGTCTGAGATTAATGGATATTAACTTGACTAACGATCCAGATACTTTTGTTTGGAAAATACCACTAATGGGGTTTTTACGGTAAAATCAGTGTATGAGGATTTGATGAATAGACATACTAGATTTTTGCGTAAATACTTGTGGAAGTTAAAGATTCCTCTGAATATTAAGATATTTATGTGGTTCCTAAATAGAAAGGTCTTGCTCACAAAAGATAATCTAGTCAAAAGAAATTGGCATGGTTGTACAAAATGTTTGTTTTGTGGATGTGAGGAATCCGTAGATCATTTGTTCATCACATGTCTGTTTGCTAGATTAATATGGCGGGTGGTTTTCTGTACCTACAATATAACTCCACCTTCCAATGTTTCTAATATGTTTGGGAATTGGTTGAACGGGGTAGATAAAAGGACCAAAGCTAGAATTCGTATCGGCGTTTCAGCTATTTGTTGGTCCATCTAGAATTGTAGGAATGGTATCTTTTTAACAGGAAAACCAATTTTTATGTCTGACAGGTTATCAATATGGCTACATACTGGATCCAGTTATGGACTGCACTGTTTCCTTCGGACCAGCAGGAGCTTATGGTTTTTGGATGCGCGCGACTCCTGTTGGTGGTACATGAGTTTTTCTCCCGACATACGTGGCAGCATATTAGTCGACTTTGTAGTTGACACTATGTTGCTCTTTCGTTGGTTGATACATGTCTCACTTTATGCGTCATTTGAGTTGTAATAAGATGATACTACAATAGTCTTAATAAATGGATGTGTGCATCACTCGATACAGAGGCCGGGGCTTCTTCTCCCATTTCTAAAAAAGACAGAATTACTTAATGTTCATGGAGTCTGATCACACCAATGAGGTGGTAGACGAAGTATCTAATCACACCAATGAGGTGGTAGACGAAGTATCTAATCAGGTCCAGCCTACTAGGATCGAAGACATAATCATGATCCTGCTTTTAGGTGATTGTGAAGCTCACTACACTACAAGAAATGGGATATTTGTTGACGAAAACCCTGGTGACGAAAATGCATACCGTCATCGATGTGTCCTTATAGGTGACGAATACATCTTTCGTCGCGCATTTACTATAATGATTGACGGTATGATTTTTCGTCAACAAAAAATCGTCACCCATTACCCAACCGGGAAGGGCTTCCATCGTGTCTGTTAATAGGTGACGAAATCAAAGATCGTGGTGTATGTAAACCTTGATTTGAATATAATACGGACCCACATAGCAGGTAAATAATACTAAGTTACTTTATTAAATGTTATTAGTTTTATATATCATGCGTGACCCACTTGTCAGGAACATATTTAATTAAGTAAAAATTGTGGTTTGGAAGAATCGAACCGAGGGCTTTGGCGTGACCGACGCAGAGTGTTACCGCTGAGGTAAATATGGAATTTTGATCTGGAGCCCCGACGATGAAGAAGTACCTCCACCATCACCGTTAGTTGATGAAAAATCAGCAGCTAGGGTCAATGTCTCCCGTTTGGTGATTCGTCAGCTTAAGGTGGTAATTGATTACACTCACCAAGTTCTTCAAGCCGTGGTAACCCCGAACCTGCAACCAGCGTGTTTCGTGGTTTCGCGTGTCCTTTATAGCAAGTTGGGTAATACCAACTGGCGCATCGTTCAGTCTCATGAAGCTGGAGACACCGCACATATCTACATCAAGATGCGTAAAAAGGATGTGCTGAGGTGTCACGGAAAGAGGTATGAGTGGATGGGAGAACAAGTCACCTTCTGCAAGGTGATTTTACTCAGGCCGCTTGTTCCCGACCCCATGGAAGCTGGCCCGGTTATTAAGATCTTTTAAGTTGTGGTTGTTAAGAGAATGTTGCACTTGTTTACAATTTCTGTTGCTTCCCGTACTACTGAATGTTGCACTTTTGTTAAACTTTAAGTCCATTTTATGTTATGGATTGTAATAACTTAATAGTATTGTTGAAGAGTTGCCGTTGTGTTTTCAACAAAATTATTTTCTCTTATGCTGATCCTTGAGTCAATTCTACAAATAAGGCGTACTGCGCAAGCAACAGGGTAAATTCGTACTACATATGATTATGCCAATATCAACTGAAATCTGAATGTGAGTATTTGTTGGTTCTCATGTGGGCAGTTGTACAAAAGTAGGGGTTTTATCAAAGAAATGTGGGTAGCATTCAAAAATTCGACGAAAGTAGTTCAAACCTCATGTCAAAGTAGTTCAAAGCAGTGTTGACGTACCATAATTGGCATCAGTACTGAGATTGCAGCATAGGTGATGTGATCCTAGTTCAAACCTCATGGGCTTGAGCACACGGTACAACTCGAGCGCGAGAAACCCATCATTTGTAGCATAGGTGATGTGATCCCAGTATAGTTTCTTGTTGACTACAAAGGAAATTTAGATTTTTTTCATGCGTCTCATTCATTTTCTGATATTTTTTAATTAAAATAAACATGTACAGTTCCATTTTCATAATAATCTTTTTTCTTTCACGGCAAAATCTTGTTCCCTCCAAATTGTACTACGACGGCTGCCAAAACGCACAATTTTTTTGTTCCCTCCACTCCTCCCGCGCACCCCACCTATCAAATATTTCGCCCTCCCTTATATACATCGTGCCTCTCCCCCATGATTTACGAGCATCTTAACTCCCCACCCCCAGACCTCATCCTCTCGTGCTCACCCAGATCCGGTGTCTTTGCCGGACATTCTTCCATCTCGCATCTATCTCCCCGGTGGTCGCCATGGCCGGCAGTCGTCGAGGCGTCAGGGGGAAGGAGCATCGCGCACAGACACCAAAGAAGGCGCCCAGCTCGAAGAAACCCCAAGGTAAATCTGTCGGTGATCGGCTTGTTGTTGTGTTTTTCGGATGCTACGATCGAGAGATCGGTTTTACATGTCTAACAGGTCCGTTTCGACCTATATCTAGATCTTGCATATTTGATAAATCAGGGCATGATAGCATTGAGTTGTACGTGTTCGTATACATCACATGATTGGATTGATTGGTTCCGAAGGTTGTACGATCCAATCGCCGACATCATACGTATAGGGTTTATCGATTTTCTTCCAGAGACAATCATGTCGTGCTGCTATACAATCTATGCCATCCCGTGTAGGAAATATGCCCAAGAGGCAATCATAGAGATGATGATATTTCGATATATCCATGATTTATAATAATGTGCCTTGAATAATAACTATTGTATTGATTGGCAAGTATGTGACTTGTTTGTGAAACTCATTACTTGTATGGTTATTCTAAATATGTCCCTAGTCGGAGTTCATGTGAGGACACACTTGAATATTAGACTAGCACATGTATTAGTTGATGACTATGTTTCACAAGTCATAGACATGGAGATGTCAAACTAATAATGTGGACTTATGTTATGAACATAGAGTTGGGCTGACCCACCTTGAGACAATGAAGCAAACGTTCATAGCTCTCTCTCTACATGATGTATATGCTTTGTCCCTAGACCTGAGATTGTCGCATGTACCCGAGATGTGAATCGACCTACTTTGGGGCTATCAAACACTACGCCGTGAAAGGGTAGCTATAAAGGTAGCTTTCGGGTTTGGCGTGAAACATGCTGCAAGGCTTGGTCAGTCAAGATGCATGGAATTTGCCCCTCTCTTCTTGAGAGAGACATTTCTCTGGGCCCCTCAAGTGATTGGATCCAGAAATCCATGGCCATGCTACATAAGGTTAATGGTTAACCTAGTACGGGATTCCATATCACAGGATCGAGAAAGAGTGGTCAGCTGGGAGCTTGACCAAATATCGTGAGGCAAAGGGATTGGTGTAAACATTGTAATGGTTCGTCCGATGAGATCTTTATGCGCGTTTGGGAGTTGGCACGTTTTGCTAGAAGCCACTACCAACTATTGATCGAGTAGGTGTACTCGAGTCATGTCCAAACGTGCGTGAACCTATAGGGTCACACACTTAAGGTTGTGGAGGCATAATTCGGATTGGATCCGAGTTGGGCTGGAATAGACTCCATAATGGGCTTCAGTTGAGGCAGCCCAATATGAGGAGGTCTATATAAGGAGGGGAGGCTGGACGTTTTAGGGTTACCCATTTCCGCACCACATCCACCCAGCCACCGCCTCACCACGCCCCTGCCGCCCGCGCGGACCTAGCAGTCCGGCGAGCGGTGCCTCCACGCCGTACGTGTGGATACCGATAGAGGTGCTGCATTCGAGCACTAGGACGAACTGCCGGGAGGAGCTATTCGTGGGAGCGACTGGATCGGAGAGTATTGTACGTCTACCCTGCCCCGACTCGCTGCACCGACTTCGGCACGGCACAGCGCGTCTAGTGGTAATCCCGTGATCTATAACTGCAGCAGTTCCTTGGTTGTCGCGGTAGAAAATTTTGATTTGCGCTAGTGTAGCCTACACGCGACCCTACATCCCGCATCGTAGACTCTTATGTTTTCAATCATTTGCTGCTGTACAATCTTTTGCATAGACAATTATTTGCTGTTTTCTATGGAATTGGCCCCCTCTTATGTTTTGTTCACCCTCCGCTCTTCCGATTATTTCAGCAGAGACAGAAAACCCCGTCAAGCCGGCATATGAGCTTGACAAGGAGAGAGAAATGCAAGAAAATATTATACGCATGGAAAAGTTTTGGCTGAAAGATATGGACCTGGCCACAAAATTCAGCAAGATTTCTCTGGTTTTGCACGTTCATTAGTGTATGGTGGGCGACCATTAGGAACAAGTAACAGTCAAAAGGACACAGACTGCCAAGACAAGGAGGTCGAAGAGGACCCTTCGTACCAACCGAATCCAGAAGAGATAGCTACTGTTGAGGATGATCTTCATTCAGATGAGGATCAGCGCACTGTCGGCAAAACTTCATCTCAGGTCTGTGGAACTATTTCTGAACTCTGATAGCAAATACATGCTAAATGTTTCCTATTAATGTAGCCTCTACTTTGCTTGCAGATAGTTGCTGGTTCTGCAACAGTTGCACAGAAGAAGCGTTCCAGACCAGAAGTTCCACATCCAACATTGCAACAAGATCAATGGCAACATCTGAACCTGAAGCTGGGTCATCTGATGAGCCCATTGCCACTGCTGGTCAGAACACTGAAGGAGCACCCTCACCTACCCAGATCATGACATCTGGAGGCAGCAACTCATCTCCTGAGGACAATCAAATTGTAAACTTTCAACGGCAAGGTATGAAAGTTTGTAAAAATTACACACTGTACCGCATATTTTCATATAAAAGATAATCATTTCATCTCTCTTATTTCAGAGACATTGACAGCATCTGGCCATACTAAGAGAAAGAGAGGTGGACGCAGACCTACTACGGGCCATGGACTACATGAGTTCACAAGAAGAAATGGTGGCAATAAGATGCAAATTGACTTCACTGCCGGTGCCAGGAGACCCAAGGATTATATCCAGTCAGCAAAGCTGAGCAGTGAGGTTGGGATTCACATCCATGCCAAAATGCCGCTTGCAACACACTGGTCACAGTACAAGAAAGATGACACTCTCAAACATGTCATTCCTCATGCTATAAATACAGTAGCGGTGAGTCCAGTACAATCTCTGTTTAACCTAATTATTATGCTACATGATCAACTTTCTAAGAATCTACTGATTAATGCATCACTATTTTGCAGGGAAAGTTTAATATGGATAGAAATGATGAGGTGGCCCAAGATGTGTGCACTGATATGCTGCAAGTTAGTATTCGGCAGTTCCGATATAGGCTTAAGAAGGGGTATTGGCCCAAAATTAAAAATCTCACAGTGGAGCAAGCATATCTGAAGAAGCCAGATCATGTAGAAGAGAAAAGCTGGCAAGAACTGGTGAACAGATGGTTTGATGAGAAGTACCAGGTACATAAATCTTATTCCTTTCAATAACAGCTACTGAATTCTTACATTTCTCTGATCTGGATAAATAAAATGCATGTACTAAACATAGGGAGTGTGTGTAAAAAATGGAAAGAACAGAGATGCTGTGAAATAGTTCCATACCACTGGATCTCGAAGCTATGTTGCTCACTAGGAACATGTAGTAAGTGTTCTGAATTTCCCCATACAGTTCATACTTCTGTCATACACAGTACACAATGCTAATGTGCATTCTACATTTTTTCAAGCAGAAGGCTAAGCAGCAGGAAGAAGAAACCTCTCCAATTGAATTTTTTAGAATGACACACACTAACAAGGGTAACATTATGAGCGCTGAAGAAAAAAGTGCATATGTAAGAAATATTTTCATATTAGCACAATATTATATATTCCAGTTTTGTATGTTGTCCATGCAATGATTGTAATCTTTATGCAGTATAAAATGGTGGCAAAAAAAGCGGCGCCACGAAATGAAGATGAACCTGAATTGACCGATTTGCAAATTGTTCAGCTAGTTCTGAGCGAGAAAAGCCCATCCACCACCTGCAATAGCACATTCCTACCAAGATTGGGCGTCGCAACAAGCTCCAGGAAGTCCTCTGTTTCAGCTACACGCATCCGAGAGCTACAACAAAGACTGGCAGATCAAGAGCAGAACTCCATACAGGCAGCTGAAAGGTACCACAGTGAGATGCAGTCAAGATTGTAAGAACAAGATCAAAAATTTGAAGAGATCAGGAAGAAGCAGGAGAAAGAACTTGAAGCTGTGAAGAAACCCCAAGAAGAAAAGACTCTGGCTTATGAAAAGAGGCAGAGAGAAATGGATGTCGTGCTTAATTTGCTCTTGAGGACATCCCAGCCACCATCCATGACAGAATCACAGGGCAACTAATCTATTGCACCACCATCCTACAACATTCTTAATCATAGGTCTTTTAATTTCTTTGTGTTCTTTACCAAATTGTAATTTTTCTTATGAATCTTTCGGTCTGTGAGAGACATATATACCTCTTGTGCCACCATTTATGTATGATATTTATTGTCTATTTGTTTTATATTTCGCCAGTTTTTTTGTTTCCAAAATTTCGCAAATAATTCAAATGCTCTCAAATTTTGTCAAATTCAAAAGGTGACGGAAAATGTCACAACGTCACTATTAAATGAAACCACGTGGCACCAACTTCTGGTCCCACTTGTCAGAATTTGTGGGTCCCACCAGTCAGCATTATTGGGACCCATATGTCGGCAACAACCTGGTTCCACTTGTCAGAATTTTGTGGATCCCACCGGTCAGAATATTGTTTGTCCAGCTTGTCATAATATTTTGTGGGTCCCACCAGTCAGCACCATGCCGGTCCCACATGACAGATATCCACGTCAGCGCCGTCGGACCCATGTTGTCAGAAGCCAAATGGGACCCACATGTAAGGCCACGTATGCTTTATTTGGACCAATCAGAAACTTCCCAAGATTTAGATATTGACGAAAGTTGCAATTTTTCGTGACAAATCTGTCTGTCAACAATCAACCTTCGATGTTGACGAATTTTCAGGTCGTCACCATCAAACGTTTGACTTTGATGAAAAAATGCATACCGTCACCCCCAATACTTTATGACGGAGCTTTGTTGATGAACCCCATGACGATCAAATTTCGTCACTGCGATGTAATCCTTGACGAAAATTGGCCTACACATGACGAAAGTGATTTGTCAACAAAAATATTTTCCTTTGTAGTGCCACTCGCCCAAAAGGCCGAAAGTAAAGAATGCAGCATACTGGAAGTACTATACCCAATCCAAACTGTATCAAACTCGCCCTAAGTCTGACCTGATCGTGCACAATCGTAGTAGGCGGTAACGCGTTTTGAGCTTGGTGCGCAGGCATCAGCGATTCAACGGATCCAGCCAGTGCAATCGCCGGTCGGGTGCAGAAAGAGGGCAAAAGAACTGCCTAGAGTGCTGTGACGTCGTTGCGGGGCCTACGTCAGGTGCGTGTGCGTTGGTGGCCTGGCCAGCCGGCCGGTCCCGCGTTATCCTGAAACCTTGTCGATTGAGGCCCTCCGGTTTGGTGCTCGGCTTCGTGGCTGCTGTCGAACGTTGCGTGGACATGAACATGGTGACGCCCGGAAAATGGTTGCTGCTTTGCTAGTAGAGAAGACGCTTGCGTGGGCCTGTAGCACTCACTCACTCACTCACTCACTAATCTGCACCGACCTAGTTGTGATTTTTATGTTGTCAGGGGATTTTTCTGTAATTTGGGGACAGCTGTGCTATTTCTGGATATTTTCTGTTTTGTTGTTTTCCTTGCTTAGTGTATCCAGAAACTTGTATCAAAAAAAAAAATCTGCACCGACCGGCGGGAAAGAAAAGTCAGTGCAGGCAGGTCGCTAGATCGATCTCGATGCACTTATACTGCAAGAGACAGATATTGGACGACGTGGTCGGCGATGAGACCGACCCGGCTGCATAAGATCGCCGGGCAGCTGCTTCTTTTCGTGATTACGGAGTAGTATCACCAGCTACACATAATGTGATAATGGATGGAAGGGCGGTTACCCTAGCTGTCAATACCTCGTACGTTTGGTAAAATCCACTTTTGCATCTGCACTGGTATTTAAATACACATATTTTAAAACTAAAAACGAAATTAATTTACCGGATATATTATGCGTTCACAAAGTCGTGCGAAAAACTGGTATTCTCGTGGCTTGTATGAAAAGATAAAAAATGTCTAATGAATAGATTTTTAAAACAAATTTTGCCTTCTTAAGCAGAGCACATAAAATGTCGGCTTTTCAGGGAACAATTTTGTGAACACATTAATATCAATGCGCTTGTATTTTTCCTCAATTTTTTGAACTTTCAAAATGCGCATAAAATAAATTTTAAATAAAGGGCGCATACGAGCCAATAAGTCTTCCTTACGTTTGCACCATTATTATAGCGTGTTCACAACCACATAATGAATGGAAGGGTGATCACCCTAGGTGTGAATCCCTTCTAGGTTTGCACCATTATTGTGTGTTATGCGTCTCGTAAAAAGGGAAAAATAGTCTAATTTTTTTGGAGCACCTTCAACGTGTTTCTCCTTCTTCTCATGTACGCGCACGCCGATCCCTTCGGGCGATGGTCTCCGTCTTACTCAGGTTCAACGGACTCTGACGGCCGTCTTCATTCTTCATAAGTTCCTTATCCATGTCGTTGGTTGAGTAACTGGGTACTTTGTCTTGTTGTGTAAAACTCACTATAGAAGGAAGTATTTTACTCCAGTTACTCATCCTCTTATAGTGAACAAGAGGTCGAGTGAGTGGGTAGGAGGGTTTTATGCGTGAATGTGGGATCGAAGGGTAGTTCTGGAAACACGGAAAATTCCTTAACATGACGAAATTTGTAAATCAAAGTCTTACATTTCAGAACGGATTGAGTAAATAACATCACGCACCGTGTAAATTTGTATATGCTCGTTACATACACTTACATTAAGCCGGCTTTGTTTGGCACTAGTCCACAAGAGTGTGTGTGAGAGGATACGGGAAGGTGGCTCAGTTTGGTCCCGGGTCGCGTGGACGCTGTACCCAGCCCATGCGCGGTTCTGATTGTCCTTGAACTCTCAAGATTTGGTAGGGACGTACGCCTGATCGAAGCGTGCCGCGCGAGGGTTGGCGCGTCTGTACTCCGTAGTCGCCGCATGCATGGACTCGACGAGCCGGCGATACGCGTCTAGCTTTCGAGCCCCGGCCCGACACCCGAGACGTACAATACAACTACCAACGACCTACGACGTCACTGGGCAGCCACGTGCCCTCGGCTGTCGGCAGGATAGGGCAACGTGGTGGGCGCCACTGGAGTCGATCCAACGCAGCATTACGTGGCGCCTCGTACGAGCCACCTCCCGGAAAGCGACGGCCGGCGATCCTCTTGGCTGCATCGTAGGATCTTCCAGGCCCCGCGGAGGATCACAATGAGATTGCAAACGCTGCTCTCTTCAAAAAAGAGATTAAAAAAGTCCCCCCACACACACGCACCACAAATATAATTTCATCACGAAACTTGGTATGAATGTAGAAATTTTGCCTATGTCCATTACCATTGCTTGCTAGAATTTTTTCAAATGTTTAACTCTTTCTTATAATTTTTATTTAGATAGGAGCATGTGAAATCAGGAGCCAAAACACGCACCGCTCTGATCTGTCCCACCTCCTTTAAAAAAAATAGCGTGCATATAGCAGAAAGTGCAAATGAAACCCAGACCCCATGTAGCTCGTTTATTTTCAAAAAAATAAATACAAAATCAGCATTTTCTAGTCTCAGAAAATTCGAGCAAAAATCTTACATGTAGATTATGTCGAGATATAAAAGTGTGTGAATTATCACTCTAAACTTCGGATTATTCTAGCCTACGCAAAAGACAAATGTATCAAAAATTTAATTTTTTTAATCCATTTACTGTTCATCACCCAGATTCACCCATTTGTCATCTTTGTACAAACCGAAGTACAATGATTTTTCAAGTTAAAACTTTATACACTTGTAGATCATATTAGTGTCTACGTGAGACTTTTTCCATGAATTTTGTAAACTAAAAAGTACAAATTTTGATTGTTAACAAACAAGTTACATGGAGATCGGCCTCCAAAACGCCTCACTATACCGTATAGCCTCTCTTTATGCTGAAATATAAGGCACAAACATCTTGACGATTCAGTCTTCACCAATGATTTAAGCCCTACTATACATGGTGTATCCATCGAAATACGTTTTTGAGCAGATTCTTGTGACATAAATTATGTGTAACCTAATTATCAACATATTGTCAAACGTATATCTTCGTCAAAAAAGTTTGAAATACACATACTTAGCCACCAAAACCCATCCTTCGTGAGTCGTGACGGTGGCCGGCTAAAACCCATTCCAAGAATTCAGCTCACTTTTTTCTATTGTGATTGATTTGATCGACTAACTTATTTCAGAATCCAGATGTGGCATGCACTCACCCAAATTACTCCACACTCGGTTTATTGACTATCATTGGACGCTCCACGGAATTGAAATGACCGAAATCTCGTCGAATAGACGTGCGTACGTCGTCTTGTGCGTAAGCGGCCAATGGGGCGGCGGCCAGCGTAGGTTCTTAACGACGGCAAAGAACTCCATCGATCGACGTGGCCACGACCAAGCGTGCGGCCGGCGCATACCAGCAAGATCGATTTGGGCCTATGCTCGCTACGATGATCGGTCCTTCTCAGCAAAGCACTTGCTCGCGCGTGTCTGAATATTCCAGAGGAACTATACCACTACCAATTGATCAGAACCGATAATAATTAAGCAGGAGACTTGCAAGGAACGTAAACGAATCTCGGTACGGCAAAAAATAGGCAGACAGGTAGCTAGCTAGGTTTATCTGTAGGACCATGCACGAACCCACCAGATGACGCAATATGCCAATGCCACCACAAATTCAACTATAGTCACAGTGCGTCTTTTCTCCTAATGAGGACTATAAAGTGCATGAGCAGACCAAATTAGTCCAGTGATATGTCCTGCCGGCAGATGGATAACTTGATAAAATGATACCCCGTAGTTCATATATGGTTTTCCTGCATCATATCCAAGCATCTGTGACCCATCCACTAAACAGATTGGAGATAGACCGACTAGAAGATAATTTCACTTTTTCTTTGGAATCCAAGACCAAATCTGCAAACAGTTCACACACATTTATGAAGAGTCAGCACTGTACGTACGTTGGCCCAAAATGGTATTGTTTATTTTTTAGAAAAAGGGCGGTCCCAGTATCTGCATCGATTTGATGCATGCGGCCGTGTGTTTATTATTCAGCTCCACCACGGTACCGAGGAGTAGTTTAGCCGGCAGCAGCTAGTGCATCTTATCTCGTATCCTTTTCTTTCATTGGAAGAAAGAATCATACGTGGACTACTGGTAATAATCTTTGTTAAAAAGAGAGAGTGATCAAACCGGCACTTTCCTCTATCAATATATATTCGAATCTTTGAATTCAACGCCATCCGTCCGTGCAAATTAAGTCGTTGCAAACATCACACAAATAAGCTTCTGTATTATTAATTATGCGACAAGGGATCATCAACTTAGTACTTCCTCCGTACCAAATTTTTTAATGTCTATTATTAATTATGCGACAAGGGATCATGGATCATCAACTTAGTACTTCCTCCGTACCAAAATATTTTATATGTCAAAGTAGATTATATACGGATTAAAATGAGTGAGTTAACACACTGAATGCGTCTAACGATTCAAATATCAATTATAGAGAGTACTATATGTTAAGAATTAATAAAGTACGAGTTGCCAAAAAAAGAATTAATAAAGTACGGATAATTTAGTTCCTACATGGTCGACGGTTTAAAGAAACCTACATGGTCCAGAAAGTAGAGAAACAGCCGGAGTAGGATTTTTTAGTCCCGGACTGCAGTACTCTCTTTATTTTTAGAAAATAGAAATTTATATTTATAAGTTTCAAAAATATGGAAACCACTTCTAGATGAACCCAATAATGTATCCTACAAACCGTGTTAGATGTCATTTTGAAATACTTTCTATTCTAACCTAGTGCATTCATGAGGCGTTGTGGGCCATTGAGATTATGTGCTATCCCAACATAAAACTCACACTACGGGAAAGCCACACTACGCCGACGGCCTTATTGTATGCCGACGGCCAAATGTCGGGGCCGTCGGCGTACAGCACGGGCTAGGGCAGACGACGAGCAAGCCATCGGCGTACGAAGCGCCGTCGGCGTAGACATACGTGCCCGACGGCTGCCGTCGGCGTTCTTTCTCCCGTCGGCGTACAAACGGGCGGCATAACGGGACCGTCCAGCATCATTGATACGTCGACGGTACGGCCGTCGGCGTACACGCGTTATTATACACCGACGGCTGCCGTCGGCGTTTAGTTGTTTTTTTATTTATTTTTGTATATAATATTCATTTCTTTATTTCTCTATATAATATTTAATGTAGTTGTAATTTATATATATATTGGACCTATAATTGCCCTCCCAATTTCAATATCCCACCCACGTAAAATAACGGTTTGAGTTTTCCGGAACCCAACCCAACAACATATACATGTAAAACAAATAAAAACTTTTCCTGGCTCACTAGAGAGAAAGTGAAGCCGGTGATGTCGGTCACACGTAGGAGTAGATTCTTGCACATTTACAACACACAACACACTTGTATACATATGGTATGTCACAACCTAGGTTTGGGTGGGGTTCCGACGCTCCGGGGCCCCGCTTCGGTGAAACCCTGAATCCGCTGGAAAAACCCTAACGTTTTCGTCTACCCCCATAGACGTGCGTCGAAAGGGGTAGCCCAGTGGACTTTTTTGCTTGGTTGTGTTATGTTAGGCCATAGGAACATGAGAAACCAAAGTCTACCCCAAATCGACACACGATTCCATCCGGTTCGTCCGAAAGGGGAGTTTTCACCTCTAAGTGCAGAAACTCACTAGAGAGAAAGTGAAGCCGGTGATGTCGGTCACACGTAGGAGTAGATTCTTGCACATTTACAACACACAACACACTTGTATACATATGGTATGTCACAACCTAGGTTTGGGTGGGGTTCCGACGCTCCGGGGCCCCGCTTCGGTGAAACCCTGAATCCGCTGGAAAAACCCTAACGTTTCCATCTACCCCCATAGACGTGCGTCGAAAGGGGATAGCCCAGTGGACTTTTTTGCTTGGTTGTGTCATTTGTCTATGTTTTGTTCTATCTTAGTTGCTACTACTCTGTTTCGATTAATTTTAATAAATTGCAAGGGACATAAATAAAAAATGGTCAACTCATACGCCGACGGCAATGCCGTCGGCGTATAGGTTGCCCTAATAATTAGTACAAGCCACCTGGTCGGAGCGGAGACAAACAAAAAAAAACGTGCCCCACGCCGTGCGCCTCCTCCTCCCCCATCCCGTGCGCCTCCTCCTCCCCGACCTCGATCCGCCGCCGCCGCCTCCTCCCCCATCCCGTGCGCCTCCTCCCCGTCCTCGATCCGCCGCCGCCGCAGCCTCCCGCTTCGGCCGCCGCCGCCACGCGGGCCACCTCCCGCCGCCCCGAGGTCGCGCCCCTGCCGCCTCGACGCACTCCCCACGCCGGCCACCTCCCGCCGCCCGAGGTCGCGCCCCGGCCGCCTCGACGCACTCCCCACGCCGGCCACCTCCCGCCTCGGCCGCTCCTCCCCGACCCGGCCGCCTCCTCCCCCATCCCGTGCGCCTCCTCCTCCCCCATCCCGTGCGCCTCCTCCTCCCCGACCTCGATCCGCCGCCGCCGCCTCCTCCCCCATCCCGTGCGCCTCCTCCCCGCCCTCGATCCGCCGCCGCCGCCGCAGCCTCCCGCTTCGGCCGCCGCCGCCACGCGGGCCACCTCCCGCCGCCCCGAGGTACATTTTTGTGTTGTTTTTGTACATTTTTGTGTTGTTTTTGTAGTGTAGGAAATTTAGTGGTAGGAAATTTAGTGTTAGAAATTTAGTCGACCAAGTGTTAGTAGAAATTTTGCTAAGGTGGTAGAGTATAAATTAGGTGTGTAGTTTAGGTACATTTTTGTGTTGTTTTTGTAGTGTAGGAAATTTAGTGGTAGGAAATTTAGTGTTAGAAATTTAGTGTTAGGAAATTTAGTGTTAGAAATTTATTAGAAATGTTATTAGAAAAATTTGCTAAGTCAATTTGGAATGATCGTCGTATAAAAATTTAGTGTAGGTGATTTGCTGTTTTTTATGAGTCGAAAGAAATAATGTTGTCTTCTTGGCTATTCTTAATGCAAGCCGATGATTAGAATAGTCCATTATGCTTGCAAGAAGACTGTCTACAGAACCAAGGGTAAATGCAAGAACAATGCATTTATTTCTACTTCGTTCTTGTAGGCACTCTTTTTGCTAACTAATGGCTTTGACATATGAGGCTTCAGATGTAAAACCACGTTCCCTATGCATAGTCATCTCCTTAATATCTTCGTTATTTGGACTAAAAAAAGTCCCTTTGCTTGCAGGATTCCTACTCTAGTGGCAGCAGAGCTTGAGTGCAGGTATAAAAATGCTTGAAATAGATTTCACATATATTCATTTCATATATGACTAACCCCTGTATCAAATGCTTTTACTTAACTAAGTATCATGTCGGAGCCGGAGCGAAAGTTTCGTGGTGTTCACCGGAGACACACGAAGATCCCGACTTGGGCAGCTCAGATCACAGTGGATCACAGGAAGATCCAGCTTGGTACTTTCAGGTGCCCGTGGCAGGCGGCCCGCGCCTACGACTGCGCGGCGGTCCAGCACTTTGGGGCGAGAGCGATCCTCAACTTTGAGGATGAGCGGAGCGTGGCGCATATGTTAGCGCCAGATGGCATGAGGATCGCGACGAAGGCCGAGGAGAGGGAGCACCGGCAGGCAGAGAGGCTGCTGAGGGCGCGCCACCAGCGCGAGGAGGATGACCCCTTGGTCAAGGATCTCCTCCTTGATCCCCAGGTGATGGCGGTCCAGTACCAGGTCCTCAGCGAGAGCCGGCAGCAGCGCGGGCAGGGCGAGGCCGGCCCCTCCGGCACGCAGCAGCAGGAGGACTCTAGCAGCACGTCCTCTTGGTGGGACCGCGACGACGACGTCACTGACACCGGCGCGAGTGGAGTTTAGGATGTCTATCAGATGTCCTGTTGTGTCGTACTAGACTTATTATGCTACATGTCGTACTGCTAGACTTATGATGCATGCATGCTACCTATGTATTATTGTGCTACTTGTCTATATGTGTTATGTTTAGCTAATATGTTTACATCGTTTATGGTTTATTCTGTTTTATGTTTAATTATTAGGTAAAATGGAGGGATATTTGCTTATATATTTCGATTGTTTGTACTTTTTAGATGACGTAGCTTCCCGCCAGCCAGCACCGTCGGTCCCGCGCGTCGTCGCGGCTTCTCCAGCTGAGGAGGGGCCGCCTCGGTGCCCTTTGTTTTGTCGCCCTCTTCCGGAGCACGTCCTCGACCTTCTCCGGCCACCGATCACGCTTCGAGGGTATAAATCTTTCGCCTCTCTTGCTGCATAGGTTTATTTTGGTCTAGATCACCAAGTCAGTCGCGTAACCCGAGTCAGATCCCATCCGGAAGGGTTACAAATTTATAAATATGCAGGATTGTCCATCTTTGCATATTTATAACCGTAACACTTCCGGGTTGTCCTGTTGGACAGTCCGAGTACGTGTAGATCGGGTCGTGTTCCACGTTCTACCCCTTCCTGAGACGGAATTTCGGCAGCACCTCCCTGTTGTTCTTCGGATGCACACCCTCTCGGCTTGACAAGCTCGAGACGTGTATTCTGAAGAACAGCGGGGAGGTGCTGCCGAAATTCCGTCTCGGGTCGGGGTAGAACATGGGACACGACTCGATCTACACGTACTCGGGCGGGATAGGCCCCTACCTATTAGAAGTGTATGTGAACCCTTGCATGTTGTAAAAGATAAAATTTGGCCGTAATAAAATGGTGACATTGCATGCAAGAAAATAAAAATATGATGCATTTAATTTCATGTTATTATTATTTGGCTCACAGTAAAGCAGCAGAGGATGGCAGATAATGGGTGGATGTACAGTGGCCGAACTAGTTTGGTTGACAAAACAGATGAGTGGGTATGGAAGACGCATTTGTTAGTGAAGGAGTTAGCGCGTAAGGGTTTAGAGTCAGGCGCTCGTGGACAGTGCCCTTGCCCTCGTTGCAAGTTTCGTACACGTCAGGGAAAGGATGATATGATTAAACACCTCTTCTCTCGTGGGTATATGCCGAACTTCGTGACGACAGTCAACTTTGATGAGTACGAGCGCGAGAGTGGCAGGGTGATGCGGCAGCGGATCAATGGCAATGAAGATGATGGGATTAGAAACTGGCTAGATGATCTCCGTGCTGGCGACATGCCAGATTCGCCACCATCACAGGAGGAACCGGAGGAACCTCCAGAACCGGAGGAACCGCGTGAACCGGACGAACCGCGTCAACCAGAGGACCCAGAGCCAACCGCGAAGGCCTTCTTTGCTATGATGGCCTCGTCTCAGAGGCCTCTGTACGAGGGTGCAAATGTTTCTCAGCTCGATGCCATCTCGCAAGCACTAGCCAACAAGCTCCAGTATGGCAGCACCCGTTCATGCTTTGAAGCGCATCTGCAAACAACTGGTAACCTGTTGCCTGAAGGGCATTGTCTGCCTCAAAGCATGTACGAAACGAAGAAAATCCTGCGAGATCTCAGCATGGATTATCAGAAGATAGATTGTTGTCCAAAAGGATGCCTTTTGTTTTGGAAACAGTTTGCCAATGACAAGTACTGTATCTTGTGTAAGGCCTCTAGGTATCATGTGGTAAAAGGACCCGATGGTACGAAGACGCAGTCAAATGTCGCCATTAAGATTCTTCGTTACCTCCCATTCATACAAAGAATCAAGCGGCTTTACATGAACAAAGAGTCTGCCACACAGATGCAATGGCACAAAACGGGGAAGAGATACAAGGATGAGCACGACCGGGAATTGATGGGACATCCATCTGATGGTACGGCATGGAAGAACTTTGATGCGAACCACCCCGATGAGGCAGCAGATGCTCGAAACGTGAGAATCGCGATAGCAACCGATGGATTCAATCCATATGGTTTGTCGACTACCGCGTACAGCTGCTGGCCCGTGTTTGTTATTCCGCTCAATCTCCCTCCTGGAGCCCTAATGCAAAAGAAGACCATGTTCCTCTCGCTGATCATTCCAGGTCCTGAATATCCGGGGAAGAATTTAAGTATGTACATGCAGCCAATTGTGGATGATCTGAACCACTCTTGGCACCACGGGACGTTGACATATGATCGTGCATCGAAGACAAACTTCTTGATGAAAGTTTGGTATCACAATTCCATGCATGACATGCCCGGGTACGCCCTATTCTGCGGATGGTGTACAGCTGGTAAGTGGCCATGCCCAGTGTGCAGGAACCGACTTGAGTTCATGTGGCTAACGGCGGGACGGAAGTATTCCGCGTTTGACACACATCGAAAGTTCCTCAAAAGAGGGCATCCGTTTAGAGAAGACAAAAAGAACTTCAAGAAGGGCAGAGTTGAGCGTGAAGAAAAAGCGATACCAACTTTCGATGGTGCAGCTGTTGACGCCGAGCTAAGTGCTCTCGTGCCTGCTGGGAGAAAAGGCCCACGATATGTGGGATATGGTGTGTCGCACAACTGGACTCACGTGGCAGGCTTGACGCAACTCGAATATTACAAGGACCTCGAACTTCCCCATAGCATCGATGTGATGCACACCGAAAAGAATGTTGGAGAGTCCCTCTTTCACACAATCCTGAACATTACCCCGAAGTCGAAGGATAATGTTAAGGCTAGAGTTGATGTTAAGAAGCTCTGTGATAGGGAGAGAATGCACATGAAGCCTCCTGAAGGCCGTCAAAAGAACTGGTTCAAGCCGCATGCTGACTTCTGCCTTAATAGTATGCAAAGGTCTGAGGCATTCCATTGGCTCAAATTCGTCGTGATGTTCCCTGATGGCTATTGTTCGAATATAAGTAAGGGAGTCAATATACAATCGGCAAAAGTCACCGGGCTCAAGAGTCACGACTATCATATATGGATTGAGCGGCTGCTACCGGTGATGGTTCGAGGGTATCTCCCCGACCGTGTCTGGCGAGTGCTCGCGGAGTTGAGCCATTTCTTCCGCACGCTCTGTGCTAAGCAAGTATGTCCCCTGATTATTCAGAAGCTGCATGAACTAGTGCCGGAGTTGCTGTGCAACTTAGAGACGATATTTCCGCCAGGCTTCTTTACTCCGATGGCACATCTTGTTGTGCATCTTGCGAATGAGGTACTCTTGGGTGGACCGGTGCAGTTTCGTTGGCAGTTTTGTATTGAGAGAGAGTTTAAGTATATTCGAACCAAATGTGGAAACAAAAATAAGATTGAGTCATCCATAGCCGAGGCAACTATCCTTCAGGAGATGGCAGACGCCAGGCTAACGTACTACCCCGATGATGTTCCCACTATGCATAACCAGGCCTCTCGGTACAATGTCGACGAGCCCAAGCGAGACCCCAAGCTCGTCCTCTTCCAGTGTCCCGGTGGCAAGAGCGGTGGCCCAACAAGGTATAACTTGACCAATGATGAGCTGGAGTGCTATGTGCTTATGAACATGAAGGAAGTGACCCACGACGAGCAGGGAGAAGAGGGCAGTTTCCTTAGGTAAAATGGGGAACAAATTACTTTGCAACTACTATCATGATTTCGTTCTAATACGTATTTTCTCCTTTTAGTCAATTCACGGATGAAATGTGGTCGGGAACATCAGATGGACCCAATGAAGCCGCGTTGGACACTCTTTTGAAAGAGCCTGCCCCCGGAAAGAAAAAATTCACGGTTTGGTTCAGGGAAAAGGTAATTTCAAACCTGTCCCTTCTACCTTGCAATTCGTGTCTTATCCCTCTTACTAATGCACAAAACAATTTGTACTTGTAGGGAGCTGATGCCAACGTTGTGATGTCAGATGAGTTGAGATGTGTCTCCCAAGGTTGTAACCGTAGAGTCGAGAAGTATGATGTGAATGGGTACCGCTTCCATACAGAGCATCACCAGAACAGTCGGCCTAATGCAAAGACTATAAATACCGGGGTCTTCACCAAAGGAGCCGGTAATTATGATTACTACGGAAGGTTACAGAACGTATATGAGCTGACGTTCAATAACACGAACATATCACTCAAGCTTGTTGTGTTCAAATGCCACTGGTTCGACCCTGAGCATGGAACCAAAAGTACCCCTTCCATTGGGTTAGTTGAAGTTAAGCCTTCAACCACCTACAATGGATCCGATGTCTTTGTTGTGGCTCACCAAGCCTTTCAAGTTTATTATTTGCCCTACCCATGCAAGAAAGAGGGACTCATTGGTTGGGAAGTCGTGTTCCATGTATCGCCACGTGGTAAGCTACCCATGCCCTCCGAAGACGATTACAACAACATTGACCCTAAAACATACGAGGGGATTTTCTATCAAGAGGAACAAACCTTTGGGGACTTTGGCATACAAGGTCTTGAGGACCGCGAGGACAATGCACAAACAGGTGGTGACGTAGTGGTGAATCTAAAGGATATAGATATGCTCAACAAGTTACAGAGTGATAGTGATGACGATGATGAGCCTCCACCGTGCGAGGAGGTTCCAATATACAACACTCGTGATAGTGATGTTGATAGTGATGATGACAACCCAGGACTTAACTATGAGAGTGATGATTAGGGGTGAGGGTCTTTTATGTCCTTTTGCGTACTATTTACTTTTCAACATGCTTCTTCTTAATTGCATTACGTCTTTATTCTTATTTACTACATTTTTCAACATGCTTAAAAGTTTATCCTTTCTCAATGCAGGTGATTGACCAAGATGAGCCAAGGCAAGGAATCATCGGCCTCGGGCTCTCGGGAGGTGTAGGATGTGTTCGGGTGTAGCGTGTGTGAATTCGAACTTGTTTGGAGTTTGTATGAATGCTTGGATGAATTTGAATCATGTTTGTGTCATTTGGATATGTATGTGGTGTTTTATTTGATGTTTCTGTGATGTTTTATAATTTGTGCAATTTTAATTGTATTTAAAATGCGCCAGAAACCAGCAGCAAAAAGTTTCAGAAACTGAAAATATGGTCAAGTCTACGCCGACGGCATTGCCGTCGGCGTAGTATGCTGCGGGGACGCACAGGATGGCGCCACGTCGACGCTGGAGGACCATATGGTCATCCTACGCCGACGGCATTGCCGTCGGCGTACGACTCCTCCCAGACGCACCGGATCAGCACACGTGGCAGCCTAGGCCGACGGCACTGCCGTCGGCGTATAGGTGGAGCAGACGGAGACGTTCGACGTCCGTTTTGTGGGTCCCACTTCAGATACGCCGACGGCGACGGATACGCCGACGGCATTGTTCATACGCCGACGACGCTACGCCGACGGCCGCCGTCGGCGTAGGTCTACGCCGACGGCGATCGTTGCTGCTCCGACGGCGGCCCGCCGTCGGCGTTTTGACGGTTTCCCGTAGTGTCAGCTGCTTGAGATGTGTGTTACCACGTGCAGCACTACATAGTGGGTCTATTTAGAGGGGTGGAAAGACCCAGTCTCATTGGATTTTTCTCCTTAAGTGCAGGTTTCTTCACGGGAGGTGTGGTTGCATGTGGATTAGACGCGATAGAGAGTATGGGCTTAAGGAGCACGTCGAGGACGAGGCCTGCTGGATCATAAGGATCTAAGGGTGTTCGGTTTCAGAACGAAGTGGAATGGAACGGAACGGTTTCGCACCCAGAGCTCGTTCTTGTGTTCGGTTGAAAAGTGGAATGGAACGAGATGGTTCCGAAAAAAGGAATATACCCTCCAGATGCGGAACGCACTCGTCCGGCCAAATCGGCCGGACCGAGTGGAACGACTCTCTCTGGCTCGCTAATTCCTCTCCCTCCCTCGCCTAACCTCTCTCCCTCGTCTCTTTCCCTCGTGACCCACCTCTCTCTCCCTCGTGAAGCAGCGCGGCGGCCAGGCGGGCCTCTCTTCTCATCTCTCCCATCCCAGGGCAGTCACGGGCGGCCACCAGAGGCGGCGGCGCCCGCGGCGGCCAGGCACGGCGGCCCCGGCGGCCAGCAGAGGCAGCGGCGGCCAGCAGAGGCAGCAGCGGCCAGGCACGGCGGCCCGCGGTAGTCAGGCGCGACGGCGGCCCGTAGCTAGCACCCGTTCTTCAATCGATTGATCGATCGATCCGACGAAGCAGGCTAGCAAGTAGGTGAATCACAGCCAGCACCGGCAGATCGATCAAGGGCGGCCACGGCCACGACGGCCTTGGAGGCGATGCAATAATTTAATTGGAATTGTCTGATCCTAAATCAGTTCTAATTTAATTACTAATACTAAATTAGTGCTAACTAAATTGCTAATCCCAAATTTGGCCAGCCATTCCATTCCATCTCAAAAATTTCAACCGAACACGAGGACGGAATGGAAACATTCCACTAAATTGGAATGTCACGGTTCCATTCCGTGCCACCCCATACAAAAAAAGAACACACCCTAATGTTATGCACCAGTCTCATGGGGAAGCTCCGCGAGGTGTGGTGCAATTCTCCTCTTCATCAATGTTGCGGAGAAACGTCGTCGTGCTTGAATCCTGCTCGGAGAATTAGGGACCTACGGGCAACGACATATTGGTGGTACATTTGGCAACATGACTATCGTGGTGCACACGGAAATCTCGACAAGACGAGATGCATTTGTGTCCAAAAGCGGTATGATGGTGTCCTGCCTTGCAGCGTTTTCTCATTTGACCGGCTAGTTCTTTGAGAGCAGGTCGATTGGTGGATGGCGACTCGTCATGGCTGTGTGCCTGTGTTCTCTCTAAATGAAAACTCTGAATCTAGCCTTTCTATTTTAATCTGTCGAGTTACAGAACTCGGACACCGGAGGTGCGAACACCTCCTAGTTGTTCGGTAGGAGGGCACGAGGTACTCCGACGTTAGTCCCGGAGAACGAGCACGAACACACGAGATTTTACCCACGTTCAGGCCGCGTCGCCGCGTAATGCCCTACGTCCTGCTTGTCTGGCTTGATTGATCACGGATGAAGTCGTACATGGTGTGTCTTACAATCCTTCCCTCTATGCTCCGGCCTAGTCTCGGAGGTGAAGTCAGTTAGCCCCCGAGCTATGTTTCTAGTAGGAAATCTTCTTCTCCCCTCGACCTCGGTCCTCCTTTTATACTCAAGGGGCTACCACAGGGGGTCGAGTTGGTACGTTCGGTCATCGGCCGGAGGCACGCGTCGCGGCGCTGTCCAGGTGATGGTCTTCAGCTGTCGCCGTGTCGATGTGCTCGCGGCGTTGGCCTTCATGCCGTGCCTTAAGCCGGCTTTGACGTGATGGCCCGTCTAGGGCTGCTCCGGATCTGGCTAGGCGGCTACGGTCAGCCCTGCCCGCGATGGGACGGGTCATCAGGTCCCATCGCGCGCAGGGCTATGCTTCCGCCGTGGAAGCACTGGGTCTTGTCCGTGGCGTCAGTGATGCTTCTCTTCTCTGCGAATCCATCTTCTCTGGCATGGTATAGGAATCTCCCTCCACGTGGCGTGATCCATGATCTCCCCAGGGGGGAGCGCTGCCCTCTCCCGGATCATGGGGTGATCCCGCTCCCGGGTTCCCCCCTTATCCGTTGTGAACGGGCGGCGCCTAGTCGGCCCCTCCGGGGAGCGGGGCCATATGCGCCGGCTCTCCGGGGGACCCCGTCCCCGGGACGCCGACAGTAGCCCTCGGGCGCCCCAAGCAGAATCGGGTCTCTGCCTGGGGCGTCCTCCTGCAGCGCAGGGGCCCGCTCCCCTGAGGCCCGTGTTGCGGTCGCGTGGCCGAAACCACTGATGTCTTGTCTGCGCAGAGCCCCCCGCCCTGTCGCATCGTTTCTGCTGACGGTGAGAACCGGCGAGCAATGATGTATGTTTTGGGACGGTTACACTTCCCGAGGGAAGCGGGACCGTCTTTGCACCTCCTTCTTTATTTAAGAGGGGGAAAGCCTGCCTCCGGCTGTCCAGCTGCGCTTCTCCTCCCTCTCTTCCATGGCTTCTTCCAAGAGATCATCTCCTTCGGGAGCCCCCACTTCCCTGCCCTGAAGATTGCCGTTTCCTGCTCCTGGAGGTCCGTAGCTCGGTCCTTTCGTCTTCTTCGTTCACCGGGCTGCATCCCCCTTGCACCGCAACTGCGTCCTCCTCGCGGCTTCGGGAGAGGGCGGCCTTCCTTGGCGGGGCTCAGACTTGTCTCGCGGGGAGTTGGATTTCCTCGCTGCCGTTGGCTTTCTTCCTAGCTCCGACCGGTCGTCGTGGCGAGTGACGGAGGAGGAGGAGTTGGTCCCTCGCCCGTCTCCCGGGGAATGTGTGCTATTTGCTTCTCACTTGGAACGCGGGCTTTCCCCTCCGGTGCACCCATTCCTTTATTCCCTCCTCCGCTTGTACGGGATTCAGCTTCATCATCTCTCTCCGGACTGCATTACCCTTGTCTCTTGCTTCATCACTTGTTGCAAGGCTTTCCTCGGGGCCCATGCCCATCTTGGCTTCTGGTGTTCTATGTTGTTCCTCCGGGGCAGGGTCGCCGGGGAAGGTGATCCCGAGTCGGAGTGCGGCGCGGTGAGGGTAGTCCCGCGCCGCTCCTCCTTCCCGGACCTTGCTCTCCGGGGAACGTGCGGCGAGTGGCAGCGCTCGTTCTTCTACTATCCCGAACTTCCTTCCTCGTCGGGCGGGCCCGTCTACCTCCCTTCACCCGGGGGTTACCAGCTTCCCGGAAGGGATGGGCCCTTAGCTCCCTTGGCAATCCCGAGGAGGTGCGGGCGCTTACCGACCGCTTAAAGGCGGCTGTCGGGTGTGGACTTACAGGGCTGGACCTTCTGGTGACGTGGATGGCCCGAAGAGTCCAGCAGCTGCAGCTCCGGCTCCACACGATCGGGGAGTGGTCTCCGAAGAGGGACTACTCCCGGATCACGTCGAGGGAGCTGCGGGTGCATGAGATGGAGGGGTGGGTCCGATCCATCTCGGCGCTCCTGATTTACTGCCCGTACAGGCCAGGCCTCCCGACGCTCGGCGCACCCAACCCCCCTTGCGGGTGAGCCATTCTCTTCCTTCGGCGTCAGTGTCTTGGCTCGGTCATGACTTGCTCGTCTACTTCCGGGCTGACTCGGGATGGCTGCACGCGTGAGGTGAACTTACCTGTGTTCTTCCCTTCCTGTGCCTTGTGTAGGACCTCCCGACCAGCTCCGCGGTAATTGGTGTACTCAAGGGGCATGTGGCCAGTCTCCCGGGCCCACTCCTCCTAATACGCCGGCTGGAAGAGGCCTTGGAGGTGCCTTCCTTGTTGCCCGTCCCTGTCTCGGTCTTCTTGTTGCTGCTCTCTTACACTTGTCGCGTCTTTGCATGCAGGTTGAGGCGGTAGCTTCCCGGTTGTCCCTGGCGCTCCTTGATGCATGTAAAATGCATACATGAACTTTGCACTATATCACTCATATTCCAATCATATTTGCATCATATAAGAGTTATACCACTGTTATTTAATGATTTAGGAAATAAAATAATTGTTTCCTATTTTTATGGAATTAACCCTGCGCAGGCAGAAAACCCTATTTCTTTCATTTTATGTTTCAGGGATCTAAACGACGTCATAAAAATCTGGAAAAATACAGGCGTCATTATTTTGGAAGGAGGAAGACGTAGGAGCGAAGGAATCAAGCAAACGGAGGCCGGAGGGCCAAAAGGGGGTGGCCCACGCGGCCACTGTACCTGGCCACGTGGGGCCCACCAACTTGGCCCTCGAGGCTCCGCAGCCGTCGATCTTTGCTCCACCTCCTTCGTCTTGACCTAAAAACGTCTATAAAAGAAGTCCCACGGCGTTCTCGAAAACAAGCGCCGCCATATCACAGAAACACGAAAACGAAGATCTGGAGCTGCAGATTGGAGGGGGAAAACTCCGGCGGGGCGCTGCCGGGGTGGTCTCCACCTTCTCCAACGACTTCTCCACCGTCTCCATGATGAAGGGGGAGTAGTCCACCCTCTGGACTATGGGTTTGTGGTGGTAACTTATGTATCTCTCCTCTCTTTGAGATTCACTAATTAGTACCGTATGAGCTGCCGAACATGATTACGGTCATCTATGTAATTCCTATGGTGGATATTGTGGTATGATATGATTTGTTATGCATTTACTGTTGTGTTGGAACTTTATGACTTGTCATACTTTGATAGAATATTGTTCTTTTAAGAAGTATGATGTATGTGGGTACGGGATGGCCGATGTGACACGGCATAGGTATTGAGTGACACAGTATCGCCCAACATCCTTTATCTGGGGGTAAAAAGGAAGAGTATGATGTGGGAGTGACAACAACCATGCTAGCCTTACGAGGGTGACCTAGCAACACAAATGAGTACTTCTTTCAACTATGTGTTTTAGGACATATAGCCGTTATAAAAGCTATCATTAAAACATGACAATTGTGTGTACTTTATCTATAACATGATAATCACTGTAGATGAGGGAGAGAGGATAAGTGAACCCATGAACCCATGTCCATTGTTCCTATAAGAGAAAACCTTTGTCTTGTCCTCTTGCATTAAAGAGGATTGGGACAGTTTTACATTCTCGTTTTGTTGCATTAAAAACTTCCATCCATTAAATCAAGCACCTTGTTCCTTAAACTTGTTTAGTCCATAATCAACTAAAACTTGTGACACTTTAGTTGTAGGGAATAGATTACTTTTCCTTCTTGCTCCTGCGGATCGATACCTTACTTCCACATTGAGAGGTGCTATAGTGATCCCCTGCTCTTGGGGGTAATCACTCCAGCGAGCGGAAGCGGCGGCCCTGCGGTCCGCCTTGGCGTCCACCAAGGAGACTCCATCGCCCGTGCTGGGGCCCCCGGTTTTCCACGGGGCCCCTGTGTCCCTCGGGTGGAGAGACCGGTGTGCTACCTCCCCGGGCCTGCCTATGGGCCCCGGGATTGTAATTTTGGTGAACCTCGCATGGTGCAAACAATGAATTTCTCTTTTCTTTTCCTGGTGTTGCTTGTTAGTTCTGGGGGGGATCTCTCCCCCCGAGTGCCCGCGCGGCGCGATGGCTCGGCGAACCCAGACCTAGCCGCGTTGCGCCGTCGGGGCCCTTGTTCCTGAGGGGCATGCCGTCCTGGGGGGGCAGGATATGCCCGCGTCGGTAGGCTCACCACTAGGCTCCGTTTCCGGTTGCAAGTTTACAAGATACGGGGTATTCCGATCGTGCCGACTTGCGTGCCGCTAGGGCTTTTACTCCTGAGTTCAAGTTGTGGTGGCACGGCGAGCTCCGACCTTGCCGAACTTTTCCAGCTCTATCCGCTAGGGGTTCGTTTCCGAACATGAGTCTCATTGGGCACGGCGAACCCTGACCTTGCCGATACACTCATCCCTAGGGCTGTCTTTCTGGATACAGGTGCCTTGGTAGTCATGGGTTCCAACCAAGGCTCCCGCCCCGCGCAAGGCGGGGACTCCGGGTGAGGGGTTTTCCGGGGTGCGCGGGATCCCATGTCTGGGGCACTCCTTCTTCCCCCCTTCCTCCCCTCCGGGGAAGGGAGTTGACGTGAGCTAATTTGACCTGGCGAACCCAGACCTGGTCGACGACGGTGTACTTGGGGGTGGGGGGCACGCGTGATCCCGTGGTCCGAATGCCCCCGCTTTCCACCGGCGCGGTGGTTAGGAGGGAGGGGCACGGGCCGGAGGTGCTTCCGGCTCCGCTACCGCTCTGTCCCGAGTATCTTCTTCTTCTTTTTGGGCGGTGGCTCCGTTGCCTTCTTCGCGGGGAGGCAAAGAAAGGGCGACAAGCACCTCCCATCCATGCGCTCTCCCCGCTCCCCAAAGTCTCGTTCGGTCATCTCGGGAGGGGTGCCCGGGGCGGCCAAGGGATCCCCACTAGCCGCCTTCGCACCCCGTCCCTCGGTACCTAGGACGTGAGTAGCACGCGCTACGCCTTGGTTGCCTGTCATGGCGGGAGCGTTGGCCGGGGAGCCCCGCCCGGAGTTGGCTCGTGTGAGGAGCTTGAGTCTTAGGGGGTGTGGCGCCTCCATATGTGGTCGGAGTGATATCCGAGCCATGCCGATGATCAGTTCCTCGAGGTCCTTTCCCCGAGGGTTCCGGTGAGTGCAGCCGCCCCCCATCCCCGATGTGAGGGAGGGGCCTCTTCGATGCTTGGTAATGGTTGGAGGAGGAGTGATCGCCGCGTTTCGATGAATGGCGATTGGTTGGCGTGAACGAGCGTTCCTCTGCCGATGTTGAAAGCTTTGAGCCCTCCGTAGTTGGCGATTTCTACGGGGACGGGCACCGCGGTAAGTCGGCCCCCGAGTCGGTGCGTTGCTCCGGGGCCGCTCATCTCCAGTCTTCTCCTTGTGACGATGCTCTTGATCTCCTCCCGTGGCTTGAGGGTCGTTTGCGGAGCTCCAGGTGGGGCTCCGTCCTTCTTCTTTCGTGATGTCCGCGGGTCTTCGTTGCCTGGGCCCGCCTCTTGCTGGGGCGGTCCGGGCAGTCTCGGGCGTGGTGCCCCAGTTCCTCGCAGATGAAGCAACTCCCGCCGGTGAATCCGGTCTCGCGCGTAGCACGCCGCCTCCCATGGGATGCGGCGAAACTATGCACCGACCGACAGTCCCGCGTGTCGTGGGTATGAACCTTGTGGACGGGGCACCACGCCCCCGGCGCCGCCATCGGGCCTGGGCCCTTGGCAGCGGGGATCAGCGGGTGTTCGCGCTTCCGCGGGTTCTCCCGCGGCGGAGCTGCTGTCTCCGTAGCGAGCTCTGGGGCTCTTCGCCCCTCTTTCATTCTGGCACACTTCTCGGCCAGGGCATACAACTCTTCTAGGCACCCAACGTCACGACAGCCGAGCTTCTCCATCATACGGATGTCGCGCACCTTCCGGCGGTAAGCCTGGATGGCAGCGGCCTCCGGCATGTCTGGACAGAAGCTCAAGGCGTGGCGAAACGTCGAGTGTAGTGTCGGAGCATCTCTCCGGGCTCCTGGGCGGTGAGGTGCAGCTCCCCCGCTCCGCGCTGGCGCTCTGTCATCGTGGGAGTCGTTTCGGTCGCCATTGGCCCCTAGAGCCACGGGGGGAGGGCCGGGGTTTTGGCGGCGAAGCACGGGCGCCCCCCTTACCTGGCGCGCCAGATGTCGAGTTACGGAACTCAGACACCGGAGGTGCGAACACCTCCTAGTTGTTCGGTAGGAGGGCGCGAATACTCCGACGTCAGTCCCCGGAGAACGAGCACGAACACACGAGATTTTACCCAGGTTCAGGCCGCGTCGCCGCGTAATGCCCTACGTCCTGCTTGTCTGCTTGATTGATCGCGGATGAAGTCGTACATGGTGTGTCTTACAATCCTTCCCTCTATGCTCCGGGCCTATCCAAGCTTCACACCGGAAGGTCTCCGAGGTGAAGTCAGTTAGCCCCCGAGCTATGTGTCTAGTAGGAAGTCTTCTTCTCCCCTCCCTCGACCTCGGCCCTCCTTTTATACTCAAGGGGTTACCACAGGGGGTTGAGTTGGTACGTTCGGTCGTCGGCCGGAGGCACGCGTCGCGGCGCTATCCAGGTGACGGTCTTCAGCTGTCACCGTGTTGATACGTGATGGCCTGTCTAGGGCTGCTCCGGATCTGGCTAGGCGAATACGCTCAGCCCTGCCCGCGATGGGACGGGTCATCAGGTCCCATCGCGCGTAGGGCTATGCTTCCGCCGTGGAAGCACTGGGTCTTGTCCGTGGCGTCAGTGACGCTTCCTTCTCTGCGAAGCCATTTTCTCTGGCATGGTACAGGAATCTCCCTCCACGTGGCGTGATCCCTGATCTCACCGGGGGGGGGGGGGGGGGGGGGAGCGCTGCCCTCTCCCGAATCTTGGGGCGATCCCGCTCTCGGGTTCCCCACTTCTCCGTTGTGAATGGGCGGCGCCCCGCTGGCCCCTCCGGGGAGCGGGGCGCTATGCGCCGGCTCTCCGGGGGACCCCGTCCCCGGGACGCCGACATAATCAGAACATGTCGACGTTCAAGATCGTATGAATTATGTTTAGGATATCAGAAATGCCGCGTGAGACATGTGCGATATGAATAACCTTGGATTATTTTTAGCCAATTTATCCAACATTAAATTTGTATTCAACAATAAATACTACTCCAACGGAGTACTACCTATGGTCCGATAAAAGTGTCGCAGAAACTATGCTGCGCCAGTACAAACTGCTACTCCACGGAGTACTACAGTTCACGACAGTAATTACATATCAGTGCATTGGCGGGAGGTCTCGATCGAGGCTACAACTCAATCTCAAACGTGAACACGAAAGAATCATAGCTATTCTAAATCCGGTAGGTGGACACGTGGATCCATGTAAGCGAGGAGTCAGCGAGTGGACAAGTATCTGTAGCAATATTCGCCATTAACTTCTCAGTTCAAGTTGGCCTCCAGAAGCTAAGCACGTTGGGAAATTGATGGGCGGAATCGATGACTCGGAGCCTGGTCACGGTTTGGTCCAAAGTCCACAGCACGGGCTCTTGCACGACTACCAGATTGTTCGCAAAAGCTTGTGCCGTGCGTATAGTTTTAATCCATTTCGTATTGAAGAAAGACCATTTTTCATCTAGAACTTCCACCAAAGTTTGCTTCTCATCCTGATTGTTTCATTTGGCGCAAAATTAACCCTAAATTTTGCTAGCCCATTCAACCACAGCTGGTTCTATTGATTTTCACGCGTATTTGAAAGCAACTGTGGAAAGAAACCAAGTTAGCCGGCAAGGCTGAAATTAGGTCTGAAACTAAAACTTGGAACTTGCAAATTAAACGAGCAGTTTGGAACTTGACTCGACTTGGTTTTGAACTCCTTGATAAACGAGTCGAGCCGAGTTTTTGTTTTAGACGCTAAATGATTTCGCGTTAAACGAGCCGAGTTTCGAGTTACTCATTTAACTCGGTAAAAAAAGTCGTTACATGTATTCTTGTCTTTGCGAATAATTTTTCCGAATTATTATAGTTAAATGACTATATACTACTTGATAATGTCATATTGTCATTGATTGTGGTGATCATTGCATCATACATGTCCAAATAATTATATATAAATTTATTCTAATGCATGTTAATAGTTTTACCGAGCTAAACGAGCAAACTCGCGAGTTTGATGAGACGAGCCCATCGGAGTTTCATCTTTCTCTCACCACAGTTTATCTACCTCTCACTGTTGTTTCTTCGCCTATCTTTGCCTTGTCATAGCCTAGTTTGCCTCCTCCAGCACCGTACCATGAAATATGTATGTTATAAATAAATTATAATAAAAAGGCATTCCCGCATAATTGCATAGACAAGTGTCAGTTTCAAGATAAGAAGTCAATTGTATTTGACATTTATAAGATTTACCAGATTCTTAGGATGAATGTATAATGATCTATAAGTATACATGTTGCAGGTAATAAAAAATTCTCTTACGAAACATGATCTCATATTGTCGTGTCTCGTGTAGTAATATTCTTTAAAATAATAAAGAGAATTGTAATATGATTTTTACATGCGTATGCACCGAGGTGCCAAAGTAATTTCACCCTTTTTATGTCTTTCCAATTAATTCACCTTGGCACCTGGGTGCATAAAAAACATAAAATGCCGAAATATCCCGAAACAAAATTTCGCGGATAGATCTTCACTTTGTTTGTGTTCACCAAGTAGTTTTATGGAAAATCCATATATTTTATGTCATGTGTGAAAAAGATAAAAAAGTCTCGTCAAAGTTTTATTTTAGCATCAAATTTTTTTTACACAAGCCAAGAAATATGTCGGCTTTTCGTGAAACGACTTCGTGAACGCATAGGATGCTAAGATCTATTCACGAACATTTTCGATTTATCTTTTGAAATTTCAAAATGAGTTGAAAATGTATTTAGAGTAAAAGGTGCATATGCTCCGGGAGGCAAAACACCACTTCCCAGTAAGAAAGTAGCCTCTTGAAAGTTTACTGTGGGAGACTAGCCACATGGAGCGGCCCAAGCTCTGGATTGTTCTTAGAACCAGAAGCTCTGGATTGAATAATATCGTGATTGTAAGTAAAAACAAGTGAAAGAAATCCCAAAAAAGGTGAAAGAACTTTTCTCAAGCGGAGGAGCTCCTGCGCCAAAAGTGTTACAATCATGTTTAGCGGGTGTACAAGCAACAATTTCTTTTGCTCCATTATTAGCGTCCTTTCTTGAAGACCAGTGAAAAATTCCTAAGACGTCAGCGCAGGAATAGATTTGAAACAAGATTTTGAGCTGTAAAAGTGAGCGTGGGAAGGAATCGAAGTAAGGAAGATCTGGGAAGAGAAACAAAAGAAAAAACAAGTGTGGCCAAACCCCACAGATTATGACTTGTTTGGACAACAATGATCATGACGTTTAGTCGGCATGTTTCAGTCTAGGTAGCATGAAGTACCTGCAAACATGGTCTCTCTCTTATGTGTTCAGACGGAAAAATTACTATTTACGGTAAAATATTTGTTGCTGTTTCCCTTTTGCGAAGGAATATATCTTAATATTGCATTTGTATTTTACATGGTCTTTACTTGCAACTTATAAATCCAGATAACTAAAGTAATGAGATAGGGACGACTAGTGGAGACACTAGAATTCTACTCCTGATAAAGAGTTAAACTCTTGTCAACAAGAATGCGCTGCTCGCACAACCTAACACCGTGTTGCTTGCACACTCAAACACTTAGCTACTCATAAAGGAAAATTTCAATCTTGTAGAGCAACTCCAATTATATAGAGAAAAGCTGTTGATGGTCGCCGCCGCCGACCGGAGCCTACCATGGTTTATTGGTTGCCACCTTCGACTGCCATCGCCACCCATCGGTCTATGGTGAATTACCTCATTTACCACTCCATCTAGTGAACGCTGTTTTTCATATTCTTTTATCTTTGGCTGTGCTAATGGCATTGGCTTTTGTTAACTTGACTTGGCTTGGTTTGGTCTACGCAGACCCGTGTAGATCTAGATAGGACCCCAATAAGTATTATTAAATTCTTCAGCACATGGATAGATGCAAAAGCCAAGAGTCTACCCTTCCACCTCTTTGGATCACAGGGTTGAAAAACATAGCAATCTCACAGGGTTGCCTTTGTAAATCTGAGGATTGTAAAACATAGAAAAATTACAGGAATGGTTGTTTGGATGAAATGCAGGAAAAAGTAAAAACACATAACAATGCCTCGATACTACGCATTTGAGTCAAGAAAAGGTATTGGAGTGGATATACAAAATCCTATATGATTGAGCCATAATAATCCAATCCACCATTCCTTTAATCCAAAGGCATTACATAGGAAATAATCCTAAATATTGAAATCCTCCAAAAGTTTTATGAAATTCTTATAATCCAAATAATCCTTGAATGACTTGCATATATGCTACTCCGTACCGTTAGCAGCCCATCATAACTCCACGGGATGGTTTTCTTATTTCCCGGCACGTCACTGTCTCTACAAACAGTTAAGGGCATCCACGTGATCGTCACATGGATGAGCAAAAATCCAATTAGAAATTTCACAACTACCAACTGTCACTCTCCTAGTCGTTGCATCCCCCTAACAACAGAGATCTTCCAATCCAATCTGTATGTTAAAGAAAACTGGTGTGGGTTAGTCACCTGCATGGTGCATTTTGTATATGTAATTGTTCTACGGTTACCGCCTAAAAAAAAAACTGTGTGCCCGCGATCAAACCAGGTGAGAGCCCTACTAGCCTGGCTATCCAATTTCACCCCAGCAAAATAGACCTATTTCTTACACGCAAAAGAAAAAAAAAACCTATCCAAATCATTCCTTTTTCATTAGTTTTTTTTTTTTTTTTTTGAGAATGATAGAGGGTGGGAGAGGGTTTGGATTTTTTAGAGGGAGTTTTCAGTTGAGATCTGTTCAGACTGTTCCGAGGAAGCTATTTAACCCCCTCCTCTCCCTAATCCCATTCCAGGATTCAGCCTTCCGCACTATAGCCCAAGAGAAGAGCCAAGGACTCTCCAGCTCTTTGCCCGCTTCCGGCTGTGACTGTGAGTGATAGAGCCAAGAATCGAGCTAACGCCATGAAGTACGTGGTGGTGAGCGGAGGGGTGGTGAGCGGCCTCGGCAAGGGCGTCACGGCCAGCAGCATCGGCGCCGTGCTCAAGGCCTGTGGCCTCCGGGTCACCAGCATCAAGATCGGTAGCCATTCCTTCCCTCTCATCCTCCTCCTCACTCCATCACCACCAGTGCCGGGGACCCTAATTTTGGGCATTGAGCACAGAGATAACCGCCGCAAACGTAGATACCAAAAAGGGGTTGGGTTTTCGGTGGATTTTTAACCCGGTTTTGCGTGATCCTTCCTGCCGAGGGAGCAGAAACAAAACAATACCTTGCTTTTGTCGCTGAACTTCGTGGAACAAGCGTCTCATTTTGGGATAAGGAAGCAGCGGCATTCACCGAATATTTCGGGAGGCTGCTTGCCGCTTGTGCAACCGCACTTCTCTGTTCGACGTCCATCAGTCCATGGCGTAGACCTGCCTGCTTGGCTGCTTCTCACTTGCTGTTTGCTTTTCCTATGGGCCTTGGTGGTTTTCACTTCACCTGCGCTTGACACCGTCAAATGAATCATGCAACTTCCTTCCTCTGTGATAGTATCAAGTCTTGCACTCAGCAGAAAACCAGCTCGACACAGGTCCGTCCTCCCCCTCCTTATCTCTACAGTGCAGAGAGAGGCGAAAGGGGGCGACTCCAGAGTTCCCGTCTCCTCGCCGGAGCGAGGCTGGATCGCCGCCTTCTCCCGTTGCTCCGGCGACGGGAGAAGGTGGGGATCTGGATCCTCGTCTCCTGGCTTGTAGATAGGGTGAGTTTAGGCCCCGGCGGCGCTGAGAGGAAGGCTCGGTGGCCGTGTAGGGTAAATAAGCGGCGGCTCTTCCCTTCCCTTGGTGCGGTCTCCGGCGGCGCCGAGGTGAGAGCGGCTTCGGGCGGCTTCCGTGCTGCGGCAGGAGGCCTTGTGTGCTCCTTGGGTGCCCGCCGTTGCGGAGGTGGCGGATCCCGTGTGGAGCTTTGTACCCTCTTCCTCCTTCCGTCACAGCTCTGCTGTGGAGGATCTGGGTTCTCTGTTCTCCGGTAAGCTTCTTGTCCTCTACTCCTCTGGCCGGCCGTGGTGGTGAGGGGAGGAGCTGGGGGTGGGTGGCGATCCGCTTTTGGTTCGGGTGGAGTTGGTTTTCTTCCTCGCCGTGTCTGTTCTGGCCGGCCGTGGTGGCGGGGGGAGCAGCGGGCGTTGGCGGTTGGGTCCTGGTGGTGGTGGTTGGCCTGGGTGTTGCGTCGTCGGCTGGTTGTGCGGCGGAGCTGGGTGATGTGCGCTGTGGCCGTGTTCGTTCAGCGAGTCGAAGTTCCGGTGCGAGGCAGCGGACGGCTTCTGCGGCTATCTACGTCATGTGGCGGCGTTCTTTCTCCGGCGGGATGAGGTACGGCGACGACGGCGGTGCCTAGGTTCTTGGGAGCTGGCTTGTGGATCCGATTGTAATTCCTTCAAGTTGCACAAGGTGCTTCGTGCAAGTTTCAGGGCCTTGTTTGTAATTTTCTTTCTTTGCTGGGCTGCCTTGTAATTTGTACTGTGTTCCTTGTTTAATGGATCGGATCCTTCCTCAAAAAAAAAAAAAAAATCAAGTCTTGCACTCTGTAGCTTGCATTGCTCCGCATTAGATACTCACTACTAGTGCTTTTGGTGATTTCATCTGATCTTCTTCCGGTGTTTTCCTACAATTTTCTTTTGGTAAAAGTAAATAAAGTTTTGCCTTTTTGTTTTCTGGTGACTCATCGTCGCCTTTATCAAGTGGGTACCTGATCTTAAGTTGGTGTCGTAATCTTAGTTCCTTCAAGGACACGAAATCTTCTCTTCTTGAGGCCAACTTTGACATCTCATGCATTTAATTTCCATGACTAATTTTTCTGTGCCTTTCTTTTCCTGAGGATAGTGTTTGTTTATTTTCAACCCGGATGACTCAGCGAGATCACCGATACTTGTGCGCCAGTGCGTTCATTTCAACATTTTGGTTGCAAGGTTTCTATAATACAAGTTGGTGAACGGATTAAAGAAACCATTTAATTTTGTTTGGTGAACATTACTGGTTGTTCTTAATATTCATTATCGTTGTGACTGCTCATCTGCAGATCCATACCTCAACACTGATGCTGGCACCATGTCTCCGTTGGAGCATGGCGAGGTCTTTGTTTTGGACGATGGTGGAGAGGTAACTGCTACGAGCTGCTCTGACATCCACATTTTCTATGTCTCTTTTGTTGGAAAATTGCTCATTGTTTTACCACGTCAAAAAAAAAAATTGCTCATTGTTTTGTCACGAACAATTGACAATATTTTCATGGATGTATCTTCTCGCCTAGATTTTTTTACAAGGAATTATTTGTGTTCTTTTGGCTGATTGGATTCTCTTCCTATTCTTTTTTGAAGGTGGACCTGGACCTCGGAAACTATGAACGTTTTTTGGATATCAAATTGACCCGCGACCACAATATAACCACAGGAAAGATATATCAGGTAACTGGATTCGTTAGTCCTAATCTATGTGCAATTAGAACTTGTCTGGAAGATTGTGCTATCAAGTCAAAAGTTCTGTTCATACATTTCCTTTTTGAAGAAAGGGGAAAAGGCTTTCATTAGCTTTTTTTTTTTTTTGAGGAAGAGTCCGATCCATATAATCAGAGTACCCAGTACAAATTACAAGAAGGTCCGGCAAAGAAAAGAAATTACAAAAAGACCCCGAAATTTGCACACAGCACCCTGAGCACGCTGAAAGGAACGCAATCGAACCAGAAGCCGGCTCCCAAGAACCTAGCCAGCGCCGCTGTCGCCGTACCACCACCCGCCGGAGAGGGAGCACCGCCACGAAGATGTAGAGGCCGCAAGAGTCGTCCGCCGCGCCGCGACGAAACCTAAACTCGCTGAACGAGCACGGCCACAGTGCTCACTCCCCAGGTCCACCGAGCTCCCAGCCGACGCGACGCCGTCCAGGCCAGCCACCACCACCCGCACACCACCTCCCGGCGCTGCTCTCCAAACCACCACGGTCGGCTGAAGCAGAAACAACAGGAGAGAAGACCCCCCGACAAACCTGCACCAAAAGCAGAACATCGAGCTCGACCAGCGCCCCTCGCCACCACGGCCGGCCGGCGAAGCAGAAGACGAGATCCACGCCTGACGAAGCACCTCCACACCTTCCCCGGCGAAGCCGGAACGGAGGAAGAAGGGAGAGGACACATCCCTAGCCGACACCATCGCCTCCGTCAACGACAGCGCCAAGCGGGCACTCACACCTAAACTACACACGCACGAGAGAGCCGGAGCTCCCCTCCACCTCGCGGTGCCGGAACGGCGACCGGAGGCAGAGGGGAGCGACGGATCCGCCGGCGCGAACAAGGACCTCGAGGTCGCCTTCTTTCCGCCTCCGATCTACTGTAGCAGGGGAACGGGGAGGAGAACGGGATCTGATGACTCGCGGCTTTCATTAGCTTTTGTGTTAACAAGCCCGCAACTTTCAGGATATCTGCAAGTTATGTTCGAGCATTTGATTCACCGAATATACATGGAACCCACAAATCTTTATTGAGTCCCTTTATGTTTCATCGTAAGATCTGCTGCGGTACAATCATGCATGTGCAGAATCATCTGGACATCCAATCTGCCACCCTTGTCGGGAGCTACTGGTATAAGATTCAGCCTGTCACATGGTGGCTTAATTGTAGAGTCCATGACCCTGCAGGTTGCTGCTGTCAATTAGTGAATTAAAGAATCTATATTCTGTTGACCGCAGGTTGCAAAGTAGACTAGGTAACTAGGCTTCAAACTACAGTTGAAACCTACACAAGTATGGCAGTTTCAGTTATAGCCGTTATCTTAGGTACAATTTTCACTTTCATGTGATTTCCTGTGAATTCAAACTCTTTTGGATTATCTAATGATATCAGAAAAAGCGTCTCGTTCTATCTTCTGGAATTTAATAGTTTTTTTCTTCGTAATGCCCACATCAGGCTGTCATTGACAAAGAAAGGAGAGGAGACTACTTGGGGAAAACCGTCCAGGTCTGTCGTCAGTATGTAATGTGGAGGTGGAGCTTTCATGTGAAAAAATTATTAACGAAAAAGATTACTCAATGTGGATTTATCTTTCTTTTCAGGTTGTGCCACATATTACAGATGAAATACAAGACTGGATCGAACGTGTGGCGATAAAGCCTGTCGATGGTAAAGAAGGGCCTCCTGATGTTTGTGTAATTGAACTCGGTGGTACTATAGGTAAACAAATCAGTTTATCTGTAGCAAAAATTCTAGTGGCACGTACTTCAAGCGTACCTGTGGATGTAGTTTACTCTATTTCTCTCGGTGCATAACAACTGTGACATTCTTGATGCAGGGGATATTGAATCAATGCCTTTTATTGAAGCATTAGGTCAATTTTCATACCGTGTAGGTCAGTAAAGATCAGCTCTTACTTGCATGCATTTTTGTGCTCTTACAGTCCATTTAGCTTCAGCTGACACATCCTTTCCTTATTTCGAGTTGTAGGCCTTGGAAATTTGTGTCTGGTCCATGTTAGTCTTGTTCCAGTCCTAAATGTAGTGGGTGAACAGGTATGTTTTACTCATCTGAACAAAGAGCCAAGATAAAATGTTTGTTACAGTTCTTGCAGTTTTATTTGGGTACATGTCATGTTGTACTATATGGCACTTTAAATAGTAATATTCTACAAAAGATACAGTTACTGGGAACAAAACATTTTACTGAAATGGCACGAACTATGGAACTGTAGTTGTACTTGTAGTAGTTTTCGCTGCAAGCCTGCGATGCAATTTTGCTTAAACTAACTGGAACTTTGTTATTGAACGGAGGTGCATAAACCTACTATATATTGACTTATTAATGACTCTAAAACCAGTATAATTCTTCAGTTATTTGAGCTTGTTGCACTTGATTTTTTGCAAATTATGATATACCCTTCATTTATACAGAAAACTAAGCCTACCCAGCATAGTGTTCGTAATCTAAGGGGACTTGGCTTGTCACCTGACATTTTAGCATGTCGCAGTACTGAGGTACACCATCTAACAGCCATTCTTTCATCCCTTTATAGCAACCTATGGTCCATTATCTTGGTGCTGTAAAATGTTAACTAATTAATGGTCATCTCTGTTCTTCTGACAGCCGCTCAAAGAGCATGTGACCGCCAAGCTCTCGCAATTCTGCCACGTTCCAGTACGATAAACTTGATCAATTTCAAGGCTTCTTTGGGGGGTTTTGCCTCCTACTGGCTTAGTGTTAACAGTGACTTGTATGTTGCAGATCTCAAGTATTGTGAATCTCCACGACGTTACAAACATTTGGCACATCCCTTTGTTGCTAAGGGTATGTCGCGTTTCTATTGTTCAAATGCATGCATTCTGAATTGAGTCTTATGAACGCGGTTGTCGCAACTTGGAACGCCTTCTATTTAATCATCTACACTGGATTGATTTTATAGGACCAGAAGGCACATGAAGCGATTCTAAGAGTTTTAGATCTTCAGCTGTACGTGATTCTTTCCATGCCTTTAATTAAGTTAATTCCGTACCTGATAGTTTGACAGAACAAAGCTGACATTCAATGTGTTTGTTCCACTCATGTATGCAGTATTGGCAAAGTACCTCGAGAACCTAAGTTGGCTGAATGGACTGCAAGAGCCAACAAGTTAGACAAACTGAAGACTCCGGTACGATCTTTATGTTTTTAACTCTTTTTCTTCTGTTATTGCGAGGCCTAGTGTCTTACTAATTATTTCACATTTACTTTCAGGTTAAGATCGCCATGGTTGGAAAATATAACAGCCTGTCGGATTCTTATTTATCTGTTCTGAAGGTGAAATTATTACATGAGTACACTTGTATTTACTCTCATGATCAACAGGACTCTTAGTAAAGTTTGCTTGTTTATATCTAGATTATTGATGTACATATTAGATTGAGAAACAGTAACATGCAAGCCAAAAGAGAAATAGGACGATCATGATGCTACCTTATAACTGTATTATTGACTAACTTATTTGACCTTGTTCCAGGCTCTTCTGCATGCATCAGTTGCTATGGAAAGAAAGCTTCTAGTGGAGTGGGTTTGTTCCTGTGACCTTGAAGATTCTGCAGCCAAAGAGGTCGGCCTTGCTAACTATGGACTTATAACAATTTTGTTTTCCTTCATGAACCTACCACTGATGATTGGTAGGTGCGTACTTTGTGTAGACCCCTGAAGCCCATCACAAAGCATGGAAACTACTTAAGGTTAGCACATTTTACATTCTTGACTGCTGTTATGATGCAATTCATACTTGTGTTTCATTTGAAGAAATTTCTACATCAGGGCGCAGGCGGTGTACTCGTTCCTGGAGGCTTTGGAGACAGAGGAGTCCAAGGAAAAATTCTCGCTGCAAAATTTGCACGGGAAAATAATGTTCCTTATCTTGGCATTTGCTTGGGTATGCAAGTTGCAGTGATCGAGTTTGCTCGCTCTGTCATGAAATTAAGCGGTGCAAATAGCACAGAATTTGACCCGGCTACACCATCGCCTTGTGTCATTTTCATGCCAGAGGTAGATTATCTTAAGTTCCTAACTGTCCTACTGTTTTGGCTATTCTTCTGAATTGGTGATCAGCTTTGATCCATATACTTTGGACAACACTTCCACAGGGCTCCAAAACTCAAATGGGTGCTACGATGCGGCTCGGATCAAGGAGAACACATTTCCTAGCCAATAATGGCAAATCTTCAATGCTGTAAGAGAATGCTACTATCCTTGGACGGCTTATAGATAATTCTGCACTTGATGTTCATTGACTTATCCTCGTAATCTTAGGTATGGCAACGCTAGCTCTGTCGACGAGAGACATCGACACAGATATGAGGTTAGCCGAATGAAATTATCTGATGGCACAAAGCATTCTGTACCTTCCTTGTTCTTTTGTATAATGGTGGAGATTCTATTTTTTTTCAGGTGAACCCTGAAATGGTCCCGGATTTTGAGAAAGCTGGGCTTTCGTTTGTTGGCAAGGATGAAAGTGGAAGACGGATGGAGGTATTTGGAAGAACTAGTTTCTTTGATCTCAACTATATAACTTAAATTCAAGAATTCACCATTGCCTGTAACTAATCTACTGGATGCAGATTATTGAGATACCCAACCATGAGTTCTTCATTGGTGCACAATTCCACCCTGAATTCAAGTCAAGACCAGGAAAGCCATCTCCACTTTTCTTAGGTAACACAACTCTACTCTACAAAAATGTTCTGCTGCTTATGCTCATGCCATTCTTATTACGGTGCCTTCATGGACTGTACGTCAATTTTTCTTAGGTGCACACGTTAGATTTCTAATGTACCTCTTGTAATCAAGGACATCTAAAATGATACTGAAGGAATGACGATGGTAAATGCTTTTTCTTGTTATTTTCAATCTTAGCCATAACACACGTCTGATCACAGGTTTAATAGCAGCAGCGTCTGGACAGCTAAAACCTCTGCTCCAGTGCAGCATCGTCAGTTTGAACTCCGCACCCAGATGTACCACCAACGGCATTGCGGCTCCCCCGGTAAAAAAAACCATATCCTGTGAAGAAGAAGCCGCTGAAGAGCTTGGTGAACGGGTTCTACGCAAACAGCGACGGCATCCACATCTAACTGAGCAGCCACCAGACGCAACATCGGACAATATACGTTTCTGGTGCTTTGCTTGTACCCGCTTTTTTCCTGGGTTGTACTTTGTTTTTGGATTTGGCACCGCTCCAATCAGGAGGCAAATGGGGTGTTTGGCATGGCTCTGCTCCAGGCAATCTCCTCTCTCACTTGGAGCAACTCCATTGAGGATCTGGAGCTATGAGAGCAAGTGTTTGGCTACAAGGTTAGCTTTCGAAGCTCCGGCGACAAGTGGTTCCGATATTTTTTACGAGGAACATCCTCCAGTCATGTTGAAGCGAAGGTAGCTGTAGTAGGTCTAGTGTGTCGTTTCCCTTTTATTTGGATAAGACTGTTTGTATCTTCCATGAACTTAATGAATGGAAACCAGATTTACATAGTGGAATTGTTTTCCACCTGATTCAAAGAATATGACGTAACTGTTGAATGCTAATGATGTCGCACTTTTTTTCAATGAAATGAGCTCAAGATTCAGGTTATATCCTACAGTCTAATAAGAGTGACAGTTACTGATACTGAACTGAGCTCAGGCAAACATGTGAAGCCTCGTTAATAGCTTACAATGGTAAGTTCCATATCCTCTCTATCTCTTATCTCCAAATATTCTACATGCTGTAAAATTATCCACAAATTCAAACATGGAGTGTACTGGAGTGGTTTTACATGTAAGGGGCCAGTGTCATGGAATATAAGAACCTTAAGAACATGATGATGGATAGGCTGGTCCACACTAGGCGGCAGACCTTAATAATCACCCGCTGCTGTCTTCGGGTAAACAAAGCAACATAGCGTAAGGTAGTCTCCAAAATTGCATCCCCATCTAGGAAGAATACCTGTTCATCATTTACATGGTTAGGTACCAGAGAGAACTTTTCACTCTTTAGACACACTAGGCAAGCAATTTTCAGTTCAAATGCAAGCCAGGTAACTACTACGCCGGATCACCAAAACTTCCTCTTTTTTCTATCTATCTTTGGCCTCAAGAGACTTTGTTTCAAAATGGTAGTCCATTTAGGGGACCAAGGGTGTAGTTATTTCAATGTTTTCACTCCCTGCCCCTACTTCATGCATTGAAAAGGATTACATGGTTGTAGACTAATAAGTCTTGAAGTAAGGTGTACATTAATTTTTCTGTAGATCTAGTAATAACTTGGCGGGTACGCATGGTGAGTTCTGGACATTATAGAGAAACAAAGGGGTATAAGAAAAGAGTAGTGGATTAGTATAATCATCAGTGATCACAAAAATGGAAGGAAATATGTTGCCAAGTTTGAGCTTCGAACCCACAAAACATTCCTCAATTCCATGCCAAAGTTCTTTGCTATAATGAATTAATGAGTAATGTAAAAAAACTATAGTAATCCTACTTATCAATCATCCAAAGAAAATTAAACTAAGGACTTACTGGTAAGCAGTTGACTGCAGCCAATGCCGCAGACACATGAAGCAAACAACTTAAGCAATTTTCCAAGATATAGGGAACATCTGCAATAAAAAGGAAGGGTGTCCATCGGGGCCTGTAGGGACATAACTTAACAGAATGTGCCACCCATGACAGATCCCCACATAAACAAAAGTTCCCCCACAAGGACTGGGACCATCGTTATTATTTGTAGCATGTGGTGATGAAAAATTTCCCTCTTTCTTAAAACACTCCAAAGAATATGGTCTGCTATAGGAGATCTCTGCCCACGAAAATCCAGGGGCCAAAACAGGTACCAAGCAGTACTCATCCTGCCAACATTAATCAAAAACACTTAATGAAGCACAGTAGGTAAATCATACAAAAGAATAACTATTATTATAAGGAAGAAATACCTCAAGATTATTCATGAAAACTCACAATATATTGCCGCATTATAGTAATAAGTCACAAAAAGAATCAGGAATCTTACCTCCAAACAGGTACAGTTACTTTCATCATCTTTAGCACCCCGCCATCCATTTCCACATTTTTTAAGTTTAACTACATCTTTTGCAATCAGGCAATACTTGTCCTCAGCTTCTTTATTGTCACTACCTCTGCCAGTCTCAGAAAAGGTTGTGGACTCATTACAAGTAATTTTCCCAAAGACTATCAGTTCATCTGGGCAAGATAGCTTGTCATTCATCTGCCAAAGATTCTTGCTTGCATCCAACCATGAGTTGGGGACACAATAACCCTTGCCAGAACTGGTGGCACGAAGAAACTCAGGACTACTAGTTTTTTCTATGCTGCCTTCATCCAGCGTTTTCATCCAATCATTAGTTGTTCTTATGTCCAGACCATCCACAGAGAGGATAACATCATGAACAGACAAGTACCCTGACAGAGGAGATTTTTGTGGGACTCCCATGACCTGTTATGACAAGCCATCTAGAATCACAAGTTTGCTGGTATATAGATGATGAGAGGTGTGAGGAAACGGACTTACAGTAAGACCATCACCACTCACGTAGAGAGGATAGAGAACCAAAGGAAGTAATAATGCCATCAGCACACATGCTGCACATAACTATTAAACATGAAATCATAACAGATACATTATTATGAGGCTTATGAAAAAAAAAACTAGGCCATCTCTTCTAAAATGAAGCGTCCAATAGCATCTTATGCCAATCTATAAAGATAACTGTTCTTATTTCTTCATTGGTGTCTTTATTAGTCTATACTGCAAGAATACAAATTATGTGTCTTCATTTTATCTAAGCATCATGGATCTCTACAGGAGCATGGCATAATACAGATTTTGCAAATATGCGTGTTTCTTTTTATCTAAGCATCCTGGATCTCTACAGGAGCATAGCACAACTTACCATAACATTATGCCAAATTCCAGCACAATAAATCCGAAGCACTGAAAAAAGGGGTAGATTCTCAAGAAGATCATAGTTCAGAGCAACTAATGCTCCAGAAAAAAGTACAGCTATGAATATTGCAACATATTCCATCTGCACGCCCTCACTGTTGCATATTGAGCAATGTACATATCAGCAGTGTGACAAAAAATAATATTTCAGTGGGTGGAAGTAATATAATGAGACAACACTCAGATGCTTAGAGTATCAAATACATAATGCATTTTGTCTGTGTACATATAGACACAGGCAGCACGTCTCACAAAAAAAGGTGCACGGGCAGATGAGATATAGACCTTGCAGCTGCAATAGCATGTCCAAATTCATGAAAAGCAATTGATAAGATTGTTGATGCTATGATGATTGGGATGTCCAGTATCGATACGCTGAAGCTGGAAGCCTACAATAAATAAAATGCATCCTAAGTGGCTGAGGTGAAAAAAATGAAAGAAAGAAGCATGTCTACTCAGTACTCACCAGTAGATTTGGTAACCAGGCAGATCCACCTCTAACATGAAACGAAGCAATTGAATCCCACAATAGCCACTGAAATGCAACAGAACAATATAACTATCCAAAACTCTATAAAAAGTATATGTTAACTACCTTCCAAAAGCCAGCTCAGGAACTAATGAAGTCAAAGATACAGATTACCAGAAGTCAATGGATTTATTAATACTTTAATAGGAAAATAAAGCTTCTTGTAAAGACCACCAGAGCTATAATGAAATCTTTGTGTGAAAAAAAGCAAGCCATGAAGGTAGAAAAAACCAACTCTCTTTTGACGAGCCGGAAAACATTTCTCTATGCTTTGCTGAATAGGATGTGGATTATCGAAGGCACCAATTTTAAACCTATGCACACACTAATGTGAAATTTAGTAACCTTACAAGTAACAGTTAAATAATCAAGGAACTGTGGAAAATCTCAGTGCCCTGTCTGCTGTCTGAAGAAGATTTCAGATTTCCACCATGTCACAACACTATGAACAACTATATTTCATTATTTTCCATCATGACATTTAACTTACCAAAGATACACCAACTAAAGCAACGAGGGAGAAATAAACTCCTACAGAAAACCATGCTCTGGTGTATCTGCCAAATGGAATTAACTCGGCATGAGCTCAAGGATATCAATGGTAAGCTCTAGTAGTCACTATAACAAGGAAATCAGAAGAAGAAAAAGTCGCAGTAAAAAAAGTACATGAGCATATACTTAAGTTCTTCAGAAAAAAAACATTGCTGTCAGGTCCTAAGTTTGGTATCGACCTTTAGCATGTCAGATCTGCCGGAATATGTTTTAACTTCTGGTATGGTGCATGGACAACATTCTTCCAAATGGGATTGATCTATACTAAGATTTGTTTATCTACACATGTGTGGATAGTATGGGTTCATGGTACAGATGTATAGTATACGTAAGATAAAAAGGACTTGATTTCTCTTGGTACAGATGTTACACTATAATCACAGGGATAAAATGGTGCTATGTGAAATTTGCACGCAAGAAGAAAACTAAAGTAGAAAAACCTCCGAAGGGCCAAGACAAATCATACCTAGCATGTTTCCACCCCAAATTGAATATCATGTCGTTGAAGGCATAGATTTTGTAGTCACGATACCTAAAGTTCGCATGATTATCACAGTAAGTGAACATTACAGCCACTTTATAAATTAACACAGGATGACGAGAATGAATAGTTTTATTCAGACAGGACAAGAGTGAAACATACAGCGAGCGGGATAAAAAATAGATTTGTTTTTCTAAAGCTTAATCACAAGCCGAGACTCGATTAAGCTGTATTAGGGCTTGAGAGCGGTGATAGAGGAAAGCTCGGATTAGATCGAAGGGATTGAGTCAGTTTAGCTTGGTAGGGAGCGGGAGAGAAGAGACCGTGTACTTCACTAACCAGCACGAGACCGAGTGCTCGGTTTGGTTCGCGGCGGCGCTCGAGGGCAGAGCAGCCGGCGCCGCCGCCGACCATTCGAGCCGGAGAAGCGCCGAGTCTGCAATTTCGAGGAATTAATGAAAATAATTATTTTTACAAGATCGGTAATAAGCCGTCGGATCATTAATGAACGGTGGATTTCGGAAGAACTCCCACCTGAAGGCTGAAGCCTTCGACAGTTTTGCAAAGAAGCCCCTTCCAGCTCCCAGATTTACATCTACTACTCCTTGTCCACTCTCTTCTTCCTCCCTTCTCCCCGTTCGCCTCGTCTCCCATTTGGAATCGCATCTCCCGGCGGCCGGGGATCCCCCAGAAGGGCAGATCTGTCGGGCTTGCGCAGCGCCGCAGCCCCGGAAGCTCAGGCGCGGCGGCACCACCGTAGCGCGCTTCTTCCGCCTCCTATTTCGATCAGATTCGGTAAAGAATCGGCGGGGATCGAGCAGGGCTGGTTCGCGGGAAATCGGGATAGGGGAGGATGATACTGCTCCAGTCCCCGTCCAGGTTCCTGCTCCAGATCCTAAAGGATCGCGTCCTCAGGTACGTCTCTGCACGAACTGATTTCTCTTTGTGGCATCAAGAGGTACCGTATATGTAGTTCATGCGAGCATTTGCGGTGCAGCGGCGACAAGGGCGTGGACATCGATTGCCACACGGTGGAGTTCGACGATGTGCGGTATCATATGCAGGTTATTACTCCCATAATGGTGTGCTGTATCTTAAGTATTGCGGTCTTCTTTTCTTCAAATTACCGAAAATTTAATAGAAAATAAGATGATGTTCTTGTCGTTAGTACTGAAATGTTGGCATATTGCTGAGGCTTTGTTTGCTATATAATTTCGTATTATATGAATCCTAACTTGCTGATCTTCAAGAGCTACAGTTTTAAGCTGAAAGTGTAGTTAAATTTGCTCAACATTGGAATACTTACATTGATATTGTTAGCAACCAGTCTGGTGTTTTATTTAAGAACTTTGCGTCATTTATGATACTTTCACTTATATGCACTCAAGTTTATGGCTATGCTTTATTTACTGACGGAAGTTGGACTTCTGTTACAGTTTTCTATGAGGAATCCAAAGGTAATGTTGCTATCAGTGGCATTACCCCTCGCACCTCCTGAGGCTATTCTATACGACGGGCTTCCACTTGGTGCTATCGATGCTATAAAAGCGGCTTATGGGACAGTGGTTCAAATTCTCGATCCTCCAAAGGATGGGTTTGATCTCACAATGAAGATAAACTTAACAAAGCTTCCGACAGATGAAGGTTCTAGAGTTCCCTTTCCAAGGTTATCATTGTCTTGTTGTGCTACACGATCAGTTAGCTGGTGGTATCTATCTTAGATGTTATCCTTTGCCAAAATAATACATTTGGTGTGATTGATGGCCATCTTTTTGAATGTACATGCCCTGGGGACTATAATGTTCTGAAAGATAATCAGAAATCCACTGTATGATACACTTAGTTGCCCAAAACTTTACCGAACAAAGATGTAGTTTTCCTAGATCAGGGAAGCAGTTTGTTTTTGTAGATAGAATTTGTAGTTAATATGGGTTCATAAGTTTCATGTGGCCCTTGTTTGTAGGAGCTCAGCATTACTTTCTATATATCGATTCTATCATTCCACCTTCAACATTTGCATCTTTGAAATTGTGATGCAATTTGTTACTCCCTATGTTCCTAGATATAACGTGTATTTTTTTGTTGTTGAGAAAAATCCAGAATGTAGGGTGTATTGCATTCCACCTTTTTCTGTGGATTTGATTATGTTCCCTTATGTCTCATGCAAACTTCTCTATTTCCCACGTCAATTAGCCAGAGGTAATTTCGTCCAAAACTGGTGTAATTTTCCCCTCCCACAAGCGTGCTTTAAGTTACGAGCCAAAAATTATACTTTAAGTTACGAGCCAAAAATTATACACCCTAAATATAGAAACAGAGGGATTATAATGATGGCGAGTCTAGTTAGTCATTCTTTATTGTTGATTTATGCAGTGCAGTTTGGTAAGTATTGAACTCAAGTTTCTCCGTTTTTCATGGGACAATTGCACTGATTATTGTATGCTTCTTCTTCTGATCAAGGGAGTGAGTCAAAGTATAATGTGCATGTTTTGGTTTTGGTCAAGCCTACGTGAATCATAACATTCTACTGACTAGTGATATTGTCCAGTTAATCCAGGTTCTCATCTAACTAGCTATTACCTTTCTTATGTTCCAGAGCAGCGGAATGCTGTGTTGACGCAAATTGCATCTGTAAGAGAGGTTGTGTTGGGTGCACCACTGAAGCTTCTGCTGAAGCATCTATCTTCCAAGACAGTGGCTCCTAACGTGGATAAGCTTGTCGCCCTTGTTCACCGTCCTAATGAATCATTCTTCCTTGCTCCCCAGGTATGACTATGAGAGTAGCCATACTAAATCTAGATATATTACTTTGGAGTATCATTGTTTCCTTGGCAAGTAAAACCTAGGTGCTTTGTTAGGTATGTTAACCCGTTGGTAGACATATTCGTTATTTTAAAATACTTCTTTATTTGATGTAGTGTTAGCTATTTTCTGCATATACACTTTGATGTAATTAATTGTTTTCCCCAGGCAGACAAAGTTACGATTGTTTATCCAATGAGGTTCCAGGATTCCATCGATATTGTCTTAGCGACTTCGTTTCTGCAGGTATTGTGGACACTTCCTTGTAGCCTTTTCAGCTTCAGTTTCACCTTAAATTTGACCTTTTCTGTTCATTTATAATAGACTGATATTTAGGTTCTCAGCAATGCAATCATTTTATACGACATAAAGCCTTTCATTCCCAAGCAAGTTGGGGTCGGCAGTGCAATCATTTTATGATTAATGAATATATTCAGTGTATCAAGTTTATGTGTGAAGCTCAAGTGAAATTCGCCTTTTGTACACACGTTTCATGTAAATTCGTTTGATAAGCCACAATCTGCTGGGAGCATTCTGCTGACTAAAAGAAAAATCAAATTCCAATGGTTATGTGTAGGAGTTCGTGGAAGCAAGGCGGACTGCTGCACTTAATAACGCTCCTTCCTGTATGTGGTCTCCAGCACCTCCTCTTGAGTTAAGAGGCATGAACGCTGATGCACTAAATGCAAATGCCGGTTTTGTTACTTTTGGTAATGTGTATTTCCCACCATAGTTTTCGTGTTCTTTCAAGATATTTATTTGTGTGCCCGCAAAAAAGATATCAATGTGTCTCATGGCCTTTCTTTATTGCAGTTGTTTCCCCTCGGCATGTTGAGGGTAAAAAGCTAGACAAAACAGTTTGGAGTTTGTTAACCTTTCATGCTTATGTAAGCTACCATGTAAAGGTGAGATCCTTATTTTATTATCTGGTTTCATTTTAATCAAGTTAGCGGATACCTGGAATATCTCTGAATCTGTCAGCTGTACCAGTTCGCCGATTTCCCATCATTTGGTGGTTTGGCTGCAGAAGTTGGAAATTTGGTTATACGTGCTGAATAGCATTTTTGTAGCCTATTATCAGCAACTCAGATTTAGTCCCTCCAAAAATGTGTAACTATTAGTCCGTCAGTAAGTAATCTTGGTAATATGATGTCATCAGATTCTTATTCCAACATACTGGTAATGACTATCATAGACAATATATTAGAACAGGGATTGTTGACAAAGCCCTAGAATAAAATTTTAAAATAACTTGTTTCTTTTTAAAATTTTGTTCTTGACCAAGAGTCCGATATCCACTGGTTTTTGTGATTTAAGCTAGTATGGGTGAGCCAGCTGGAACCAACAATACATAAAGCCAGCCTTGGAACCAATTGGGCACAATATGTTAAGCTGCCCTCCTGCATGGTGTTAGCTTTGTGAAGCCCTTTTCTGCTGCTCTACATATACCTTACTTTTAATCTCTTATGAACTTGCAATATCTAGATATGCCATAAGTGCTCTATGATAGTAACCTCGCAAGCACTCAATTGCTGCTATTTATTCTATCAGTGTTCCGAAGGTTTCATGCATACCAGGATGAGGCGTAGAGTTGAATCTCTGATCCAGGTAAATATAAACAGTATTGCTGAGTCGCATTTCATGCACATTCTGAAATATTTCCTTCAGTTATCTGTTAAGGTTTCTGAGTTTATTCTAACTTGGCTTATTGGGTACCTTTCGGCCTGAGTAATTATAGTAGCAGATACAGGTTTAGTGTAATTCTACAGAACCGACTGTAATCATAATGTTAACCTGCTGCTAAGCGTGTTTAATACAATTGTTTATTGTGCATAGCTAGTGATGTGTCAGCAATACCAAACCGATAATATATCATGTCATGTTTGACTGCGGAAGGGAATTGAATATCCAAAAGTTCACCTAAGCTTGCTAGAATGAAGCAGCTAATGAAAACAACAACGGACATAAATGTGAAAATCACTGAGAGTCTGAATTTTGAATGGGGTTGCACCAGTAGTAGTATTAAAGAAATGCTATATTGCTAGTGATGGGAACCGTCTTAATTCGAAATGTGACAACCTTCCAACTGTTATTGAATGCTCTTTAGGTAGCAAAGATTAACCGAATTTGAGCTCTAGGATTATGTGGAAAGGAGACAAGATAATGGTTAACCATGGAATATCCTATAAATAAAATTGATGTCTTTGTGGACCTGCTCATTGCTGCAGGCTTTGGATCGTGCAAAATCCGATGCGGAGAAGCTGAAGAAGTTGGTGCATGGTGGATCTTTTAGAAGAATGGTATGTGTGAATACCAAACTTCTGTTTTTAGAAAAATAAACGTTTCATATGTGTGCATCTTTCACTAATTTGAGCTTTCTTCCCGCAGAGCTTGAAGAACGAAGGCAACTCACATCGTTGAAAGAAGACTCGGAGAAAAAAAGTAAGGCAAAACATTTGAAGGTTGCACAACTTCCCATCATGGGTGCTACTGGTAGAGAGGATTTCTTTGTAATCCAGTCACAACCGTTGGAAACAAAACCAGCACCCTTGTGTCCATCGCTTGTTTGTTCTTTGAGGATATTGTATTTGTGGTGGAAATTTGACTTGAGGAATAGCATAGGTAAATTGAATCTATCCTTGGAAATCTCACGGTGGGTGTATGCCCTGTCGCTGTCTTTCACGCGGTTCCATAAGACAGCAGAGCGAACTTGCACGAATTCCTGGAGACGAACTTGTCTCTTTTTCTTTTTCTTAGTCTCAGGTAGTGGACAAATTTATTGCGATTGTGAGCAAATAGAATTGCATTACTTGTTCAATTAAATTCAACTTCAAAGTTACAGATTTTTTGCAAAAAAAAAAACATAAAACTCTTCAATTGAAGGGTGGTTTTGTGCTACTGGTAGATGATTTCTTTGTAATACATTAACAACTGTCGGAAACAAAACCAGAACTGTCCATCGCTTGTTTGTTCTGTGGGGAATTGTATTTGTGGTAGAAATTTGACTTGAGGAACAGGTGAAGTAGAATTGATCCCTGTGGTATGAGTTGTGAACTTCTGATCCTGTTTTTCATGCGGTTCCATAAGATAGCAGAGTACGTGCGTTAGAACTTGCACGAATTCCTGGAGACAGACGTGATGGGGTGATCTTATCACTCAAGACTCATGAAGCAGTATGCATTATTACCGGCACCCACACAAACTCTCTTACAAACTCAACGCCCTCACACACACGCACTCACGTAAGCTAGTAGTACTGCGCCATGCCCACGGAGCACTGGATACAGCAGCCAGCAGGCCAAGGTAGGCAGATCAGGCGCCGGTGCCGGTTGCCCCAGAGTCGCCGCCCTGGCCCGGCTCCTTCCTGGCAGCGAAGACGCTGTCGTCGACCTTGCGGGACGCGGCATCCTCCACCTTGTCCAGCACCTTCTCGATCTGGATGTTGCCCTGGTCCTCCCGCGATCTGAGGTCCGTGCGCGTGCGGTTCTCGCCGCCGCCCACCGACTCGTACGTCGTCGGCGTCGTCTCGCCGACCGGGTGCGCCCCCTGTGCCCCCGACATCCTGCGTACACTACACACGCTCGATGCTCACTCTTGGCTTGGACTTGTTCTTCTCCTCTCGGTTTGCTCTATGCCGTTCACTTGTGCTGCTGCCCGGCGGGTATATAAATAGCTGAGCTGCCGTGAACCGGACTGCCGTGGCATCGGCGCGTGGCATGGCGACGTGGTGTCTGGGTGACACATGCGTCGTCAGCTCTGCGCGGGGGCGTCGGGGCTGGACTCGTGTCCCGCTGCCGCGCCCAGCTCGGCCAGCCGAGGCGCCGGACGCTTCTTCCGGCACTACGATTCGCTGAGCCGTGGGCCTTGCGCTTTCGTACGGATAAACATCGACTCGGGTTTAGGATAGTGGTCGGCGGCCCGCCAAAACCACCTGGCCTGTCATTGTTATCCGGCGACTAGACTTTGGTCTGAAGATTCAGTCGTTGGTTAGATGGCCACGAAGATTATTATACTTCTAGTTCAGCAAAGACCAAGCAGGCAAGCAGCACACCAGATTTGCATCTCGTTTAAACGCAATACTCTTCCCTGACAATATATGTGTAGAGTCATCCTCAATCCTTCTATAAGAACACTCGTGCCAATACCGGTAAAACTATGGATAGCTCGATCTTCTCTACAAGTGATGTGGATAACTTGCTTGACTATGCTAAACTTCTGGCTGATCACCCGCCAATGCAATATGCAACGAAATTGCAACCCAGTGAAAAATTGCAACACCACACACTTGCAACTCACCGACCACAAGCGGTCTCGCCAACACTCCCAATTCCGGGCGTAACAAGAGATGATGCTTGGTTCGGTAGTAAAACATGGTCTAACCCTAATTCTGAGCAGTGAGCACCATGTATGTACATATAGGAGAGAGGGCGGTCAGCAACCAATAACCGTGAAAAATAACCTATTGAAGTGACTAAAACATGGTCTAACCCTAATTCTGAGCAGTGAGCACCATGTATGTACATATAGGAGAGAGGGCGGGCAGCAACCAATAACATGGTCTAATCCTACTTGTCAATGGAATGATCATGACCCAAATTGTTTCCTAAAATAGAGTTATGCCCTCCAATTACTTTTTTGTTTATTTTGTAAATCAAGACTTTATTCTTGATTTTCCTCTAGTTCAAATCCAAATATCAGAAATTACCCGCAAAAAAATTCAAATATCAAAATTTCACCAGAAGGTTAAGGCAAACATTTTAACATAACAAAAATGTTTCCTCGATTTTTGTTGTTATTTTTTTTTGAATTTTCGATTTTGGTGTTTATTTTGAAGGTGAGAAGAAAAGAAGATGAAGGTCTAGAGAGAGCTGGCTTTAGAGGTTCGAGGGCAAAAGCTATATTAGCAGTAAGCAGTAAGCAAGCAATCTGACGGGGTCTGACGGGGATGTATAAAGCTTTGTGAGATTATAGGCACTAAAGCAAGTATCAATCTTTACCTTTCCGGTATCTGTACCTCAATGGAAGCTGTAAAAATTCTCTTGTTCTTTATTAAGTGAAAGCAATTAGAGGGTTTGTAATTTTCCAATAAATGTTGTAAAAATACTCTTAGATCAATAAGGATATATTGTATTTAATTTTAATTTTATTTATTTTGTCTGGGTCATTTATCATGAAATTTACTTGTTGAACATCAATGAATATTTCATATTTCCATTTTTTCTTTATTTTTCAGTTGTAATGTGATAATGGTGTACTTTGTAATCTTAATTTTCTATTATATTGAAGTTTATTCAAATTGTGCAAAAACTTAAAATGCAACAGCGGACATATCGACATCTACCACACTATCCCAGACAATCTAAAGAAAAACTATAGGTATAGGCATCCAATGAATCCACAACTCAACAAATTTATTTGTGTCAGTCATTGAGCATAATATATTCACCCCCTTGGACGAAATATCATTTTATCTACTATATCACCAGGAGGAATGAATCGACAAGTCATCAAAATTATATGCATCAATGTGATTAAACCATGACATTGCTGACAACCTTTTGTTTGTGTATTGCATAGACAGTAGCCCAGTGCGCACCCAGTAATCCGATTTCAAACCCGTGAGGGCAGAATTTCGGGACTTCTCGCCCAAGGTGGGTTGCTTCAATCTCCGGCATGATGGCTTTCTCTGCTATCACTCCCAAGGAGCTTTTTGTTATTTTCTGTTTTGAGGGGACCTCTGTAAGTTATTCTTGTGTAATATATTTTTATTAGTTCTGACCTAGTAGATCAAAACATGCTTTCAAATTTAAACAGCTTTAGAATGCTCTTCCAAAAAAGACTATTAAGAATATCAAAAGAACAAACCGTAAGCATATCCGAACGTAAACCTAAAGCTGTGATTAGAAATACCCCAATCATTGTCCTTTATTTAGAGCTCCACTTATAACATCACCATCAATAGAATTTTCTTGCACTTTGACAATAATTTGCGATGGTGCAGTAAAAGCTGATTATGTTCAAGAAGAAAGGTGTAACAGATAATAGCAACATAACAAAAATTTGTTTAAGTTTTCCTTTTGATTTTTTTTTGTAGTACTTCTGACCAAGATCAAAAAAATGCTTTCAAATTTAAACAGCTTTTCAATGCTCTTCCAAAACAATGAAAACAATCATCAATAATATAAAAAAGAGCAAACTGTAAGCATATCTATCCAATCCGAACGTAGACCCAAAACTTTGAATTAGAAATACCCCAATCGTTGTCCCTTATTCAGAACTCCACTTACATAACATCAGCATCGATAGAATTGTTGCATTTCGACAATAATTTGCGATGGTGCAGTAATAGCAGATTCTGTTCAGGAAGAAAGCTGTGACAGATAATGGCGACATAACCAAAATGATTTGAATCGTTGGGTCATGATTGTTGAAGCGCTGGTGTGGACGAGGTTTTCTTGAAAGCTCAGTTGGCTGCCAATCTTGATTGGAGCTCCGCAGCAACTGCGTCGATGAACTCTTCGGTGTTCAGATAGTCGCCTCTTGTAACCCTGCAATTCAAAGGAAAACACATAGTAAGATAATGGAAATAGACACAAAGAAAAATATACAGGAGAAGGAAAGATGAGCAGCATAACATACTTTGAAGATCCGTGAACAAGAAGCGCTAGATCCTTCGTCATCTTCCCTGACTCCACAGTTCCGACACATGCATCCTCAAGTTTCTGTGTGAAATCAAGAAGCCTAGCATTGTCATCTAGCTTTGCCCTGTAATGTGGACGTATGAGTTAACATTAGTGAATCAGCCAAGAAGCAAAGTCCAAGTAGAGTAAAAATTTACACAGGCTCAGATACACTTGTCTTGGTCACAGAAGAAAAGGGTGATCTGTCACACACTACTACATTATTATAGATGAATAAAGATGAGAACTGCCCTCATAGTTAAGTGTCACTTCTATTGGTATAAACATGAAGTAAAAGCTGCACCTGTGTGCAAGTCCTCTTGTCCAAGCAAAGATTGAAGCAATACTGTTTGTGCTGGTTTCACCACCTTTCTGGTGAACACGGAAATGGCGGGTAACTGTGCCATGGGCAGCTTCAGCTTCAATGGTTTTGCCATCAGGGCACATCTAGAAATATTGACAAGGATGTGAGCAAAGTAAAGACTTTTTCACACTGGAGAAAACATAGTCAAGAACATCATTTTTTTAGGGATAGTCAAGAACATCATTAGTAAATGAGAAAATACATACCAATACTGATGTCATCAAGCCCAAAGAGCCAAAACCTGCACACAAAATGATAAGAGTTATTACAGCTGAAAATACTCGACCATTGGTTATACTGAGCAAGGGGCAGAAGATAAATTCAGAATCTTTTATGCACTCTCAGAAGTTAAGAGTATTGTGACCTTGAGCTAAGAAATCACTCTGCACATCTCCGTCGTAGTTCTTGCAAGCCCAAACATAGCCTCCTTCACTCTTAAGTGCATAGGCAACCATGTCATCAATGAGACGATGTTCATACCTATGAAAAAACAGCTCATGACATACTGTGACAACAGTTTCCAAGAGAGCTCGAAGCAAGATAAGTTCAAAATATACCATATTCCGGCAGCCTCATATTTCGATTTCCAGTCAGCTTCATAGACCGCCTGGAATATGTCCTTGAACCTACAAAATAAAGGATATTACACCTTGTCTAATCATTTCAGACAAGCTTTAAACAATAGTTTAAGTGCACCAATAAACTACCTGCCATCATATTTCTTAAGGATTGTGTTTTTTGTGCTAAGGTACAAAGGCCATTTCTTCTCATAAGCAATTGCCATAGAAGCCTCTGCGAAACCTTGAATTGACTGTCAACAGTAATTAATTGAATGTCAGGGATATACATCAAAATGCAAATATTTTTTCGAATATAGGAAACCAGTTCAGAGATAGTAGTACCTCATCTGTGTTGTACATAGCCAAGGCAACTCCTCCAGCACCAGTGAAATTGAAAACCTCCAGGTCAACAGTCTCGTCTTTCCCCTCTGCCGGACAAAGAAAAAAATGAAAAGAGTATCAATGTTTGCCAACACAAGTTCTCTGAAGAAACAATACATTAATATATGTGAAAACATAGAATTACAGAAAGACTTTGCTCTTTCAAACTTTATGAGTGATTATTCAACCCTACCAAAAACGAGTCTGAGTTTCCCAGGTCCCTTGAGAACTGCATCAGTTGCTCTGTATTGATCACCGAAGGCATGTCTTCCAATGCAAATGGGCTTAGTCCATCCTGATTACAAAGAAGTTCAATTTAGCAGGAAAACTGTGTATCTCAAAGTCTGTAGTAATTTACCCTGAACACAATGTGTCGTAAGTCTTAATCCTCCTTACCTGGAACAAGCTTTGGAACATTCTTGCATATAATTGGCTCTCTGAACACAGTGCCTGAAGGTATTAAGCATGAAGAGAAAGGTCAAAAACCTAATCCTGTCAATTATATTGAAATACAGGGGCAAGCTTACCGTTTATAATGTTCCTAATTGTGCCATTTGGGCTCCTCCACATTTGTTTTAGGTTGAACTCCTTAACCCGATCTTCATCTGTCATGGTGTTATGTAGCCCAGATATTAGAAATATTTTCAAGTAGTGTTAGTGTTTCAACAATACGGATAACATATACTTTAGATGCATAAGTTTAAGAGTGAAATGTACCTGGGTAATAGTTGCACACTTAATAGCCACATTGTACCTAAAAAACAATGGGTTAGATCAAGCAATATAGAACATAGTAAAAATAGTACGATGGAGTCAATGCCCAAAGCCTTCTGGCACGGTATGACATAACTAATCAACAATATTCAAGAAAAGAGATCTTTCTCACTGTTAATCATATAACAAATTGAGACCATCAATCATACTGAGAATTCCTAAGAAAATCCACAATAGGGAAATTAATGATAAAAACCAGGAAAAAATGCAGACTAAATCATGGGAAATTGTGTGACACAAAACAAGCATATTATTCAATGCAACTCAAGTAATACCTTCCCGCAAATAAAAACACAAGCATAACATAGGCAGTGAACTGAAGCATAATATCAGCACCAAACTTAAATTACTAGTCAAAACTTCTTTACTTGAGAGTAGCTTCTGCAGCCTCCACCGTAACCTTGTCATCAGTTGCATCACGGTGCAGAACTCCCAGGTCATAGTACTTGATGTCCAAGTCCAAAAATGGGAAGATAAGCTGAAACAAACGAAATGCTTAGAAATTAGCATACGGAACACAAATGGACCAAGCAAAACAGAATTATCAGAAGAGATGGAGCTATAGCATATTGATTACCTTTTCCTTGATAGACTGCCAGAATACTCTTGTCATCTCATCACCTGTAGGTACATAACAAGTTATCAGGACGGCAATGGACCAAGAAATCAACAGTTTATTTATGATGACAAAATACTACAAATATATCCTTTTTCTACTGCTAACACTGAAAGATGTCCATTCTTTCATTTTAAAGATGAGCTACTCCATGGTTGTTGAGTCTCGCGACTAGTCGCGACTAGTCGACGACTAGTCGATGAGTCGCAAAATGAAGTCCGACTCAGCATCTCGACTCGACTAATTGGTTCAGTCAAACGACTCAATAGACTAGTCTCGACTAGTCCAGGTTTTTGAGTCGAAGAACGACTTAAAGTTGGCCCCGCACGTCATATTTTTTCCAATATTGCTTGCCCAGCCCCCGGTGAAACCTAGATCGCCCCAATTTTTTCCAATGTTGAACTTATTTACTTGCATTTGGATATGATTGCACGTAACTTAACGTTGGACCTGACATGTTGTGTCTTAATTTCATGGTTGAACTTCTTTATTTGCTACCATATAATATGGAGATGCCCAGGTTTGTATTATAGACTATTAATAAGTATATACTTATCTACAATTATACATATAATATGGTAATTTTATATTACCTATTGCTAAACTACTCATGTCGACTAGTCAACCTTGAGTCTTGACTAGTCACGACTAGTCAAGAGTCGCTACCCCTAAACGACTTGTCGACTCGTCGAATCAAAAACCTTGCCTACTCTACAATTTTTTAAAGTAGATTTCAGAAACGAAAGTTGCTAACCCATACGTCTGTCGGAGATATTTCCTTTTTCCAAAACTTATTGCTAACACTGAAAGTTGCCCTTTTCATTTTAAAAATCAGCTACTCTCTGAAACATACGACGCATACATACGATAGAGATATGTGGCAATGGCTACGGTTGGGCCAAAAGCACGAACGAGTGAAGAAATACTTGAGATTAGAGTTTTTGATTTCAGAAACGAGATCCCGTAGTTATACGTCCGTCGGAAGTATTTCCTCTGCAGAGTACGTCCAACTCTGCACTGCACCTCCCCAGTTAAAAAAAAACTCTGCACCTCCCCGCTGCCAATAGATCATCACGATCGCACTCGCGTTGCCGTGCATGTTCAGTTATCTCCTCCTCTACATACCTAAATCCGATCTCTGACACCAGGTAATCGCAACCCGAGTTTCCGCAAACTCACAGTGGCAGATAGATCGGAGACACTAAGCCAATTGCTAAGAGATTAAATAAAATACGAGCAGAACGATGGCTAGATCTCGAAGATCTCTGTGCAAGACCCCTGGCCAGAATACAAAATTCAGCGCAGGTATTTTATGGTTTGCAATATCGAACGGCGCCGTGGGCGCAGAGATAGATCTGCCGGGGAAGGGGAAGGAGAAGAGGGAGCGGGGTCTGACCGTCCATCTCGACGATGGGGTTGGCGACCTTGATCTTCTCGAACGCCATGGCGTCCGCGGCGGCGATGCTTGCCTCGGAGATCGGGAACGCGGCGAGGCGGGGCAGGAGGGGAGGGCGGCGTTGGCACGGGGAGGAGGAGGAGGAGAGAGAACGGAGTGACCAACTTTGCCAGCGCATTTAAAGACCGGACCGGGGGAGGGACATGGGTCCCATCTGCAGTATGGATATACTATTTTTGAAAAATATTAAATCTGATTTTTTTGTTTCTGAAAAACATTTAATCTAATAATGATAGTGGGCGATGGGATCGGATCAGGCTGCGTGTGGGGCTCTGGGGCGTTTTGGACTTTCGATGGTGCGTGAGGGTGTTTGGGATTTGTTGGGACCTCCGAGGCCAAGGACAACTCTACACTGGTTTTCTTTTTCCCTTTCCTCTCGGCTCTCTCGCTACTGTGGAGATGGACTAGGGTGCCGGCCCGATCTGTATAGCAGTAGTTTAGGAAGTAGATTAGGTTTGCTTGCCTCTATGGCGATGTTGGCCATTATGGCTTCTTTCTTCTTCTTCCTCGGCTGGCTTCCGACGACTCGCAACGGCGTTGGATCCTGTTCTTCTTTCTTTTGCAGGATGGATTCATGGTGGATTACCTACAAGGAGAAGGAAGATCAAAGCCGATTCAATAAATATGTTTGCCGTACCTCCTGCTTCGCGATTTGGGAGCTGAATCGCATTCCTCTGGCTGGCCGTGGAGGCAGGGGGAGGAAGTGGTACTCCTACTTGGTGAAGTGGTTAATGCTGCATCTCGGAGCTCCACACGCGGTAGTCCAGATTACTGCCGCGATCCATGGCCGTCAAGATGGCCGAAGTTCTACCTCCACTGCGGAGGCCTTCTTGATCCAGTCCCAGTGCTCGGCGGCTCAGCGTTGCCAAGTGGTTCGTCCCCGGCTGCGTTCAGTCTGCTGGTGGCTGAGATCATCTCGCCGGAAGAGAGAGTCCGAGCGCAGGTGCTCTGATGATCTCGGCGTCGGCGCCTGGAGATCGCCGGCGAGAGGTGGCAGAGGCTCCCAAGGGCTTGATGGCTTTTTATCTTTTAGCTCTAGGGTGGTTTTTGTAATTTTCAAGCCCCTTTCTTCGAATAGTAGGTCTTTCAGGGCTAAAGTTGAAAAGGGTGCTTTTGTAAAATGTACCTGCCACATGGTTTCTTAATATGCAGTAGCGGGGTCTTCTGACCCCAACCTTTGTACAAAAAAAAAAGAGGCCAAGGAGTTGTTGGCTTGCGATAGTTTGAAGAGTTCCGAAATTATTGTTGGAGTATTAGGTTTGGTGGGCATGAACTTGTTGCCTTTTATTGATCGTTAGGAACTTGGGGCCTGTTTGGTAGCCTGCATGGGTTTCTCACCTGCGACGGGGCAGGCTGTGGAGGGCAGTGCTGAGGTAAAACAGCATCTGGGCCATCTTTGGCAAGTTGTTTGGTTGCCTACAGCAAAGAACGCCGTAGCGGCTTAGCCACTCGACTGTGTGTTTGGTTACATCGACTGCATGCTCAAATGCAAGTACGCATGTGTTTGGTTGTATGCAATACTGCTACTACGGTAACCCCTTCGAGCCTATGGTGAGGTTACCAGACTATGAAATACACACAAATGAACATGACCGGACTTAGCATAGAAGTACGATAATTTTAACCAAGAACCATAATCGAGATACAGAAGTAGCACAGAACAAACTTAATCCGATCTACCAAGTACGGCGAACATTCATCAGGCTTCGACTTTCTTGAAGTTCAGTAGGTGCTCAGGGCACTGTCTACCACCTCACATCCAGAGTTGTCGAAAATGATCACCTTGTACTTCATTGCACCGAGCTTCTTGAACATGACCAGATAACCAAGATATAAGCCATGTGCTACGGCAAATGCTGGCCATCCTTTGACGAGACAAGCTCTTCCATTGACATCAGCAACGATGATAGTCTAGATGCACCCAATGTTCGTCTTGACTGTGATATCACCAGGCACCTCATCTAGGTAGGGCCTGAAGGCGGCAGGAACTGGGAGGAAGTCAAGTCCGGGTGCTAGCACCACTTTACAGAAATGGTTGGGGGAGGCTGTGTCCTTGATCCATCCATAAGCTGTCTTCCTTCTCTTGAAGACGGTGTCAATGTCATCTGTGGTCATTGTCATCTTCTCAGCCTGGCACAAAGATATTGGTTTGGGTTATAACACTGATGAAGATCATCACACTGAACAAGTTGCGTAAGATAGATAGAAGGAGTCCAAGTACTGCCAAGTTTGATCATTGTGATGGAGATTGTAATGGTTGGCCTCAGTTTGAAGAGACGGTTGAGACAACATGGTCCACCAGACCGGCCTACAAAAGCAAGTAGAAGCCACAATGATCTGTGACTGGTTCTCAATTTTGTTGGACGGTCTGGTGGAAATGGTTGTGTCTCAGCCCTTACATCATTGGCCTCAAACTTACACGAAAATCGTAGTTGCAACTCAAAATCGAATGCAAAAAAGGTTGCTTGGTTTCAGCACATGTAGAACCATGTTTGCGCTTACTAATCAGCTAGCAAAAGAAATGAACATCCACATATCTTTGTGGCTGCTTGTAACTTTTGCTACCAGTCAGTAGGTGACAGCTCTAACACATATCATCATGGACCAAATCTAGTATGTCAAAATCGAATTATGAAAACAGTGTTGCTTGGTCTCAGAAGATGTAGAACTATGTTTGCGCCTTTTGAAGAGCCAGCAAAAGAAACGAACAGCCACATAAAATGTTGACTGTTTATAGCTTTTGCTGGCACTCAGAAGGCGACAGCTCTAACAAATTCATCATGGACTTGAAAGAGGTGATACTACTGAATCAAGAACACGGGATAATCAATTAATCGTACGTTGCACAAGGTTCATTACCACAACCTCTATCACGAAGGGCGTGTTTGGTAGCTGCAGATTCATCATAGGCCAGAGAAAATAGATCGGACTTTCTAACAGACTGTAAAACCATGGATCAAGTATGAAGAACAGCCCAAATGAAGAACACGCCAAATAAAATGCACCCTGGTTTCAGTGCAAGCACAGAGCTGTAATGAACCCTAAAACAGTGTAGATCTACGGTGCATGTCATAATACCGGAGTAAATCAAGCCGGATCTACAAATCTATGGTGCGTAAGATAGATAGAATGAGTCAAAATCATCATACCGCCATTGACGAAGAACTCGACGAACTCGAGACGACTCGGGGCTGCCGATGGGACAACGAAGCTCCGCTTGGGCCACGGTCGAGTCGACGATGGTCTGCCTTCTTCTCCCGCCGAAAATGGCCGCCGATGTGTCGCCGGTGAATCAACCGCCGTCGACGAGAGAGAGGTGAGAGGAGAGCGAGTGCAGTTGGGAGTGGGAGAGTGGGCGGTGAGGGGAATAAATGGCGCGTGTCCCGAAGGGACGCGGCGTCTCCCCGTGTTCGACCTGCTGCCACCGCTTGCGCTCCACTCGGCCCCAAGAAAACGGCCGATTCGGCCGTTTCCACAGGGCCTGGCCCAAGGGTGCTTTGAGAACCGCGCTATGCAGGCCCAAGAGCAAAAGCACGCAACCTAACTAGAGCACGCTGCAGCTGGCGGGCCGGGCCAAGGGTGCTGCAGGCTACCAAACGCGCCCTTGATGATCCAACCACACAAACTTGGGATGGGGAGCTAGGAAGACAAGGGTTTAGTACATTAGAACTTGCCGAAAATGCGTGTTATGTTCACGAAGTCGCGGAATGCGGAAATTGGGCTAGGAAGTCGCATAGCAAAAATGATTTGGTCACTCCTTTACGATGGCCATTAGTTTGCTGACATGGAAAACAAAATTTAAGGGGTGCTTTGTAAGAAAAGTTTGCCACCGACCAAAATGCTCGCGCATGATAACTTACTGACCTGCTTTTCTATGTTCAGCAACTACGAGACCATACCGCACATTCTCAGCAAGTTCATTTATTAAACCTGTATTTTTCTCTAATTTATATATGATTGATCAAATTAATTGTTAAAGTGTTATTTCAAACGAGACTTGCCATTTTCATTAATAGAGAAAAAGTTTTATAGAGTTTGTAGTCTTAAAAAGAACTTTGCAAAGCTAATCTCCCGAAATAACCGCCAAAAATACCAAAATTAGGGTTTCAGACTATCTCGCAAATTTTTTAGGGCTGGGAAGGTTGCCAACCCCTTCTTTGGAGGTGACACTGATTCTTGCACTTTCACGCTATTAAGATATTTTTCGATATTTTCATAAATCAGCCGATTTATCGCTTCTCAATTTTTGACCAATGAGGTAAAATCGGTCAATATGCCTATAAATCGGCCAATATGCCGATAAACCGGCTGACCCCTTTTGTTGGGTCGACTGGTAACATCCCGATAAACGATATGATCATTCGTAACAAAACACAGTTCTCGAAATACATGTAACGAGATTGTACATACACAAAAACATGTAACGAGCCAGTATATCACTGTACGGCAGTTGTGACCCTAGCACATGCACGACCGGATATCGTGCCGGCCATAGTGCCAGCATTGCAATGTCTCCACCTAACCAATGCCTCAACTCGCAAGGGGACATTAGACTAGTATCAATATGCATCTCCACCAACTACGGAAAAGTGTCACAACCTAATCCGATCATTCTTTGCATAATCATGCCTTGTCTCGCATCATTCCGCATGCTAGACACGTCAGCCTGATCCTGCATCATAATCATGCTTTGCAACGCAAATTTCTCACCTACCATCTCCCACCACTACCAGCTGCTCTGGTGTATCACCTTCTAAACGAAGCTCTTTTGGGTTGTGAACAAAAACCACGGTAATTACTTTTTTTGTTTTTTTTGAAAACGCATACGCTCGCATACACGCGCATACATTATCCCTATGAATACACGCACGCACATCCTACTCTTATGAATATCTCCGAGAGACTGTAGTAGGCTATAGAACGGGAAAAATGTATGCTATACACAAGATCAGAATTCAAAGAGAGGGATAGAAGTTAAGAGACCCGTGCCGAACAACATAACTGATTGAAAAAGACAGACATCTTGAAAAAATGCATTATCCTCACACATAATACTATTCCGACTGTTTTTTTTTTTAGAACTGCATATGTATTCAACAAGAAACGAGTACAAAGGTTCGAGCAATACAGCACACATACGCAGGAAGCAAAGCTACAGAGGAAGCAACACCGCTGCCGACGCCGGAGACGAAGAAGCCGCACCACCTTCTTACCTTCACCCGAGAGCACCTCCACACATGGACATGGCCGCAGAAGCCGTCCGCCACCCGGTGACGGAACCTTGCTCGATAAACGAATACGGCCGTCGCCCTCCACCGCCTGCAGCACCACCATCCAGCAGCCTCCAAGCTCGACGAAGCCAGCAGCGTCTCCTCGCAAACGCCGCTTCTATCTCCTACACACCACCACCCCAGCTCCACACCGCCGTTGGAGAACACGCCGGCGTGACGACGAACGAGCTGGGGGACCGGAGTCCCAGGGCCCCAGGTCAACGGCGCCGATCCGTCGACCCGAAGCAGGGGCCTGGACCGCTCGAGGCATCCGGAGATCCGCGAGCGCCAGGACGACGGCGGGCGCCCCGCTGCACCCGCAGCGGAGAGGGGAAGCACCGCGCCCAAAAACCACCGCCGACCGCGCCACCACCTCCACAGCGCCACCGGCAGGACCACACTCAACCCAACACTATGTACATGGCGAGATCCGGGGATTCCCCCACCTCTCGCTGCCGGAGCAGCCGCCGGAGACGGAGGGATCCCAGGGATCGCCGCCGCGCGAGAGAGGATTGACGAGGACGAGCTCAAAAATTGCCCCTGTGCACTGTAGCACAAGGGGATAAGGCTGTTTTTATATCATGTCTTGAAGTCAAATTGACCTAATCCAGTCTAGTGGTTTAGTTCAGTGTAGCTTTCATGTTTGAGATATTTTTTAATCACGTAAACGTTGGAGGAACATATATGTGATGTGAGGCACCGAAGCTATGTCTCGAATGCACAAAAATCCCGGGCCGTTTCCATCGGAAGCGCCTCCAGACTCCAGTGAGCCTACTGGCCCAATAGTAGTGCCAAGAGTCAACAGAGCATTGCCGTTTAAGCAACACTCTAGAAAGGACACCATCGTTCGTTTTCGCTTGGTTACGTGTTTAGGTGCTATGATCCTCCTCGTCGCTGTCCTTAGCCATTTGGCTGCGACACTACAGAAAGATCTTCTTTTTATACTCCCTTCGATTCATACAAACTGTAGTGACAACTGATAAAACAATATAAGCAATACAAATTCTATGTATTAACCTTGACTTTCTTTTTCGGATCAGAGGGAGTATTAGATATTAAGGCCTCACAAATGGAGACCGAGCTATAGGAACACATCATTTGAAGAATTTAAAATTGTATTTTGAAGTTCTACAAATTTCTGAAAACAATATAGCTCTTGATAATGTTGTATTTTACCAACGTGTAAAATATCAGTAAGAAATATATTATATTTTTGTTGCACAAAAATGACAAAACCTGGCAAAAACTAAAACTCGTTATTTTTTCATAATTTGAGCTGAGATTTTGCACATTGGTAGAATGCATCAGTACCTATATATATACTGGATTTTTTTAGAATTTTTATATTATTTTTAAATTGATCAAAATAAAGGGATCCGTAGAGCTCGGCCTCCATTGTGGTTTTACGAACTTTTGATTGCTTATTTATGGGGAAAAGCTTTTCCATTACAAAAATGAATCACTTCTTTAAGTAATTTTACTCTGCGTATTAGGTTTATTTTAAGTTAAACATTTTAAGTTTGATTAAGTTCATGGTAAAAATATCAGTATTTATAATAACAAATTGATACAATGAAAATATATTCCATGGCAATCGAATAATATGATATCGTATTGTCAATGTTGATATTTTATATAAACATGGTCAACCCATTACAAGTTTGACTTAATAAAAATATAATATGTATGTAGTCTTGTTGGTACAAATATCCATGTCATCAACCAAAACGGCATCGTACAACTATAGGGTAAGCTCTTACTGTTTAGCAAATCTACGACGTCTAGATGACATGTGTTGATATCGAAGAGGAGCGAAGACACTATGAGGAGCATGGAAAACCACCGAATGTAAAGCGTTGGTTCAATCTCACGACCATAATTACTTAGCTTACCTTTTTGTGTGTGGTAACTATGAGCAAAACAATATAGGATAAAACAAAACCGATAGGAGGAGCTAGTTGTACAAAGGGTGACTCGCCTATCCACCGTTCAATAATATGAAGAGTATTAACCACATAACCATTCCATCCAGCGCATTCACTACCACCCTGAACTGAATCTCTTTGCGCAATTGCGCCTAACTTCTCCATTGCAGCGAACAGCCATTTACTTTCTGTAGATTGACTTTTATATTACTAAACAATTTCAGTTACTACTTTATTACTATTTTATTAAACAATTTATTTCACACTTTTCCATCGCAATTCTTGCAGACAATCAATAAGAACTAGTGACGCCTTCGGCGTGACCGAAACACTCAAAAGAACACTCGCCAAATCTCTTTACTGGGAGGGTATAAAAGTGGAAAAAATGTTTCCATGGAAATGTGCTTCAATAAATATGTGCAATTGCAGGCATCACCAAGAAACATCAACATGCCCCAAAACCAACAAACACGGAGGGCGATATCGCGCGGATCATGCAGTCAGCTGGCATGGAGAAGTGGATCAAACCCAAATATAGCAAAATTGGAGGCGGCCAATGCCGGTCCAAGTAGCTACGGTGCAAAATTTTGACCTTGTGCAAAAAATTGGCGGTGCTTGCCAATGAGCACCCTCTCATGTCACGTGATTGTCTACGGTGCCACGGTCCATCACCATGTCCATGGACGAGCCAACGAATTGAGGGCAACATGGCCATCCTTTCATCCAAGCCAAGCGCGATCATAATCGATGTCGTCGCCTTCGCCACATGTGCTTTCCCCAGAAGCAGTCACAGGCTGCGGCGAGGGAGAGGCTTGAAGGAGCCAGTGGTTCATGATGTCTAGGGTTTGCTCTCCCGTCTGTGATTTCCAAACAATATTTATTTAAACAACAAAAAGGATTTATCATTTTGATTAAGTAAGCTGAAAAGAGTTTGCCAGTAAATTATCTGGAAACCGGACAAAAACCGTAACACACCCTCCACCCGACATGGATGAAGACCGACCCAATCGAGGGAACATAGCCATCCTGGCTACCGAACGCAAACTCACGCGTAAGACGAGGGTCGTCCTCGAGGTTGCTCGCCCGTGTTATCATCATCACTCATCACGAGCGAACAACCCTGACTTTACTGAAGAACCGACCACTTACATGACCTCATCATAGCGGCCTCTTGAACCCACATCAGCCCATGCCAAACAAATGACTCATCACACAGAAACTGGCATGTCTGATTCTGAAGACGAGCTCTGAAGAGGGGATGGGCAAGAGACATGCGCCGACAAATATCTTCATGGGCAGACTGCCCCGTAAAGGCGTAAAGGTCATCGTCGCTACTCCAGCATGTAGCTTCAACTTTGCAGCATGGAAAGTCTGGCAAGAAGACAAGTCATACATGCCTAAAAAGAAGTCAACAAAGCGTTGCTGCAACCAAACCATCACTCATCACTGTTGTTATTGTCCCACAAACCACCACATGAAAACCATGCACCCATCATCGAATCCATCCACTGCTCCGTATGGCTGATGCACAACTCAAAAAATGGTGTCCCAAGTAAGGGAACGACGTGAACAATCTAGGGTTGCCATCACCGACTCAAGCCAACACCGCGAGAAGGTTTTCACCTAGATCTGTCCCAAGAGACCTCCATCCAGCTCCCCGCACGTTGCACCAACCACCTTCAGAACTCTTGTCGCACTAAGACCAAACCAAGCCCATGTGGAAGGCGGACCCACAAGATCCATATCGGCAACCACCCCGATCGGGTACAAAGGAGAGATTCGCACGCTGCCATGACATCCATGGCCGGCCAAAGTCGGTCCTTTAGAAGCAAGGCGTAAGGCCACCCAGACGTCGGGAGCCTGAGCCAACCTGACGGGGAAAGCCGCCCTGGCCCCGCCCTGACGCCAAGGACTTGCGGACACACGTTGCTAGGGACCGCTGCAAGTCGTGCACTCAGGAGCTACACCTCCACGTAGTAAAGGCAACATCGCGCTGCCGGAACCGCGATTTGTTGTCGAGGAAGAAGAAGCCATGTTGTCGCATCGCATGGGCTTTGCCTGGCGGTGGCGTGGGGACAATGACAGCCATGAGCAACACGGGAGGGGGGTGGAGGGGTCGTTGAGATACACGGGGCAGTTTAGTTAACTAATAAATATGACATTTCTTTGTCACAACAAGGGAAGGCAATCAAAGGGCATCGCCAGCCGTGGCGCAAACCCAGGCTCTATTTTAGGTGGCGCAAACAAGGGAAGGCAATTTTGATTCCTAGGGAGCCGTGCTCGCACCAAGGAGTTCATCCACGAACGCGGACGCCTCCTACATCTCGATAGGCGGCGGCGCTCGGTCGGGCTAGCAAGGCCGGAGCCCATCTTCCGTGCACCAGCTCTCTGGCCGCACGACTCGGCGAGCCCCGCGAGCTCGTCGTCCTATCACGAGCCCTACCCCGGATGCCAGCCGCACATGCTCGGAGGAAGAAATCCTCAATTCCCCGCACGCCGGAGCTCTAGCAGACAGCACCAGCGGCGTCTTGCACCAGCAGCGCGTGCCATCGGCCAGCAACGTGACCAGTGCCTCCGCGTTGACCTTCCTGGATAGAGGAGGAGGTCTCCCAGGCTCAGCACGACGCAAAAATGAGGGGACCGACGTAGACGGGGAGGAAGAGGGCGCGACGGCGGCCGACTAAGGGCGCGACGACGGCCTCCATCTCGCGCCGGACAGGGAAGGGCGCGACGGCGTGAAGAGCTGGGCGGCGGCGGCGTACTGCCCGTTGAAAGATCGAGGATGTCGCCTAGAGGGGGGGGTGAATAGGCCTTTTAAAATATTTACGGTTTAGGCTTGAATAAATGCGGAATAAAACTAGCGTTTAATTTATCAAGCACGAACCTAAACAATCTAGGTTCACCTATGTGCACCAACAACTTATGCTAAGCAAGATAACCACTAAGTAATAGCAATATAGATAACTTCAAGCACGATGGCTATCACAAAGGTAAATGCATAAGTAAATGGTTTGGGTAAAGAAGTAACCGCAAAGTGGACACGAGGAGATGTTTCCCGTAGTTCCTTCCCAATGGAAGTACGTCTACGTTGGAGGAGTGTGGAGCCACCTAGGCGCTCCAATAGCACGGATGTGCTCACTCTATTCTCCGTGAGCTTCACCCTCGAGGGATTGGCTCGTTCCACTATGAGGTCGACTTGAGGGTGTTTACCAAACCAATACACAAAGGTCGGGGAACTCCACAATGAGTTGGAGCCTCCCAACAATGCCTCGGACTCCCTCCGAGACTCACAAAGACACCTAGGGTTACAAGCAACACAAGATGCAAGATCCACAAAGAGTAAAGCTTCTCAAACTTCACCTCCGCATATCATCGTGGAGAACTCAAACCGATACACCTAATGCAATGGCAAGAACACAAGAAGTGCTCAAAGCCCTTCACTCTCAAATCCCACCAAAGCAACTAATGCTATGGAGGAAGATGCGAGGAAGAGCAAGGAAAACAACAAATGAATCCCAAGATCTAGATCCAATATGCTCCCCTAACTTAGAGGAGAGATTGATTGGTGGAGATGTAGATCTAGACCTCTCTCTTTTCCCTCTAATTGGAGGCAAGAATCATGGAGGGATGGAGAGAAAACAAGCTCCAAAAGGTCAACAATGGTGGGGGAAAACTTGCCCAAAAGTTGGGGAACCATTGGGGAAGAAGGCCCCTTAAATAGGTCACCCAAATATCTAGCTGTTGGGTGCAGAATCGCGCCGGGGCGGTACTACCGCTGGTTTAGGCGGTACTACCGCTCCAGGAAGGTCCGGAAGACACAATAGGATGAAAACAACTTCCAGGCAGCGGTACTACCTCTTAGTCCAGCGACACTACGGATTAGGCTCCAGAACCCGTTTCTAGCGGTGCCGCGGTGATGCATGTAAAATGCATAGATGAACTTTGCACTATATTAGTTACATTCCAATCATATTTGCATCATATAAGGGTTATATCAATGTTTTATAATGATTTTGAAAATATTTTATTTATTTCCTATTTTTATGGAATTAACCCTACGCAGGCAGAAAATCATATTTTCCATATTTTAATGTTTCAGGGACCCAAATGACGTCCAAATGACCTGGAAATTTACGAGCATCAGTTTTTGGAAGGAAGAAGACTTGGGAGCGAAGGAATCAAACAAGCGGAGGTCCGAGGCCCAAAATAGGGTGGCCCACGTGTGCAAGAAATCTGGCCATGTGGGACCCACCATCTGGAGCCTCGAGGCTCCGTTGCCGTCAATCTTTTCGCCCACGACTCCGTCTTGACCTAAAACCGACTATAAAAATAGTCCCCAATGCCCTTCGGAGAGGAGTGCCGCCGAAACACAGAAACCATGAAACAGAGACCTGGAGGCTGGAGCTGCAGATTGGAGGGGGAAAACTCCAGCGGGGCGTGATGCATGTAAAATGCATACATGAACTTTGCATTATTTTACTTATATTCCAGTCATATTTGCATCATATAAGGGTTATGTCACTGTTTTATAATGATTTTGGGAATATTTGGTATGTTTCCTATTTTTATGGAATTAACCTGCACAGTTAGAAAACATCTTTTTAGTGTTTTGGACTTTCCGGGAGCTTCGGGGCTCCAAAAAGGGCAAGGTCAAAGAGTACGGTTCAGAATTTTCGAGACGAACGCAATGGGCTGAAAATAAAGACCAGAAGTCCAACTAGCTGGGAAATAGAGGGCCCCACGTGGCCCACTCTTTTGGCCCTCGTGGCTCCGCTGCCGTCGATCTTTCCTCCACCGACATCGTCTTGACCTAAAAACGCCTATAAAAGAAGTCCCCCGTCGTTCTCTGGAAGGAGCGCCGCCGAAACACAGAAACACCGAAAGAGAGATCTGGAGCTGCAGATTGGAGGGGGAAAACTCCGGCGGGGCGCTGCCGGCGTGGTCTCCATCTTCTCCATCGACATCTCCACCATCTCCATGATGAAGAGAGAGTAGTCCACCTCTGGACTATGGGTTTGTGGAAGTAACTTATGTATCTCTCCTCTCTTTGAGCTTCACTAATTAGTACCGTATGAGCTGCTGAACATGATTACGGTCATCGTTGTAATTCCTATGTGGTGGATCTTTTTATGAGTTAATGTATGTTTGAGATTGCAATGTTTGTTTCAGTTATGAATATATATGCATATTATGTACCCCGTTTTATTCACTTGTTATGATCAAGCATGTTTATGAGAGCGTTTGTGGGTGATGTGTGCATTAGTTGGAGTAACGGGGGTGGTGAGTGCGGTAAGTTGACAACTGTAACATCGCGATCTACTTGGGTGTTTTACCTTAATTTGTTGCCTCACTAGGGATAAACAAAAATACCATGCTACAAGGGTTGTGGGTGATTTGCCACTTCTCCGTGACTAGATCTAGCATGTTCTTATTTTAACTTCATGTCATGATACTTAAAGCTATACTCTGAGTTATCTTAATTACTGAGGTGTTATGATTTGGTTCGCATCTTGGTGGAATATAAGTGAGATTAATAACCAAAAGATCTCTATGTTAGGAAGTTATGCCCATATAATTAGTAACTTGTCATCAAACTTTGTGTTGCAATCTCATATGTTAACTCTATGTGTTCCATTGTCTACCACTTTATTAAAGAGAGAGTGCATTTGTGAAACCATGAACCCCGGTCCATTTTTAATCATAAGAAACACCTTTCCAACAACTTTTACCACTTTTCCATTTTCTGCAATTATTAAATCCGAAAATACAAAAACACTTTTTCATCTGCATTCATCATAAAAAAAACCAAAAATATCATTGATCATTGTTATCATCATCCTTGCACATTTATTCGCCACCATTGCATATTTATTTCTTGTTTGCATTGCATAATTATCTTGATATCATTCTTATACCTTGTGCTTGACAACCACAGGTGAGGTTGAGGACCAAAACATTTAATCTTGTTTTGTAGGTAACCAAAAAGAAGGATAAGGAGATAAATCTTTCACTACTGATTCCCCGAGAGTTCGATATTAAACCCTCGAGTCACCCCTCGTGGGGAAAACACGTCTTCCACTTACTACACACTCTGCACTTGGAGTCTCAACCTAACCCATTCACTTTTGACGCAGGTAACTACGCACCAAGACATCACTGTTTTCTGGAGCCGTAGATCAACCTCTTCAAGGGCCATAAGGGCGCTGCCGGGGTGGTCTCCATCTTCTCCGACAACTTCTCCACCGTCTCCATGATGAAGGGGGAGTAGTCCACCCCCTGGACCTTGGGTTTGTGGTGGTAACTTGGTCTAATCTCTCTATGTACGATCATTGTTGAAATCCATATGATGTGCCTTGCATAAGTATGGATCTATATATGTAATTCCTATGGTGGATATTGTGGTATGAGATGATTTGTTATGCATTTACCGTTGTGTTGGAACTTTTATGACTTGTCATACTTTCGAGATATTCTATGATGCATGTGATGGTTTGATTTACTTTCGAGATATTCTATGATGCATGTGATGGTTTGATTTACTCATAATGCCTTGTTTATCCTTGTCATGAGGTGATTGACACCACCAAGTGTAGATAGATAAGAGAGATGTGGTCACACACACGAAATATGAATCATTGCACTAGTGTTTAGAATATTGTCCATTAAAAAGTATGATGTATGTAGGTACGGGATGTCCGATGTGACACGGCATAGGTATTGAGTGACACAGTACCGCCCAACATCCTTTATCTGGGGTAAAAAGGAAGAAGTATGATGTGGGAGTGACAGCAACCACGCTAGCCTTACGAGGGTGACCTAGCAACACAAATGAGTATTTCTTTCAACTATGTGTTTTAGGACATATAGCCGTCATAAAAGCTATCATTAAAACATGACAATTGTGTGTACTTTATCTATAACATGATAATCACCGTAGATGAGAGAGAGAGGATTAAGAGAATCCATGAACCCATGTCCATTATTCCTATAAGAGAAAACCTTTGTCTTGTCCTCTTGCATTGAAGAGGATTGGGACACTTTTACATTCTTGCTTTGTTACATTGAACTTCCATCAATTAAATCAACCACCTTGTTCTTTAAACTTGTTTAGTGCATAATAAACTAAAACTTGTGACACTTTAGTTGTAGGGAATAGATAACTTTTTCTCTTGCTCCTGCGGATCGATACCTTACTTCCACAATGAGAGGTGCTACAGTGATCCCCTGCTCTTGGGGGTTATCAAGTACTTCTCTAGCGCCGTTGCCGGGGAGCGTAGCGCTTAAGTTTCTATTCTTGTGTGCACTAGACTTTAGATTTAATTTATCTTGTTTTATATCTTGCAATCATCTAAGCTTGGGGAGGTTCCTTTAAACTTGTTTGGTTGTGAGTTTATCATTAGTTTTATTTTCAGTTATATATATCAAAACACATTAAAATTAAAAAATGGAGAAATTTCCTGGAATGTCTATGGGTAATGATTATTTTAAAAGTATGGACGCCTACTCTGAATATCAATCAACCAAAGAGGGAAATAGAGTGGGTAAATTGCTTAAATCTATTCACAAAATAGGTAATCAGTTTTGTGAGTTACATGGTATAACTTGTTGCAATACAAGAGTTGTTAAACATTCCCACTATCAATGCAAGTATAATAGTGATCCTATAATTGCTTGTTATCGTAAAGATGAATGTTTATGCCCTGATATAGAACAAGTTGAGAAATATATTGCTTATGTTGGAGCCCATGAGATAGACTCTCTTCTTAATAAATTTCTTGCAACCAGTCATGTAGCTCGCGAAATGAAAGGGCAAATTTCTATTATTTTCCAAATTTGCAAAAAAGAATTTAGTGATAATGTTTATGTTAAAGAAAGAATTCTTGCTGCCACGGAGAGTACTAATATTTTGCAAGAAGAGGAGGATAAGAACCTGAGCTTGGGGATGCCCGTGCCACCCCAAGAAGATGATGAAAATGATGAACAACTAGAGAATGAAGAGTTGGATCTCCCAACTTCACCATAAACATATGATAGTAACACTCAAACTCAAAAACCTTTTGTTATTTATGAGAACCCATGTTATGATGAGTGTGAAACTGAAAATTCTATGGTCCTATATGATAACCCATGCTATTATGATGAAACTAATAATGCTCCTTTACTTTTTAATAATGCTACTAGTAAACTTATGGATGATAATGACGAGTGTTGCTTAAATATGTTATATGATAATGTTTTAGATGATGGTCCTATGCTTATTGATAATCCTACATGTTTGGAAGTTGTTACTAAATTATGTGAGGATAAAAATGATATACTTGCTGTTTATGATAGTACTCTTACTCATGAGAGTCCTGCTCTGTTCTTGAATTCTCCTAATTACGCCATAGAGGAGAAATTTGCTTATGTTGAGAAATGCTTATGTGGTTTGCAATTATCTTTAGTTCCAAATCTTTGTTGCAACCATGATACTAAATTTGATATTGATCTTAATAACTATTTTGAAAGAGGGAAGCATGCTAATGAATTTCAAAATAAATTTAGTGATCCTCTTTATTTGCCTAAATTATCTAAGTTGAATGATTCTTGTGGTTATATGGTTGAATTTGCTCCTACTACTTGCAACTATTATGAAGGAGGTGATAAGAACCCTCTGTATGGTACTAGTAATTACGGGCTTCAAGTAACTATTGTTAATATGCATTGGAAAACTTCTATTTATTATGATTCATTCATATACAAAATGCCAATGCATAGAAAGAAAGTTAGACTTCGTTGTTATTACTTTTGTGTTTTGTTTTTCTCTCTACTAGGTTTCAACTTGACTATTATTTTCATTGGCTTGAGAGCACCATGGGATCCTAGTGTTGTGCATGAAACACTTTCCAAAGAAGAGGGACACATCAAAGTTCAAGCTCCCTCATGAGCTTCATCTACAATAAACAACAAGTAAGAAGTCTAGCTATATGTCTATAAAGAAAGCGCTTTACGGGAGGCAACCCGGTTGTTTTTATTTTTTATTTTCTTTGTGTCATCTTGCTGTAACAAGAGACTTAGTTTTTAGTTTAGTTTCTGGAATTTTTAATAAAGTGCCAAGTTTTACCCATTTTGGTTTGAAAAAGTTGCTTATAGGGTTCGGAGATTTTATTGCTGCACGAATCTGTGCACGGTATGAATTTAATTCTTATTATGTAACTCCGAATGAGCTCATATTTGAACTATAGTTGCAACTTTTCATCCTATGTATGCATGATTTTGTTCGAAATTTTTCGACAAAGTTAAGTAGGGTAGAAAAATACGTTTTGCTGCTGCTGTTTTTCTGGACAGATTCTGTCCCGTTTTGTTTGATGCATGCTTTGAACTTTTAACTTGAATCTTTTTGATCCAATTGAGTTTACGAGTAGGCATACAACATTATACACTTTCTGAACATTCATATGAATTTTTGTTCAAGGATTATATGCAGCAAGAAATCTATTTGTTTATCACTACTAATGCATCCCCACAGAAAAGAAATGGGAGAAACGGTGTTTTGAAGTTTTTTCACAGGGATTGGAGGAGATGCCCCTAGAGCTATCCAAGGATGGTGAATACCATAAGCCTGGGGATATGAAGACAACCCCACTGGACCTACACACTCTCGGTTTGCACACGTCTAACTTCTGTTTTTCGATCGAAACACTTTTTCGCATAAACTTGGAGCGTCTTTTGTTTGTTTTGGTTTGATTTTTATTTTGTGAGACCACCACACTATCATCTATATATGAAAGAGCTACTGGAAATTTGGGTTGAATAAAGTTGGATGCTATTATAAGATTGGGAAAGGGATGTTTAAGTTGATTCAAAAAGATACATATAGTTGCATGATTTATATGCTTTGTTAATGAGTAAGTAGCTGGGTGGCCCGCGCAACTGCGCGGCTAGATGTATTTGATATTGTTCCCGTTTGGACTTCATATGGATTACACAATGTATTTTTTATTCAGAAATATGTGTATCTAATTAAAATATTTTCAAATTGGACGTCCAAATTGTGTTTATATCTAATTTTTTGTGTTTATATCTTATTATGAAATTTGGCTATGCATGTAATTCTATTGACTTCAAATGGAGTTCATATAAAAATTCATTTTTTATCCCACAATTCATATATGATATTAAAGTGTGATATTTCTTTTGTCTTTGCCTCCTATCCAGCTACGTTGTCGTTGTGTGTGCATTTGTTCAACACCATCAGAGCCCATGTACTTCTGTCATCCTTGCTTCAAATTAGTTAATATATCTTCCTGCATAATCCTACAAATAATCACTGTAGTTATCTTCCCGACGACATTGAATATTGAACTAAAAATTTCACCCTACAAATAATCAGGTAGTTATCTAAACAAATGGTTATCATAGTGGTGACGCTAAATCTTTTCAGATTAATGTTTTGCGCTCCAAACGTATATATGTTTAAAATTTAAAACTCTCGATCTTTATCAATATAAAAATAAAAAACAATAGATGATATTATTCTATTAATCGATCAGCAGATTGAAAGTGATAGTCATTACTGACGAACATAAGAAGCGTCTCTTTTGTCATGTAATATTAAATAAAAAATAAAAAAAAAATCAGTTTACCTGCCACTTGGTGGTGCGAGTTTGCATATAAGTTCTGACATGAATGAATGATGTTCTGTACTCCAAAAATTCACAATCAGGCTTGATTCTGTACCAAAAATATGAAAAAGAGAGGCAACATAAGGGATTAGTACCAGAAGCGAGTTCCTGTGTGAACTTTAAATTATCAATGCAGTCAAGTGTGCTTGTCTTGAACATATATATATCAATAAGGATCTTAGGATAACAATTACTTACATCCAGAAATACTTGCACGTTGTACATGGAACATAATACATAAAGCTCAGTTTCAGCGAGGTACATTCAGTAGGTATTTCAAACAAAATTCCATGCATATGCAAAACAAAATTAATGTGGAGAAAATTGGAATAAAGTTTTATTTACTTCCTGTAGCCTCGTGATCCTAATTTTTGCGTTCATACTCCATCTATTATATAATTAAAACACAGGACAAACGACGGCTCAGATTTGTTAATCTAAACCTAACGGTTAAGATCGATCCCTCGCTAAAATAAAGATGTTTGCTTTAGCGTATCGGTTCCGTATCGATTTCCTATCTACACAGAAGCCCTGCCGCGTTCGCTTATTTGATGCCGCCGCCGCCGGCTGCTGATTTCACCAAACGGCGATCGTAAGACGGCAATCTCTACGAGGGCATCAGATTATTTGTCCGCCATAACCCACGGCGTCAGCAAGCATCATCAGGTATTCAATCTGTCCGGCCGGCGGTCCGGCCTGGAGTTGATCTAAGTATGTTCTGATCGTTTCCCCTACCGCAGTAGCTAGGTGAATTTTGTGTGTTTGCTCTGCGCAAGTGCTCATGGTCTCATCAAGTATCGTGCCTTTAGCAGCAACAAACCTGCAGGTGCGTCTGATCTAAAAATCCAACAAGGTACGTTTTATTAAAAGCATGTTATACGTGATGTACGAGCATGTTAGCTGCTCGCATGCATATACTTTAATTTAACCCCATAGATGAGTTGTGCGATCACGTAGACATCTATTTCCCATATACTATAACATGCTGAAATTCTCCTAAAAGACATACGACCAAAGAAATTAGCAACATGCATGCTCTGAATTGGATGGAAGCACGTACATGCTAGATATTGCGGTAACAAAAATATGCCTGTAATATGAGCTATCATGAGTCCTATAAAATAACGTGGAACAATGTTTAATTATGGTTTGCAGCCATGAACCCCAGGTAATTGGAAGCACAAAAGCGCTGCATCAAGGACAAACTGGGCGGATAAACAACACAACAGGGATGATTATGGTATGCGCACGCCGCTTGAACCCTCAATCACCGATGTTCGACGACAACGCCGTTAATACAGACTCACGATGAAGCATGCCGAACAGATCGAAAGAAGCATCACAGAAACACCATCAACTATAGGTAATATCCTCGATTTCCCACTCCGTATGTGTTTGGAGATACAGCCTACAAAAAATATTTGTTAAAATCTTTTGAAGGCAACAATAATATGGTGTCCAAGAAGTTGAGCGAGCTAACCACAAGAGAGGACACATATAGATATAAGTGAAAGTGATGGGAATAATATATTGGTTAACCTCTAAAGATATTCCTTGCTTATCTAACAACTGTTTTGTCTATTGTTTATACTACCTCAATTTTTGAGTGTTATAAAATTAATGTTATTATCGGCAATAATTGCAAGTATTATGTGCAACAATATCTATAATGTTCAAATTATACTATGCATTATAGAGATGATAAATACACATTTGCCATGCTCACATGCAAATTAAAGTGGTATTTTTTTATACAAGATATATGAACACAAGTGAATTACATGGGAGATATAGCAGCGTAAATAAGCACGCCAAGTGCTCATTTCAACTACCTATACATGTTAAATTAATATATTCCAAATCTCTAACAAGACATTATGACATTTAACCATGTTTTTTGAAGCATGTCCCTTTAAATTGTAAATATATTTAGCAACAATTCAAAGTGGGAAAGAACTAGGAATTTGTAAATGGTTTCTTTTTACGCAGGTGAATATAGAAGAAAATAATCTAGCCGCGCAAATGCAGTTTGTCCCGCTCGGCCAAAGGCATCAGCCACACCCATGATATGGAGAGCGGCTCGCGGGAGGTACTGTGGCTCTCGACCAGGCGATGGAAGACATCACGACAGACACTATAGAGAGGAGGCCGTCGGCCTGGAGTACTCGACCAGATGATGGAAGGCGCAACGGAGAGGATTCCGTCGGCCTGACGTACTTGACGAGACGATGAAAGACATCACATAATAGCTTCATGGCAAGGGACTCACATCACAAAGGCATGCATGGGCTCTATTGACAGATGTTGGTGACCCAAAACAGGTTTGGATTCATTTTTCTGATCCGTTGAAGGTGTAGATATTTGTCTTGCACGTTGTTGGTTAAGTTTCTAAATATTTTTCTTGCTTTGCATCATATGATATGAATTTAAAAATATTCCTCTCTGTGATTGATATTGAGGCAGAAGTTTAAGCTCTACATCATTATTCCAGGAAGTTGTAGAGTGGTCACGAGAGATTTGGACACTGAGGAAAAGGATAATAGTATGCTTCGCTTTTTAATCTCGGCCTCTTCCTTTGAACTGAACAATATACACGTTAAAGATTTGTTCCAAGTATATATCAGTTTAAGTTTTCAGTAAAATGAGTTTACCAAGTACTTTTACTGATATTTTTCCTGTATTAGTTATGCTAATGACCAACACTAACTGAATTTTTTTTCTAGGATGTGTTTAAACAAACGGATACATATGTAGTTGATTTCACTAATTAAATAGGATGTCCCAGAACTGGATGAGTCACTAAAAGTGGAGGATGCCACGGTTCCTTATTGGACTTATGGTCAACTGTAGACAGTTTCGTTACAAGGAACATATCCAGCGACTCTAGCACTTTGGAATGGACAGTCGTCAGATATATAATAATAGAAAGCTTCTTTTCCAGTAACGTTTAGTGGTTGATCTGTTGATCCAAAGAGTTCATCATTATCGTAATTGCTACCAAATCTCTGTAATTGCTACCAAATCTCTGTACGTATCAAAAGTTTGGGTTTCCTCACACCATAGCTTTTTGTGGAAGCCAACACGTATTTATTCAGTTTATGTTCCATGTACAGATAATATAGTCTCTCCTCCAGTTAGATGTGGAAGACTGGATTTTAATAAAATTCTTCGTATTTTGTTGGCGAGGTTGCAGCAAATATGTTTAGCACATATCATCTATCTATTATATAATTAAAACACAAGACAAACAACGGTCAGGATTAATCTGTTTTACCTTAAAGCAAATCAAAGGTGGAGATTAACCACGTAAATCTCACATCGGAAGGGAAAAAACTAGCTCGCACGCAGGTACACCAGGTCGATTCATATCCAGTTTGTATCGAGACATGAACTCTGCAGTTTGCATGAGACATGGACTCTTGGCTTCATCGTATTCCCACACCTGTTCAACTTGAATCTGTGTCTGGATAGAAAACCAAAGGCACGCAGGATCAAAACTAATTACGAGAGCAAGACGATTTTCTCTCGCCGGAGAGCATCGGCGTCATAGATCGCTATCGTGCGCGGCGTGCACCTTGGCGATGCGGCGGCGCGCGAGACCTGTGCCGACGTACGACGACGCCTCCGCTAACAAGAAGGACCCTCTTGCTCCGCACACTGGTTGACATGGCCGCGCTGGCCAGTTGGCTCCTCCTGAACTTCTCCAGCAGCGGCATGCCCAGTCCGGCGCCGCCTCCAGCACCACGCACGACCCTGAGCGCGTACATCCAGTCGTGGGTGTGCACCGATCACAGACCCCAGACTAGACGCGCCTGGACAACAGCAAATCAAAATCGATCATACAAGTCGCCGGTAACAACAGCAAAAACCAAGGCATCAGGACGCCGTCGGATCAGATCAGCGGCATCACACCAATTTTGAGCAGTAGCTTCGACCTTCAGGTAATAGTAGTGATTTAGCAGATTGGAACCTGCAGCACACACACGTGAAACATACGAAGCAAATCTAGCTTGATTTGGTAATTGATGAGCTAGGAACACTCAGGTAGCAAGCAGGTTTTTTTTTCTGGACATCCAATTGAGGAGGAAATTTTCCCATCAATCTACTTTTGGTTCTTAGAGAAATCTGTCGGTTGATTCCCTTCTCCTCATTCTATTGTTTCTCAATACTGTCCTCTTCTTGATTTTTGACTTGCCTGATGACTCAAGCTGTTCATCAATTAACTGCAGCTCTGATGCATTCACCGACCAGATTTTCCATCCAAATGTTTATTGAGCTGCCGTCCATCCAATCTATCAGCCATGCATGCAAAGCAAAGCATCAGGTATATATCTTATTCCCACATGTTCGCGTCATGCATGGTCCGTAATCTCTGGTATGTGAGGATAGGTTTTTTCTCCAACATCCCACGTCTATGTTATTAAGAGGAGCTAACGGCATGGCCAGGAGAGCTTCCCCTAACAGGCAGGATCCTCGAGACGGTGTCAACTTCTTGGCCAGCCGGCAAGCTAGGGTATGTACTCCAGTACACTATACATACAGTTCCTGAATCGGTGCCATTCGTATCTGATCTGATAAGCACAACATTGATCGAAGCATAGTGAAGCGTGGACAATCAGGTAACCAAAAGTGGTTTCGTACCAAGTAGATTAGTAGTTTTCTCGGAGGGTGGATGCACGTCAAGTATTATATATAGTTGCTAAAACTATTTTATGGGAGGTAGACATGCTTGATCGTCAACTGGCTAGGCCACGCACACATCTGATGTCCTATATGATGTCTGATGACTAATTACGATAAAATATGGCCTACGCCATCAATATAATTCAAACCGAAGGCTAGGTGCATGGACAAAGGTACACGCACCATCCCATAATATAGTTATTGATAAAAGGTAGAGTCTATATTTTGACAACTATTATGTTACAAAAAAAATGCATTGTATAACTGAAACTCAAATGTTTGATTTTTGCCAGGAGAGTTATTTTCACAACATACATTTACTGCAGTGTTAACTACTCCCTTCGATCCATATTTGCTTTTGTAAAAAATTACATATTAGTTACATTGATGATATTTTTTTTGTAAATCAGTTAGTCTAATATTGGCATGTGTAAAAGCATATATGAGCATCGCACTGCACTGATAACAAAATTGCAATTCAATACATATTATGATTGGGTTGTAGAAATCTACATGTACGTACAATATATCAGTACAAGCGTTCAAGTTCGGCATATTTAATGGAATGATTTGCACTGTAAAATAAACATTAGCGGAAGATAGAAAACAAAAAACTTATTAATATAGAAGTACTTGATTTTGCATGGTGAGTGACGATCCCCGATACCATGTGTTTCTACTGTAAAAAAAGAAATAACTTTTTACTAAGCAATAAGGATTAAATAGACCTTACCATAAGGTTTACATTTACGCTCGATCCAATCATATATTGTGATGACGAATAACATGGTATTGTAGCGATGAACTATGAAAAATAGCTACCATAGAAGAGGTATAGAAAAAATTGTGCATTTTGGTTAGCGGATTTTCCATAATTGTAAATTAATGGCAACCTAATGGAACACAAATAAATCAAAAGTAGTATATAGATCTGTAAAGGGCATTATTCATTCATTTATTTATTTGCTTTTTTGCAGGGATGACTATGTATCCGTATGAAAGCGAAACTACAAAATGAAGGCACACGCTTATTATTTATTTCTCCCGGTATGTTGTCTGATTACCGGCAACAAAATTGTGTGAGGTTTTTGCTCAGTAAGTTTGATTAGTGTAAACTAATTGGATGTTATTTTAAACCCCTACACTATTGATGCCAATAAATTTCCCATTGATGGTATTATGGCTTTGTATGCTGCCAAAAACATATCAGTGCAGGAAAAATCCCTTATGTGAAGAATGTCCACTACCGCCTATCTTCTCGGCGAGAGATAAATTGTTCATGTTTGTTCTTTCCATCTACTAAAGCTTACATCCTCGGTTCATATAAAAACATTACAGCCTTTGTTTAGATATTTATTTGTTCTTTATTTTTCCCGCTCTTATGCTCTTTTGGATAATGGTTTTTGGAATACATAATGTAGGATAGAGAAATTTTTGGGACGGATGTCAGGTAGCTTCTACGTATTGCATGTTTGTATATTCTCGGTATAGTAGTTCAGATGTTCGGAAATCAGTAGTTAAACAATAATATGCATGTTTATTGGTATACTTAACTCGCATGTAAACACTAGAAAAGGGTTCAAGAGAAACAATTGTTGAGACTTTTCTTAATAAAAGTGCATTATTTGACATATATACAATTATATAGTGCTCATAAAAAATAGGTGTAGTAAGGAGTCGGCAAAATACTTCATGAAGTGTACATACTCATTTAAATAGTTTACAAGTTTTCTACTTTAACCTTTAGGGATTCACATATGATGTTATTCAAATAGGACACTGAAGCTATTCATAAGTTACTGACATAAGAGACATACATTTTGGAGAACACTTGCAAGGTTATGATGCCTATGTAAGTGCTTCTTATTTAATAGTAGAAGAGATATGCTAAGATCTAAAGTGCGTTTCATTGAGGTCAAACTTCATTATATGAGCATAAGAGAAGGATGAAACATGTGCGTTTCTGCGTACAAACTTTATTAGCTCACGTGGATGATCAAGAATGAGAAAACAATCTTTATTCGTGTTATTAAACATGGGAAAATCACTCCACAGGCAATAAGAAAAAATTGATTAATTGCAGGAGTAGACTACACGAGTTAATATAATGCTAGAGTATGACCACTGCTATAAATAATAACACTTGGAATCCTAAACAATGATTTTTCCACTTAATCCAAAATAATATACTTATTTGATAATTGCATTTGTACAAGTGCAAATGATTTATCGCCTGGGACATCGAAGTATAAAAAGCTATACAAATTCACTATCATTGTCATTATATATTGTTTGGGTTCTTATTTCTCTTACATTGCTCAAAAGTGAAAGCAAATAGAAAACATAATATTAGATAAAAGGATTAAAAATATGTACGTGCTAGCCGCGCAATTGCGCGGGCAACCCAGCTAGTTTAAGTTATTTTAAGCGGAATTAGATATCAAAATATATTTAAAAGCATGATACCTAGTGTGCTGAGCTACCTACCTGCCCTATACTTTCACTGATGTGATCAATCTTTTGAAATGTGAAAATGTAAAACCCGAGTAACTTAAAATATATTTTGGATTGTACCATAAATCTTGTATTTTTTTCAGCTCCAGCAATCAACAATATTTACTCACCTGTGTTGTAGTTTTGCAATGTTTAGTAGCACTAACAAATGTTGGTGATGTACCAGCTTGATGCATTAGCTGCATATCCTACTGGTTTGCGCTCCTTCGTTCGTGTGAATTATATGATTTTTCAAGGTAAATCATTTAATTTTGTTATGACAAAAGGACACGAACCAAGATACATGAGATGAGGTGACTTTCATGCATATAGTAAATTGGGATAAACTAATCCATTTACTAAGTTTATTGTATTTATATGCGTGTCCTAGAAAATCCTTTGATTATCATGTCATCTGTAATTTCTTGCTGACCGAGTTTGTATGCATATCTGCATGCGTTGTGTTTTCGGTTTCAGGTATATTCGTGTATGATAGATTGACTGCTTTTCATCCTTAAATACTCAAGTTTTACCATATAATAAACCGACTATAGATCTGAGCCTATTTTTCTAGTATTATATCCCCTACACTTACACCGCCATCTTAAGTTTAATTTTGAATAATGGGCAGTATAGTGCACTAATCTTATTCTGGAAACATCATTCAAATAATGAGGACTTTCTATACTTGATACTTTCACTGAAAGGTAAGAGTTTCAGAATGATCTTTTTCTGTGTTCACGGTAGAGCTCGGTACCAATAAGCATGTATACGTATATGAACAACTGACCAATTGTTTTGAGCAATCAAAATGAAAGCAAGACACAAAATCTACCTGACATCCTCCAAAAAGATTTTACTGACACTTTATTGCCATGCATTCCACAAATCATTATCCCGAACTCTGGAAGGATCTGGCAACTGCAAAAAGGAAGAACAAATGGAATATATAAATACATGTTGAACTGAGGCTGTAAGCTTTAGTTGTTTCCAGGATAGAGGGCAAGCTCAAGTAGGAGAAATCTGATGATCATTCAGCTATCTGCGCGCAAAGAAAATATCTTTTTAGCATACCAAGCAATAATATGGTTGACACAAAATCCATGGCAACATTGAAAGAATGATTTTAAAAATATAACATTCAGAATGTTTGCACCACACATATATAAGAATGTAGAAACAGTAGAAATAAACCATAGGTATTTGCATCTATTTAGAAAATTGCTTGCATAACAAATTAACAATAAAATATCCATGCAAAAAAGATAGAAAGGAAAAGCGTGTACTTCCCAAATATTCAGACAAACAGGGCACTGTACTATGACTGTCAGCCAATTTCATGCAAAGAAGGTATGAAGCAATGTAAACATGCATGTTTCCGGGTCCAGTTAATCGTTGTTTCATCTAGGCATCATACTGCCATCTCATCATCCTCAGATTCAATTAGCTACTAAATTGTTTCACCTACTGAGTGTGCACTATGGCCACGCAGATAACCAACTCCTTGATTTTAAGTACTCTAATCGGTCCTCCATGATCCTGGAGAAGAAATTCTTGGGAGCCCTCCCCTCCTTTCCCCGTCTACAGTGAAAGAAGGCGATTTTTGGGCCTCCCAGTGCGACCAAGCTCGCCGCCGGCGATCCGCTCGATTCTTCGCTCTCCGCGGCCGCTCCGGCGGCGGGAGGACGGGGAATCGACGGATCCCGGTGTGTATATAGCCTATGTGTGCGTGGGGTACTAGCCGGCGGCGCTGCGGAGGTGGCGGCGTGGCCAGAGTGGCTTTTGGCGGCGGCGGTCCCCTCCTCTGCTATGGGTGCTCCGGTGGAGGCCCGTGGCGGATCCGTCGCCTTCTGCGCGCGTGCTGCTCTTCGGAGTCGCAGCGCGCGTCCCCCTGAGCCACCGTCCGTGACGGCGGTGGTGGCTCTTGGCTGGGGGGTCCTTTGTCCTCCGCCGCGGCGGGTGGAGCTGCTTTTGGTCAAGATCTGTAGGAGTTTGTAGGTGAGGAGCTCGTCTGCGCCAGCGATCTCGGTGGGGGTGGTGGAAGATGGGTGGCGTCCTCGTGCTTGTCTCCGGCGTGAGACGGCGACGGCGAGCTGGCGGCTCGAAGCCGATGTCCGGTTATCATCAAGATGCTGGCGCCTGCGTCAGCTGGATTCTGCGGCGACTCAACATGGTTGTTCGAGCTGGCGGCTTCGGTGCGAGGTGAGATCGCCTTCTTATGTTCCGGCGGCGTGCTGGCGGTGCTGGAAGATGGTGTGCTGCTTGGTGGCTCCGAGTTCGGCGTGCGTCGTGTGCGTCTCGTCTGTGTTCGTGCGTGCTTGCTCTTGTTCTTGTTGATCTTGTACACGAACTCCTTTCAAAAAAAAATTCTTGGGAGCCATATGTACGACATCAACGTCGGCAAGAACGACATGAGGCTCGGTTTCCTCGCTGAGCTAAGGCTGTTGGAGTTCGCCGCAGACGGCATCCCGCCTCCTACCATCCAGCTCCATCTTGGCAAAGGTGCTTCAGGACGTGAGGAACGCAATGCTTCGACCAATTTGAAAAACAGTCGACCACATCATGGGACACCAGTTTCGTCGATTTGTCTGATGTGGTGGTGCGAGGCCGCCGAGGTAGGGCCATAGTAGCACCTCCTCCTGGTATGCGCCGAATAGAGGTTTATTCCGATGGCCAGCGGAAGCGGAACGATTTTGCTCCTGCTCATGCTACAATTTTGACAGAAATCATGGAAATCTGCTACTGCTCTCATGGGAGAAGAATCAGCCTCACAGAAGACGTTGGCCACCAAAGCTTCTCAAAGATCCGCTGCACGTCCTCCTCTTCTAAATCAACAATCGTGAGATAAATTATGTGTTGGAAATTACGTGCTGGACTTGGAAATAAAGATTCTGATCGACCGGATGTTACCTATAGTTGACGGCGTCGCTGTTATCTTCTGTCGATCCGCTCGACGTTCTAACCTCGCTGTTGCTATCGAATCATGGTTAGTCCGGATTCATGCGGCATGAGCGGGTGCTGCATGCATGCCTCGTTGCCGTGCCTTCGATCTGCCGGACTTGTACTTGATGGGACGCCAGTATGCATAGCTGTCATGTCGTCGATCCGCCAGGCATGTACAGGGATCGTCATGGATGCCAGTATGCATCGCTGCCATGTCGTCGATCCGCCGGGCTTCTACTTGATGGGGTCGTCATGGCTGCATGGCTTCGTCGCATGTGATCGAGCTCTCAATTGATGCTCCGATCGTGCAATTGGATCATCCAACATTAGACACCGTGTGTGGAAGAATCTGGTGTGTGAGCAGCGTATATAGATCTAATTAGAAAAGGTGCCTTGCGTACCTGACATAAGCGGGATTGTTTCCACATCGATCGAGCATTCTTGGCCGCTGCTACTACACACGTTACACACGGAGGCATGTAACGACGGAACGACGCTGGCGGCCAGACTACTCGCCGCCTCCGTGAGATCGGTATGGATATTTTCAAAACGCTGCCGGCCGGATTACTTGCCCTAGAAGATCGGGAAGGACAGGAAAATAGAAGTCACGCTCCATGCCGGTGGCGTATTCAATCAGCGTACAGGCCGTGGATGACAATGACTCTAAGTCATAACGTGACGTGGGATGAGGGTAAATCTAAGCCATTGAGATATCTTAACTTTAGAGCGATAAATCCTCACCGTTAAATGTTTGTTGTTTTAATTATATAATAGATAGTTTGCAAGTATTTTATTAAGAGCTATCTTTTATTCATGTTTTGATACTGAATGTTACTTTACTTTGTTTAACATGGATTAGTTAGTTCTATGGACACTCATGCATGCATTTAGATGGTCAACTTTCTCCTTCTTGCTAGCCCAAAAATTCCAACAAGTAAAAACTTGTTTCCAACACCTTCAACCAAAAGTTTTTCCAGTGAGTCCACCATATCTACCTATTAGATTTATGCTATTCCGAGTATGTTTGTCATGATATTTGTTTTATTTATACCTCTAAATGAAAATGCTTGTGTTGTTGATTGTTATGGGAAAAGTTGGTTATAGAGTTCTCACGAACTTAATGCACACTTTACTTTTATTGCATTAAATAAATATGACCCATTGTGATTAAGATTATGATGTTGTGGGCTTGACAAATGTTTTGGGTTGGGAGTTAGCTCATATGTGCTATCACATGGCAAGCTTTCAACATGCTCTTCATTTTATTTAGTTGATATCATGTGCTTTTGCTTATGGATGCTTATCATGGGTGAAATAAATGTGGAGACAAAGCAAGTTTAAATGAGTTTGTATAGATGGTTAGAGAGACGCATGTGCCGCTAATCTAAGCAATGCATCATTCATGGTGGAAATTTACTTACATACTATGGTGAACCTTCTATGATACACCTTACAATAAAAGGCTATCCAAATGGTAAATAAAAATGGTGCTGAGATTGTTCATTTTGTTTGTTTGTCTTGTCATTTTGATATGGGCTTGTTCCATATCCTGGGACAAGAGGTACCCCAGTTGACGCTCTTAATGATGCTATTATTACTTACAATGATATATAACTTGAACTTGCTTTGTGTCCCAAGTTGAGTAACACATGGTGTAGGTACTTGTATTCAAGGGGCATGAGACATTCAACCTAAACTTTGTCAAGCACACTACTCATATTTGCTTTCACTTTAAACTTTAATTATCAAGATGCTATGATAGGGGTAATGAGAGCTTGACACCAAGGATTACCACATTGCAACCATCAACTTAAGTAGAAGAATTTGGAAGTTAGATGAAACTTATGCATGCTTTGCCTCTACTCACTTATATATCTTTCCAAAGTGTCCACCTTTTATATTCAGATTTTCATCAATACTCTATGACCATTGTAGGATGTTCTTAATTATCATTATGCATACATGTGGTCCATAGTACTTTCTTTCATGTTACACTTTGTGAATTATCATTGAACATCCTTGCATTGAATACTTGATATCACTTCGTAAACCATCATGCATATTGCTACTCCTTTTAAGAATGAATCATTTGACTCTATGTAGCAATAGTAATCATCTTTGATATCTTTTGATAGTATTAAATTGCAAAGTCCATGTTAGTTTTATTACCTTCATACTCGAGGACGAGTATTGGTTAAGCTTGGGGATGTTGATGCATGTAAAATGCATACATGAACTTTGCACTATATTACTTATATTCCAATCATATTTGCATCATGTAAGGGTTATATCAATGTTTTATAATGATTTTGGGAATATTTTATTTATTTCCTATTTTTATGGTATTAACCATGCGTAGGCAGAAAACCCTATTTTCCATATTTTAATGTTTCAGGGACCAAAACGACGTCCAAATGACCTGGAAATTTACGAGTATCAGTTTTTGGAAGGAAGAAGACTTGGGAGCGATGGAAGCAAACAAGCGGAGGCCGAGGCCCAAAAGAGGGTGGCCCATGCGGCCAAGGAATCTGGTCGCGTGGGACCCACCTTCTGGAGCCTCGAGGCTCTGTTGTCGTTGATCTTTTCGCCCACGACTCTGTCTTGACCTAAAACCGACTATAAAATAGTCCCCGATGCCCTTCGGAGAGGAGCGCCGCCGAAACACAGAAACCACGAAACAGAGACCTGGAGCTGCAGATTGGAGGGGTAAAACTCCGGTGGGGCGCTGCCGGGGTGGTCTCCATCTTCTCCGACGACTTCTCCACCGTCTCCATGATGAAGGGGGAGTATTCCATCCCCTGGACCTTGGGTTTGTGGTGGTAACTTGATCTAATCTCTCTATGTATGATCATTGTTGAAGTCCATATGATGTGCCTTGCATAAGTATGGATCTATATATGTAATTCCTATGGTGGATATTTTGGTATGAGATGATTTGTTATGCATTTACCTTTGTGTTGGAACTTTTATGACTTGTCATACTTTGGAGATATTTTATGATGCATGTGTGATGGCCCTTGAAGAGGTTGATCTATGCCTCCAGAAAACAGTGATGTCTTGGTGCGTAGTTACCTGCGTCAAAAGTGAATGGGTTAGGTTGAGACTCCAAGTGCAGAGTGTGTAGTAAGTGGAAGACGTGTTTTCCCCACGAGGGGTGACTCGAGGGGTTAATATCGAACTCTCGGAGAATCAGTAGTGAAAGATTTATCTCCTTATCCTTCTTTTTGGTTACCTACAAAACCAGGTTAAATGTTTTGGTCCTCAACCTCACCTGTGGTTGTCAAGCACAAGGTGTAAGAATGATATCAAGATAATTATGCAATGCAAATAAGAAATAAATATGCAATGGTGGTGAATAAATGTGCAAGGATGATGATAACAATGATGAATGATATTTTTGTGTTTTTTATGATGAATGCAAGATGAAAAAGTGTTTTTTGTATTTTTGGATTTAATAATTGCAGAAAATAGAAAAGTGGTAAAAGTTGTTGGAAACGTGTTTCTTATGATAAAAAATGGACCGGGGTTCATGGTTTCACAAATGCACTCTCTCTTTAGTAGACAATGGAACACATAGAGTTGACATATGAGATTGCAACACAAAGTTTGATGACAAGTTTCTAATTATATGGTCATCACGTCCTAACATAGAGATCTTTTGGTTATTAATCTCACTTATACTCCACCAAGATGCGAACCAAATCATAACACCTAAGTAATTAAGATAACTCAGAGTATAGCTTTAAGTATCATGACATGAAGTTAAAATAAGAACATGCTAGATCTAGTCACGGAGAAGTGGCAAATCACCCACAACCCTTGTAGCATGGTATTTTTGTTTATCCCTGGTGAGACAACAAAGTAAGGTAAAACACCAAAGTGGATCGCGATATTACAGTTGTCAACTTACCGCACTCACCACCCCCCGTTACTCCTACTAATGCACACATCACCCCACAAACGCTCTCATAAACATGCTTGATCATAACAAGTGAATAAGAACGGGGTACATAATATGCATCTATATTCATAACTGAAACAAATATTGCAATCTCAAACATATATTAACTCATAAAAAGATCCATCACATAGGAATTACAACGATGACCGTAATCATGTTCTACAGCTCATACGGTACTAATTAGTGAAGCTCAAAGAGAGGAGAGATACATAAGTTACTTCCACAAACCCATAGTCCAGAGGTGGACTACTCCCTCTTCATCATGGAGACGGTGGAGATGTCGATGGAGAAGATGGAGACCACACCGGCAGCGCCCCACCGGACTTTTCCCCCTCCAATCTGCAGCTCCAGATCTCTCTTTCGGTGTTTCTGTGTTTCGGCGGCGCTCCTTCCAGAGAACGACGGGGGACTTCTTTTATTGGCGTTTTCAGGTCAAGACGATGTCGGTGGAGGAAAGATCGACGACAGCGGAGCCACGAGGGCCAAAAGAGTGGGCCCCACACAGCCAGGTACAGTGGCTGCGTGGGCCACCCTCTTTTTAGCCTCCGGCCTTCGTTTGCTTGCTTCCTTCGCTCCCAAGTCTTCCTCCTTCCAAAATATTGACGCTCGTAATTTTCCAGGTCATTTGGACGTCGTTTGGGTCCCTGAAACTTAAAAGGAAAGAAATAGGGTTTTCTGTCTGCGTAGGGTTAATTCCATAAAAATAGGAAATAAATATTTTATTTCCTAAAATCATTATATAATAGCGGTATAACCCTTATATGATGCAAATATGATTGGAATATAAGTGATATATGTAACATCCCAATTTTATGTAACAAGTAAAATCATGTTCCATGACTGCAAAATTAGGAACCAATAAAAACTTTTGCATAATTAGCTTGTGTTGCTTGTTTTCTTGATTGCATGTGTTGTTTGCTTGAATAAAAATCTTGGAACACCATGATAAAAATATTAAGCAACAATGCAAAGCACAAGAAATTGTTATTTTCTCCTAATTAAAATTCAGAGGAGTGATAATATAATCACCCTCATTTTATTATTATAACTTATCCCTCTCAAATTTATATTTTCAAAAGTCTATTTTCAAATTCCTATATCTTTCTTTATTCTTGTATATCACTACTTCATCAAGCAATAATTACAAATAAATCACCTAAACAGAACCACAAACTTAGATTAATAGTTTAGAATCAAAATATGAAAAGAATTTATAAAAATTTGCATTTGAATTTGGCTAAGGACTTCTGTCGAACACCTGGCAGACAGAAATCGTGTTCAATCACGAATTCGAGCCAAATCCAAATGAAAGTTGTTCAAATCACTCACAGCTCACCCTCTCACCTCACCCCTCTCTCCCCCGTGCACAGTGCACTAAAGCACTGGCCACGCTGGCCAGTAGAACAACGGCCACGCCACTCCACCTCCAGCCCGACCCCGCCCTGTAAAAAGGAGAAGAAAAAGGAGGCCGGCGACTGGCCGTCACGCCCCTCTCTCACTGCCTTGTCCCCGCAACCCGTTGGGCCATGCCATCGCCCGGAGATTGCCTGCCGGGCAATCTCTGCTGTCCAGTCCGCGCCCAACGCGTTCACGACCGTCGCCGGAGCCACGACGCGCCCGCTGCACGCCGGCAAGCACGCATCGACGTGGATGCTCCCCTGCCTCGCAAGAACACCGTAGGCATGCCCGCGTTACCCCAGGAGGCCAACGGTGACGACATTTTCCGTCGAACACCGTGCGTGTGTCCACGACCGTCACCACCCCAAGCTCTGCCTCGTCTCTCTCTCACTCACCACTACCCCCAAGCCCTGACGGCTACCTAACTCACGCTGCCGCACCGCAGGAGCCGCCAATGGCATGCTCGAATGGTACCTAACCCGCCCCTGCACTCCGCTCACCGTACGCCGGTGTTTCGGCTATAAAAACCCCGCTCGAGCTCACTCCCAACTCGCACCTCTCCACTGCTCTCTCCCTTCACACTCCACCCCCACCAGAGCATCGCCAGGAGGGCGACACCGTGCTGCTCGTGCAGCAGCAGCCCACGGCCGTGCCGCCCTCATTTCGCCGTTCACGGCAAGGTTGTGCCGATCACGGCCATGCCCAACCTCTCACCCATCCTCTCTCCGCTCCACACTGTCGTCGCCACCATTGCAACCGCACTCACACGCGTGTTTTTCCGCTAGTTTCCGTGCACATGAGCGATGCCGGGGACACGCCGGAGTTGGAGCACGGCCGAGGAAGGAGAAGAACTCACCGCCATCGACAGAGCCTTCCTCGACACGAACAGCTCACGCCAAGCTCTCCCCCACGCTCTGCGCCGTCGTTTTCCACCATCTCCGCCACCTCAGACCCACCCAGGTGAGATCCTGCCCACCGTAGCAACCACGGCCACGGTGGGGCCGCCCGTTTTAGGTCGCCGGCGGCGGCTTTGAACGTGGGCCGTTGGATTTCAATCCAACGGCAGCATACCCCTTCGTTTAGAGGTGACGCTGACGGGTGGACCCCACTGTCAGCGTTTTAAACTTTTCCACACGCGCGAGATTTAACCGTTGAGTCACTGACGGGTAGACCCCACCCGTCAGATCCCTCAACATTATCCACTCCGAGTTAATTAGGATTATTTGAAATCTCTGAAACACAGAACTGCACTCACACTTTGAAAATTCATAACTCAAGATTTAGAAATCCAAATTTAGCAAACTCAACTGTTCTGGAAAGCTTGTTAAATTGTCTGTGTAACTACAGTAGTTTCATCCTGTTTAGAGTAATAGTATTTGCATGATAATTAAAACAGTACAGAGAGTTGTTTATCTAAACTTGTTTGTTTCTGATGCTCTGTTAGCGATAAATTAGCAAATCCAATTTTGTTAGCTTAGTATTGCAGTAGGTTATCTACCCTAATTTTTATAGAATTAATTAAGCAAATTTAATTGTTTAGCTTAAGATTGAAGTTTGTTATCACTTCTGGACTAGATTAATTATAGTTGATTAATGCTTAGTCCAAATGAGTTAGATCCACTTGGGTTAGATCACATTTAATTAGTATTTTATGCAACTAAAAGGATGTATTTTTGTGATTAACAGAACTAAGATAGTTAATAAAACTTGCTTATTAAGCTTCTGAACTAGAATAAATGCACAAGGAAAACAGTAGCTCTTTTTGTGTCAAATCCAATGGAGTTGTCTTCCTTAGGTCAATAGCTTTCTGTAGAATGTTTGTTTGCTTGTTTGTGATGTTCTGTTGAGTAGTTGTGTAATTGTTTGCATTTGCTTAATTGTTGCGAGTAGAAGAGAACGTTGCCGGAGTGAACGAGGAGGGAGGTTTTGTTGATCAAGAAGAACAAGATCAGGGTTACTTTGCTGAGCAAGGCAAGCTACTTTCTGAGCCTTGCACCCCATATATATATATATATGATGCATCAATATTTTGAGAATACATGTTTTATACGAAGCAAGTTGTTTTCAAAAATAACTATTTTGTCACATAGCTATATAAGCACACTATAGTGCTCATCAAATTATAGGATGGAAAAATGTTTCTTTCAAAAACTCCTTTGTGGTATCCTTGGTTGGATATCGGTATGCCGAAGGGTCGGCAAGATGAGAAAGTGGACAATGTTGGTTTTCTTTAAAAGCTCATTGTGTCTGGGTACTTACGTCGACCAACCTAACTTGTGCGACCACTCCTACCCCAAATATGGGGCAGGGCTTAGTCATATAGTTTGCTCATTTTAATATGGGATGCCTCAACAACGGAGATGACTCCGTTCCATGAGGGGGATGGTACGTGACCTAACCTTGACATGGGTCCTCGCTCACAAATGGATGAGGAGGATAGAAGTTGCCACCATACAACGCCAGACAGAACTACGAGTCCTCACATTTAGGTTCCGAAGGGCTGGACTAAGTGTCGATGGAATGTGTCGTAGCGGCAGGGTCTTGTACTAACATGAGCAAAGGAAAGGCTAGGGTCGGTAACCCAACTTCGCATACACCTTGTATGGCGGGACGTGGCTGACACGATGGGTTACCGAATGGGTGTGGGTAAAGCGTACTACCTCTGCAGAGTGTAAAACTATTCGAATAGCCGAGTCCTCGGTCATGGACAGTTGGGAGGCCCTACCGAGATCATGAGCAAAGTGTTGAGTTTTGAAAACCAGATGATTTTACGACAGCTATACTAAAGGACCTGTATGAGCTTGTCGGTGTTGTCGACCATGAAGGGCTATGGTCGGGTAAAAGGAGGAGTTTTTGGAAAAATTGTACATGATGGACTTTCTGGAAAAGTTTCTAAAAATCTATTCTTACCTTTTTTTCAACAAAGATATAGAGATGTCTTCTAAAAATAACTGTTTTAATTATAATAAAAAATGATGCTAGTGCATACTCATGTCGAGGGTAGTTTGCGAAGTACATTCAAATGTACTCATAATGGTTTCGTCACTGGCATTCGTGTGATGCCAGATTGTGAGGAATACTACCAGGAGGAGTATGACGCCGATGATGCGAACTAGGATCTTTATAAGTTAGCTGCCTGTCAGGTGTCAAGATGCGTTTTGGTCGACTACCATAGTTTCCGCTGCACTATTATCGTTTGGCCCTTGAAGGCACCTATGTAAGACTTGGTCTGTACGACCATATTTGTCAGACTTTAAATTCGGTATTGTAATGGATGTATAACTTTGGTACCAGTTTGGATTATGAGCAACGACAGACTGATCATGGGATCGTTGTGTTATTCATAATCGGGTATTTCGGACAGCCAGTCCGGGGTCCCCACAATATAGTGCAAAGTTCATGTATGCATTTTACATGCATCAACATCCCCAAACTTAACCAATACTTGTCCTCGAGTATGAAGGTGATAAAACTAACATGGACTTTGCAATATAACACTAACAATGGATATCAAAGATGATTGCTACTGCTACATAGAGTCAAATGATTCATTCTTCAAAGGAGTAGCAATATGCAAGATAATTTATGAAGTGATATCAAGTATTCAATGCAAGGATGTTCAATGATAGTTCACAAAGTGTAACATAGAAGATAGAAATATGGACCACATGTATGCATAATGATAAGTAAGAACATCCTACATTGGTCATAGAGTGTAGATGAAAATCTGAATATAAAAGGTGGACACTTTGGAAAGATGTATATGTGAGTAGAGGTAAAGCATGCATAAGTTTCATCTAACTTCCAAACTCTTCTACTTAAGTTAATGATTGCAATGTGGAATCCTTGGTGTCAAGCTCTCATTACCCCTATCATAGCATCTTGAATGATTAAAGTTTAATGTGAAAGCAAATATGAGTAGTGTGCTTGACAAAGTAAAGGTTAGGTGTCTCATGCCCCTTGAATACAAGTACCTACACCATGATTACTCAACTTGGGAAACAAAGCAAGTTCAAGTTATATATCATTGTAAGTAATAATAGTATCATCAAGAGCGTCAACTGGGGTACCTCTTGTCCCAGGATATGGAACAAGCCCATATCAAAATGACAAGACAAACAAACAAATGAACAACCTCAACACCCTTTTTATTTACCATTGGAATAGCTTTTTATTATAAGGTGTATCATAGACGGTTCACCATAGCATGTAAGTAAATTTCCACCATGAATGATGCATGGCTTAGATTAGCGGCCCAGGCGTCTCTCTAACCATTTATACAAACTCATTTAAACTACTTCATTTCCACCTCATTTCACCATGATAGGCATCCATAAACAAAAGTACATGATATCAACTGAATGATGTGAATGAGCATATGAGCTAACTCCCAACCTCGGACATTTATCAAGCCACTAACATCATAATCTTAATCACAATGGGTCATGTTTTATTTATGCAATAAAAGTAAAGTGCATCAAGTTCGTGAGAGCTATATAACCAACTTTTCCCATCACAATCAATAACATAAACATTTTCATTCAGAGGTATAGATAACACAAATATCATGATAAACATACTCGGAATAGCATAAAGCTAATAGGTAGATATGGTGGACTCACTGGAATAACTTTGGTTGAAGGTGTTGGAAACAAGTTTTTACTTGTTGGAATTTTTGGGCTAGCAAGAGGGAGAAAGTTGACCATCTAGATGCATGCATGAGTGTCCATAGAACTAACTAATCCATGTTAAACAAAGTAAAATAACTTTCAGCATCAAAACATGAATAAGTGATAGCTCTTAATAAAGCATTTGCAAATTATTACTCATAAACAAGCTCATGAATCATGCAACTATATGTATCATTAAAAATCAACTCAAACATCCCTTTTCCCAATCAAAAAAGCATCCAACATATTTCAACCCATATTTCCAGTAGCTCTTTCACATATAAATGATAGTGTGGTGGTCTCACAAAATAACAATCAAACCAAAACAAACAAACAAAACGCTCCAAGTTTATGCGATAAAGTGTTTCGATCGAAAAACAGAAGTTAGACGTGTGCAAACCGAGAGTGTGTAGGTCCAGTGGGGTTGTCTTCACATCCCCAAGCTTATGGTCTTCACCATCCTTGGATAGCTCTTGGTGCATCTCCTCCAATCCCTGTGAAAAAACTTCAAAACACCGTTTCTCCCATTTCTTTTCTGTGGGGTGCATTAGTAGTGATAAACAAATAGGTTTCTTGCTGCATATAATCCTTAAACAAAAATCATATGAATGTCCAGAAAGTATATAATGTTGTATGCCTACTCATAAACTCAATTGAATCAAAAAGATTCAAGTTAAAAGTTCAAAACATGCATAAAACAAAATGGGACAGAATCTGTCCAGAAAAACAGCAGCAGCAAAACGTATTTTTCTACCCTACCAAACTTTGCCGAAAAATTCCAAATTCATGCATACAGAGGATGAAAAGTTGCAACTACAGTTCAAATATGAGCTCATTCGGAGTTACAGAATAAGAATTAAAAATCATACCGTGCACAGATTCGTGCAGGAATAAAATCTCCGAACGCTATAAGCAACTTTTCAAACCAAAATGGGTAAAACTTGGCACTTTATTAAAATTCCAGAAACTAAACTAAAAACAAACTCTTTGATACAGCAAGAGGACACAAAGAAAATCACACATAAAAATAACCGGGTTGCCTCCCGCAAAGCGCTTTCTTTATAGCCATATAGCTAGGCTTCTTACTTGTTTATTGAAGATGAAGCTCATGAGGGAGCTTGAACTTTGATGTTCCCTCTTTCTTGGGAAGTGTTCCATGCACTTCTTGTGTGGAAACTGAAACTTCACGTTCCCTCTTTGAATCAATGATGCACCTGTAGTACGAAGAAAAGGTCTTCCAAGAATAATAGGACTAGAGGTTTTATTCCCCATGTCCATGATTAGAAAATCCACAGGCACAAAAGTCATATGTAACTCTACCATAACATCACTTACTTTCCCTAAAGCATGTTTAATAGAATCATCAGCAAGTGCAAGTTCAATAGAGCATTTTTCAAGATTTTTCAATTCAAGTACTTCATATAGTTCTTTAGACAAGACAGAGACACTAGATCCTAGATCAAGTATGGCATGGTGTGTCTCTTTACCAATAGTTACTAGTACCTTGGGAAGACATATATCCCCAAGCTTAGGTGGTATCATGGCCTCTTGGTTGTACCTAGCAATTTTCTCTTTCAAGACATGATTAGCAATATAGGAACCAAAGCCAGCTTGGTTAGTGTTGATGGAAGGATCACTTGCAAACTTTTGTAAGATAGAGATTAATTCATGCAAGCTACAATTTTCTAAGTCAAGCAAAGGATCTTTGACTTCACTAAGCATTTTAACTTCCTCAACTTTCTTTTCTTTTTTCACCCAAACTTGTTTCTCAACAGGGGGTATTTCCCCACTTCTAGCCCTTTTTCAACATGCATAGAATTGCCCAGTTTGTTTTTATGTTGCCAATTTTTTAAAAAGGGATAATATTTCTAAGGAATGCCTTTTCCAGTTTTCTCCAAGTTTTAATTTTAGTGCGGGGTAATGAATATATCCAATCTTTTGCCTCTCCTTTTAGCGAAAAAAAGAAAAGTCTTGGCATCACAACATCAGGATCCTTTAGGTCTTGCATAATACAAAGGCGGTAAAATTATTAAGATGCTCAAGACCATCTTCCCATCCTCCACCGCCAAATTGTTCCCTAGTTATCAAGTTCAACAAACTAGGGCTTACTTCATAGCTATCAGCTTTAATCTCAGGTGTGGCAATAGCTTTAGAGATGAATTTCTCATTAGGAGTGTTTGTGTAGTCACACAATTTAGTCCTTTCTCCCATTTTAGCAAGTTTTTATGTATTTTTTTTAATTTTTTATGCAAAAGTGAAAATAAAATGAGTCTCACAATTGCAAACCGAATTACAAATGCAAGACAATGACAAAACAAATAATTTTACTTTGAATGTAAAGATGGATAAGATGATGCTCACGTAGGTGCAACCTCCCCAAGCTTAGGTGTTAGCACAAGTTGGTGATGAAGTTGACTTTGTTGTGATGAATCCGGCGCCAGTAAACAGAGCTGGTGCAAGGGAAGCAAGTGCACCCTTGGATAAATCTTTTCAGCTATGACTCCCCGGCAACGGCGCCAGAAAAAAGTCTTGATGGCCCTTGAAGAGGTTGATCTACGGCTCCAGAAAACAGTGATGTCTTGGTGCGTAGTTACCTGCGTCAAAAGTGAATGGGTTAGGTTGAGACTCTAAGTGCAGAGTGTGTAGTAAGTGGAAGACGTGTTTTCCCCACGAGGGTGACTCGAGGGTTTAATATCGAACTCTCGGGGAATCAGTAGTGAAAGATTTATCTCCTTATCCTTCTTTTTGGTTACCTACAAAACAAGGTTAAATGTTTTGGTCATCAACCTCACCTGTGGTTGTCAAGCACAAGGTTTAAGAATGATATCAAGATAATTATGCAATGCAAACAAGAAATAAATATGCAATGTGTCGGCCCAATGAAAACCAGGGTACCATGGGCCGGCCCTTCTGGCCCCAGACACCTAGGCGTGGAATGCAACCAAGGACTGGGTCATGACGCCTGGCGAGCCCCGCGAGGGCTCGCCCCTCGCGGGGGCTTCAACGATGAAACAAACGACCAAGCCTCCGCGAGTCGGGGACCTCCTCGGGAGACCTTTCCCTCTCGGGGTGGCGGAGCACTCGAAGTGCCTGGCGAGGTCCTGCCATCCTGGCAGGACGCACATGGGGTCTGCGCTCCGCAGCAGGATGACGCGCACGCCTGCGCACAGTGACAAATAGGCAGCAGTTGTCATTCCCATGCTTAAAGGAGAGCAACAAAGCTGCCCCAAAGGAGGAGGATTACCAAGCATGCTTCTTTGGTGCTAAGGGGACACGCTGCCGCTCCGCTCCAACGGCGACGTCACCGATATGACACCACGGACCTCTGGAGCGCCGGCCACCGCTCAGGATGGACGGTGGCAGGGCCTGACGAAGACCAGCAAGACCGACGACGGTGGACCTCGTCCACAACCTCTGGACCCAGGGTGCGCCGCCCTCCTGGACTGGCTCCATGGAGGAACCCTAGCTTCCACCCCCGTGCCTATATAAGGAGGGGAGCACCACTGGAGAAAGGGATCGACCATTCACCCACCTAAGGCTACTAGTCCACTCAGAGAAGAGAGCTTCCACAAAGAAGAAGCTCTGCCATCGTTGTAAGCTTTGCCCTCGGCAAGCACCCCTGTACTGTAACCCCGTGAAGCAGTGCAATACCACACAACAGGAAGTAGGGTCGTTTCTCCTCCCAGAGGACCTGAACCTGGGTACGAGCTGGTGTCTATCTCTGTCGTGATGCGTTCTGTCGAGCTCGCCGTGCTTGGTCGCCGAGGTTGACGAGAGTGTTGTTAAGTGTCGTGTTCAGCCCCTTCGTTTCCTGGTTCACGGGGATCAATCTCCGACATTTGGTGCGCCAGGTAGGGGGCTGAGGCGCGCTTTCAACCTTCCTCGATAACCTCTCCGGCGCCATGGCTCAGACCCGAGCTGAGCGCCTCGCACGTCGCACGAACGCCAACGGCAGGGCCACCACCGAGCCCGCTCCAGGCCGCAACCCGCGTGGTCGTCCCCGCGTCAACCGCGCCCCGCGTAACGACGGCCCTGAGCCCCGCATCGAGGAACCGGAGGAGGAGGGTGGCGACGAAGAAGCCTCCTCCCTCCATCCCTCCAGGGACCCAGGGGCTTCATCCCAGAGCCGGGCCGCGCCAAGCCCAAGCGGCGCGATGTTCATGGCGCAGGAGCTTCTCCGCTACCGCCCCACTGAAGAGGGCCACGCCAACTGGTTGGCCCGCATCACCGAGCTCGTGCACGCCGCCGGCGTCCCTGCTGCCCCAGCTCCTTCGCGCTCGGTGGTGCACCACTCTGGGCGCGGGGGACCCCACGCCAGGGGCTCCCCCGCCTCCTCCACCTCCACCCCCGCCGCCAGCGGTAATCATCGCGCTGCATCCCATGCCTCCTCCCCACGCGACTGTCAAATCGTGGTGAGGACGGCCCCGGACCTCCGGGTGGAGATCGAGCGCCAGAAGGAGCGCAACAACCGCATCGTCGACGACATCGCCGCCGCGGGGCACCAGAACCGCAACGCGAACGCCACGGTCACGACATACGCACTGGATGCGTCGCCTTCACAAAGAGGCTGCACAAGGTCGCCTGGCCGTACAAGTTCAAGCCCGACCTACCTCCGTGTTACGACGGTCGAACCAACCCCCTGGAGTTCCTGCAGCTCTACACTGTGGCGATACAGGCCGGGGGGAGACGACAAGGTCATGGCCAACTGGTTCTCCATGGCCCTCAAAGACTCAGCACTCTCTTGGCTGATGAATCTCCCACGACTCCATCGATTCGTGGGAGGCCCTCTGCAGGAGGTTCGTGGCAAACTTCAAAGGCACCTACGAACGCTCCCTCACCTACAACGACCTCCGTGTCGTGCGCCAGAAGTCGGGCAATCTCTGCGCAAGTTCATCCAACGTTTCAGCCAGGTCCGCAACAAGATCGCGAACGTCGAAGACTCGCAGGTCATCGCTGCCTTCAGGGAAGGCGTCTCGAACCGCAGAATGCTCGAGAAGCTCGGCATCCACGACACGCTGACCTCAGTGTCCAAGCTCTTCGACCTGGCGGACAAGTGCGCCAAGGCTGAAGAGGGAGTCCTTTTCAAGAAGGAAGTGGAAGAGGATGACAAGACCAGGAAAAGAACTCCGAGAAGCGAAAAGTCACAGCGGTCCTCGCAGCTGAGACTGAAGGCAAGCTGCCTCGCGAAGATCCCTCGGGAGTCGCCGGCAAAAAACAGGCTACAGGCATGTACTGCATTTACCACAACAAGACGAACCACAACACAGAGGATTGCTGGGAGCTTAAGCAGCTCTCTCAGAAGCGGCAGCAGCAAGACGAGCGCGGCGGCCGCGGAAGAAGCCGTGGTGCCCGTGGGGGCGGACGCTACAACGACAACGGCAACCAGCAACCTCAAGAAGGCCAAGACCCCACCGGGCAAAACAACAACCTCCCCGATGATAACCCTGGGGGCTACCAGGCTCCCAAAGGAATCGCGGCGTGTATCCTCGGCGGAGCTCAGGCGCCGAGGTCGAACCACCACCTCAAGCAGTACACTCGAGCGGTCAACGCTGCCCTCCCCAGCCTTGAGGCTGCCCAACCCCTCAAGTGGTCATAGTATCCTGTCGCTTTCGACTCCAACGACCACCCCAAGACCACCAAGACGGTGGGAACCATCCCTTGATGTGTACCCCCACAATCAACAACATCGCTGTGACAAAACGCTCATAGACGGTGGAGCAGGCTTGAATGTCATCTCTGTCGAAGCTTTTGAGCAGCTCCAGGTGCCATACGATAAGCTCATGCCCTCCAAGCCCTTCGCCGGGGTGACGGACGGCCTCATCACCCCGCTGGGTCAAGTGAGACTCGCCGTCACTTTCGGCACCCGCGAGAACTACCGCACCGAGCTCGTCGACTTCGACGTCGCACACATCGGCTACCCTACAACGCCATCCTTGGCTACCCGGCCCTGGCAAAGTTCATGGCCGTCACCCACCACGCGTACAACCTCGTCAAGCTGCCAGGCTGCGCGGCATCATCACCATCCACGGCCAAGTCAAGGAGGCCCTGCGCGCGTCGAACTCGCTTACAAGACCGCCGCAGCGGCGGCCTCCTCGGGTGATGACGAGGACGACGCCTTCGACCTCTGAAAATGATCGCCACGGCAGACATTTTTGTCTCTGGAGGGACGCCCGAGACGTCACCTCCCCAAGCTTCACAAAGCTTCTTCCCTCCTCGAGGGCTACTCCATCTGAGCTCTCTCTACCACGCATCGCCACGCGCCACGAGAGATCTTCAGCCGCACTCAATGGAGGCCCATGCATGCACTTGGCGGAGTGTAACTTGGTCGCCCCAAGTATAAACAAACTAGTCATTTTTTGGCACAATGCGCCTCAGCGCCCACCCCTTTTTGTAATGATAACGTGGTAAGGTTTTCTTCCTGTTTTCGCCCACGCTTATGTTTTTCCCTTGTGCACCTCGCGAGCGGGGGCTGGGCACGGTGCCTGTGTCTAGGGAGCATCCCAGCAGTACTGAAAAATCCAATGGATCCGAGTTTCCTGTCTCGTGGGCACGCTCCCACGCAGGTCACCTCTCCAAGGACCTTGGTGCTTGTCTTCTCTCCTCGCAAGGCACACACAAGAAAAGCCTATAAGCGCGTGTGCTTCGGTTGTGCAAATACTTGTGGGTACACCCTCGTGACAATTTCAGGAAGGGCAGCACCCTCGCCGAAGTTGGGGAAAACATCTCCATAGGATGGCATGCCTACAACGCACAAGACCCCACGCAGCTAAGTCCAGAACTAAGCTACATGTCGTTTTCCTCTCTCGTTGTTTCGTTTGCCTCTCGGGCTCCTTTTCTCACTTACGTCTCATGGACTGCTCGCGCGTCAAAAGGGGGCTCTTGAGCATCGTGCCTCAGGAACCTTTCACCCCCCTAAGCCTTAAACATCCCCCGGCCTTGTCGAGCCCAAAACTCTGACATACCGCAGCGGCGATGCCAAAGCGCGAAGGAAAGGGTCCTAGCAACGTAGAGCAAAAAAGACATGAGCAAGGGATAAAAGCCCCTCGAGAGGCAAATACTGGCGGTGGCAGCAATACGAGCCTTAATAGTCATTACAATAGGGGAAAGTACTCAAAAGCTATGATAAGTCTCCAGGCACACCACAGCAAAAGGAGCGTCTTCAGGCCTCGTCGTCATCAAGCCCCGCCCCATCAGAGCCTTCGTCGCTCCCCTCAGAGTCTTCAGCTTCCACCGCTTCAAAACGATCAACATACGCCTTCACCTCGTCCTCCACCTTGGCGGTCTGCTCCATGGCGTGAGGCCCCTCCAAGGGCTCAGTCACGTCCTCGAAAAGGAAGAAGGGCTGGAGGCGACGAAGATTGGCAAAGATGCGGCTAACAGCAAGATGAAGTAGCTTGCGGCTCTCCTCTTCAACCAGGTGATCCATGGTCGTCACGGTCTTCTCCAGCTCCTCCACAAGCCGGTCGAAGAAGCCTATATACCCCTGGATGCGGCGTCGCCCTCGGTCATAAAGTCGGGGATCTCAGCACCCAGGCGTTGCGCAACGACTCGAGCCCGAGACCCCAAGGAGCGGAGCATGTCCCGCTGCTCTTTCTTCAGGGCCTTGGCTTCCCGCCTAGAAGCTTTGGCCTCCTCGGCAAGCGCGGCAGCGGGTGCCACCTGCTGTTGAAGATCCCTCATGTCCCCCTCTAAGTTGTGGAGGTCATGCTCCACACGACGGCGGGCGTCCTTGGCCGTCTTCAGGCGGGACCGAAGCTTCTCCACTTTCTCTTCCAGCTCCTGACATGCTGGTCAATTCAGCACGCTTCTCCAGGAAGCGGTCCACCTGCATTTTCAGCCTCTTCGAGAAATCAGCCTGGCAATCTCTGCGGAAGTTCTTTTTCTCCTCGTCGAGCTTGGCTTGCTGCTTTTTCTTCTGCTGCTGGAGTTTCTCGTTGGCTCTATCGATACGGCCTTGGCGCCCGGCCTCATCTTCAGCCACGGCGGTCTCGCGAGCCTCCAGGCGTTCCTTCTCCGCAGCCTGATCTTTTTCGACTTGGTCGGCTTGCTCCTCGCGCCGGCGGACTTCAGACTCGCGGAAGGACAGTTCCTCCTCGCGGGGACGTATCTCCGCCTGAAGCTTGTCCTGGCTGGCTCGAGGGCCTCCGACGCCGCAACCTCCTTCTCCGTGGTCTGAAGCTTTATCTCCCGAACGGAGGCCACCGCCTCGCGAGCAGATAACTCCTGATGCTTAGCGGCCGCCTCCGCTTGAAGAGCTTCACGCTTATGCTTCAGTTCCGCAAGGACTTCCTCAGCCTCGTGAGTAACGCTGGCCCGAACCTCATCAGCAAAACGGCGAGCCTCGACGCGGCGTTCCTGAGCTTCCTCATCCTCCTGGCGAGCGCGCTCGAACGCTGCGCGGAGATGGGCCCAGCCGCGCGCAAGGTCCATGCGGTCCTCGCTCGTAGCGCGCTCCTCGTCGATGATGTGGAGTTCCAGGCCGCTGAGCATCTCCCTTGCAGAGCGGAAGATGGCCTCGCGACGAGATTCGCACGGGCGCTGCGTCCGCAGCATCAAAGCCAGGCTGTCTCCAATAGGCGCGGAGTTCGGGGTCCCCAGAATCTCGCCCCCAAGGCTCGGGTCCTCCCCGAGGTGCCTCGGGGGGCTCTGGTGGGGGACCTTTCCCTCATTAACAGATCCCTGAGGGTCCTGGTGAGGGATGTTGTCCTCAACGGCCGGCTCGCGGGGTCTCTGGCAGGGAACCTCTTCCTCACCGGTAGACTGCTCGGGACTCCGCTGAAGATCATCACCCACAGCAGCCGCCCGAGCGTCCTAAGAACCTAATGGGGGATACCCCTACTGTCTCCATCGGCGCCATCGGGGCGAAGTCTCCAGCCACCCCGGGACCCTCTAGGACCATTTCCACCTCACTCCCCGGATCCGCACGGGGTTCGTCTGGCTGGGGAAAGGACGCTGTCCCAGCACGATCCGTGACCCCGGGAGACGAGGCTGCGGACGCGATGGGTGTTTCGTCTGTCGCGGAGGCCTTGAGAATTACTGAAGCCCTCGAAGTCTCTCCCAGCTGACAGGTCTTCTTTGGCTTTGGTGCCGAGGAAGATCTAAAGGGAAAACCAGAAAAACAGTCAAGACGAGAAGACTCCGCGGGAAAGAAGGGAGAAGAAGAGAAAGGAACTTACACATTTGCAGTATCCACCCATCTCCTCTTCCGCACCCACCGGGGCGGAGGTGCGTTGGCTGCTGGCAATCCTTGAGGCCCCCCAGCCTTCGTCCCCGGGAGGACGGCAGGCTTGACAAGGGGTTGCTCCGCTCGAGGATCTCGGGGGTCAGCTAAAGGACCGCCGTGGTGTTCATCTCCCACCTGCCGCACCGGAACGGCTCGGTAGGACGACTCGTCACCTAAAGAGACATCCAAGACCTGGGTCCTAGGCTCTCCGAGGCCCGGTAGGCGCTCGCCCCTTCCCGAGAAGTCAGAACCTCGGGAAGTGCCCTCGCCCTCGGCAACGGAGCTGGAGGGAGACCCCGGCGAGAAGGCCTTGCCCTGTTCCGGGGCCACCACGATGAGCCCCTCTGGAGGGCTTGTCCTCCCTTGCGAGAGCAGCCCCCACGGGGAGAACGACGGCATCGCAGCCAAGTATTGGTAGCGGCTCGAGTTTTCGAACAGATACAAAGGTTTTGAAGATTTGTTCGCTGGCTCTGGTATCTGCGAAGAGGAAAAGAGGAAGCTCATGATCTCATCCACCACCTTAGCCGAGAGACTTTCCTGGTCCAACTATATTCTGTCGGATACCCCGGTGTACATCCACACCGACTTCTGGTGCGACTGCAGAGGTGCAATGCGTTGCCTCACGAACTCTCTGGCAATCATCTGGCCAGTGAGGCCATACGAGCGGGCTTCGGCAAGGCGCCTCTCCACGACATCAAGGGACTCGTGCGCCAGCTGCTGCCTGCCCCATCCTTGATGCCTCGTCGGGGGACCAGCCGGCACCTCGAGGAAGGGACAGACCTCTGAAACCCTCACGAAGAGCCACCGCTGATGAAAGCTCTCCACCTCTGTCGTCACCTCTGGGACGAGGACATCACCATCCCAGGCAATGGGGGGATAGTTCCCGAACATGCCGTCGCAGAGGCGAAACGAGACGCAACCCGTCGTCTCCGTGTGTGACAAGAAGTGCAGCGAAAAGAAGTTGCGGAAGAAGTCCACGGAAGGCCTGACCCCAACGTACGCCTCACAGAAGTAGGCGAAGATGGAGAGGGTGAGAATGGCGTTGGGATGGAGGTGAAGCAATTGGATTTGGTAATGCTCCAGAATCGCGATGAAGAAATCCGAGAAGGGGGGAATCAAACCCGCCAAAAACTAATGGAGGAAGATGGGATAGAACGGGGCGCGAAGTAGGCCGGGAACGCCCCCAGGCTGAAGCTCCGTTGCGCCCCGCTCGCTGAAATCCAAGGCCTCCAAGGGGCGCACGTTCACCAGGTGCGCGATGCTGGTCACGCGGCTGATTTCCTTCTGCGCAGCAGTGGCCCTCTGGGATGACATCGGGGCAACGGCGGAGGAAGCGGGGTGTCGCGGTGCAGGAAGGAAGGAGACGTAGCGTGAGCGAAGATTTCAAAGTGATCGGGAACCGCGCCCTCAATGCCATTTATCGCCACTCAGAGCAGTTTCCTCAGTCATGGGGGGACCCACCACGCGGTCAGACCAACCGAAGGAGGCGACCCGACGGACGACGATTGTGCGCCAGGTGTCTCGGCCCAAGAGGGCCAAGTTGGGGCCCGCGATGCTTCACTTGCAGAATTGGGCACCAGATGGCCCATCGTGGGCCCGGGGGCTACTGTCGGCCCAATGAAAACCAGGGTACCATGGGCCGGCCCTTCTGGCCCCAGACACCTAGGCACGGAATGCAACCACGGACTGGGTCATGACACCTGGCGAGCCCCGCGAGGCCTCGCCCCTCACGGGGGCTTCAACGATGAAACAAACGACCAAGTCTCCGCGAGTCGGGAACCTCCTCGGGAGACCTTTCCCTCTCGGGGTGGCGGAGCACTCGAAGTGCCTGGCGAGGTCCTGCCATCCTGGCAGGACGCACATGGGGCCTGCACTCCGTAGCAGGATGACGCGCACACCTGCGCACGGTGACGAATAGGCAGCAGTTGTCATTCCCATGCTTAAAGGAGAGCAACAAAGCTGCCCCAAAGGAGGAGGATTACCAAGCTTGCTACTTCGGTGCTAAGGGGACACGCTGCCGCTCCGCTCCAACGGCGACGTCACCGATATGACACCACGGACCTCTGGAGCGCCGGCCACTGCTCAGGACGGACGGTGGCAGGGCCTGACGAAGACCAGCAAGACCGACGACGGTGGACCTCGTCCACAACCTCTGGACCCAGGGTGCGCCGCCCTCCTAGACCAGCGCCATGGAGGAACCCTAGCTTCCACCCTCGCGCCTATATAAGGAGGGGGAGCACCACTGGAGAAAGGGATCGACCATTCACCCACCTAAGGCTACTAATCCACTCAGAGAAGAGAGCTTCCACAGAGAAGAAGCTCTGCCATCGTTGTAAGCTTTGCCCTCGGCAAGCACCCCTGTACTGTAACCCCGTGAAGCAGTGCAATACCACACACCAGGAAGTAGGGTCGTTTCTCCTCCCGGAGGGCCTGAACCTGGGTACGAGCTGGTGTCTATCTCTGTCGTGATGCATTCTGTCGAGCTCGCCCACTAGTACATAACGACACATCCGATACCCCTCTATGGAAACGGCACGAGTTAGGCGATGGAGAATCGCGCTTTCCGCGTGAGAAAACCCGCCCCGCGAGGCAAGCTGGCCCGCGTCCCGCCTTCATAGGCAACGGTCGCGAATTATTAACCGTTGCCGATATGTTGGTAACGGAGTTTCTTTTGACTCCGTTTGCGATATGTTCTTCAATGGCATCGGACATTTGTATACAACCGTTGGCGAGGTTGCTTATATAAAATTCTTTTAGCACTATCTTGGATATTATAAAAGACTATCGATTCGCCCTTGTTTCTCCGCTCCAGCTTGTTTTTACTCCGCACTCGTGTCCTCCATGGCCAAGAGCATGAGCTCGTCGGGGAGATCGAATGCGTCCTCCTCCTGCGCCGCCGGGGCCGGGTCAGATCTGCCGCTTGTGAAGTGCGTTTGCTGCCGCTATCGGAACATGATTCATCGAGTGTCGCGTTCAGATCTGAACCCAGGCCGGATCTACTTCAAGTGTCCAAATCACAGGGTTAGTTTGACACTTCGACCAGTTTTGATTGATTCTATTCTATGTGTGATGCTGATTTGCCTCTGGATTCGATTTACCATTTGGCAGGGGAGGGGCGAAGAGTATTCTGGGAGCTGTGATTATTTTTTTGGATTGAAGATTATGTTGAGATGCTGCTCGCTAATGGCGTCGAAGTGGAAGCTACAGAGCTGGAAAATGTAGCCTTGATAGTCAAGAAAACGGACATGGAGATGAAGCCGCACACTGCAGCAGCTCTAGCTGGTTTGGCATGGAGCCCAACAAACACTTCGACTAAATCTGACCATGTTGTTGCTGTGCGCAAGGAGCGGCATAAAGGAACAGAAATAGCTCAGTTAAATGTTCTTGTGAGCATTGCTAGAATGATTTTGTGTATTTGTGTGCTGCTGTTAGGTGTGAACTTGTATGCAGCAATGAAAATCAGTAGAATGTATTAGGTTCGTATGCAGCTATGCAAATCAGTACAATGTATTAGGTTCGTATGCACTTTGAAAATCACTAGAATGTATTATGTTCGTATGCAGCTACGGAAATCAGTAGCACATAGTAGTTGTGAACTTGTATCCAATGGAAACGGTCATATAAAATGTCCGTTGCCAATTGGGTACCTATAAATGTACTGGCCAAGCAAGCCCCATCAGTCTCATTCTCAATCCCTCACTGTCCATCTTTCAACCCTAGCCGCCGCACATTGTAGCTTTTTACTCTCCTCACTCTCTCATGGCTTCCTCTGCCGGCGCTTCTAGATCTCGCCATCGCAGCCGCGGCTCTAGCGGCCGCACCGATCTAGATGCATCTGTTCGTGATAGGGCAGATCTGGAGGCGGCTGTGATGCGACAGGTGTGGGAGCGCGTCAGGCTCATCACCTCTGGTGATGCCCCGCGTCCTCTGGGCCACGCGGAGCTGGATCAGATCATTCATCGGGTGGTGATGCAGCAGTTGTGGCGGATCCGCCGTCAACGGAGGCCGATCTGGAGGCCGCCGTCGACGGAGGAGGAGGTGGCCAATCTGGAGGCGACATCCCCGGTGGAGGAGGTGGCATCCACGGTGGAGGAGGTGGCCGATGTGGAGGCGCCGTCCACGGAGGAGGAGGTGGCCGATCTGGAGGCGACATCCCCGGTGGAGGAGGTGGCGTCCACGGTGGAGGAGGTGGCCGATCTGGAGGCGCCGTCCACGGTGGAGGAGGTGTCCGATCTGGAGGCGCCTCCACGGAGGAGGAGGTGGCCGATCTCGAGGCGCCGTCCACGGAGAAGAAAATGTGAGGTCTAAATCGCTCAGCTCATGAACTAGTTCATCAATTGGTTTTATATAGAACTTGTCTAGTATATAGAACTTGTCTAGTATATAGAAAACTCGTCTAGTATCTTGCACTTTATTGTTTATGTCTAGTTTTCTAGTCTAGCATAGAAAACTTGTCTAGTATATAGAAAACTTGTCTAGTATCTTGCACTATTTTAAAGTCTAGTAGGGTGAATTAATTTCAACTCTTTGTAGTACTACCGATGATGAATGGATCCAGTCACAACTTTTTGTCAATGTGCTAATCCTCGTTATTGTTTTGTGTAGCTAGTGTATGAAGTAATAGTATTTCGGCGACACTGTATAAAAAATGGTGAGGCTCTTGAAGGAAACATCACCTTCAAGTTAAGCCTCCAAATCGTTTGATCGGACTGCAAGCACACGGATATAGGCGCTTAAAGGTGTGAACTGTTTTCACATTAAATTATATCTATGTCATGTAGCATCATATTTTGGCTCTTCTCTAACTATCAATCCATGTATTTTTATCCAGAAGCACAAAGCTGATCCGAACAAAATTTAAATGTGCTACTTATAAAGTGGGATTATATTTCGGCGACACCGTCCAATATGGAGCAAGCCTCAGTACGAAGAATTTGGCAATTTGGCTTGGTGTAGTTTCTGTTTTTTCAGTTTCTCCGGCTATTTTGTGGATGTGTGTTTAGGGAGCAAGCCTTAGCTGCAGTTTAGGGAGGCATGAGAATGATAGGATTAGCGAAGCATGTGTAACTCATCTTTTGATACTATGTAATGGTGACAATTGTTATATAAGTTATGAACGGTTTTGTTAGCAATTTTGTGCTTCTGCTGTGATATTTTGAATGTCAATTGGCAACTGTATTGTTGCTGTAGGCTTATGAAAATACCTCAATGCAAATGAGCAAAACAGAATCTCCATTTCTGATGTCCAGATACATCGGCAACGAAGACTGGATGGCAACCATAGCCAAAATCAAGCCTCATCGGTGACGGTTTTTCATGTCCGTTGCCGATGAGAGCCTTCACATCAGTGACAGGGTCGTGGACACGGACCCTTTCTCCGTTGCCGAAGGGGTTTTTGGCCCTTTTCCGATGTGTCGTTCTGTACTAGTGGCCGTACTTGGTCGCCGAGGTTGACGAGAGTGTTGTTAAGTGTCGTGTTCAGCCCCTTCGTTTCCTGATTCACGCGGATCAATCTCCGACACAATGGTGGCGAATAAATGTGCAAGGATGATGATAACAGTGATGAATGATATTTTGAGGTTTTTTATGATGAATGCAAGATGAAAAAGTGTTTTTGTATTTTCGGATTTAATAATTGCAGAAAATAGGAAAGTGGTAAAAGTTGTTGGAAATGTGTTTCTTATGATTAAAAATGGACCAGGGTTCATGGTTTCACAAATGCACTCTCTCTTTAATAAAGTGGTACACAATGGAACACACAGAGTTGACATATGAGATTGCAACACAAAGTTTGATGACAAGTTTCTAATTATATGGGCATCACGCCCTAACATAGAGATCTTTTGGTTATTAATCTCACTTATACTCCACCAAGATGCGAACCAAATCATAACACCTCAGTAATTAAGATAACTCAGAGTATAGCTTTAAGTATCATGACATGAAGTTAAAATAAGAACATGCTAGATCTAGTCACGGAGAAGTGGCAAATCACCCACAACCCTTGTAGCATGGTATTTTTGTTTATCCCTAGTGAGGCAACAAAGTAAAGTAAAACACCCAAGTGGATCACGATATTACGGTTGTCAACTTAACGCACTCACCACCCCCGTTACTCCAACTAATGCCCACATACCCCACACACGCTCTCATAAACATGTTTGATCATAACAAGTGAATAAGAACGGGGTACATAATATGCATCTATATTCATAACTGAAACAAACATTGCAATCTCAAATATATATTAACTCATAAAAAGATCCACCACATCAGAATTACAATGATGACTGTAATCATGTTCAGCAGCTCATACGGTACTAATTAGTGAAGCTCAAAGAGAGGAGAGATACATAAGTTACTTGCACAAACCCATAGTCTAGAGGTGGACTACTCCCTCTTCATCATGGAGACGGTGGAGATGTCGATGGAGAAGACGGAGACCACGCCTGCAGCGCCCCGCCGGAGTTTTCCCCCTCCAATCTGCAACTCCAGATCTCTCTTTCGGTTTTTTCTGTGTTTCGACGGCGCTCCTTCCAGGGAACGACGGGGGACTTATTTTATAGGTTTTTTTAGGTCAAAACGATGTCGGTGGAGGAAAGATCGGCGACAGCGGAGCCACGAGGGCCAAAAGAGTGGGCCCCACGCGGTCAGGTACAGTGGCCGCGTGGGCCACCCTCTTTTGGGCCTTCGGCCTTCGTTTGCTGCCTGCGCAGGGTTAATTCCATAAAAATAGGAAATAAATATTGTATTGCCTAAAATCATTATATAACAGTGGTATAACCCTTATATGATGCAAATATGATTGGAATATAAGTGATATAGTGAAAAGTTCATGTATGCATTTTACATGCATCAATGTGATGGTTTGATTTATTCATAATGCCTTGTTTATCCTTGTCATGAGGTGATTGACACCACCAAGTGTAGATTGATAAGAGAGATGTGGTCACACACACGAAATATGAATCATTGCACTAGTGTTTAGAATATTGTCCATTAAAAAGTATGATGTATGTAGGTACGGGATGGCCGATGTGACACGACATAGGTATTGAGTGACACAGTACCGCCCAACATCCTTTATCTGGGGGTAAAAAAGGGAGAAGTATGATGCAACCACGCTAGCCTTACGGGGGTGACCTAGCAAAACAAATGAGTATTTCTTTCAACTATGTTTTTAGGACATATAGCCGTCATAAAAGTTACCATTAAAACATGACAATTGTGTGTACTTTATCTATAACATGATAATCACCGTAGAAGAGAGAGAGAGGATTAAGTGAACCCATGAACCCATGTCCATTATTCCTATAAGAGAAAACCTTTGTCTTGTCCTCTTGCATTGAAGAGGATTGGGACATTCTTATTTTTTTACATTAAACTTCCATCAATTAAATCAACCACCTTGTTCTTTAAATCACTTTAGTGTATAATCAACTAAAACTTGTGACATTTCAGTTGTAGGGAATAGATAACTTTTCCTTCTTACTCCTGCGGATCGATACCTTACTTCCACATTGAGAGGTGCTACAGTGATCCCTGCTCTTGGGGGTTATCACGCGGGCGGTACTACCGCCACTGGAAAAACAACAGAAATAACAAACACCAAAACGACAATATCTTTTGCATCCGGACTCCGTTTTTTATGTTCTTTGGCTCGTTGGAATCAAGACAACTAGCTCTTCAAGATTATACAGAGAAAAATCATTGTCCAACAATGAATCACAAAACCAAATGTGGAAAGGTTAAACTTCTTTATAAAATTCAAATCGGTAAAACCTTCAATATCAAAAACGCAATAAGTTTTCCATGCGAAATATGTTTTTGATAAACTTGAGCTTGTCTTGAAGATCATGACAAGCTCTAAAACCACACATGGAGGAAATCCAAATAAGAACCAAGAAAGATGATGCCAAGTATGCAAAGGTTTGAGCTCTCTTTGAACGATACGATCAAGTTACTCATTCGAGGGCCCCTCTTGAAAGCGTGGCATCTATCCTATAATCCGGTCTCTTACTAACACCATGAGACCGGTAAAATAGGAACCCTATAAAAGTCATACCTTTGCCTTGCGCTATCCACTTGAGCTAGATAATGACATGTTGATCACCTCAAGTTGGATCACCTTTCTTGATTGCGCTCCGCTTGATGAAGACTTGTGAAATGCTCCCCCATACACAATATAAGAGAGCCACTTTTAGGCACATCTTCACTTGACTATTATCTTGATGACGACCACCGCTTGACGTCATCCATCATGGGCTATATGAAATCTTCCATTTGATGCAATCCCATGGAAAGATACCTAACCACATATAGATACTCCACACACATATATATCATGGGTTAGTTCACAAAGCTATATAGACAATTGCTTACCATACCATTGGATCACAAGATCTCACATGGTACTGTTGGAGATATGCCCTAGAGACAATAATAATTAATTTTATTATTTATCTCCATGTTTATTATTAATGTTTATATCTTTATGCTATAACTGTATTGGGTACTTGTATAGCAAATACAACGTATGCAAGAGGAAAACCTCCGCTACACGTGTAGAGATATGAATGGAAAAAGAGTTCCTAGTCTTGTCTCTAAGACTAGCCTATCTTGTTGTTCGATGATCGTGTTTTCCTGATCATGGACTTTGTATAAGTCAAACAACTATAGGAGTGGATTATCGGAATGATAATAGCACTGAACCGACCCACCGTGTGATCTTGCTATGAGACAAATTGTTGTGAGGTTGTCACGGCATATGTCACCATAGGGTGACTTTGAGTTGGGGGCCAGGCGAAACTGGTGTCAGGAAGATTGTTTAGCGCGGAGGGGACAAAGGATTTACCCTGGTTCGGCCTCTCCATTGGAGATAAAGACCTACTTCCAGCTACTCTATTATTGATCTCGATGTCAATAACCCGGCTGCAACAACAGAGCCGGATCTCGATTAGGGTTACAATATTCTCTTTCTCGTGGGACTTGTGTAATATGAAAAGCCTGACCTAAACTGAGACCCAGGAACCCCTTATATAGATGCCGGGTCTCCTGGTGTCTTTACATGGTAATTCCGGGTTCTACCCATACTCGAAGTTTTACTCTACTTCTACCTCTTCATGACCTCCAAGTCTTGGACTCTATGACGTTTACCGCCTCCGGGTCTTCTAGATCTTTCCTTCTATAGGCCAGGTTACCGCCAGATGTTTCGACCCATATCTGAATCTAGCCCATGATGAAGAAAGCAGGCCAAGCCCGGCCTCCTGCCTGGCGGGTCTTCTTTCACCTTCATGGGCATACCGGGTTATCTTTCCCCCAACATTAGCCCCCAGATTAGCTTGGATAACAGGATGGTAAATTCTTGAGATGTCTTGTGATCTTGACGCCTTTTGCTCAAACATTGCCATCCGGGCTATTCAAGTTAATCCCGGAAAACACAAATATATTTGCATGTATAATTCTTCAGTTTCAATAAACCTTTCATCTAAAGGCCGGCTCATCTTGGCGGCCATTCTATAACCCGATTTTCTTCCCGAGTTTTCATACTGTAAACTTTGCTTCTCAACACTTAGCAAAAATTTCACCATCAACCATATGAATCGCCAGTCAACCTCGTAGTCAAAGATCCTATCTTTCTCTCTCCAAATCTATCTCCAGATATCGTAATCATGAATATCCCATTTTGTCTCTATCTGTATGTCATTGACCACGGGTCAAATATCCTTATCCCTCTGCTTTCTACCGTATTACCCCTGGTCAACCACCGTGCCTATATAAGGGACGCTAGGGTTTACCCCTGCATCACTTTCCCCATTTTCACCGTGAGCACTTCATCTTCCTCCTCGGGCCGCCGCCACCATTTCTTCCTCCAATCGAGCTCAGGATCGAGGACAAGCACTGCTGCGCTCTCCCTCACTCCATCCCCGAAGGTAATGTCACTGATTTTCCGTTGAATCGATCCCTAATTCACTCCGCATCTCATTCCCCTCGAGTCTGTCTCGAATCGCATCTGCTATCCATTGATCTCAATTTCTCCTTCATCTGTTCTTTGTTCTTCATGAATTCCACATTTGCTTTCTACTTACTTTCGATTTATTCTCTTCTGGACAGATTGATCTCCTCCCCTACCCCGAGACCATGGGGAAAAAGAAAGTTAAAACAGGTGGCCCCAAAGCGGCCAAAAAGGGGCCAAAGGATGCATCTAGTTCTGGTGCTGTTAGAGCATCCGTTCCAGTGAACTGGACATGATCCACTGCTTCTGAACTAATGATTTAGACCTTCGTCGATCGGGGCGAACTCCCGCCCAAGAGCGAAATCGAATGACGCGCTCCAGGAGAAGAAACCCGACCCTCTCCACGCGAAGGTGAAATTGTCGTCCTTTTGGACCATGTGACCCGGGGCTTCCGTCCTCCCGGGTCTCTCTTTTTCCGCCAAGTTTTCCAATACTATGGTCTCACTCCTTTTGATGTTGCTCCCAATTCCATCTTGAACATGAGCAACTACGTAGTACGTTGCGAAGATTATCTTCAAATGGCTCCCAGCTTAGAGCTATTCCTAGAATATTTCTACTGCAATCCCTCTAGCAAAACCAAGTCATTAGGCCCTTACGACGGCGTTTCCATCCAACGCCGCAAAACATCAGATCTCCCGGCTCTTATGCTAGCCAGCCACCCCAAAGGGTGGCAAAATATATATTTCTATTGCAAAGACACCTCTCCAACTACTGATGAAGCTCGTTACCCGGCCTTTCGTAACTCGGCCTTGGTATACGAGAGCAAGATGAATAGCTATGCCAGTGACGATAACCGAGTCCTGATTGACTCTCTCCGTGCTCGGGTCAGGGCCCTGCTAGGTCATGGCCTCCGTGGCACAGATCTGGTGAAGTGCTGGATAGGCTGGATGATCCAGCCTCTCAGCATCAGGACCCGGCTAATTCACGAGTATACCGGGTCAACCACCGATGACCTGCGTTACTCTGAAGTTACACTTCTTGACAGCCAAATTGTGAAGAATGCCAAGACCCTTCTTGGTGAAAAGAAAACTACGATTGCAGAAACCGGGCTTGCCCCGTTTTACATCAACAACCATGTACCCTCAGTAAAAAAAACTCATTCCTTACTTCTATTCACTAGCTCACTTTTGTCAGTTGTCTAGATGTTTCATCTTTCTACCTTATACAGGACGAGGCCTGGTGGAAAGTGGATTACACTCCCACCCCCTCTCCAGATGATGAAGAAGCTGAGGCTTCTGAAGAAGAAGAAGGTGAGCTTGACTCCGTAGGCCGGCTCTTCCTTAACTTAATCGAGAACGAAGCTCATTCAGGTTTTACTAACAATCTAACTCTTACTTCTTATTCAGATCTTGTTGAGCCGACTAATGAGAATTTGCCGGCTCCAGATGTTGTTGAAGTGCAGTACAGAAGGTGCCATATTCTCGCATTTCTAGTTATATGATGAACACCTCTCAACTTCAAGCACTTCAACAGGAAAAAGATGCTGCCAAGGAAGCTGAGTCTAGCAAGCGCCGCAAGACCGGTCCTGCGCGAGTGAAGATTCTTTGAACACAGGTATCCCCTCGTGTTCTCTGTCTCGCTGGACCAAATCAATACAAAAGACTCCCGGTACTTCTCACCCTTTGGCGGCAAAATCTGGGTCTGTAAGTCCCAATCTCTGTCAGCTTCTTCAGGTGACAGCGTGAACTTGCCCGACGATTTCCTCGTCATTGTTGGCTATATTCCCTTTCTTTTCGATTTTTCCCAACTCTTTTCATTTCTTTTCATCATATCTGAATCCTTTTTACATTATGCACAGCGCCAAAGCTACACCCTTGGATGCAGCCGGGTCTTCCTCCCATGCTGTCATGTCCGAGCTCGCTCGTACAGAGGCTCCTGTACATGACACAATTTTGGAGGAAACCCCAGAACAAGAAATGGAAGATAAGCTGCCTTCGCCTCCGGCCTCACCTCTTAGGGCAGACCCAAGCACGCCTGCCGGGTCTCCCCCAAACACTGCCAAGCCAAACCAGAAGTCACCTAAAAAATCTCCCGGGTCTGGCTCAGGCACCAATGAAGAGGTGCAATACTTGGGCACCCGAGCCACAACTGCTGAAGCTCCACCCAATGTGGTGGCCAAAATTATGGAGCCCGAAGTGAAGGCTGAGGCAATCGCTCATGGGAAAGAGCCCATGTATACTCCGAGCACCCAGCTCTGGAGAACACGGAGCTGCCGGCCCTTATCTCTGAATATTTCTCCCGGCTCTCCCAGCATAAGGGGCTTGAAGCTGAGCTTGTTTCTGCCATCAAGCAGCGCCACGAGGTAACATTACTCTCTTCTATACTCCCTAACCCCCAAGCTCCAAGTTTATTTGAACTTGTGTAATAGGCTTGGTGCTTTGAAAGAAAAATTAGAAAACAACTTAGCCCCCAAGTGCTAGTTTGTCTATTCACAGCATACTAGGACTCTTTGCCTTAATTTTTTAAGAACTTCAAAATTCCCCAGCCCCCAAGTGCCGGGTTACATGCTTGCAGTAATCTGGGACTTATCCTTCTAATAAATCATTCAATTCTGATACTGTAAGGCTTTACTTGCTTTTACTTTCAAATCTGATAGACCCCAAGTGCCAGTTGCATGCTCGCAGCAACCCGGGACTTGCAATTCTAAATTTCTTTAACAAATGTTTCGCTGTCAAACCTTATATTTAACTGAACTTCAACTACTTCTTCAGCAACATGTGTCCCAAGCCACACTTGAAATCCAGCAGCTCAAGGAGCAACTGTCGACTGAGACCCGGCTAAAGGCCGAGGCACAAAAGGAGACTCAGGACCTCAAGACCTCCCTTGCTGATGCAAAGGAAGAAAACATGTCCTTGAAAAAGGACATGGAAGAACACGAGGAGGACTGGAAGACCCGGCTTGAAACTGCTGAGAACAAGTTGGCAGAAGTGGAAAAAGCTTTCAACTCTTTTAAACTGCTACTGAAGGATATTGTTGCTGCTGTTTGGGGTAAATGCTTACTCTCATTGTATATTCATCAATTTCTTTAGACCCACACTTCTAACTCAATTTCCCTGTAACCACTTTTTAGGTCCTCGCAATAGCATGAACTTGACAAGTCCTGATGTCAAGCTTCAGGCCCTGCTTACATTGGTAAGGCAATTATATTATGGAGCCGGCCGTGCTATCGCAACAGCTCGTGGCCTAGAGGAGCCCCCAAGCCAGCTAAAGCATTTTCTTAACCACTTGTCTACGATTCCCGAGTGGATAACCCGGTGGAAGCTTTCTGGCTGCCGCAAAGGCGCGATGTGTGTCATGGCTTTGGCCAAGGCACACTACCCAGATTTAGACCCGGCAAAGCTTGCTGGCGGGTTTCCCCAATTTAAATTGGACAACTCTGAATTTGGTGGAAAAGACCTCGCTGCTATAAGCAAGGAGACCCGGTATGTTGCCACGGTGATTGCTGAAGGCTTGTCCTTTGAAAAATTCCAGCACGGATATGATAAGAAAAGCCGGCGCATCGACACGCCAGATCCCGTGCCTGCAATACTAATTCCACCACAACTTCTGCGCGGCCCAGCTTAAGACATCTACTATCACTGGTACGGGTACTCCTGCAATCGCTCCACCGAGCCGGCCTGTGATCACTGAGGATGATCCAAAAAACCAAGGCCTTGCCCTGATCTGCTGGAAGACCCCGGCTCAAGCAGCGACTTGAGGAAACCAAGAAGCCCCTGAGTCTGAAGCAGCAACAGAGCAAGAAGCCCCCAAGGCCCAAGAGCAGCCAAGCGAGACCCCTGCAACAGATGACCCAGCCAAGAATGCCGAGTCTTAATTTATCTAAAAAACTGTCTATTTGGCCTGAAAAGGCACATGTAATAACTTTGATACTTTGAGCTTCATATTTTGATCGTGCGCCTATGCACGTATGCTACTATGATCTGTAATATTGGTAAAACTTATGGTCTGAATTTCAAATCTTTAATGGTTTAGATGACCCTTTTGGTTTCTTTAACTATGAGCCGGCTTTCGCATGGATATTTTTGTCGCAACTCCTCTGAAAAAACAGGGTCGAACCAAGTCCTTTTGGGCATCATGGTTGATTGAATTTCCAGGTGAGCGATCAGACCATATAAGTGCGAGTCACATCGAGCTCAATAGCAAGAAAACCAAGACTTATACTGGTGGCATCAAGGCCGGGTCTTGAGATTTCAGCTACGGGCTATTTTAGCAAGAGCCCTCAAGACCCGGGTCAATGTTCTGGAAAGTAATGGCGTACTCTGCGCATTTACCCCATTGACCCTAATATCTGACTTGCTCGATTATCATTATATAATAACTGGAACTTTTATAGAATAAACAACTAACCAATCATACAGATAAACAGGAACTTCGTATCCTAAACCATGAAAGAAAAAACAGCAACAAATATAGGCCGGGTTATGAGGTTAGGTGTTCACTTTCGAACAGCTAACCCCCAAGCCTCAACACATGAATTTTAACTAGGACACCAGAATCGGGCCTTGGGTTAGATGTTCTGTCTATGAACATCTAACCCCAAGGCCTAATATGTGAGACTTGATCAAGATAAATAAACGGGTCTTGGGTTAGATGTTCTCTCTGTGAACAACTAACCCCAAGACCTAACATATGATACTTTAATTAAATGAATCGCCCGAGTCTTGGGTTAGATGTTCTTCCTTTGAACAGCTAACCCCCAAGACCTGATATATGAGACTTGAGCGCAAACAAACATGATTCCGGGTCTTGAGGTGAGCCATTATCAAGACCCGGCCTATTGCTAGGTATAGTAGGGGCGTAAGTGGGAAATGTTCATGGCCGCTCACACTCTTGCATCAAAAATGGGATCTTGTAGTGTCATTGATAGTTTCTGACTTCTCTCGCATCCACCAGATAATAAGACCCTTGTGCAAATTCTTGCTCACATGAAGGGTCCCTCCCATGGGGGAGATAACTTGTGCATCCCATTCTTTTGCATCCATCGCAACACTAGGTCCCCCTCCTGGAAGGTACGAGTTCTGACACCGGCTGCATGTATCTCATCAGGTCTTGCTGATAAATTGCCGACCCTTTCAAGTGCTTTCTCACGATTCTCCTCCAACAGGTTCCAGTGAATCCTGCCGGCTTCTTCTCATTTTCTGTCTCAACATAAGCCGCCCACGCGCGGCGAGTCATGAATTATGTCACTTGGCAACACAGCTTCTGCCCCGTAAACCATGAAGAAAGGAGTCATATTGGTGGACCTGTTGGGTGTTGTTGATGCCCCAAACTACTTGGTAACTCTTCTACCCAAGCTCCCGCAGCTCTGATGCACGGGACCCGGAGTCTTGGTGTTCAACCCTTAGACACCTCTTGATTTAGATCTCCAAATTGCCCATTGGCTTGAGGTGAGACACGGAAGCTACGTCCAATCTTATGCAGTTTTCTTCCGCAAAATTGTCTGCATCTCCCCAAGTCACATATGGTCCCATTATCTGATGATGCTATGTGGATATCCAAATCTATAGATGATCCTCTTCAAGAACACAACTGCTGTAACTGCCTCGCAATTTGTGACTGCCATCACCTCAACCCATTAGTGAAACTTATCAAATGCCACCAATAGTGAGTTTTCTTGCACGGGACATCTGAAAAGGCCCAACCATGTCCATCCCCCAAACTACACAATGGCCAAGTTAAAGGGATAGTGCGCAATTCCTGAGCCGGCACATGAATCTACCGAGCATACCTCTAACACCCATCACATCTACTCACAAACGCTATGCATCTTCATTTGCTGTGAGCCAGTAAAAGCCATGTCTGAATGACTTTGCGACCAATGATCTTGTGGAAGCATGATGACCACAATCTCCTTCATGTATCTCCTTCAGGATTTGCCGGCCTTCCTCTGTGAGACAACACCGCTGAAACACACCAGAGGTACTCTTGTAAAGCTCATCATCGATGACCACGTAAGCGTGGCCGGCGCACAATCTGTCGGGCTATATTTCTTGTGGGCAATCCCCCCCTCCATAAGATAAGCAAGATAACGGCTCTGTCCATGCAGGAATCTATGTACTGCTGCTACCAACTGCGAATCTGGGTTACCCAAATACCATAATCTTCCTCATCTTCAGGCTTAACTGATGGAACTCGCAACTCATCCAGGAAGGTATTGGGTGGAACCGGCTCTCGTTGGAGCCGAGTCTTGACAAGGCATCAGCTGCATCGTTTTTGCGCCGGTCTATGTGATCCACTTGGTATCCAGAAAATAACCCAGCAACTCTATCTACCTCTCTTCTGTAGCCGCCATCTTTGCATCCTTTCTGTCCCAAGTGCCAGAAACTTGTTGAGCCACAAGATCTGAATCTCCATAACATATGATATACTTGATGCCCATCTCCCGGGCTATCTTCAAACCATGCAGCAGAGCCTCATACTCAGCCACTTATTTGAGCAATCAAAGTGAATCTGTAAACATAGCTCATATATTCTCCCTTTGGGAAGTTAACACAACCCCGGCTCCTGACTTGCTCCTGTTTAAGACCCGTCAAAATGCATGACCCAAGACTGAATTTTTGAACTAGTTGTGGTGCACTTAGCTTTGTCCAGTCATTGAGAAACTCCACCAGAGCTTTGAGATTTGATAGCTGTTCAGGCGCATAGTTGTCGGCAGTAAAACCAGGGTATCACGGGCCGGCCTGCCACAGCCCTCGAACTCTCCGCAGGAATTTCTGCTAAGGACCAGACGTTCAGCCTGGCGAGCCTCGCGAGGCATTTTCCCTCGCAAGGGCTTACGTGCTCGACCGAGCATTTCCGCTAAGGACTAAGACGATCGGCTTGGAGGCCTCAAGAGGGACCTCTGCCTCGAGAGGGCCTCTCCTAGAAGATCTTCAGGCCCTGGCGCGTCTCCGCGCCACCCTCGGGAGGTTTTCCCCCATGAGAAGTCAACGGCTAAAGAACCTCGGCGAGGGTTCAGGCCTCGCGGGGTTCCTTCAAGTGGAAGCAAGCTCCTGCGCCGCTGCAGAGCGCACATGGCCTCTGCGCCCGCCGCAGAGTGACGCGCGCCTGCGCTTGATGACGAAGACGCCGCAGTTGCCATTCTCGTGTATAAAGTGGTCAAAGGAGCTGCGGCAAGCAAAGCGGACTCCAAGACTTGCCAATTTGGTGATAAAACGGCCGCCGCCACTACGCTCCAACTGCGACGTCACTGTGGGGCGCCCCAAAGTTCGCAGCGCCAGCCCATCGTCCTGGATGGACGGTGGCTTTTTCTGCCAAGACGACGTGCTCCCTGCCATGGACCGTGTCCATGGACGCCCCTGATGCTGTGCGTGTGCTCCAATTCGGCGGCATTGTGGTATCCCTTCCCGCTGGAGAGTTTTCGAGGAAGAGGACCAAGCCTAGTATATAAGGAGCCAGTGTACGACCTAGGAGGGGGATCCCGCATTCGCAACACATTCCACAACCAAGGAGCTAAGTCTGAGAAGAAGACAGAGCTCATTCCACCATAGTCCACCATAGCCATAGCTGTGCCCTCGGCAAGCACACTTGTACTGTGAACCTCTCCAAGCAGTGCAATACATCTTAGCAGGACGTAGGGCTTTTACACCTCACGGTGGGCCTGAACCTGGGTAGCGGCTCGTGTTACCTCTCTGTCGTGATGTTCCTCACCGAGCTCGACGAGCACCGTCGCCGAGGTTGTTGAGGATTTGTTTGACGTTGTGTTCAGCCCCTTACTCGTTTCCTGGCACTTGAGAGACACCCTAGTTCCTGGGACTAGTCTCCGACATTTGGCGCGCCAGGTAGGGGGCTGAGGCGCGTCTTCAACTTCTTCAACCTCTCGCGCCATGACTGACACGCGCTGCGCGTCTCGCGCGACGGACGTCCGGCAGGGCCAACACCGAGCCGCCGCCAACCACAACCCGCGTGGTCGCCCACGCGCCAACCGCGCTTCAGAGCGCAACGCCGAGCCGCGCGTCGAGCACCCTGAGGACGACGGCGGCAACGGCAGCGGCAACGACGGCGGCATCGACGGCGAGGACGAGGGAGCTTCCTCCTTGCACCCATCCAGGCGCGAGAGCGCCTCCACGATGGGCCGAGCAGCGCCCAGTCCAGCCACCGGCTGCTGATGGCGCAGGAGCTGCTGGCTACTACCGCCCACGCAGGCGGGCCATGACAACTGGCTGGGGCGTCTCGAGGAGCTCATCAACGCCGCCGCCGTTCCTGCCGCCACCACTGCAGCACCAGCACCCTCCCGCTCGCTGGTGCGCCACTCCGGACGGAGGGAACATAGCGCACGGCGCTCCTCCCTCCCCTCCGCCACCTCCTCCAGCTGCAGCTCCGGCAGCAACCACCGCGCCGCGTCGCACGCATCCTCGCCGCACGACTGCCAGATCGTGCAGCGGACTCCGGCGGACGCCCGCGTGGAGATCGAGCGCCAGAGGGACCGCCACAACCGCGTCGTGCAGAGATCGCCGCTGCAGGTCGCCAGAACCGCGGCGTACTCGCTGGAGGCGCCGTGACGTACGCCACGGGCTGCACCGCCTTCACCCGCAACCTGCGCCGCGTCGTCTGGCCTGTGAAGTTCAAGCCAGACCTCCCTCCACGCTACGACGGCAGGACCAACCCTCTGGAGTTCCTGCAGCTCTACACCGTCTCCATCCAAGCTGCAGGAGGCGACGACAAGGTGATGGCCAACTGGCTCTCCATGGCGCTCAAGGACTCCCGCTCTCGTGGCTCATGAACCTCCCCGAGAACACCATCGACACGTGGGAGGACCTCTGCAAGGTCTTCGTCGCCAACTTCAAGGGCACCTACGAACGCGCGCTCACCTACAACGACCTTCGCGCGGTGCGCCAGAAGCCTGACGAGACCCTCCGCAGATACATCCAGCGCTTCAGCCAGGTCCGCAACAAGATTCCGAACATCCCGGACTCGCACGTCATCTCCGCCTTCAGGGAGGGCGTCACGAACCACAGGATGCTCGAGAAGCTCGGCATCCACGACACACTCTCCTCTGTGGTGAAGCTCTTTGATCTGGCTGACAAGTGCGCCAAGGCTGAAGAGGGCCTCCTCTTCGTCAAGAAGGAAGTGGAGGAGGACCCTCCAGAGGGTCCAGGAGCAAGAAGAAGCCTGCAGAGAAGCGCAACCACCGCCATCCTCGCGGCAGAGCCTGACGCAAAGCAGCCTCGCGAGGCCTCTCCGGGCTGAAGAGAAAAAGGCGGACAATCGCCCATACTGCATCTACCACAACAGGCACAACCACGCCACTGAAGACTGCTGGGAGCTCAAGCAGCTCAGCAAGGAGCGGGAGAAGAACCAGGGCCGCGGCGGAGGCCGTGGCGGCCGCGGAGGCGGACGCCACAACTTCCAGCACAGGCCTCGGGGGAACAACTGGGCAAAACGGCAACCTCCCCGAGAAACCCTGGGGGCTACCAGGCCCCTCAGGGGGCAATAGCCTGCATCCTCGGCGGTCCCAAGCGCCCAAGTCCAACAACCACTTCAAGCAATTCTCTCGCGAGGTCAGCGCAGCGCTTCCAGGGCTTGAGCTTCCCAGCCCCTCAAGTGGTCACAGTACACCATCGCCTTCGACTCCAAGGACCACCCCAAGTCGACCAAGGCAGTAGGCACCATCCCACTGGTGTGCACCCCCATCATCAACAACATCGCCGTCGCCAAGACACTTATAGATGGGGGTGCGGGCTTGAACGTCATCTCTGTCGAGACCTTCGAGCAGCTTCAAGTGCCCTACGAGTGGCTCATGCCCTCTAGGCCCTTCACGGGGACAAGTGGCTCTACCACACCTCTGGGGCAGGTGAGGCTCGCGGTCACCTTCGGCACGCCGCAGAACTACCGCACCGAGCAGATCGACTTCGACGTCGCGCACATTGGCCTGCCCTACAACGCCATCCTCGGCTACCCCGCCCTCGCGAAGTTCATGGCTGTCACTCACCATGCCTACAACATCGTCAAGCTTCCAGGCAGCGGCGGCACCATCGCCATCCACGGCAAGTCCAGGACGCAATGCGCTCTGTCGAGACCCTACAAGGCCGCTGCCGTGGCATTCCCCGCTGATGAGGACATGGAGCCCCTCGAGAGGCCCGCGAAGAAGAAGCAGCTGTTCTCACAGGAGCAGGCAGCCACGAAGAAGGTGCACTGGACGCCAGCGGCTCGGGGGCTAGCGTCACCATAGGCGCTGGCTTGCCTCCCAAATAGGAAAGCCGCTCGTCGCCTTCCACAGGGCAAACTCTGACCCTCGCCCAAGGGCGACAAGCTCTACTACGCCGTCCATTGTGTTTCACACAGACAAGGTCTCAAACAACAACGCCGAGTACGAGGGCCTCCTCGCAGGGTCAAGCCTCAATCGCCCTCGGCATCAAGCGCTTACTCATCAAGGGCGACTCCCAGCTCCTCGTCAACTTCTCCAACAAGAGCTACACACCTAAGGACGGCCATATGGCCGCATAACCTCGAGGAGGTCCGCAAGCTCGATAAACACTTCAAGGGGATGGAGCTCAGGCACATCCCACGAAGGGAGAACCAGGAGGCCGACGACATCGCTAGGCGAGCATCACGCAGAGAAGCCCAGCAGGCGGGCGTGTTCGAGGAGAGGCTCACCAGTGGGCATCGGTGAAACAGCCAAAAGAAGCAGTTGAAATGAACATGGACGAAGAGCTCCCGCCACCACCAACATCTGGAGCACCAGGCTGCGGTCCACCTACAGGGGAATGCCTGCTGCTGGTCATGACACACCAAGAGGACGGGCTGGATCGATGAGCTCAAGGAGTACCTCAGGGACGGGATCCTCCCTGAAGAGGGACGCAGAAGCAGAGAGAGTTGCTCGCCAGGCCAAGTCATGCTGCCTTCATGAGGGAGACCTGTACCGCAAGCGTCCAAATGGAGTTGCACTAAAATGCATCCCCCCTGAAGAAGGCCGCCAGCTGATCAAAGACATACACAGTGGAGAATGTGGCCACCACTCGTCGTCACGCACCCTCGCAGGAAAAGTCTTCAGGAGTGGTTTCTATTGGCCCTCAGTACTTCAAGATGCAACCGCTGTTGTCCAAGCTTGCGAGGCGTGCCAGTTTCACGCCAAGCAAGTCCACCAACCCGCACTAGGGCTCCAGACCATCCCTCTCTCCTGGCCCTTCGCGGTAGGGGGCTGGACATCCTGGGACCTTTCCCACGCTCCACGGGGGCTACCGCTACCTCTATTCACCCGAAAGTTCACCAAATGGGCGGAGGTTGAAGCGGTGCACCATCCCGGCGAGATCAGCGGTGAAATTCATCAGAGGCCTGGCCTGTCGCTTCGGCGTGCCAAATCGCATCATCACCGACAACGGCTCGCAGTTCACCAGCGGCATCTTCAGGGCCTACTGCGAGAGTCTCGGCACACGGCTCTTCTTCGCCTCGGTGGCTCGTCCACGAAGCAACGGGCAAGCTGAGCGGGCGAACGTAGAATGCTCAAAGGCCTCCGGGGGGGGGGCTATATGGGCCAAGACAAGAAGCTTCAATCGCCTCAAGAAAGGCCCACGGCAAGAACTGGATCGAAGAGCTCCCCTCCGTGCTCTGGTCCATCCGCACCACCGCCACAAGCCCACTGGAGAAACGCCGTTCGCTCTCGTCTATGGCGCTGAAGCAGTCCTCCCCACTGAGATCAAGCATGGGTCCCCACGGATCCTTGCTTTCAACGAGGACAACCAAGAGGAGCTCCACAACGACGACTTGCTGCTGCTCGATGGACTACGTCGCCGTGCCGCCCTCCGAGCGGCAAAGTACCAGCAAGACCTGCGCCGCTACCACAGCCGCACATACGGCCGCGCACCCTCGAGACAGGCGATCTCGTCCTCAGGAGGATCCTCTCCAGAGAAGGCCTCCACAAGCTCTCACCCATGTGGGAAGGCCCCTACAGGGTCGCGCACATCGCCAGGCCTGGCGCGGTGCGGCTCGAGACGGAAGACGGCGATCCGATCAAAAATCCATGGAACATCGAGCACCTACGCAAGTTCTACCCGTGATCACGTCGGCAGGCATTTTTTGTCTAAAGAGGGAAGCTCGCGTCTTCACCTCCCAGCTTCACCAAGCTTTCCCTTCACGAGGGCCATCTCCACTGAGAGCTTCCTACAACGCGTTGCCACGGGCCGCGGGAAGCCTCAGCCACTCCATGTGGAACCCCATGCCCAGACATGGCGGACTTTGTCTTGGCCTCGCCAAGTGTAATGAACAATTTCAGGTCATCATGAACCTATTGCGCTTCGGCGCCGTTATGTAATATTGCTTGGTGAGTTTGCTTTCTTACATTTCATTCGCGCTCACATTTTCCCCATGCGCACCTCGCGAGCGGGGGCTGAGCACGGTGCCTGTGTCTCGGGAGCATCCCAGCAGCATCGTAAAATCCAAAGGATCCGAGCTCTAACTCGTGGCTCTCCGCCCACGACCGTTATCTCACCAAAGAGCTCTGACTCGTGGTGAGCTCCCACACGTCACCTCACCAAGGACCTTGGTGCTTGTTCTCCTCGTGAGATACCCATGAGGAAATCTATGAGCGCGCATGAGTTGTACAACTATGCTTTGCTTGTGGGTTCGCCTCTCTCTCCCTCTCTCCAACGCAGGGAACAAGACGCCTTGCAGGGCTCCAAAAGCTCCAAGCCAGTCTCAGGCAGCCTCGAGAGGGAGAACACCTCACCAGGAGCACAACACCCTCTACAAAGCAGGCGTCTCGCCAGAGCTAAGTCCAGAACTTACGCCTCATAAGCTCTTTTCCCTCTCGCTGGTTTTTCGCCCCTCGAGCCTCTCTTTTCTCTCTTACGCCTCATGGCTGCTTGCACGTCAAAGGGGAACCCCTGAGCATCGCGCCTCGAGGGCTCTACCTCTCTAAGCCTTACGCACCCCCCGCCTTGTCGAGCCCTGACTCCGGCATACCGAAGCGGCGGTGCTATTTGCGCTAAGAGCAGGGTCCTGACGACGAAGCGAAAAAGACATGAGGGAACAGATAAAAGGCCTCCCGAGGGGCACCCACACTTGCACAAAGTTAAAGTGTCTTTACAAACCAGCACGAAATAAAAGACAAATCTTAAGATAACTGGTGCCCTTGGCACATCTCTCCAAGGGGCAACCTAAGCAGCGGGGTTGTCGTCGTCGCCGTCGACGTCCTCGTCGTCCACCTCCTCAGCACCAGCTTCGTCGTCGCTCTCCTCAACCTCGACCCTCTTGAAGCGTTGAGTGTACTTCTCCACGTCGTCCCACACCGAGGCGTCCAGCTTCTCGGCGAGCTCCTTCTCCAGAGGTCCATCACAGACGCGAAATCGAAGCCGGGTGGAGGTGTGCAAGGTTGGCGAAGACTTGGCCGATCGCGACGCCAAGGAGCTCGCGGCTCTCGGTGTCGACCAAGTCGTCGAGGTTCGTCACGACCTCCTCAAACTTGGTGAGGAGCTGCTCGAAGAAGCCAAGGTAGACGGCGACGTCCTGGTTCCCCTCGACGAGAGCCTGGGGGCTTCGGTCCCCAGGCGGCCCGCACGGCCGCGGCGCCTCACCAAGGAAGCAAACATGCGCTCCCGCTGGCGCGACAAGACCTGCGCAGTCAGAGCGCTCCGCCGAGCTTCCTCGACGAGTTCCACACAGGCCCCACCTGCTGCTGCATCTCGTTCATGTCCTGCGTCAAGGAGGCAAGGTCCTGCTCCGCGTGCTTCCGAGCCTCCACACGCGTCATGAAGGCGGGAGTCGAATCGCTGCTTCTGAGCCTCAAGCTCCCTGATGCGGGCCTCGAGCTCGTTGCGTCTCTTCGTGAAGCGCGCCTCCTGCTTCTTGGCCTTGTCCGCGAAGTCCTTCCTGCAATTGTCGCGGAAGAGCTGCTCCTTGGTCGCGGACTCCGCCGCCAGCTGCTCCTCCTTCTTGCGGAGGTTCTCGTTGGTCAGCGCGAGGCGTTCTGGTAGAACGCCTCGTCTTGAGTGACTTTGCTCTCGCGAGACTCCAGGTGCTCCCGCTGCGGACTGATCCTTCTCGATCTGTTCGACCTGTTCCTCGCGCTTGCGCAGCTCGTCTCGCGGGCATCAAGTTCTGCCCCGCGCTGCACCATCTGGTTCTCACGGACACGCAGGTCCTCGCGGAGCTTATCTAGGCCTTGCCGCACGGTCTCCGACTCGGCAATGATTCCCGCCTCGCGGTCTAGGAGCTCCTTGTGCTTGGTGGAGACCGACGCCTCGCGCGCCGCCAGCTCCTGATGCTTGGCCTCCGTCTCCGCCTCGAGCGCCTCGCGCTTAGCGCTCAGGACCGCAAGGGTCTCCTCGACCTCGCGGACCACGCTGAGGCGGATCTCTTCAGCAGAGCGCAGCGCCGCCTCGCGTTGCGCCTGGGCTGCCTCGTCCTTCCGGCGGCAGCGCTCCACGGTCTCCTGGAGACAAGCCCAGCCCCGCGCAAGCTCGGCGACCTCCTCCGCCCTGGTGGTCTTCCTCAGCGAGCTGGGCCTCGAGCCCATCGAGCACCTCCCTCGCCGAGCGAAGGACGGCCTCTCGGCGGCTGCGACAGGGCGTCGACCCAGCAAGGCTAGAGCCCACGATTCTCCAGAGGGCCTGGAAGCGCCAGCGCCTGCTGAGGACCCGGGGCATCGCGCCTTGGGCTCTGGGTGACCTCGAGGCGCGCCTGGGGGCTCTGCTTAGCCTCCCTCTCTTCCGTGCAAGGGGCCTTCTGGGGGCTCTGGCGAGAGCCCCCCTCGCCTTCTGCACTGGGAGCCTTCTGGGGGCTCGAGGCGCCCCCACCGTCAGCTCCGCCATTTCCCTGCCCGGGGCACTCTCCTCCTCCTCAGGAGCAGGGTTGGCCTTCTCTACTGAGGCCGTCCCCGCGGCAGCCTCAGCGCCCACGTGGCCCTCCAAGGCCCGAGCTCGGTGGAGGCGACGGCACCGTGCTGTCCCCATGTCGACGTCAGCGTGCGTCTCTGCAGACGCAGCCGTTCCCCGTGCCCTCCTGGCCCGGCGTGGTCCTTGCCGCGTCCACCTCCGGCGTCTTCTCTTGCTGCGCGGGAGAGGCATCAGGCCGCGAAGGCGGCGGCGTCGTCACTTCAGCCTCCTCCTCCCTCTCCTCGTGGCGCTCCTCCGCCCCGGAGGTGGCGTCGCAGCCTCGGGAGAGGAAGCGGTGGCCTCGTGGTGCACCTCTTCAGTTGTGGGCGTCACGCCGCGGCAGAGCCAGAGATCTCTCCAAGTCTCCGGAGCCTCCGCCTCTTTGGCTCCTCGGTGCGTCTGGGGAAGAAAAGACTCAGAAACCCCTCGAGAGATACATACCAAGAACAACATCAAACAGGAAAGGCAGTACAAAAACTTACGCCGCGGTGTCGACCCACTTCCTCTTCTTCCGCTTCGCGGGCGGAGCACTGGGCCCCGCGCTCGTCCGTGCCTCTGTCTCCTCCTGGGCCCCGGCGTTCCTGTCGTGGATCGCCTTGGAGCGAGGCTCGCAGTGGCCCGACGAAGCATCGTCATCATCGCTATCCTCCTCCCCCTCAACACGCCGCGAGGGGGCAACCACAAACTCGTCGCCGCTGCCTGAGGAGACCGTGGACCTCAGCTTCAGGCGCCGCACTCTTCGAGGCGCTCGAATTCCCCGCCGAGGAAGCAGCGTCTCCCGAGGCGCCGGTCGCGCCCGCATCGGACTCTGCGGGCGTCTCCGTCGTTTCTCGCCCTCAACTGGCGCCCCTGCGCCGCAGACTCCGGGTCCTCGCGAGGCCCAACGTGCCCCTTAGGCACCAGGCCCCACTGATCGAACTTCGGCATCGCCTGCACATGCGAGACGCGGCGCCCGAGATCGATCCGATGAAGCGGCACGTCTGGTCAGTGGGCACGGGGATGTCCGGAGACGTGAAGAGAGTCTCCATGAGGGCGTGCAATTCCTCCTTCGTGTAGAGGGTAGCGCTCAGGCGCATCTTGTCCCCTGGTTGGAGTACAGCCACATCGCGTCCGCGTGCCTCTGGAGCGGGCGATGCGGCGCCTCACGAAGTCCTTGGCCACCATCTGCCCGGTGAGGCCGGCCTCGCGGAGGTCCCTCAAGCGCCTCACCACAGGGCCAAGCGTCGCGCCCTTGAGCCCTTTGGAGGCCCAGCTCGCCTCTTCGTCGGTTGCGCTTCAGGCAGCTCGAAGAAGGCGCTCTGGCTCCCGAACTGCATGAGGAACCAGCGCTTGCGGAAATCCTCCACCTTCTTCGTCACGCTGGTCACGATGTCCTCGCCGTTCCGCGATGGGGATGTAGACGCCCTTATGCCATCGGTGATGCGGAAGGACACGCACCCTGACCGCTCCTTGTTCGCCGTGAACCGGAGCGCGTAGAAGCTGCGGAAGAGGTCCACCGAAGGCGGAATGCCGATGTACGCCTCGCAGAGGTAGGCGAAGATGGCGAGGACGAGGATGGAGTTGGGGTGAAGATGGAGAACCTGGATCTGGTAGCGCTCCAGGACCGCCAGGAAGAAATCGGAGAAGGGGGAACGAGGCCGGCGAAGAGAGAGTGCATGAAGATGGGGTAGAAGCTGCCGTGGGAGTTGCCCGCGCGCTTGAGCACGGTGGCGCCGTGCTCGTTGGTCTTCGAGGCCGCCATGTGGCGCACCTTGTCCAGCTGCGCCTCCGTCTCGAAGCGGGAGCCGCTCAGAGCCGGCTCGAAGTCGCCGTCCCGCTGCGCTTCAGCGGATCCGCCGCCCTGCGCCGCTGCCTTGCCCTTCGAAGCAGCGGTGGCTTTCTTGGGCGCCATTGCAGCAAGGCGCGAAGGAGAAGATTAGGGGTCGAGCGCTGGAGGAAGGAGATGAAAGGGGAACGAATGAAGTGATGGCCGCCTGCGCCGAGCTCTTCGCCTTATATCGGCTCATCGAGCCGTTACAGGGACGTGGCGGGACCCACCACCACGCCCGTTACTTCAGAGGAGATCGTGGGATCGTGCCTGGCCGTGGCACTCCACGTGTCTCGGGCTTTGCAGGCTTCTTTGGGCCCACGACGGTTCGCCTCCGCCTGAGGAGCACCAGCGTGCCCATCGCGGGCCCGGGGGCTACTGTCGGCCCAGTAAAAACCAGGGTATCATGGGCCGGCCTGCCACAGCCCTCGAACTCTCCGCAGGAATTTCTGCTAAGGACCAGACGTTCAGCCTGGCGAGCCTCGCGAGGCATTTTCCCTCGCGAGGGCTTACGTGCTCGACCGAGCATTTCCGCTAAGGACCAAGACGATCGGCTTGGAGGCCTCAAGAGGGACCTCTGCCTCGAGAGGCCTCTCCTGAGATCTTCCTCGAGGGGCCTCTCCGCGCCACCCTCGGGAGGTTTCCCCTCGCGAGAAGTCAACGGCTAAGAACCTCGGCGAGGGTTCAGGCCTCGCGGGGTTCCTTCAAGTGGAAGCAAGCTCCTGCACCGCTGCAGAGCGCACATGGCCTCTGCGCCCGCCGCAGAGTGACATGCGCGCCTGCGCGTGATGACGAAGACGCCGCAGTTGCCATTCTCGTGTATAAAGTGGTCAAAGGAGCTGCGGCAAGCAAAGCGGACTCCAAGACTTGCCAATTTGGTGATAAAGTGGCCGGCCGCCGCTACGCTCCAACTGCGACGTCACTGTGGGGCGCGCCCCAAAGTTCTGCAGCGCCAGCCCACCGTCCTGGATGGACGGTGGCTTTTTCTGCCAAGACGACATGCTCCCTGCCATGGACCGCGTCCATGGACGCCCCCGACGCTGTGCGCTGTGCTCCAGTTCGGCGGCATTGTGGTATCCCTTCCCGCCGGAGAGTTTCGGGGAAGAGGACCAAGCCCAGTATATAAGGAGCCAGTATACGACCTAGGAGGGGGATCCCCCGCATTCGGCAACACATTCCACAACCAAGGAGCTAAGTCGGAGAAGAAGACGGAGCTCATTCCACCATAGTCCACCATAGCCATAGTTGTGCCCTCGGCAAGCACACTTGTACTGTGAACCTCTCCAAGCAGTGCAATACATCTTAGCAGGACGTAGGGCTTTTACACCTCACGGTGGGCCTGAACCTGGGTAGCGGCTCGTGTTACCTCTCTGTCGTGATGTTCCTCACCGAGCTCGAGGAGCACCGTCACCGAGGTTGTTGAGGATTTGTTTGACGTCGTGTTCAGCCCCTTGCTCGTTTCCTGGCACTTGAGAGACTCCCCTAGTTCCTGGGACTAGTCTCCGACAATAGTTGATATGATAATCTCCCATCTCAATGGCCCACTTGGCCACTCTCCCTGTAGCTTCAGAATTTCGTATAATATCTGCAAGTGGGATCGAGCTCACCACCGTAATGGGATGCTCTTGAAAATACGGTTTCAACTTTCTGCTTGCCATAAACACACCAAACACCAACTTCTGCCAATGAGGATATCTTTGCTTCGTTTTTGACAAAACTTCGCTAACATAATAAACCGGCCTTTGTACCGGGTGTTCTTTGCCTTCCTCTTTACGCTCAACCACAACCACAGCGCTCACCGCTTGAGGCCCGGCAGCAACATACAGTAACATGGGTTCCTTGGGACCCAGCGCTGCAAGTACTGGCGCTTTGGACAACTGGACCTTCATAGCTTCGAATGCATCATCTGCCTCTTGATCCCACACAAAACTGTCGGTTTTCTTCAGGAGCTTGTACAACGGTATAGCTTTCTCCCCGAGCCGGGCTATAAACCGCTCAAGGCTGCCACGCAGCCTGTAAGTTTCTGAACATCCTTCAACTCTTTTGGCTTCTCCAAGCACTGTATAGCCTGGATTTTGTCTGGGTTTGCCTCAATTCCACGCTCTGACACAATGAACCCCAGTAACTTTCCAGCTGGTACACCAAACACACACTTTGTTGGATTGAGCATCATATTGTATCTCCATAGGTTCACAAACGTTTCTCTAAGATCTTTGATAAACGACTCGCCTTTTTCTGACTTGATCACCACATCATCGACATAAGTATGGACGTTGCGCCCAATCTGATCCGCGAAACAGTTCTGGATGCACCTTTGATAAGTGGCACCCGCATTTTTCAGTCCAAAGGTCATGGTCTTGTAACAAAAAGCCCCAAAGGGTGTAATGAATGAGGTCTTCTCTACACAACTTGATCTGATGGTAACCTGAGTAAGCATCCAGAAAACACAGGAGCTCACTTCCTGCCACTGCATCAACAATCTGATCGATACGCGGCAAAGTAAACGGGTTCTTTGGACAGAATTTGTTCAAACTGGTGAAATCTATGCACATCCTCCACTCATTGTTCTTTTTCAGTACTAGAACCGGGTTAGCCAACCACTCCGGGTGAAAAACTTCCATGATAAAGCCGACTGCTAAAAGCCGGGCTATCTCTTCTCCAATGGCCTTTCTCCTTTCAGCGTTCATTTTTCTCATACCTTGCTTTACTGGCCGGGCTTTGGGATCAACATGTAGTTTGTGCTCAGCGAGTTCGTCGGGATACCTGGCATGTCACTAGGTGTCCATGCAAAAACATCCTGATCTCATGGATGAACTCGATGAGCGCACTTTCCTATTTATCTGTCAAGTTTGACCCTATGGAGAACTGCTTGGAAGAGTCCCCCTCCACAAAATCTATCATCTTTGTATCTTGGGCTGACTTAAACTTTGCCCTGTCATCTTCTGTGGTTGGTCTTTTAGGACCGTATTATCTGCTGGGTCAAGATTTGCCCTGTAACTTTTCAACTCCTCTTTGGCACATGCATGCTCTGCCATGGCCGCATCTCCTTCGTCACATTATGTAGCTATCTGTATGTTTCCGTGCACAGTGATGATCCCCCTAGGACCGGTATCTTCAACTGCAAGTACACATAACAAGGCCGGGCCATAAACCTGGCATAAGCCGGCCTTCCCAGCAACGCATGATAAGGACTGTGAAAATCGACCACCTCAAAATCTAACATCTCTGACCAAAAGTTTTCCCGAGACTCGCCAAAAGCCACTTCTAATGTGATTTTTTCCCAATGGAGTTGCTGATTTCCCAGGAACTATGCCATGAAAAACTGTGGATGTCTTCTGCAATTGAGACTTTTGAGACGCATGCGCAGGAAAGTTTCCCAGTACAAGATGTTGATGCTCCTTCCTCCATCCATCAGGACCTTTTTCAGCTCATAACCTTCCACTTGAGGGGCCACGACCAATGCAAGCAGACCCGGGTGTTCCACATGATCCGGTGATCAGCTCTGCTCCAAGTGATTGTTTGCTCAGACCATCTTAAGTACCTGGGTGCTCCCATAGACACCGCATTAACAACCCTTCTAACGACCTTTCTCTCCCTTAAGAATTTGACGTATAAATATGATATGAACCAAGTTGCTTAGGCTGAGTGTTGAACCCGCCCTGGCCTTGAGAACTTGAGCCGGCTGGAGGGCCGGTAGGTGTTGCGTTGGCCCCAGTGAGCGGAGCCGCGGCCGGGCTTGCACCCGAGCCGGTCCCCACCCCTGTTTGCTGCTTGTAGTGCCCTTTGAATCTCGTTGTTCTTCCATCTGTTAAGATCTACACACTGAGCCAACGAATGATTTGCCGGCTTACCATTCCTGCTATGACGAGGACACGGCATCCTAAATGCCTCTTCCGTACTCATGGGTCATGGTCCACTGAAACTATTGTTTCCTTTACTGTTATCATTATAGCCTCCATTGTTTCCTCTATTTCCATCATGGTATCCACCATCAGTCCTGGGCCTTTGAAACCCGGTATTAGTGTTTGCCACGAACTCTGAACTTCCCTCATTGTGCCCTCTCTTATACGAGTTGTTGTTGTTGCCATTGTTGTTCCTGCCATTGTTTGCCGGGTTTCTGCCTTTTCCTTCCTCAGGGTCATCTTGCGTTTTGTCTGTTGCAGCATGCTTGTTACAGGCCTCCAATAACTCATCCATTGTGATGGGTTTGCCCTTATGACTCTCTTTCAGACGCCCCAGTTTTTGGACCAAGGGTGTATAACTACATGTCTTTTCCAATGTTGAGATTGCATCCTTTGGTTCAATTCCAGATGATGAGTGCAAAATCTCCACGACCCGGCCCATCCAGTGCCGGGTTGACTCTCCCTTCCTCTGAGAACAGCGATCAAGATCTTCAAGCGAAAACAGACGCTTGCTTGTGCCCCAGAAGTGCTTGATAAAAATTGCTTTAAGCTCAGACCAAGTGTTGATCGATCTCTTAGGTAAATTCTCGAACCACAACTTCGCTGCACCATCACTCATCATCAGATACATATACTTTGCACACATATTTTTTGTCGCATTGCGAATACACATTGCCATCTCATAACTACTCTACCAACTTGTCGGGTCCATGCTTGGCTCATAATTGGCCACCTTGCTTGGTTCTTTGAACTTCTCAGGAAAAGGCTCAGATCTAATCGATTCTGACAAACACTTAGGCCTGGCTAACCCGGAACCTCCAGCTTGAAGATTGGGACCCGGCGAACTCGCCAATACTGCGGGCGGAACAACTTGTTGTGCTGGAACTACTACTGGAGCTGGGACGACCGGGTGAACACTCACGGCTCACCCTGCTCTTGACCTGTTCACGATCTGCTGTGCCACTGAAACTGCAGGAGCCGGCTGATACTGCTGGTTATTTTGTTGAGGCTGTTGAACGTTGTGCTAACCCGGCGCAGCTAGCCCGGCCTGTGGTGGCAATGTCTCCCCGTGTCGACTGTGGTACGTTTGCTGTTGTAAGGTGTTGAGTGCAATGCGCTCTTGTTTTTGGAGTACTGTCCCTGCTGCACCACGGCCGTGCATAACATATCGATGGCTGCCGAGCCTCCAACTCTGCAGGTGAGTTTCCCAGCGAATACGATCAAGTGCCAAAGTTGCTGCATAAACGTTATCCGCCGGGTTAGAAAAGTGACCCTCTGGCGTGTGATACCTTGGTGTTGCTGCGACATGACCCGAGTTTCCCCTGGCTCCTCCGGCAGGCAAAACCCGACGATCTTCCACTCGGACCAACTGCTGTTCCCGGGATTCTGTTCACCCCTGCACTTGTTTTAGCTATAGGTGCTGCCTGAACCGCAGCAATGGGTTGATCCACTAGGGTTCTAAACAGTACTGCTGGTTGTAAGATATTTTCTCCAGGAGCCAGTCGGCTCTGATGTCTCCTTTGATGCTGTATGGTCAAATCATTCTGGCGAGCTTGTAACATCTCCTCGTTCTGCCTCAAGCGATTTTCTCTTTCCTCAATTTCTTTTGCCCTTGCTGCAATTTGCTATTCATATGCCACTGCGTTCCGCCGGGTCTGCTCCAAAGCTCTGCACGCGGTGTCCAACTCCATAGCCCGGGCTGCCGCGTTCTCCTGCGTGATGATTCCTGTAAGCGTCGTTTGGTCCAAAACCAAGCCGTTGTTGAACAGAGCCAGCGCTGGTGCCGGGTTAGGTGTGACTTCCCCTGGGCCCGGTTATTCAGGAAACCAAAAGAATTTATGTACTGTGTCCGGCCTTCACTTTCCTCCGAGACTAACGCGATCTCACCATCCACCGACCTCTGGTTGAGCTCGAGCACCGGGTTCTTCTGTTGTTGATCATTGATATTTGGTGGGGGTGCAGCTCCTGACCCTCCAGTTCCCAAAACTAGGTCCAGGTTCGTCGATGGTGCCGTGTAAACCGCTACCCTTCGGATTGGACCCGGATAAGACTCTATCTTGGACTGATCTTCATCTTCCTCTTCTTCCGGGTCATACCCATACCTTCCATCAAGCAGGGCCAAGATCGATTTCGTGTCGTCCTCGCTGCCTGGTGTGTCACCCGGGATCCGTGCCGGGTTTACCGACTGTTCCACGTGTCTGACCACCAGATCCGTATGATCAGTTGTTCCCACGGATTCTTCCCCATCTGATTGGACAAGGGTAGCAGCTCCTGACACAGAATCATATTCTTAATTACTAGCAGACCCGGTTGCATGAATCATACCAACAAAAACATTAATCTGGCCAATTGGAATAACATCACCTGATTCAAGCAGATCTGACTCTGGCCACCAGCCAGAGTCATCGACGATGTGTTCTCCTTCCATGTTGATGATGATCCGGCCTACCACCAGATTCTTCATACCTTCCAGCGCAGCTCCCTTGATGATGACACTCTTGGCCGCAGGCCCCACGGTGGGCGCCAAATGTTGTGGGGTTGTCACGGCATATGTCACCATAGGGTGACTTTGAGTTGGGGGCCAGGCAAAACTGGTGTCAGGAAGATTGTTTAGCGCGGAGGGGACAAAGGATTTACCCTGGTTCGGCCTCTCCATTGGAGATAAAGACCTACTTTCAGCTACTCTATTATTGATCTCGATGTCGATAACCCGGCTGCAACAACAGAGCCGGATCTCGATTAGGGTTACAATATTCTCTTTCTCGTGGGACTTGTGTAATATGAAAAGCCTGACCTAAACTGAGACCCAGGAACCCTTATATAGATGCCGGGTCTCCTGGTGTCTTTACATGGTAATTTCGGGTTCTACCCATACTCGAAGTTTTACTCTACTTCTACCTCTTCGTGACCTCCAAGTCTTGGACTCTATGACTTTTACCGCCTCCGGGTCTTCTAGATCTTTCCTTCTATAGGCCGGGTTACCGCCAGATGTTCCGGCCCATATCTGAATCTAGCTCATGATGAAGAAAGCAGGCCAAGCCCGGCCTCCTGCCTGGCGGGTCTTCTTTCACCTTCATGGGCATACCGGGTTATCTTTCCCCAACACAAATCGTCAACGATGAAATAGCAATGATCATCTATTTAGTTATCGTTAGCTAGATTCCTATGCTATGAGAATATCTTGTGACCGCTTATTCGACACTCGAGCTTTGATTTCCACCAAACGTCTTGCAGTAACATGGGACTATGATAGGTGGATTTTGGGCTTGAACTAGAATAATTTACTGGAACAGAGATCGTTCAAGAATGGCACTTACTCCTCCAGGCGATGGAGAGATACATCCTCTAGGCCATCTCAGTATTATTGTTGTCACCCAATCGTCTGCAGACACAAGCGTGATTTATCACGGGACAACATATATACGGAATGAGAAAAGTGAATGATATTGGTACGAGAATTATATGTGTTATGATCGAAGGGTTTGTTCACACCAGAGCACATTGTCTGAATCTCGAGATATCATTGGTATCGTGTACGTAAGGGGATTAAGCGTAATGAGTAACGCACAGGTTCTGTCGTTCATTCACAACACAAGGGTGCTAGTACGAATGCCTAACCCACTGATGGTTATTGTTTGGTAAGCTCCCAAACAATACTTTGTGTTTGCCGAACCTTTCGGGTCACACACTTAAGCTGTAGGTCAATCTTTGATTGAGAGTAAAGATGTAGTTTTAGTGGGAATGATATTGTGTCGGTGTAGCTCCGATGTCACTGGGATTTGTTCCGGCGAATTATAAGTTAGAGAGAATGCGGACATCTAATGTCCCGGGATGATAAAATGTTTTCTATCATTAGCGGATTTAATCCGAGTGCTTATAAAGAAGGAAATATTGTTCTGATGATTTTGTCGACGGATACTAGGTATCCCGGTTCATATAAATATGAGTTATATGATAAGTAATTAATTCCGGGAATTTTCTATAAAAGGAAATATTCGTTTAGGAATTAATTAGACAAAACAATTAATTAATTATTTAATTAATTATATTGAAAAATATAAATAAAGGATTTTTATTTGGAGCCCAATAAAAGGGGCTGCCAAGTAGGCCCGTGGGCCCACAAGGCAGTCGCACCCCACATGGTATGTGGGGGGAGGGCCGAGTCCGAGTTGGAGGGCGGACTCCCCCTCCCCGGCGGCTAAGGCGGCGGCCAGGGCAGGCCCCACGGCGAGCGGCAGCCAGGGCAGGCCCCACGGCGAGCGGCGGCCAGGGCGAGCCCCACATGGTAGGAGGCGGGTGGGAGGGGAGTCCCCTCCAACCCAAGTTGGAGTGGGGGAGGGTCTCCTCCCCCCCTTCCTTGTTGGGAAAGGCAAGTTTGGGAGGGAGGAGTCCTACTCCTCCTAATCCGAGTTGGGGAAGGGGAGGGACTCCTCCCTCCCTTCGTTGGTCGGCCGGCCCAAAAGGGAAGGGCTTGGCCCCTTCCCCAAGTCCCTCCACCCCTTGGCCTCCTTTATAAGCAACCCCAAGCCCCTAAGGTTTGACAAGCAATTGCAAGTTCTCTCTCTTGTAGATCTCATGTGTTGAGAACTACGCCGCAAGGCAGTCTCTCTTCACCACGTGCTAGTAGCTAGGCGGTGAACGCACGGGGTGGGTTGACACGGTGTATGTGTGGATACCGCTAGAGCGGAATTCATGCCAGCAGTTCCTCGGACGACGGAACAACTTCATCAATGTATACATCTACGTCGACGTACGGCAACAATCTCACCTCCTGGCGTGGACGTGAGATTCTTCATCAGGCTACACGACATCTACTTCGACAAACACAAGATCTTCCGCGGCATGTTTATAAGTATCTTGATCATCGCATTATGGGGTGCAACATATCTTCTAGAATAGATCTTGGCGGTAAGGTTACAGATAAATTTTTAAAGTTTTCCCCGCAACCCAATAGTGGTATAAGAGCCGATCTATGCGTTGGTATGATTTGATCTAGAGCACTAGTTGGTGTGACATTGCATGGTTCTTGCATTAAGTTTATTTTAGTTGCTTCCCAAAAAGTTGTACGTCATATTCCATGGCAGTATTGGCAAGATCTTTACGAACTTCTGGCTATCCGCGGACCTTCCGGCTACTCCTAGTATGCTTGTTGGCGCCAACGATGTGCTTCAGTAGCTTCGGGTCTATACCCTTAGTTGTGGACGTTGATGTATATACGGATTGGGCCTGAGGGTTGGACACCTCACGGGGGTCACGCGCACATGTGATCGTTTAGATTGGGGTTCGCAATGTTTTCGTAATGTTGGGATCTCAATCACCCCGCAATGTTAATCTAGCAACTAGCCTAAACGTGCTTCAATACGTAGGTAGTGACGGTAACTCCGTAGAGCCTACAAAGCCACGTAAAACATGCAAACAAGCGTTAGATACGTCTAACTTGGTTTTGCAGGATTGTGTGCATGTGTTTTGGTATAGCTATTTTGTTACGGTGTCTTAACATGATGGTGGGAGCCAAAACAATTGATCGAGTTCGTCATCGACAATCAAGCGAAGAAGAGTTCATCGCAGAGACCGGGAGGAGGCGCCGGCAATGGAGCCGGTGACGTGTACTTGGCGAGTTTCGGATATGGTAATTTTCCTTCGGGAATTTTACCGTGACCGGAAACAATGAAGATGGTGATCCTCAAGGACGAGCGCCAAGGACTTCCGAAGAAATAACAAAGGCTATACCAAAGCACATGAATTATTATTAATTGTGTGAAGTTTATCCTTTGTTGTTTGCACCTTGATTGCGCAACAGTCGTTTATTAGGGTGAATCCTCAATAAAATCAAGGAGATCGTGTTCTTACCAACCGTGGCACCGTCAAACCGGATGCTTGTTACCGTGCGACCTGTATCCAGGAGTAATGTGTACCAAGGGTTCGGGAGGCGGGCGCGAACCGTTCCAGCAGCCATGTCGGTTGGTTGTCTTGACGTCCAGGCATACACAGATATGAGTTCGAACACATCCGTCGAAAGACGAACAGGAGTTGTAGCTGCTACAATTAGCATAGTGCTTACCGGTTGGCCGACGGACATGACATGTATCCATGCTTGCTTCGTAGGGCAATCGGGTCCTGAATCACTTAGTGCCAATCAAGAGGATTATTGGACTTAGTGGGAGCATATCTTAGATTCATGTTTGATTGAATTAAAGTAGTGCATTAAAATTAGTAATAAACTAGAAGTCTAAATAAACTTGTTTTGTTGTAGAAAATGGATCCCGTTGAAAAGATTTATGAAGAAGACTTGTTAGGAAAGTTGACTGTGGGAAGCGTGATCTTTGCGGATTGGCTTCACGGACTGAGAGAAAATCTCAGGAGACGCGATTTAGAGCATATTCTGGATACACCTGTTCCGGAAGGAGAAGATGACTATTCTCCTATGGGAGAAGATGAGTATCAAGTGGATTAGTTTTGCTAGACAAGATGAGTTTTGAGCTTAGCGATTTGTATCCGTACTATCGCCCCTTCCGTCTTATGGAAGCGTTGAAAGCTCGATTCTCAAGTCAGATGTGTCTTGGCATATACAAATTCAATGTGGAACTTAGTAATTGCAAACTATCGAGCGATGGCTCGATGAGGGAGCACAAAGAAAAGTTCTGCAAGATACTCAGGAAGCTTAAGGACATTGGGAAACCGATTCCAGAAAACAAGCTGTTGACACACTTCTAAGATCACTACCATCATACTACTATGCCTTTGTGGCGTGCTATGAATTGATGGGAGTTGAGAAGACAGTCAATGAGGTCTTCGACATGCTCTTATCAGCAGAGATGGATATCTATGTGCATCACTTGATGACTACAACCATCTTGCAAGACAAGTGGAAAATCCACAAAAGGTATAAGAGTTATACACAGATTATTGACATAATCTCGACTCGAATATATTTTGGTATTTAATACTGAAATTTTCATATTGCATGATTGCAGCGTGGAAAGGAAAAGAGCCAAGAGATTCAAGAAGAATTGGAGGAAGTGGGGAAAGAAAGCACTCCAGAAGTGATGATCACCACTATGTCTTCAATCCAAGTCAATGAAGAAGATTTACACTAGAACTTTAAATAAGAGTTATTTTCAGTTTGATCATTATGTAATGATATTTTAGATTCTGGAACAAGTCATTGTTCGAATTATAAAGTTTGTGTGGAATTCCAAGTTTGGAAATTCAAAGTTTATATCTTATTTATTGTGTTATGTCATTAATTATTTGTTTGTTAAGTCTTTATTGTTTTGATTCAAGTTATTGCTTAAAGTTTTGAGTAATAATTAAAGTTAGTTTAATCTTTAATTTGGAGTTATACTTTTCGTTGGTTCTCTTGAGACTCTTAAAGTATCTCTAAATTAAATGGATAAAACTAAAATCACAAAGTGTCATACACTTGGAGAAATTCGAAATTCATAAAGTGCTAGGCATTTATGAAAATCGAAATCCACAAAATGCTAGGCATTTAGTAGACTCGAATTTGGCAAAGTGCTAGGCACTAGTAAATTTCGAGATTTACATAAAGGAGTGGAATCTACCCATTAATTCAATTCTATTGAAGACTTAATATGAAGTTGCATATTAATGAAATAGAGTTAATGAAATTATTGAAGTTTCAATGTTTCATATAATTCAGTGGGAGAGTGTGAGAATCAAAATAAAGGAATCAAAGGAATTTGATTAAAGTTAAAGAAAGGACTTAATAAAATATTGTAACATTGATTGATGAAGGAAAGTTTTTCTTAGTCAAATTACTTGTGATGGATTTTGGTAACTCGAAATCATCATGGTAATAAAATCTTTTGCAAGATAAAGATTAAAAGGAAATGTTACAAAGTCTTGCCAATGTGTTGTGAAATTAGAATTCCAAATTACCCACTAAAGTAAATAGAATATTTTGTTTGTATTACGGGGACCTATATCAATTTTAACTTAGAGTTATTTTGATAGTAAGTTCCAATTTTCAATTGTGATTTCAAGTATGAATTCGAATTGAAAATAGTTTTGCAAAAGTCCAAAATTGTTATTTTGGCAAGTGTTTTCCACACATAATTCTAAATGCTTGTTGACTTTAGAATTGGAGAAAAGTGTCTTCTCATGAAGAGAGAGTTGAAATCATAATACTAAATTAAGGCTGAGAGTCTTTGGGCAAGTGTTAGAATGAGAAGGCAAACATGCAAATGTTTCCATATCATTACTTTGTCCAGAATACATGTAAGTTATACATGGTTCGAATTAAGTATTAGAAAAATCATGTGAGGAATTTGATGATTAAATCACTAGGTGATTGAAATCATTTAAATGTCCATGAACATGATATAAGCAAAACAATTACAAGCAGAATAAAGAACATTCATTAATGACGGCATTTGTCATAAAAGGAGTTCAAGAAAAATTCATGAGACTCCAAGATCAATCTTGAGAGTAGTTTGGATATGATATAAAATCATGTGCATGCATATTTCATAAAGGAAGGATAGATATCAATATCTAATATTCATAGAGCTAGTCTTGATTAAAATTATTTTATCAAGGACGAATAACTAATAGTGAGAAGGTGTGATTACCCCCAAGAGCAGGGGTCACTATAGCACCTCTCAATGTGGAAGTAAGGTATCGATCCACAGGAGTAAGAAGGAAAAGTTATCTATTCCCTACAACTAAAGTGTCACAAGTTTTAGTTGATTATGCACTAAACAAGTTTAAAGAACAAGGTGGTTGATTTGATGGATGGAAGTTTAATGTAACCAAGCAAGAATGTAAAAGTGTGCCAATCCTCTTCAATGCAAGAGGACAAGACAAAGGTTTTCTCTTATAGGAAAATGGACATGGGTTCATGGGTTCACTTAATCCTCTCTCATCTACGGTGATTATCATGTTATAGATAAAGTACACACAATTGTCATGTTTTAATGGTAGCTTTTATGACGGCTATATGTCCTAAAACACATAGTTGAAGAAATACTCATTTGTGTTGCTAGGTCACCCTCGTAAGGCTAGCATGGTTGCTGTCACTCCCACATCATATTCTTCCTTTTTACCCCCAGATAAAGGATGTTGGGTGGTACTGTGTCACTCAATACCTATGTCGTGTCACATCGGCCATCCCGTACCCACATACATCATACTTCTTAAAGAACAATATTCTATCAAAGTATGACAAGTCATAAAAGTTCCAACACAACAGTAAATGCATAACAAATCATCTCATACCACAATATCCACCATAAGAATTACATAGATGACCGTAATCATGTTCAGCAGCTCATACGGTACTAATTAGTGAAGCTCAAAGAGAGGAGAGATACATAAGTTACCACCACAAACCCATAGTCCAGAGGGTGGACTACTCCCCCTTCATCATGGAGACGGTGGAGAAGTCGTTGGAGAAGGTGGAGACCACCCCGGCAGCGCCCCGCCGGAGTTTTCCCCCTCCAATCTGCAGCTCCAGATCTCTGTTTTCGTGTTTGTCTTGTGGGGCGCTTTTTTCGAGAACACCGTGGGACTTCTTTTATAGGCGTTTTTAGGTCAAGACGAAGGCGGTGGAGAAAAGATCGATGGCTGCGGCCCCGAGGCCCAAGTTGGTGGGCCCCACACGGCCAGGTACAGTGGCCGCGTGGGCCACCCCTTTTGGCCTCGGCCTCCGTTTGCTTGATTCCTTCGCTCCTACGTCTTCCTCCTTCCAAAATAATGACCTGTATTTTTCCAGATTTTTATGACGTCGTTTAGGTCCCTGAAACATAAAAGGAAAGAAATAGGGTTTTCTGCCTGCGCAGGGTTAATTCCATAAAAATAGGAAACAATTATTTTATTTCCTAAAATCATTAAATAACAGTGGTATAACCCTTATATGATGCAAATATGATTGGAATATGAGTGATATAGTGCAAAGTTCATGTATGCATTTTACATGCATCAACATCCCCAAGCTTAACCAATACTCGTCCTCGAGTATGAAGGTGATAAAACTAACATGGGCTTTGCAATATAGCACTAACAATGAATATCAAAGATGATTGCTACTGCTACATAGAGTCAAATGATTCATTCTTCAAAGGAGTAGCAATATGCAAAATAGTTTATGAAGTGATATCAAGTATTCAAGCAAGGATGTTCAATGATAGTTCACAAAGTGTAACATAGAAGATAGTAATATGGACCACATGTATGCATAATGATAAGTAAGAACATCCTACATTGGTCATAGAGTGTAGATGAAAATCTGAATATAAAAGGTGGACACTTTGGAAAGATGTATATGTGAGTAGAGGTAAAGCATGCATAAGTTTCATCTAACTTCCAAACTCTTCTACTTAAGTTAATGATTGCAATGTGGAATTCTTGGTGTCAAGCTCTCATTACCCCTATCATAGCATCTTGAATGATTAAAGTTTAATGTGAAAGCAAATATGAGTAGTGTGCTTGATAAAGTAAAGGTTAGGTGTCTCATGCCCCTTGAATACAAGTACCTACACCATGATTACTCAACTTAGGAAACAAAGCAAGTTCAAGTTATATATCATTGTAAGTAATAATAGTATCATCAAGAGCGTCAACTGGGGTACCTCTTGTCCCAGGATATGGAACAAGCCCATATCAAAATGACAAGACAAACAAACAAGATGAACAACCTCAACACCCTTTTTATTTACCATTGGAATAGCTTTTTATTATAAGGTGCATCACAGACGGTTCACCATAGCATGTAAGTAAATTTCCACCATGAATGATGCATGGCTTAGATTAGCGGCCCAGGCGTCTCTCTAACCATTTATACAAACTCATTTAAACTACTTCATTTCCACCTTATTTCACCATGATAGGCATCCATAAACAAAAGTACATGATATCAACTAAATGAGATGAAGGAGCATGTTGAAAGCTTTGCATGTGACAGCACATATGGGCTAACTCCCAACCTCGGACATTTATCAAGCCACTAGCATCATATTATTAATCACAATGGGTCATGTTTTATTTATGCAATAAAAATAAAGTTGTGCATCAAGTTCGTGAGAGCTATATAACCAACTTTTCCCATAACAATCAATAACATAAACATTTTCATTCAGAGGTATAGATAACACAAATATCATGATATACATACTCGGAATAGCATAAAGCCATAGGTAGATATGGTGGACTCACTGGAATAACTTTGGTTGAAGGTGTTGGAAACAAGTTTTTGCTTGTTGGAATGTTTGGGCTAGCAAGAGGGAGAAAGTTGACCATCTAGATGCATGCATGAGTGTCCATAGAACTAACTAATCCATGTTAAACTAAGTAAAATAACATTCAGCATCAAAACATGAATAAGTGATAGCTCTTGATAAAGCATTTGCAAATTATTACTCATAAACAAGCTCATGAATCATGCAACTATATGTATCATTAAAAATCAACTCAAACATCCCTTTTCCCAATATGATAAAAGCATCCAACATATTTCAACCCATATTTCCAGTAGCTCTTTCTCATATAAATGATAATGTGGTGGTCTCACAAAATAACAAACAAACCAAAAACAAACAAAAAGACGCTCCAAGTTTATGCGATAAAGTGTTTCGATCGAAAAACAGAAGTTAGACGTGTGCAAACCGAGAGTGTGTAGGTCCAGTGGGGTTGTCTTCACATCCCCAAGCTTATGGTCTTCACCATCCTTGGATAACTCTTGGTGCATCTCCTCCAATCCCTGTGAAAAAACTTCAAAACACCGTTTCTCCCATTTTCTTTTCTGTGGGGTGCATTAGTAGTGATAAACAAATAGGTTTCTTGCTGCATATAATCCTTAAAAAAACATCATATGAATGTCCAGAAAGTATATTATGTTGTATGCCTACTCATAAACTCATTTGAATCAAAAAGATTCAAGATAAAAGTTCAAAACATGCATAAAACAAAATGGGACAGAATCTGTCCAAAAAACAGCAGCAGCAAAACGTATTTTTCTACCCTACCAAACTTTGCCGAAAAATTCTGCAAAATTCATGCATACAGAGGATGAAAAGTTGCAACTACAGTTCAAATATGAGCTCATTCGGAGTTACAGAATAAGAATTAAAAATCATACCGTGCACAGATTCGTGCAGGAATAAAATCTCCGAACGCTATAAGCAACTTTTCAAGACCAAAATGGGTAAAACTTGGCACTTTATTAAAAACTCCAGAAACTAAACTAAAAACAAACTCTCTTGATACAGCAAGAGGACACAAAGAAAATCACACATAAAAATAACCGGGTTGCCTCCCGCAAAGCGCTTTCTTTATAGCCATATAGCTAGGCTTACTTACTTGTTATCAAGAAGGTTGGAGTGAGGTGGTTGGCATCCCCAAGCTTGAGTGGTTGTCCTTCTTGATCTTTGAGAAGTGTTTCATGCATAATACCAGGATCCCATTGTGCTCTCAAGCCAATGAAAATAATAATCAAGTTGAAACCTAGTAGAGAGAAAGACAAAACACAAAAGTAATAACAGCGAAGCCTAACTTTCTTTCTATGCATTGGCATTATGTATATGAATGAATCATAATAAATAGAAGTTTTCCAATGCATATTAACAGTAGTTACTTGCAGCCCATAATTATTACTAGCATAAGAGGGTTCTCATCACCTCCTCTCTCATAATAGTTGCAAGTAATAGAAGTGTATTCAACCATATAACCAATAGGATCTTCCAATTTAGATAATTTAGGCACATAAAGAGGATCATTAAATTTATTTTGGAATTCATTAGCATGCTTCCCTCTTTCAAAATAGTTATTAAGATCAATATCAAGTTTAATATCATGGTTGCAACAAAGATTTGGAACTAAAGATAATTGCAAACCACATAAGTATTTCTCAACATAAGCAAATTTCTCCTCTATGGTGTTATTAGGAGAATTCAGGAACAAAGTAGGACTCTTATTAGTAAGAGTATTTTCACAAACAGCAAGTATATCATTTTTATCCTCACATAAAGTAGTAACAAGTTCTAAACATGGAGGATTATCAATAAGCATAGGACCATCATCTAAAGCATTATCATATAACATATTTAAGCAACACTCCTCATTATTATCAATAAGTTTACTAAAAAAGGTTTTTGAGTTTGAGTGTTACTATCATATGTTGATGGTGAAGTTGGAGAGCAGCGTTTTGGCTCCCGGGAGCATACGCTCCCGGTATTTTCGACAAAATTTAGAAAATTGAAAACTTATCCAAAAATTCCAAAAACAATCATGCATGTACCTGACCATGTTGTGCGCCACCATGATTTTTTTCACACCGAAATGACATCGTATGCGACCTGTACAAAAATGACAAATTTCCTGTCAGAAAATTCAAATTTTGAATCTCAAATCTGACAGGAAATTTGTCATTTTTGTACAGGTCGCATACGATGTCATTTGGCGCGAAAAAAATCATGGTGGTGCGCAACATGGTCAGGTACATGCATGATTTTTTTTCGGAATTTTTCGATAAGTTTTCAATTTGCTAAATTTTGTCGAAAATACCGGAGCATATGCTCCCGGGAGCCAAAGCGAATTTCTGGTGAAGTTGGGGGATCCAACTCTTCATTCTCCAGTTGTTCATCTTTTTCAGCATCTTCTTGAGATTGCATGGGCATCCCCAAGCTTAGGTTTTTATCCTCTTCTTCACATTCTTCCTCTTCCAAGCTTATGTGTTCATCATCTTCTTCCTGCAAAATATTAGTACTTTCTTGGGGAGTAAAATATTTAAGAAAAACCTCCCTCAAAATACTCCAATCAGTTTTCACTTCTTCATCTAAAGACATGTACCAATCACGAGCATTACCAGATAAAGACAAATATAATAGCTTCCTTTTTATTTGATCATCAGAAATACCAGGAAGCCTAAATAAAACACATATTTCATCAATTGTTTCTATGTATTCACATGCAGACTTAGTTCCATCCCCTGTAAATGGTTTGTTCATAACTCTTTTAACATGACTAATAGGAACTTTAAATCCCACTTGAGGTACCTCAGACACAGTAGTTTCAACCACTTTAGCAGTAGTGGCATAAGCACTTTCATATAAAGCAAGATGCAGCGATGCACGATTCACAAAAGCCATAAACCTCCACAAGCTTAGATGATTGCAAGATATAAAACAAGTTTAAAGAAACCTCCCCAAACTTAGTCTAGTGCACACAAGAATAGAAACTTAAGCGCTGCGCTCCCCGGCAATGGCGCCAGAAAAGTACTTGATTACCCCCAAGAGCAGGGATCACTATAGCACCTCTCAATGTGGAAGTAAGGTATCGATCCGCATGAGCAAGAAGGAAAAGTTATCTATTCCCTACAACTAAAGTGTCACAACTTTTAGTTGATTATGCACTAAACAAGTTTAAAGAACAAGGTGGTTGATTTGATGGATGGAAGTTTAATGTAACCAAGCAAGATTGTAAAAGTGTCCAATCCTCTTCAATGCAAGAGGACAAGACAAAGGTTTTCTCTTATACGAAAAATGGACATGGGTTCATGGGTTCACTTAATCCTCTCTCTCTCTCATCTATGGTGATCATCATGTTATAGATAAAGTACACACAATTGTCATGTTTTAATGGTAGCTTTTATGATGGCTATATGTCCTAAAACACATAGTTGGAAGAAATACTGATTTGTGTTGCTAGGTCACCCTCGTAAGGCTAGCGTGGTTGCTGTCACTCCCACATCATACTCTTCCTTTTTACCCCCAGATAAAGGATGTTGGGCGGTACTGTGTCACTCAATACCTATGCCGTGTCACATCGGCCATCCCGTACCCACATACATCATACTTCTTAAAGAACAATATTCTATCAAAGTATGACAAGTCATAAAAGTTCCAATACAACAGTAAATGCATAACAAATCATCTCATACCACAATATCCACCATAAGAATTATATAGATGACCGTAATCATGTTCAGCAGCTCATACGGTACTAATTAGTGAAGCTCAAAGAGAGGAGAGACACATAAGTTACCACCACAAACCCATAGTCCAGAGGGTGGACTACTCCCCCTTCATCATGGAGACGGTGGAGAAGTCATTGGAGAAGGTGGAGACCATCCCGGCAGCGCCCCGCCGGAGTTTTCCCCCTCCAGTCTGCAGCTCCAGATCTCCGTTTTCGTGTTTCTGTCTTGTAGCGGCGCTTGTTTTCGAGAACGCCATGGGACTTCTTTTATAGGCATTTTTAGGTCAAGACGAAGGCGGTGGAGAAAAGATCAACGGCTGCGGAGCCCCGAGGCCCAAGTTGGTGGGCCCCACGCGGCCAGGTACAATGGCCGCATGGGCCACCCCTTTTGGCCCTCCGGCCTTCGTTTGCTTGATTCCTTCGCTCATACGTCTTCCTCCTTCCAAAATAACGACGCCTGTATTTTTTCAGATTTTTATGACGTCGTTTAGGTCCTTGAAACATAAAAGGAAAGAAATAGGGTTTTCTGCCTACGCAGGGTTAATTCCATAAAAATAGGAAACAATTATTTTATTTCCTAAAATCATTAAATAATAGTGGTATAACCCTTATATGATGCAAATATGATTGGAATATGAGTGATATAGTGCAAAGTTCATGTATGCATTTTACATGCATCAAGGTGCAATACTTTTCATATCAATTGCTTGATGCTGTTATTGAACTAGGGTAGCAATAATATTGCTAAAGATAATTGATTTGAATTATGAATATAATCTAAATAATTATAGTATGAATGTTTGAAGTCAGTCATATTAATGAGTAAGAATTTCATTCTTTTCATTATATAAATCGAAGGGACTTAAAAGACAGTGGGAGCTGATATTATATTTATTGAATAAGGCTAGGCCATATTAATGAATATATAAATCTCGTAATTTAAAGAGTTTAAATAAGAAGGTCGGAAAATGTCTTATTAAAGTTTTGTCTCCAAGATAGAATTTAATAAACATGAGTATGAATGTGCTAAAGTGCAATTCTGAAAGGTAATTTCGAATTGTGTCTTGAGTCAAAGAAATTTGATCAAGAATTCATAGCGTGATATTTGCAAGATACCTTGACCTTCGTAGTCCTGGATGAGCGAATAGAGAGGAATAAGATCAAATCATATTTAATGTGATTTTCCTTATCTCATTGCTATATATAGTACATAAAGCCGGAAAGTTTCCAATGTGCTAAATTTTAAAAGGGTTTAGCCACCGGCGTTAATGAGAAATTCTTAATAAGGATATTCTCATAAAAGCAGTCAATTAAGATTGTAATTGATCATAAAAAGGTTTGGTAAAAGAACCTGATGGTGAGATTACAAAAGAAAACGACAAGGTGGATTTTGTAAAGTTACAAATAATGTATATAGAGAAGTTGCTCGTATACGTATTTGTGATGAAATTATGAAATCAAATTTGTTCTGATAAATGTTTTTTAAATTGATAAATACTAAGTGTTTTGATTTTATCAAAAGCGCATGTATCTTATGAGTGGATTCTACAACAAAGATAGTTTATCTATCGAGGATAGTTGCATCATTGACGTGAGACATCATGATAAGCAAGTTATTGGATGAGTCATTACTCAGGTGAGGTTTCAAAAGATGGTATGACAATATCAACCGGATATTATTAATGCTACTACGGAACCGGAAAGCCTATATCCAATTCCTAATAAATCCGACTTACATAGTCAAGTTTGGCATGTGAGGAGATAAACAAGTTTATGAACTCTGGTTGGATCAAAGTGTGAACACAGTTTCAGATACGCATGCAAAAGCGTGAGTGGCACCTTAGTTCCATTTGGTGTCATGTTATCATGCTAGCTAGAATCATTATTGTTTCTAGTGCAAGTGCGAGACTGTTGGAGATATGCCCTGAGACAATAATAATTAACTTTATTATTTATCTCCATGTTTATTATTAATGTTTATATCTTTATGCTATAACTGTATTGGGTACTTGTATAGCAAATACAACGTATGCAAGAGGAAAACCTCCGATACACGTGTAGAGATATGAACAGAAAAAGAATTCCTGGTCTTGTCTCTAAGACTAGCCTATCTTGTTGTTCGATGATCGTGTTTTCCTGATCATGGACTTTGTATAAGTCAAACAACTATAGGAGTGGATTATCGGAATGATAATATCACTGAACCGATGATACGTCCATTTTGCATCACTATTTTATATCATAATTTACTGTTATTCATTGATATATTTCATATTTAGAGATGATACTTATGTTATTCTACCTATTTTGCATGTTTGATGATTATTGGAGAATTAAACACCGGAGTCAGATTTCTGCTGGAAAAAGGACCGTCAAGACACCATATTTCTGAAGATCAATAATTCGAGGAAAATATCCAGAAGTTCCTATTTTGTCAGATGCCGGAGGCAGCCAAAAGGGGGGCCAAGGTGGGCCACCATGGGCCCTCACCATGTGGTGGCGCGACCCACCTTGCTGCGCGCCGCCACGTGGTGAGGAGGCCCTGGCCCACCTCTGCCAGCCCCCTTTAGTGTACATCATCCCCAGGAAACCCTAAGCCTAGGGGGGACGTCGAGGAAATATTCCGCCGCCTCCACGAGGCGGAAAACACCAGAGAGAGAAAAGCTCTCCGGCAGGGAGAAATCTGCCGGGGAAATTCCTTCCCGGAGGGGGGAAATCGTCGCCATCGTCACCGTCATCGAGCTGGACTTCATTGGGATCATCATCATCATCTCCACCACCAGCACCATCGTCTCCGCCGCTCCACTCCGTTCCGCTGTAACATCTAGGGTTGAATCTTGTCTAGTTCATAGGGGAAGCTTTCCCGGTGTTAATTACTCCTTGTGGTTGATGCTATTGAGTGAAACCGTTGAATTAAGGTTTATGTCCAGATTGTTATTCATCATTATATCACCTCTGATCATGTTCCATATGATGTCTTGTGAGTAGTTCGTTTAGTTCTTGAGGACATGGGAGAAGTCTTGATGTTAGTAGTGAATTATGTTGAGTAATATTTAATGGTTTGATATTTAAGTTGTGGTGTTATTCTTCTAGTGGTGTCATGTGAACGTCGACTACATGACACTTCACCTTTATGGGCCTAGGGGAATGCATTGTGTATTCGTTGCCAATTGTGGGGTTGCCGGAGTGACAGAAACCTAAACCCCCGTTGGTATATCGATGCATGAGGGATAGCAGGATCTCAGAGTTTAAGGCTGTGGTTAGATTTATCTTAATTACTTTCTTGTATTTGCGGATGCTTGCAAGGGGTATAATCACAAGTATGTATTAGTCCTAGGAAGGGCGGTGCATTAGCATAGGTTCACCCACACAACACTTATCAAAACAATGAAGATTAATCAACTATATGAAGCGAAAGCACTTGACGAAATTCCCGTGTGTCCTCAAGAACGTTTGGTCATCATAAGTAAACCTACCGGCTTGTCCTTTGCTGTAGAAAGGATTGGGCCACTCGCTGCAATTATTATTACTGCATTTTATTTACTTGTACTTTATTTATCTGCTATATCAAAAACCCTAAAAACTTGTCTGCTAGTATTTACAGTGAATTCCATATCAAAACTGCTTGTCAACACCTTCTGCTCCTCGTTGGGTTCGACACTCTTATTTATCGAAAGTACTACGATACACCCCCTATACTTGTGGGTCATCAAGACTATTTTCTGGCGCCGTTGCCGGGGAGTGAAGCGCTATTGGTAAGTGGAATTGGTAAGGAAAACTCTACTGTACGTGCTGTTTTTATTTTTGCCTGCTGCTATATTTATTATGGAGAGATCTTCTCTTGAATTCCTATTTGGGAAAACCACTACCACTGCTAAGGTAGTAGAGGAGGCGCACCTGAGCAGGTAATCCCATTCAAAATACCTATGAAAATTGTTGAACGTGTTACGAATAACCGCTATGAAGGGGATGGAACTGTCCATCCTGGTGATCATTTTTATTTTTACATGAATTATGCGAGTTATTCAAGTGTGCAGGTATTTCAATGGAAAGTTAAGAAGAAACTATTCTCTATATCGCTGTCTGGTAGAGCTGCACATTGGTATAAACTGCTGAAGAATGGGCGTTCTCTTGGTTGGGAGGAAATTGTACCTCTCTTTTATTCTAAATTCTATCCTCCAAGTGAGATTCACAAAGACCGGAACCTCATATATAATTTTTGGCCTCATGATGGAGAAAGTATTGCCCAAGCGTGGGGGAGATTGAAGTCATTAATGCTCAAATGCCCCATTCATGAGCTTCCTGGTAATGTTGTTATTGATAACTTCTATGCAAGGCTCTCCTTTCAGGATAAAACTCTATTGGATACTGCTTGTTCTGGATCATTCACTCGTAATAAAGAAGAGTTTAAATGGGACCTTCTTGATCGGATTCAGGAGAACACTGAAGGATGGGAGAACGACAAAGGTAGAGAGTCAGGTATAAAATATGATTTCGAATGCATTAAAACTTTCATGAATACTGATGATTTTCGAAATGTTAGTACTGCTTATGGCCTTGACTCTCAAGTTGTTGCAAATTTTTATAAAGCTTTTGCCTCCTATTTCGGTATGCCTAAGGAGGGTTTTAAGAATTATCATGAACCTTATAAAGATAAAATTGTTTCTCCTGTGACTAGAACTATTGAGTTAACACGTTGATCACATTATTCCTGAACCTTATATGAAAAAGTTCCTTTTCCTGCTAAAATAAAGGAACACTCTATTATAGCTAGCGTTGTTAACAAAAGTACAAAGAAAGCTATAGAACCTGATGAACAAATAACTGTTGAACCTGCTGTAGCAATGGTTAAGGACCTTGTCACTGAAAATATAGAAGATGGTCATATTATCTTTTGTGAAGATGCTTCTAATATTGTTTCACATCCTAAAAGCTCTAGGAAAACTAGTGTTCCTGTGCTTTCTGTTAGGATAGGTGATCATTGCTATTATGGTTTATGTGATATTGGTGCAAGTTCAAGTGCATTCCTTATGAGCTTTACAGGGAAATTATGCATGAAATTGGTTCTTGTGAACTTGAGGAAATTGATGTGGTTATTCAGCTTGCTAATAGAGAAACTATCTCTCCAATTGGTATTGTTAGAGATGTGGAAGTTTTATGTGGTAAGACTAAATATCCTGCTGATTTTCTAGTACTTGGTTCAGCTGCTAGTAAGACTTGTCCTATCATTTTTGGTAGACCTTTCTGAATACTTGTGGTGCTGTTATAGATTGTAAGAAAGAGAAAATCTTTACTAAATTTGCTGGTGAATCTTATGAGTTCAATTTCTCTAAATTTGCTAAAGTTCCTTATGAAACCGAATTGCCTAATGAAGATTTTAAAGTTGCTCAGCTTGCCTCTATTGCTCTTGCTCCTAACAATGCTTTGCAGCAACATATGGAGGACCACGAAAGTGAGGTCTTTATGGAAGAAAGGAATGAGCTTGACGAAATATTCCTTCGTCAACCTATACTTAAACATAACTTACCGGTGGAAGATTTGGGTACCACTCTAAACACCAAAGGAGGATCCTTTTTTATTTAAAACTTTTACCTGATAATTTTAAATATGCATATATTGATGATAAGAAAATTGTAGTGGATGTGACTCAACACGAGTTACACCTTTGCGTGTAGTACTGGCCCCTGGACCGTTCACCAGTACACACAGCCAGAATAATAACAAATAAAGCAATAGTATATCAAATCTAGCGAATCCAGAGTATAAAATTATTACAACTTGCATAGCGGAAGCTAGCATAAATTTATTTGAAGTATCAATAACACAAAAGCAAATAAAAGAACTCCAGTCTTCTAGTTTGCGCCACAGGCGAACAAAGGTCAAGTGGAGTCTCGAAACCTACGCTCTCAGTCGGAGTCGGAGTAACGTGCATTGGTGAGATACAACCCAAAATCAATGGGTCAATACAACTGAATTGTATTGGCAAGTGATGTTTATGGTGGATATAAAATGGCGCCTAGCTACTACATGCTTATTTGGCTAGGTGGATGTTTCAAGGCTGAATTGCATAAAAGCATAGTTTAACCTATCAGTTTATTAAATTAGTTTTTCACTCATTGGACACTCGTTTATCCAACCAAGTGCTCCTACCCAGCTGGCTATGAGTCCACTGATAGACACCAGATACTCCCACCAACTTTTATTAACCCATCAAATTTTAATTAAGAAATTGGAATGAACGAGAACCATGTCATAGAATCCAATCTAGTTGCTAGTTTGCCATAACCGAAGGACACGACTAAGATCTTAGCTTAAACCCTCGCGAGGTCTGTACACTTTACCCATGTTGCCCGGTCCACTCTGCACAATCCGTGAATCACCACATAGAGAGGAAGAGAGAATCGAACCAGAACTAATAAGAAGTAGCTTCCCAAACCCCACGCACCATACCACTTATCACTATTCTACATCTCTGGCTACGATGGGTTCAGGTCACCACAACCTACCAATTCTGTCGTAGCCCATACTACATTGACACATGGTTGCACAGAAAGCTACCAAACAAGAAACCAAACACATTCTCGGAATACTGGGCGGCGGTCCCCACCATAAATTTTACTCATAAATTTTACTCTGATGACATGCTAGCAATCGCCCAGTGGTTAATTAATTATCATGTTGTTTTGAATAAGCAATTAAAATAACAAAATTTCCTGCATAACATGATAATCCCAACCACAAATTTACTACATAGCATGGCTAAGCAAATCTAACAATACGGTGGCTCCTAGCATATGATTGTCATTGTAGTGAATATATGATTACTCCACTTGGGTGTTAGTGAAGCAACCTAGCATAGCTTACTTCACACAACTCCTACACATGCATAACTACAAGAAATCACTAATGCATAGTAGGAAAATAATGGGATCATGCATCACTTGCCTTGGTTGTAGTTTCCGGTTACACAATCCTCACAAGAGCAAACCACACAATCGTCGCAATCTACACGATTCAAACACGACATACATAAACAACCAAGCACAAGGAATATGCAACAATCATGTATGCATGTCAATCTTAATTTATGCAACGAAATTAAATTATTAGTTCTCTGGATAATATGGTACATGATGCATGTGAAAATATTTTTATATGCAACAAGCACTTATTAAACAATTTGTATTACTTAGATGAATTAAATAAGCTTCTGCAGGTTTAATTCGAAAATAAGCTCATAAATAACAGATCTAAAACTCTCTGGACAGGGTACTCAAATTAAAAACCATAGCAAAAATATTCGATTTAAAATAAACTATAGATTTTAAAATATAAATAACTAGACCGAATTTGTTTTTAAAATACAAGGAATAAAGGTTCGGTAAACTACAGATTTTATTTCAGATCTGGAAAGATCGCAATTTTAGCTTTTCAACAGTATAAAAGTTTGTAAAATTCGGATCTACGGTTGATTTGATATGATTTAAACAAGTTCTATAAGTTTTCTGAGAATAAAAACGAGAATAGAAAGATTAAAACAAGTGGCGAAATCTGATTGGCTGATACCCCTTCGGTAAGTGATCTAATCTGATCCGTCGGATCAAGATCTAAAGGATGAAACTAGATGGAGCTTGGAGCTACGCTGCTCACCGGAAACAATGGAGTTGACGGCGACGGCGGATTCGGTTGTGGACGGCGGCGACGGTCGGCTGCTCCCCCGGACTCGGCGACGGCGGAAAACGGCGGCGGCGGTCTCGACGAGATCGAAGGTACCCTCGGCCCTTCTCCTCCTCACTCCTATCGACGATGGCGGAAGCTCCGGGGCGCTGTCAATGGTGGTGGCGGCGGTGGATTTCGACCTCGAAATCGAGATCGATTTGATGGCTAGGGTTTGTGATTTCTGCGGGGACGGAACGGCACGGGTGTGGGGTATTTATTGGCGGAGTTTCGTGGGCAAGGGGCAACAAATTGGTTGCGGAATCGGAGATTTTCTGGGTTTAAAACGCGTTCGGAACGAACTCCTGTTCGTCCAGGATCCCTGCTCGATTCTAGAAGAACGACCTGGAAAAAGAAAAAAAAACGGAAACAAACGAAGGCGGTTCGGGAAAAGGGCCGAAATGTGGCCTGCTAGCTGCTGCGCGCACCCGAGCTGGGCTGAGTTTGGGCCCAATAGCTCCGGTCGGCCATTTTTTTCTTAAAACATTTTTCTTTTTCCTGTTTTCTTTATAACTTTTGATTTTGAACTCGGAATTGAGTCAAACTAGTTTTGAAATTTTTGTAAAATCGTCCTCTGTCTAAAAAGACTATTGGGGACTATTTTTATCCGAAACAAAAATATATTTATCTTGGAAAAATTAAAATTAGGATTTTGGAATTAAATTTTTTAGATTTTAATGCAAGCCAAACAAATGCAAGTTTTAAATTGATGCCATGAAGAAATGCACATGATGATATGCAAACATGCCAATTCTAAAAATTGGAATGTTACAGACTAACCCCCTTAAGATGAATCTCGTCCTCGAGATTCGGAACGGCTAGCAAGGTGTGGGTGGTTTTCTCGATGGTTAAAAATCTAGGCTAACCCCCTTAAGAGAATTTAACTTGATATTTTTCAAAGACATGTGTAGAACTATATCTGATCCTTTATGTATCATCAATGGCTAACTTATTCTTATCCACGAAGACCCTTGACATGAATGTGATGCATCAATAAGTATGAGCGCGATGCACTAATGTACCAAGAACTTACTAGTCACACGGTCTGGTTCATCATATACTTCCTCCACGTGCACATGATTTGCAGTAGCCTTCTTGAACGGGTTTGGCTTGGTTCCTTCAACTACCTTCTCAGTGCAGTTATCAGCATAGTGTCCCATCTTTTTGCACTTGAAGCACTGCACTAGACTGGAATCTTTCTTGAATGCGTGGTTGTGGTTGCGGTTCTGCCCATTACCTCCGTTGTTATGGCCATTGGTTCCATTGTTATTGCCATTGCCTCCTTTGTGCTGATGTCCGTTGCCTTCACTATGATTGTGTCCATTGCCTCCATTGTGTGTATGGATCCTCTGATGCGCTCCAGAGTTGTGGCTGCCATTACTTTGCTTCCTCTTACGTCTCTCAGCTTGTTTGTGTTTTCCTCCAGAATTATAGCCTTGTCCATCAATGCTTGAAAATTTGTGATATGAACTACTGAAAGTTGCACGGCAAGCTCATCATTCAACCCATCAAGAAACTTCTCCCGCCTCTTGGCATCAGTATCCACATCCTCTTGTGAATAACGGGCAAGATCACCAAAATCAGTAATGTACTCTGTGACAGTGCGATTGTTCTGTCGCAGATTGCGGAACTCCCTCCTCTTCAGACTCATAACTCCATCTGAGACATGTGCATTGCGAAAGCCATCCTTAAACGTTGCCCAGGTCACAGTATCAATGGGGTGGGTTATCTGAAAGTTATCCCACCATGATGCAGCTTGTCCCTCGAGTAAGTGAGCAGTAAACTTCACTTTCTCAGCATCTGTGCAGCCAACAGTCACTAGGTCCTTGTTGACAGAACGCAGCCAGTCAAGTGCGGTCATGGGGTCCGGTGCACTAGAGAACTTAGTTGGCCTCAACCTCAGAAATCTAGTGAGCATATCCACCCGTGGAGGTGGGTTGTTGTTGTTGTTGTTGTTGGTCATGAACTGAGTCATTGCTTGCATGAGCTGAGCTTGCGCGGCCATCAACTTCTGGAACTGGTCATTGTTGCTGTTGTTGTCGGGGTTGCGACGAGGCGGCATCTATTGTTTTAGAATAGATAAGTTTGGACAGATAGAACTAAAGAAATATCTACCCATATGATCAAACAAAACTTAGCAATCATACTATAAGCAACCCAAACACTTTAAAATACTTTAAAAAAAGGATATAATTTCCTGCGAAAATATTATTAAATTTGAAAACAAAATAGTTGAAAATACTCGATCTATTATTGCCATACCATATAAGTTGATATGTTTAATACCTAACACGAATCTCGATTCCTAACGACGACTAAATGGTGGGCAATCTATTATGTTCCGAAATCTCCAATAGCTAACATATAGATGCCTTGTGTCTCCTCCTTAACATAAGTCTTCTTTTATATGGGGATCTCCACTAATATTTAAAAAGGTAGAGATGAGAATAAATGATGAAGATAAGAACATTACAAGAATCAAGTGTAAGAATGTATGTAGGATTTTGGGAAATAAATTTTCATTCTATGGCTTTTCCTAATCCAGACCTAGATTTTGATCCTACAGTCAACCATTGCTCTGATACCATCTGTAGTGGATGTGACTCAACACGAGTTACACCTTTGCGTGTAGTACTGGCCCCTGGACCGTTCACCAGTACACACAGCCAGAATGATAACAAATAAAGCAATAGTATATCAAATCTAGTGAATCCAGAGTATAAAATTATTACAACTTGCATAGCGGAAGCTAGCATAAATTTATTTGAAGTATCAATAACACAAAAGCAAATAAAAGAACTCCAGTCTTCTAGTTTGCGCCACAGGCGAACAAAGGTCAAGTGGAGTCTCGAAACCTACGCTCTCAATCGGAGTCGGAGTAACCTGCATTGGTGAGATACAGCCCAAAATCGCTGGGTCAATACAACTGAATTGTATTGGCAAGTGATGTTTATGGTGGATATAAAATGGCGCCTAGCTACTACATGCTTATTTGGCTAGGTGGATGTTTCAAGGCTGAATTGCATAAAAGCATAGTTCAACCTATCAGTTTATTAAATTAGTTTTTCACTCATTGGACACTCGGTTTATCCAACCAAGTGCTCCTACCCAGCTGGCTATGAGTCCACTGATAGACACCAGATACTCCCACCAACTTTTATTAACCCATCAAATTTTAATTAAGAAATTGGAATGAACGAGAACCATGTCATAGAATCCAATCTAGTTGCTAGTTTGCCCATAACGAAGGACACGACTAAGATCTTAGTTTAAACCCTCGCGAGGTGTGTACACTTTACCCATGTTGACCGGTCCACTCTGCACAATCCGTGAATCACCACATAGAGAGGAAGAGAGGATCGAACCAGAACTAATAAGAAGTAGCTTCCCAAACCCCCACGCACCGTACCACCTATCACTATTCTACATCTCTGGCTACGATGGGTTCAGGTCACCACAACCTACCAATTCTGTCGTAGCCCATACTACATTGACACATGGTTGCACAGAAAGCTACCAAACAAGAAACCAAACACATTCTCGGAATACTGGGCGGCGGTCCCCACCATAAATTTTACTCTGATGACATGCTAGCAATCCGCCAGTGGTTAATTAATTATCATTTTGTTTTGAATAAGCAATTAAAATAACAAAATTTCCTGCATAACATGATAATCCCAACCACAAATTTACTACATAGCATGGCTAAGCAAATCTAACAATATGGTGGCTCCTAGCATATGATTGTCATTGTAGGGAATATATGATTACTCCACTTGGGTGTTAGTGAAGCAACCTAGCATAGCTTACTTCACACAACTCCTACACATGCATAACTACAAGAAATCACTAATGCATAGTAGGAAAATAATGGGATCATGCATCACTTGCCTTGGTTGTTCTGTAGTGGATGTGACTCAACACGAGTTACACCTTTGCGTGTAGTACTGGCCCCTGGACCGTTCACCAGTACACACAGCCAGAATGATAACAAATAAAGCAATAGTATATCAAATCTAGCGAATCCAGAGTATAAAATTATTACAACTTGCATAGCGAAGCTAGCATAAATTTATTTGAAGTATCAATAACACAAAAGCAAATAAAAGAACTCCAGTCTTCCAGTTTGCGCCACAGGCGAACAAAGGTCAAGTGGAGTCTCGAAACCTACGCTCTCAGTCGGAGTCGGAGTAACCTGCATTGGTGAGATACAGCCCAAAATCGCTGGGTCAATACAACTGAATTGTATTGGCAAGTGATGTTTATGGTGGATATAAAATGGCGCCTAGCTACTACATGCTTATTTGGCTAGGTGGATGTTTCAAGGCTGAATTGCATAAAAGCATAGTTTAACCTATCAGTTTATTAAATTAGTTTTTCACTCATTGGACACTCGGTTTATCCAACCAAGTGCTCCTACCCAGCTGGCTATGAGTCCACTGATAGACACCAGATACTCCCACCAACTTTTATTAACCCATCAAATTTTAATTAAGAAATTGGAATGAACGAGAACCATGTCATAGAATTCAATCTAGTTGCTAGTTTGCCCATAACCGAAGGACACGACTAAGATCTTAGTTTAAACCCTCGCGAGGTGTGTACACTTTACCCATATTGCCCGGTCCACTCTGCACAATCCGTGAATCACCACATAGAGAGGAAGAGAGGATCGAACCAGAACTAATAAGAAGTAGCTTCCCAAACCCCCACGCACCGTACCACCTATCACTATTCTACATCTCTGGCTACGATGGGTTCAAGTCACCACAACCTACCAATTCTGTCGTAGCCCATACTACATTGACACATGGTTGCACAGAAAGCTACCAAACAAGAAACCAAACACATTCTCGGAATACTGGGCGGCGGTCCCCACCATAAATTTTACTCTGATGACATGCTAGCAATCCGCCCAGTGGTTAATTAATTATCATGTTGTTTTGAATAAGCAATTAAAATAACAAAATTTCCTGCATAACATGATAATCCCAACCACAAATTTACTACATAGCATGGCCTCATTTATAAGCAACCCCAAGCCCCTAGGGTTTGAAATATACAAGCAATTGCAAGTTCTCTCTCGTAGATCTCATGTGTTGAGAATTAGACGTTTCTAATCTTCTCATATAGATCTAATCTAGTTGATTAGATCTACCACCTAAACTACGCCGCAAGGCGGTCTCTCTTCACCACGTGCTAGTAGCTAGGCGGTGAACGCACGGGGTGGGTTGACACGGTGCATGTGTGCATACCGCTATAGCGGAATTCGCGCCAGCAGTTCCTCGGACGACGGAACAACTTCATCAACGTCTACATCTACGTCAACGTACGGCAACAATATCACCTCCCGGCGTGGACGTGAGATTCTTCATCAGGCTACACCGACATCTTGATCATCGCATTATGGGGTGCAACATATCTTCATAGAATAGATCTTGGCGGTAAGGTTACAGATGAAATTTTGAAGTTTTTCCCGCAACCCAATACCATTGGGGAAGAATGCCCCTTAAATAGGTCACCCAAATATCTAACCGTTGGGTGCAGAATCGTGCCGGGGCGGTACTACCGCTGGTTTAGGCGGTACTACCGCTCCCAGGAAGGTCCGGAAGACACAACAGGATGAAAACAGCTTCCAGGCAGCGGTACTACCTCTTAGTCCAGCGGTACTAGCGGTACTACCTCTTACTAACACCATGAGACCGTGTAAAATAGAAACCCTATCAAAGTCATACCTTTGCCTTGCGCTATCCACTTGACCTAGATGATGACGATGTTGATCACCTCAAGTTGGATCACCTTTCTTGATTGTGCTCCGCTTGATGAAGACTTGTGAAATGCTCCCCCATACACAATATAAGAGAGCCACTTTTAGGCACATCTTCACTTGACTATTATCTTGATGACGACCACCGCTTGACGTCATCCATCATGGGCTATATGAAATCTTCCGTTTGATGCAATCCCATGGAAAGATACCTAACCACATATAGATACTCCACACACATATATATCATGGGTTAGTTCATAAAGCTATATAGACAATTGCTTACCATACCATTGGATCACAAGATCTCACATGGTACAACATGTAGCTTTGTGTGTTGATCACTTAAATCCACTCTTTGCACTTAGCCTTGATCAACTTGTATCTTTCCTTCTCTAATCACAAAGATGATGTCTTGAAGGTGAACATGAATATCCATGCCATCATATTCTTCAAGATATGCTTGTAATATGCTCAACTCTACACATGACCATTCTTCATATAAACCCTTTAATGAGATCTTGGTCATCTTATAATCGTTTGGAGTCCAACACATGAACTCCAACCTTTTCCTATGGACAAGATCTAAGGATATATCAATGCACACATTAGTCCATAAGGATTGTCATTAATTACCAAAACCACACATGGGGGCACCATGCTCTTTCACCCGTGGTGGGGAAGAGAGGGAGGAAAGAGAGAAACCAGCCGACGCGTGCTGCCCGTGGTGGGGAAGAGAGGCGTGCGTGGATAGAGGAGAGAGAAAAGTGGGAGGAGAGATGAAAGTGGGCTGCGTGACACCGATTGATTTGGCAATCGCTTCAGCCGGCGCCCAGGCGCAACCCAGTGCCCTGTGTTTGACCTGGGTGCGCCGGCGCTAAAACGGCGCTATTTGAGGTCCTGGGAGGCTGACTGGAAGATTTTGACGCTATTTGGCCCAAAAAGTGGCCTAGGGCTCCTGGGGGTTACGAGTGGAGATGCCCTAAAACTCTTTAGAATTATGCCTTGTGACATTTAGCTGCAACAAAGGTCCCGCAATGTTGATTCTCCATATAGTTAAGCCAACACCCCTTGGAAAATCCTTATGACATCTATGAGGATGCCGGCGGCGGCTCTCTCCAGCGAGTAGCGTCGCTGCCATTCGACAACCTCATCAACAATTTGTCTCGATTGTATTGGCCCTGAGACCAAAATATTTTGAGAACAAAAATACGTAAGGCCACCCAGAGGTCGGGAGCTTGAGCCAACATGACGGGGAAAGCCGCATGGCCCCGCCCTGATGCCAAGGACTGGCGGACACACATTACTAGGGACCGCTGCAAGCCGTGCACTTAGGAGCTCCTCCTCCGCGTAGTAAAGGCATTATCGCGCTACCAGAATCACGATTTGTTGTCGAGGAAGAAGAAGCCCCGTTGGCGCATCGCATGGGCTTTGCCTGGCGGCGACGCGGGGACAATGACGGCCATGAGCAACATGGGAGTGGGGGGGGGGGGGGGGAGGGGTGTCGTTGAGACCATAGTTTTAAAAACCGGACCGGACCGGCGGTCCGACCGGAAAAAACCGGAACCGAGCCTTTGTCCGATTTTTTAAGCGCAAAAGACCGAGCTACCAAAAAACCGGAAAAATAAAATAAAAATAATTAGTTGTCAGCAGGATTCGAACTCTAGACGTGATACAACCACGTAGAGGGCCAATACCACCTGCGCTAGTGCCTTGGTGTGTTCTACTACAGAAGTAGGCACTATATATAGGATTCAACGGTGATATTTTGTGAAATTAGCTTACTTATTTATTTAATTTGGGGTTTTTTGTCGCAATTGAACTGACTGAGCCGGCGGTTGAACCGGTGAACCAGTAAACCAGCAGCCTCACCGGTTCGCTGCCCGGTTCGGTTTTTTAAACTATGGTTGAGACTTGAGATACACGTGGTAATTTAGTTAACCAATGAATATGACATTTCTTTGTCACAACAAGGGAAGGCAATCTAAGGCTCTTTGGAATTATACCTTGTGACATTTAGCTGCAAGAAAGGTACTGGAATGTTGATTGTCCCGATATTTAAGCCAGCGCGCCTTGGCAAATCCTTATGACATCTATGAGGATGCCGACGGCGGCTCTCTACGGCGAGTAGTGCCGCGGCCCTTCGACAACCTCATCACCAATTGTCTCGACTGTATTGGGTGCGAGCCAAAATATTTTGAGAACAAAAAGAAGCCGGAGAAGAGGAGAAATTACCACTCCTCCCATTCACTAAGCTAAGACTGTAAGACATTTAGCTACTTGAAAAGTGACTAAATACATATTAAAATAAGCGAATATATACGTACTAAGATAGGTTTACATACATAGAATTAAGAGAAAAGCTAAAATATTAGTGAACCGAGTGAGTATTAATGATAGATAGGAGTAAATCGAATCGAGATAGAAGATAAATATGAACACAGAGATGATACCATGTTCTTCCTTCAGACGAATGTAAAGCTGAATCACGAGAAGGAACAAGTACACATGTGCAGTTGTCAAGAAATGCTAGAAGACCGGCCATGAACTGCAAAAGTCTCCTGGAACGGAACTGCAGATCAAGTTGCCCGAACTCACCATTCGGCAAATCACTTCAAGCTGAATGCGGCAAAAGGAAAAGAAAGACCGGCGCTTATTGTGGTCGTGGATAATCACATGTAACATCTCCACATGCGAACGAAATCGTCTCGGGGCACCGCGTGGGGGCTCGGTCACTATAGAAGCGAAGCCGCCGCCGTGCGCACACCACACGTCCGGGCCGGAGTGGCGCCCCTTCGCCGCCGCCGATGAGCGGAGCGGAGCGCCGCCCGAAGATTGCGTGTCGTGGAAAGAAACGGCGGGAGGGAAGAGGATGTGGACATCCAAGAGAGAGGCACATGGCTGACGGCGTCCACGGACACTTTGGCACCCTCGCCTGACCGTATGTAGGCCTGTAGCCCAACCAGCCGACGTCGCCATGGACAGGCACCCATCTCTGTCTAGCGTGCGTGTCTCTCGCCCCTCACCATGTTCGTTCCGAGCTACAAGACAGAGCAAAATAAAGTGCCTGATCGTAAAAGGTAAGAGAGAAACTCACTCGTCTTCTAGGGTAGGAGGTGGAAGTATAGAAATGAGAGATCTGCTCTACCTCGCCGGATCGGATCGCCGTGCCGGAACAACTCCGGCGAGCAAGATCGTCGTTTTAATGCTAGTAAATCTGACCTCACCACCGGATCATATTCATTTCGGATCTGTCCGTGGGAGAACAATAATCAAGGACGAGGAAAGCTGCACGCACCGGAACCAAGGGACCTTCCCATTTAACCCTAACGACTTGTCTTCTCGGGACATGCCTCTTCTTGTAGCACGCCATCGTCTCGAGCAGCTCAGCCATGGCCATGGATAAACTGTTTTGTACGGAGAGCACGCCGACATCCCCACGCTGTTTTCTCCGACAGGCATGGAAGATTCACCTCCGATGGTACGAATCTGACCGGCGCAAACCCCACAAAATTCACGGCGCCATCCGAGAATTCCACCAAGAACCCCGTGCCCGTACGTGTCGGAGCTGACCCTCCTACCCCTCGCCTATCCAACTCCGGCGAATCGTGGCCGAAGAAGACACGAATGCAGGGCGGAAGTTCCCATTGCCGCCGCTCGAATTCGGCCAAAGCTGCACGTCCTTCCGCCCGTGGATTCTTCGAGCACGGCGACCACGATTCGAACTTACAGAAAATGAAAAAAAAACAAACACCGATTAATCCTTCGTCTTGCTTAGATTCACACTCGCTCTGATGCCTCGACCAGGGCCTGCTGCCACTACGCGCACGATTTTTTCTTCGTGATTCGTCCAAGTAGACCGACATGGAAAACCTCGAGAAATCCAAGCCGGGGAAGAAGGAGTCCCTTTGCTCGCTCCTGGATCAAACGCCGCTACCGGGGCCGGGCTGCACGAACTCGAATCAAGAACAAGAAAATTTAAAATCAATTATTTTTTCGTAGTCAAATAATCATCGAGACATTCGCAGCTGGGATCAACTCGTATCCCCACACCGGCACCAGTGCTTACTCTACTCGTCGTGTCATCGACCCCCGGGCGGAGGTCTTGCTCTCCTACTACCTACACACTGCACAAAACTTGTTCATGGCTGGCCACCTTGATGATCTCCCCTCCTCTCCATCTCCAAAAAATACAACTTCCAAAATCCCAAGCACATCCCATCGCCCAAAAAACACAAATCCGGATTCTTCGAGCTCCAAGATCACACGAATTCCACAAGAAAATGGTAGCAGACACTATCACCAATCATCGCTTCATACCACGATGCCAAACTCGTAACACCCACACCGGCCATCGCTCCTCCTCCGTCTCCATGGACGGCCACCAGCAGCAGAATCCAACGACGACGAATCCAGCCGGCCGCACCTCCACCTGCACACACGAAGAAGACGACGACGACGACGACTTCTTCCTCCTCCTCCTCCTCCTCCAATGCACACACCCGCCCTATCCACCACCACCGCCACGAAACTACCGAATCCCACGAGAAAAATCAGGATCGCGTTCTCTTTTGGCCGAGTCGTGCTCTACTCCTCCTAGGACTCTGGGAGCCCATCCATTAGAACACACAAAGAACATCGGCGGAACCCTCGAAAAAAAATCCCGAAACCGATCCATCCTCTTCCTCATCTCGCTGCGCGCATCTCCGTGCAAGATTTCTCCCCCCGCTCCCTTCCCTTCCGCCGTCTCCGCGACGGACGGCTCGTGGGGAGGGAGAGGAATTTATCATCCGATTCGCCTCCGCCCGCGAGGGCAAGATTAGGGTTTGCGTGCGGGGTGGCCGAATTCGGCCGCGATCTCGCCGCCGGGTACCCGGTGAATTCGTCTGGGCGGGATGATCTTCAAGCGGAGCCAGCGGTCGGAGATCCTCTCCCTCAAGCGCTGCAATGCCGGGGGCGGGGAGGGCCGCCCGCCCAAGAGGCAGAAGGGCGACGAGTTCTTCCCCGTCGAGCTGCTCGGCCACGTGCCGGCCTCCGGTATCCCCTACGCCGCCGCCGGCTTCCGCTGGTGCGAGGAGCCCGAGGTTGCCTCGCCGGCCGAGGCTGCCGCCACGGGCGGCCCACCTGTCGCTCGCACCTCGCGCGGCCGTGCCCTCGTCCGGCCTTCGCGGTTCAGTGACTCGGTGCTCATAGACCACCCTTGAAGAAGGAGAAGCCGCTCAAGCCGCCTGCGCCTGCACCTGCCAAGGTCATTCCCAAAACCAAGGTGCCGCAGCGTAAAGTTGCAATCTTGGATAGGTGTTCTTCGTTGTCAGAGGTGGATGAGGAAGAGGAGACAGAGCGTTACCGAGCTTGCCAGAATTTTGTTGCCTCCAGGAAGTACTCCATGTCCCTCAGCACTCTCACCTCCTTACACGACGAGCCGGACAACGGTTACGATAGAAAGGAGCTAATGCGATACGAGGAAGAAGAAGAAGACGAGGAGGAAGAGCAAGAAAAGGAGGAGCAGAAGGAGCTCCTCCATTGGAGCAAAGAGTTTCTCTATGGCGACATTGTGTGGGCACAGCTCGGTAAGCGGCAGCCTGTGTGGCCAGGAGTTGTCGTCGACCCAGCTCGGCAGGCTGCGCCGGAGGCAATGCCGCCCCAGCCACGCGGGGGTGCAGTGCTTTGTGTGATGCTGTTTGGCTGGTGCGCAGAGTTCGACGACGAGAAGGTACATTTTAATTACTGCGTTGTTAGGACTGACTCACTTGAATTGATGCAACTTCTCATTTGAGCTATGTTTTGCTGAATACTTATTTTGATGATGTGCTGGATTGCAGAAGTACGTCTGGGCGAGGCAAGGGGGGATATTTCCTTTTGTGGATTATATTGACCAGTAAGTACTAGTCATTCACTAAAGTTAACTTACTATTTCATTTTAAATGCCGCAAAATCTTATCCGGAAAGGATTTTAATCGGTAAGAAGTAGAAGTAACTGTGCCATGCTATAGAATAGCAATCACACCTGTGCTAAGAAATAGCTGTTTTTCCATTTCAGATTTCAAGGGCAGACTGATCTAAGCACTTGCAAACCTGGTGATTTCCAGAGGGCACTAGAAGAGGCCTTTTTGGCTGATCAGGGGTTCTCAGAAGTGCCGATGGATGACAGCTCAGCAGGGAAGCCTGTTGTGTGCCAATCTTTTCCGGATGAATTAGAAGAAGTGACTGGCTCAAATGAGCTGGAATGCCAGGCACAAATTAAGGCAAGTTGATGTTTTTTTCAGTCTAACGTGCAACTAAGGAAATTCGTATGCACAGGAAGTTTCAGAAATTACCGATATTTTAGGTTCAATCTTCTGTTTTCTGTCTGCTGGCTTCGCTGAGAAAGTTTTAGTGTTCTATCTACGCATTAATTTTAGGTATATGGTTCTATCTGCATAATCTTCTAAGAAACCAAACCTAGCAAATTAACATTCAGAATGTTTATCTATTGCGTAGTACCAATGTTATTTAACTTACTAGCCCTGGATGGCTTAACTTCTAGGTCAGTTGATGACTTACTATTGTTAATACCGCCATAACACTTCAATGTTTTTCATGTACTATGATATCATAAGCAGAACAGAACTGAAACTACCGAGCTATCATACGTTGCCCCAATAGACTAATTATATTTTTGCGTATTTGTGTTACACAGCGCTATAATGGAGGACTACAGTGTGAAAGTTGTGGAAATTGCTTTCCAAAGAAAGAGTCAAACAAGTTGGTGTATGTTATGGAGCAACTTGCGTGCAAACATTGTGCTAGGGTATGTATTGGCAAACCTACTTCATGTAGAGTGTCTCGTCCTTGCGCCTTACACTAGTTCCTGTATCTGCAGATTTTTAGATCAAAGGCATACTGTGGGATATGCATGAAAAGTTGGCAACATGAATGTGGCCGAAGATGGGTAAGACATACTGTACCTATTTAGGCAATAAGTTATTTTTTATGTTTCAAACCCTGCATCTAAAGATGGGAGGCGATTAACCAGGTTTGCTGTCGTGGTTGTGAAAGTTGGATTCACGCGGAATGTGACAAAAAGTGCAGCAACCTAAAGGTTTTCCTTTTCTCATAATTGTCCTGGGTGCATTAGTAATTTACCAACGCTAACATGCTCAATTTAATGCTATAGGATCTAGTGGACAAAAGTTACGTCTGCCTTTACTGTAGGGTTAAAAATAACTCAGATCTGTTCGGCAAGAAGACAAACTCTCCTGATGATAGGTGAGTTAGAAGGCTAGAGCCACGTGTTTATGCTACAACTCCACATTTTAAACTTATACTACCACTGAAGAGTAACATGTATAATACGATTTTGAAACAGAAAAGATAGTTCTACACAGAAAGGAAGGAAGCCTGACAGAGTTGCGGTTGTTTGTTTTGCTATGGAAGGAACTTACCTACCAAATCTCGAACTGTAAGCACCACTTATCTGAATTTCTTAGTAAGTCCTACTTGTGAATGGCCTGCACCACCCTAGTTATTTTCAGTTTGTCTCACAATTATTAGTATTAGGATTATTATTATTATTCAGTGAGATTGTTAATTCCTTTTGTTTGGTTGAACTTATATTTCCGCTTGCTCTTGTTCATTATTTATGTTATTTTCACTTGTCTGCATGTAACTATGATGTTTATTTTTCATATATATTTGAACCTAACTACGATGATTTTTTCTTTTGCAGGATTTCTTGCCATTGTGCCCCTTGTAAGGGACAAAAGTTTTTGTTCAATGAATGGGAGAGACACGCTGGCGTCAGAAGTAAAAATTGGAAGTCTAGTATCAAAATGAAGGGTACTCTGATGCCATTCGGAAAATGGGTTCGTGCAATAACCACAGCATATTTTTGTTTCAACCTTTTCCACCGCACATATAGATGCTGTTAATTCATGTCCTATGTATTGTAGTGTTGTAGTTTATGCTTCTGTTTGCCTTATTTTACAGATTGATCAACATCAACCAAGTGTGGGTTCCACATATCCTTCAAAACGCTCCTCTCAGAAACTGAAGAAACAGCAGTTACTTGATTTGTTAAATGGTAACCAGGCATTTATTTGGTTGCCTCTGGTATTAGAAGATCTGTCTCCAAGGGATTAGAACTGATGAACTTTGGATTTAATATTTTACAGAACCTTATGATCCTGTACATGCAAGATGGACAACCGAAAGGTGTGCAGTATGTAGATGGGTCGAAGACTGGGATTACAATAAAATTGTGATTTGTAACAGGTAATTAAGTCTGTGTTGCTCACTCTTAAAACAAACTTGTGTTGCTCACAATGTTTATCTTTGACGCGATCAAATTCTGCAATTAACAACAATCACGTTCAGATGCCAGATAGCTGTTCACCAGGAGTGCTATGGTGTGAGCGGTAAGCAAGACTTTACCGCATGGGTATGTAGGGCTTGTGAAACACCTGAACAGAAGAGGGAGTGCTGCCTATGCCCTGTAAAAGGTATGTACCTATTATATCCTCTTATTTGTGAACTCTTAGTTCTTCCTTTCAGTATTAACTGCGCGAATTAGATACATAACAGATAATTCATTGGTACGGCAATATTGAACCTAGGCCTCTTGCTAAATAACTGTACTAATAGCAGATGCTCAGTAAAATAAGTTTTTCAAATCTTATATGTGAAAATCAAGTTGGGATATTCTGTTTGATTGAGCATTCTGGTAATCATTAACCTGTTTATTACTGACTTCAACACTTTTTGTAGGTGGTGCCTTGAAGCCGACAAACGTTGATAACCTGTGGGTACACGTGACATGCGCATGGTTTCAACCACAGGTGGCATTTGCTAGTGATGAGCTCATGGAACCTGCTACCGGGATATTGAGCCTCGCACCTTTGCTATTTATGAAGGTTATATATGTTGATGCTATAGTTTTAAGTACATATGTCATATATTTAACTACATTGATCTTATTACGCTCCATCCTTGTCCGTTGCTGCAGATGTGCGTCATTTGTAGGCAAATACATGGTTCTTGTACACAATGCTACAGGTGCTCGACTTATTACCATGCCACCTGTGCATCAAGGGCAGGCTATCGAATGGAGGTACAACTAATACTGATTGCTGCCAGCATATTTCTTGATGAAAGAAAAGTTTGCAACTTCTTTTCTTTTGCTTGAATGTTGAATCTCATGTTTTTTAAGGCAGCTGAACTTTGGTATTCAATGTGTGCAGCTGCAATGCTTGGAAAAAAATGGCAAACAGACAATAAAAAAGATTTCATATTGTGCTCATCATCGGTAAGTTTTAATGAGTGGAAGCAACCACAAAGTCATAATTTGCTCCCATCATTTTGTGCACCATATTGTCTTTACCAGCTGAGAAGTCTTTCAAAGTAATTTTTTCTGTTTTACTGAAAGTTGGTGTCTCGGTTACTTATGTGCAGGAGACCTAACCCTGATAATGTTTTGATAATTCAAACTCCTGCTGGAACTTTCTCTTCAAAAAGGCTTGTTCAGAGTAGTGTTACTGTAGCTGCTTCAAGACTGATTAGGAAAGATCTTCCCAAGGATTCAGCAACCAAAGTTGAAACGACAGAGAATTTGTGTTCTGCAAGATGTCGGGTTTATGCTAAGAAAGAGTTAAAGGTATGGCTGTATATTAGATTATATATGTTCTGACCATTTTCTAACAGAAGGCCTTACTTTACAGTTGAAAGAATAATTGATGTAACTTTATGTTAGCCACAATACTTACATCTAGCATGGTAACATAAGAACTCTTGGCGATAAAGTTTGCAAAAGTACTCGTTTATTCTAAGGATATGGTAATTATAATTTCATGCTAATGCTAGTGTTAGTCAAGAATGAGCGACTAGGTTCACTAGAAGATAACAATAGTAGTGAACTTTTCTGTGTTACTACCACAAAGTTTTTGGTTGCTATTCTCTGTTGTGCTGCACTGTGGATCTAGTTAGCTGAAGGACTTCTAATATTTCCATTTTCCAACCAACTGTTACCTCCGACAAAAAAAAAATCTTTCAGCAATTTGTTACATTAAAAAATAGAGCATAACATGTTGCATATGCTTTTGTAAACTTGCGAGATACCTTGGAGGCTTGGACAGTTTGTTCATTTAGCTGGAGACGAGTATTAGTTAGAAGTCAATGTAAACTTCTGGTTGCTCGTGTGTTCCTTTTTAATATATAAAATAAACCGTAGGGGCTTCCCCTACGGTCGGTCTAAAAAAAAAAGTTAGAAGTCAATGTGGCGATTTAGCCAAAGGTTATCAAAGAAAACGTGTTGATGATATCTAAAGTTTGTAATTGTTAGGGGTTGAGTTCCTTTGAAATGTCAGAGGGAAATGGTGAGATTCTGGTTTTCAGTCGTATAGCGGATTGGCAACGCAATAACTCATCCGCATTCGATATGAGGGAAGCGACTCTGATGTGTGCGTGGTTTGAGGGAAGCAAAAACTTTTGTTCAAAAGAGTACATGCAACAGCCTCATGTATTTGCTTAGCTGAACTAAACTTCTAGCTACTCAACCTCTAGCTATCCTCTTTTCATATTTGCACCCATATGGAGCACATAAGTACAAGGTAACCAACTTTATTTGCCGATTGCTTTCTCTAATCCCAATGCGTCCTACTGGGCGGACTGGCAGGACTTGACTCGGTTTAGGACTCCTAGGCCGTGCCCCTGTTGCTACTTGCTACTCACATGCCGCTCCTACTGTTTCTCTGCCTGGTGCTTCTGCTGCACTCACTGCATTTCCGTTATTTTTACAAACTGGCGATGCATGACTAAGGCCATAGCGAAACTGATATGTGCGACCCCAAATGGAGTCCATGAAATACCCAATATAGCTGTAATGCAAGTTCCTGGCTGCAGGCTAATGCTCTTACACCTTAATTCACAACTTGCGGATAACCTTGTCACTTGCACTTCAATTCCTTAAAGAGAAATATACATTTGTATTAATTTTAGTGATGTTTAGGATTTGCTCATATGGCGTTACTTAATATGTAGTGCTCTAGCCAGTTGTCCTCAAAAGTATAAATGCTGTTTCTGGTTGAGTTCTTGTATTGATAACTTATTTGTTGTGTACCTGATTGAAGTTTTATTGGGATGCAGAGATCTCAGGAGGCAGCAATGGCACACCGTGTAAGGGGATATTGTCAACACCGCTGGGATGAAATTGACACTCTGAATCCACCTAGGGTAATTTTATTGCGCTTACTGTATGCATGCTTATTTGATAGCTGTTCTAGTCGTTTAGTCATCAAAGTTCTTATGAAAGGAACTTTGTACTCTGCAGGAAGAGAGGGATCCGGAATCCTTTTCTACTTTCAAGGAACGTCTACTTTATCTGCAGGTTAGTAAATGTCTGGCCTTGGCTTTCCCGTGTACCAATTATATTTATAGTTTAGATCTGATTAATTTCTGCTTATTTCAGAAAACGGAACATAGTAGAGTATGCTTTGGCAGATCAGGAATTCATAGGTGGGGACTTTTTGCTCGTAGGGACATTCAAGAAGGAGAAATGGTAATCCCTCAAACAATATTATATTCGACTGATTTTTTTTTTCAGAAGTAGGCTGCACTTCAGATTTAGATGAACTTGATTGTATGACATGACATGGTTCAGCTTGTACTTTATATGTTAGGTTCAATTTACATTATTCTTGTCAGAGGTCCATTTGGATTTTCTGATACAAGGTTGCTGTGTAAACAACTGGAGCTCATATTTGTTCCCAAATATGCCCCATTTCCCATGTTTGCATTCTGCAATACTACATGCGGGTCTTAGTTACTGCCATCATTCAATAAATTCCTCATGGTTTGCGTTTTTCATCAGGTTCTTGAGTACCGCGGTGAGCAGGTCAGACGAAGTGTTGCTGATTTGCGGGAAGCACAGTATCGTAGACAAGGAAAAGATTGTTATGTGAGTTGTCTTCCATATCAGTTCACCAGATATATGGTGTGAACTACGTTACAAGTGCAATCTATGAAATAATATTATACCTACAAAATATATGCTATTTAGCCATGCCAAATGCTAGATGTATTTCCTGGCGAACTATTTTACAAATGCAATCTATGAAATAATATTATACCTACAAAATATATGCTATTTGATGTATTTCCTGGCTATCTTATTCCATTGATTTGATCACTATTCAAGCCAATATACACTATATGGAGTACATGTGCCATGTCGTTATGAAACCTGTATAGAAGGTTCCATGTCTGATATTCTTCAGCTTTCATATGCATATCAAAGATAGGCATGGCAATAGAAACATGCGCCATATGCATTACTATGCATTTATGATGACTTATTTCAGTTTCTTCTGATATTTCTTCTAACATAGCGACATCTATTCTGTCCCTTTTGCTACACAGCTTTTCAAAATCAGCGAGGAAGTAGTTGTTGATGCCACGGACAAAGGAAACGTGGCACGCCTGATAAATCATTCTGTAAGATCATAAATTACTTCAGATCCACTTAAGATTTGTAAACAGAATGTGTATGTGATGTACTTTTATTTTCATTGCAGTGTACGCCAAATTTCTATGCGAGGATTATGAGCGTGGGGCATGATCAGAGCCGCATTATTCTAATTGCGAAGAGAAATGTTTGTGCCGGTGAAGAGCTAACGTATGTCGTATAGGATTTTCTTCATATTTGCAGATGGTCTCAGGAAATTATGATAATGATTAATCTTTGTTATCTGCAAGGAGGCTAATCATGTTCTGTATTGTGTTTATTTTCTAGGTATGATTACCTTTTCGACCCTGATGAGGCTGATGATTGCAAAGTTCCTTGCCTATGCCAGACTGCTGACTGTCGCAAATTCATGAACTAATTTAGAGTAGATATCAATGGGCCATTGCCATAGGTTTTCTCTTTTCATTTACATTTTCTTGGTTCTTTGGTGATAAGCGGTATATATTTACTTGTTTCCCCCCTGCCCCCCTGCAATTTTTCCTCTAGTTTGTAGAAATAAGCCTAGTCAGCTCGAAAGCAAGCTTCCATCCCTGTAAATGCTACTAATGTCTCAGTTACAATCATTTCTATAGTCCCAATTTTGATTCTGTTGTGATAAATACCGCCCTCTTGTCATGTCTCCATAACAGTGGAAGTTGGCAGTGATAGATGAATGGAATGGACGTAATGAATCGAGTATCCTTTCCATTGACGAATTTATACAAGCAGAAGGGGTGCCTCAATGGAGAAGGGGCGCTTGCACGGGGAACTTTGTCCGTATGTCATGGTTTTGATCTTATTCCGAAAACTCAAAAAGCAAAAAACTAATAAGTTTTACTTGCTTTAAAAATCCTAGTGTGAAAAATAGGACATATGACATATAATCTTCAGGCAATATTGTGTCTTAAAAGTTTTGATGAGAACCTCGGAAGTAAACTCATAGAGGAAAAAAAACCAATCACATGCCCACCTTGACGGCTCCAGCAGCAGCGCCATCATGCAGTGGCTACCGTGCACACTCGAGGCAAATTAATGACCCAGTTTCGGCAAAATGCGACTATGTGACAAATGCGCACACGCGAGACAACTTGATAGACCACGGATTCGTTTTACTCAATCCAGAAACTGCCTTTTTGAACAAGTGAACATCAGTTGGAAAGATTATCGAGGAATCTCCGGTTCGTAAAACAACTGGTCTATGCCATGAGGTTGTTCCTCTCCCCTGTATATGTGTGTATCATCAATATCAAACAATAACAGAAAGAACCAGTGTATAGCAACTAGTTAATGTTTTCTGTTATCAGATTGAGACACGTAGAAAGTTTGAAAATGTCCTGACACGGCTGGATAGGAAAGCTTCGCAGATCAAGGTTTTACCGTTCCATGCTGCACTGGACCAGGCGAAATGCATCACAAACATGGAAGATTTCCTTTTTCTGCTGCTCATCAGCATGTAGATAATGTGTGTCATGAGAAGTGCAAGGCAATTAACATTCGAAATAAGTGTAAATCATTCATGCTCAGATTCAGTAGTGGCACCTCGCTGTTGGTGGCAGATTCATACGGGCATACATATACAGTACCAGTGCATCAAACTGGACTTGTTACTGCTGCTGTGCTGACAAGTTCAGGAAGATATGGAAAGCAGAAGAAACTGGGAGTTGCTGCATGCAGATCGATCGACGGGTTGTTCTCCTTGCCTGAACTGAAGATGTTGTGGAACAGCTAGCTGAAGCAGATGAGATGAGAGGGAATCAATTAACGAAGTCCACTACTGGCGGATGTGGAAGAACTGGAGCTGGGCGTTGTGGAGGACGGCGCGGGTCTGCTTGTTGGCGGCGTCGCGGGCACGCAGCTCCCTGATCTCCTCCTCCCACTTCTCCACCCTCTCCTTGTGAATCCTGCAATTTCCGAACGTTGATGCACCAAGAGCAGATGAGTACGCAGCCAGCCAAGAAAGAGCAGATGATATGATGCTTCGGATCATTTTGTTTCTTACGTGCAGAGGCGGTCCTCGAAGTCGGTGGCGAGGTCCTTGAACATGGCGCGCCCGGACTCCAGCATCTCCGACACCTGCGATGCCAGCGGCAATGGATCCATGTCACCTTCTCCGGCCATCACATTCACATCAAAGGTTGACTGTAAAGGTGGGCTAGGTGGGAGCATGAAGAGGCGGACCTTGCGTGTGAAGTTGTCGATGGCGAGGAGGATGCGCTGGACGTTCTCCTCCGTCTCCGCCGAACCCACCACCTCAGCCTCCGACGCCGCCACCATGGCCATCTCCTCCCCTTCCATCTCCGTCGCGGCCGTGCTCACGGCGACCGCGGAGGACGCCGCCGCTCCCCCTCCTGCGCTCTCCTGGCTCGCGGCGTCGCCATCGTTGCTCTGCACAAACGCGTGTGGAAAACTTTTACTCGCAAACTAGATAAGAGTTAGTCGAAATATAGCTACTTCATTCAAGATAATACATGAATAAATTCTACAGTACATATCACGAGCAGTTCCTGATGTACATATGGAGCAAAAATCTGGAGCGGGAATCGCAAAGTGCAAGGCTTCCACTACTAACCCGAAACCCAAATCAAGGCACCCCATTTCATCAACTCGGTCAGCGTGAGTTGTGAAATTTCGAACACGGAGTGGACGCCCTGATTCGACTCGAACGCACTCCATCAGAAGCCGCATCCACCCAAAAATACCGATGCTGGGGTCGATTTCGAAATCCCCCAAGGTCCCAAACCAAATCGAAAACCATCGCCAACCAGGGAACCGGCGAACCACTCGGAACCGGGTCGCGTGGCCGCCGCCGCCGCAAGCAGCGCAAATCAGCGGAGCAAGTCGAACCTCTAGACGAAACCTAAGCAGGAAATCACAGAGGGGGACGAACAAACACAGCTCGCGCGAGGCCCCAAACCCCTAACTCCAAAAGTGTTGGTGGCGAGAGACCCGGCGGCCCCCAAATCCGCAGACGTGCGGCTCGGGAGCACGAATCGAATAGCGGGAGAGGGAGGGAGGGGGAGGTGGTGGTGCTCTCACCGTGGCGGTGGCGCGCATCCGCTTGGTGGTCTCCCGCCTCCATCTCCCGCAACTTTTTCCCTGGTGCTCGCTCGCTCGCGCCGGAAGCAGCGAGAGTGGAATGGCAGGGACAGTCGGCCAGATCGCAAGGAAGAATGGGGGCCTGTTTATGTATAGGAGCAGCGGAGGCGGAGTGGCGAGCTGTTGGGCTATGTCTATTGGGCTTCCGTAGAACGGGCCCTCGTCCGAGTACAGCTCTGTGTGGGGACGTTTTCAAATGCGTCGATCGAAACACTTCACTACCGCTGCACAAAACTTGTACGATGTGGTTTCAATGCATGTAGACTCAGTCATACGTACGACGCAACTCCATATGCAGGACAAAACATAGCATCAGTGCATTTCTGAATAGATTAGAACCAAATCTTCCATGGTGCAATCTTCTTTCAGTTGAAAATAGCCATCATAATCCCTGACAACATGAACAGCGCACATGAAGTCATGAACACATCAGCTTTATCCTAAAGCGTCGCCAAAATGGAATTCTACAATGTGCTGGATTGTTAAAAAATAGCCTTAATATAGCATCACATGACTTGAGTCCTTTGATGATTCTTGTTGGCTCGCCGTCCATGCTTTGAACATCCGCGTTGGACAGAGACATTCAATTGCGCTTGCATTGCTATGACAAGGGTGAGTATCCTCTGGTTCTCAACAGCATGGATACATGGATAAATTCACACCTGCATCTTCAGAAAACGTACAAAGCGCAAGCTGGTTGTCAAGATCAAACTTCTGGTAAGAAATGATCATTCACTGAAGTAGCTATGCGAACGAAACATCAATCATTAGTCACAAGATCAACTGCCATGGAGCCTCAGGCTTGAAAGAAATTTTAAATGCAACAAAATACGTAAATTTCTATTTGGACATCATAAGAGGTTTGGATGAAAATCCATAGACAGCACACACCGGTAAACTATCTGACCTAAATAAAATGAGAAAAACGCATCAGACGGAAATATCACTTGTGCTCCGTGCCAGATTTGGAACATTAGGAAAATGAGTTGTTTACATGAGTTTATACGGCCTTCAGCTAAACAAAGTGACATTACACCATGTCTAAGACACTAGAGATGATCAGCGGCTCTGATAGTTCATCTTCACCCAACTTATGCTTTTGGGAAGATCAAAATTCAGAATTTCTGTAACCCGAGGACCGGTATTAAACATGAAGCATGATGTAAAAAAAAGTATCGCATGGATGTGCCTCTGCTAGCTGATTTTGTCGCTTGCATCCTTATGCTGGGACATAAGATTCTAACATAATCTGTGCATAACGCGGTGCTGTGATCTCGACAACAAGAAATGTGAACTTCCATGTCCTGTCAGAGTTATCTTTAAACATCTCAGCAAACACCTTTCCAGCTCCATGCGGCCCTCGGATATGAAAGCCTACCTGAAATGATGCATGTGAATTTCAACTGAGCAACCAAGTTCACAGAGCTGCAATACAACTATGTAAAGTGCCTAAATTCATATCAAATGCCATCCTAGTGCCCCTTTCCCAATTAGTAAAGCATCATCTGAAAGCATATAAACTTGCCAAGGTCCATTATACTTGTTAAGTATTCCTGCATTGAAATCCTGTTAGCTCTCATCTTAGTACCTCTACCTATGCTGTCGTTTAACAGTAAGTCAATGGCTCATTGCCATTAAGCAGATAACGAACTGTCAGAGCAGAAGTGACACACTAACTGTTGCAGCTCCTCACGGTAATCTTGTCCGTTTTCATTGACTTAGCTACCGTAATCTTGATGCACAAGTAAGCATCATAATTAAAAAACGCACAGCAGTAAAGAAAGAAATTTATGCTACCTCCACATGTTCAACACCATCCTCATCTGTCCAAACCCTGTTCTGAATGCGCTGCCGAGCTGCACGGTTTCTGGATTCCGTACCATAACCAGTTATTGGGTAACCAATTTTGGCCGTAACCTGAAAAATCATCCAAATATACAAAGTATACTAAGAAAGGAACAACAGCATGCCAGGGGAAATCAGAAATAATACTAACACCCACAAACCTGACTATCACTCTGAACTCTTGCTAGAGCTTTCCCAAAAATCTTGTACCTGTACGATAATAGCAACATTAAGCAATCTCCCATTCAGATTGTCGTAAACCACAGGCATTTTTTCCACAGGCATTTTTTCCAGAAAAATGATTGTCGTAAACCAACTAGGGATTTTTGGCGCAACAAGAACAAATCAAGAAGTATGTGAAGATTGACAACATGCTAAACAAAAACTTAACAATCAATTTATTGATTGGTCAGTTTCAGGAAGAACCCAAGTCTGGTTAATATGTATGCCAGGAGACCAAAAGTACAAAGCTTGGTGCGTAAGAGAGCAAAGTGTTGCAGCAAGTTTGGGGCATCTAGTATATCAACCAAGTGATGGGGAGTGGTACAAAATTACAAAACCAAGGGAAGATGTAGCATACACGTGTGATAATAACACACCAAGAGGCAACCAGATTAACACATAACATCAGCTCCCATAAATTTGTACACTTCATAAATGCAGTTTTAAGTATTTAATATGAGAAAGTCTAAACATAATTCAGTAAGAAGAGTATATTCGTTAGGCATAAGGTGATGTGTGACGTGTCATTGAAGCCAATACCAGGGACAAGATAAATTGGTGTACCAGCACGAGCACAGTGGAGGGATGGGGAAGTGAGCCAAGAAATCATGAATCCACTTGTAAATGAGGTAGGAAGGGAGAAAAAGGTTAGTTATTTAGTTGTGGGGTGATAAAAACTGAAGAGACAAAGCAAATTTAGGGCCTGCCCGATGTGTCATTCTTAGTGCTAGGACATATTCCCAACAATTTTGATGCTCTTAGTAGATAGCTCGTAGAAATTTTCTAAATATAGTAACTAGTAAATTTCTTATCTACTAAGTTGTGGCAAGCCATAAAAAGTGTGGCCAAGAAATTGGCAGCACAACTGTGGCAAGATTTGACACAACTATGGGCCTATGACATGTGGGCCACAATACTAAGAAGGTGCTGCATGCCACAACTGTGGCAGTTAAAAAAACAGCTGCCACACTTGTGGCAACGTTCGGCTATGAACTAAACATGCTCATGTGTATTACCACATTTCTTACAAATTGTGCTACTCCGTATTTGGCATGCTCAAGTTCAATTAAAAGAATGCAAAAGACATACTCTTTAGGTTCAAATATAAGCTCTTTGAAAACAGCATATCCAGCCAACGCAGCAACTCCAAGCCCAGCGAGTATTACAACACTGTAAGAGGCTCCCTCAGCAAATGTAACTGGTTTCTCAGGTATATTATAGGTAGGGGCATCAAAGGGGTCTTCAATTGTTGTCAAGTCTGTTTTCTCCTGAGGATAAAGAGGACAGTCTTCTATAAGCAGTAAAAAGATGTTCCAGCATGACATCCACCGTAAGAAAAATATATTCATGAAACAGTTAACAGAAAACAACTAATAAGACATGTCCCAGTATGACATCCACCATAAGAAAATATATCCATAAAACAGGAAACAGAAAACAGCTAACATACCATAAAAATAAAGTTTACTGCTAATTATACTGTTTACATAAGATATGCATGAAAATGGGCCTCAAAAGCAGAAAATGAAGGCGTTAGGTGATTAATATTGTTGATGGAGAGTAAATACACAATACTCAGCTCTTCAACAGAAAAACTGTTGTCAAAATGGATAATAAGAAGAGAACACACAAGGCACAAGACTTTTCGATAAACTACGTAACTAAATTAGTTTGTTCTCTCAGATAAAATAATGCTTAAAAATCTGGTGTAGGTAAAGCGAAGAGCTTAATCAAGGATATCACCACATCGATATAATGAACCAAAAAGACTGATAAAGCCACCTAGCAATTACCTACACTCATACAATAAACGAAGAGAATCTTTGCAGTATACGTATTCCAATGTCACTTCATTAACCCCTAACAATCTATTCTAAAAAACATAAGTTCAAAACCACAGTATAGGGGCTAATGCATATACATTATCAATAGCGATGTAGCAGCTTCCTGATGCACTGATCCCAACAGAATCAAAACTTATGAAAATGAAAGGAAACATAGTAAAGCTCATGCATGTATGCAGGAGTGGTCATTATTACTACCACAAATTGTCAGAACTTGTCATGGTTAATAATTTCACACATTCCACAGTACACAGACTATTCATGGTAGCATAAAAAAATGGAAAACATTTTCACTGCTCAAAGTTATACCACGAGTCACCACTCACCACAAGCAAGAAAATATAGAAGAAACCACTACTGAATAATTAATACTAAAATAATTATATCAGCAAACAGAACTAGAGAACCTGCTTTGGTTTATTTTCTGAAGCTTGTGTGGAGTAAGATGCAGATGGCCTTATTGAAGAAGGCAGTACTTTGCGGCACTCTTTACGCACTGTCAGAGAACCTGAACGGTTTGAATTGACCATATACCACCTTGAATTTTTTAAAGAGGACGCTGGAATGTTTGACAAAAGACAACCTCATCAAGATACACAATATTGAAAAGAATGGTTAGTCAATATTTATACAACAGAGCACACGGCAAAAAAAATGTGTTGTTCTAACACATTAAGAATCAAAACAGGAAATAACTAGCATAGATTGACCAACCTTAGTAGAAGGACAGAACAGGCAGCCCAATCATACGTTGGTATCCATCTATCGACAGTTCAATGGAGAAGGCAAACATGTTTTTTATTTGCCTGAATTGTGCCCTTTTCTATTCTAATTATTTCCTTCTAGCGGGTTTAATAAATGGAAGATTATCCAAGGAAGATTCACTAAAGAACTATACAGAAGCTATTCCTAATGATTCTTCTGGTAAGATTGAAAACATTCCACACATTTAAGGTATAAGGACATCCACTATCTAGTCCATAAGCTTGTCCATCAGAAAAAAAGTAACCCATCAATATGCAGAGACACGTGGTGATAGCAGGATATTCCATTATATCCTAGATTATTTATAGCTATGAGGTCTTAATAAAAAACAATAAATCCTGACTAGAACAATTTTTCAATAGTTCGTCTGGCAGAAATGAATCGTATATTTCATGAACTTAAGACAAAAAATACTGTGTTCGGCTATATTATGCACTTCTTGCTATACTTCAGTCTTCAATTATATAAGAAGAAATTTCACAATCTCCTCATGAAATGCTCACCTATTTGGTACATTCTAGGGCAACACCACTGATCTAGTTGCTGACGCTTTGTCAATCATCACCACGCTATTACTGATGGTATGTCAAACGAAACTAAGATCGATCACGAGAAGCAGAAGAAACAGAAAATTGGAATAAAGCTGCCTAAGGAGAAAGTTCATAGGGAGAAAATTGCTACTGTAGTTGGCTGCAGCTCTACTGGTCCATCATCTGTGCAACTGCTGTTTCAGTTTCAGCCTAGCCTGAGCTCAAACAGTCGCACTATAGGATCTCCAGCCAAATACAGCGCCACCTGACACTTAGTCGATTTGGGTAAGATTTAAGAATGCTACCATGGTACTAGGACCTAAATCTGTAGAAGCGGGCAACGCCTCAGAGGGAAGGAAGGGAGGACGGGAAAGGGGGAGAAATAATCGTACCGGGGACGAAGAGGTTGGGGAAGGCGTCGGCCTTGGTGGGAGGGGGAGGGGTCGGCAGCTTCCGTGTCACGAGGGCCGAGATGGAGAACAGGCGCCGGGATCCGGACCTTGCCGCCGCCGCCGCCATCGCCGCCGGGAGGAAAGGCAACCGGGGGTTAGGGATTGTCTTCTTCTTTTCCCTCGAGGGGTTTAGAGCGATTTTCCCCTTTTGGTCGAGCTTTTAGAAAAAAGAATGAAAGCCCAGCCAAACAGCCAGCATCGGCATAAAAGCTTGGAGCGGAAGTCAAGGTATTTCTGTTGGGCTTTGGGATAAGACATGGGCGAAGTATCGTTTTGGGCCAAGATGGTGCTCGTGGTAACAATAGTCTTCCAATCCTTACTCCTTATCATCGGAGTTGTTGTTGGCGCTAGCTATAGAGTTCGAGCCGTTGAAGTGGTTTCAATTTGATATTACGTCTAGGCGTAGGAAGGGCTTAGATTTTGGCGGTGCTGATTGTGGATCTGCGGCAGATGATGGGAGATTTGGCCGCCTGTTGAAGGGTGGGGTGGTGTCATCCAATGTGGAAGAGGCTCGGATGCTCCTCCGACCAGTGCTTTTTGTCAGGATAGATCGAGCCTTGCGGGGCTGGTGGCTATTGCGGTTCATTAACGGCTCAAGATGTGGATCAACTGTTGGTGTTCTTCTCCAACTACGGAGGAACATGTGGATGCTTGATAGTTGCGGCGATAGCGGTTTGCAACAGTTTAATCAATTGTTTTCTCCTAGTTTTATGTTACTATGTATCCATACTTTTATCAATATAAGTAATGTATGCCTTGCGGACGCATAATGTTAAAAAGAAATACGGATAGTTACTTGTTCACTCAAGAAAAAAACATGTTCCTCGGCTTCCTTCTAAAAAAATTGTACCTCACTGCGGAGAGCGGACGCTAGTCCTGAAGATTTGCGTGGAGGTCACATTTTTGCCGAGCATCGCCCTTCCGTATCTCACTCCCCTGTCTTCCAAGACCTTGCTATTAACTTTGCGAGCTCTTCTTCTTTATAATACGTTTTGAGTATTACCAGCATTACCACTATCTCTGTTTTACAATGTAAGTCTTAGCTAGCTAAGCAAATAGGATTCGGCATGTTTGACTGCTAGCTTTCCAAGTATTGGGTATTCATTTTTTTTTGTTGGCATCGATCACCAGTGTGACAGTGTCGGTCTCGGACTCTCGGCTGCCTCTGCTGGAACCCCGTAACTGTCGCTGGCATCACTCTTGGCAGCCTATGCGATGAGCGCTGCTACCCTCGTCGAAGCACCATAGAATTATTTGTACCATGTAGTTGCTGCGATGTCATCACCAAGGTGTGAGAGAAACCATTCTTCTCCAACTTGTGTGTTGACGAGAGAGGACGACAAAAGAATTATTTCTTATTTGTTCTGGCCAAGCCCTAAGACCCCAACTGGAAAGTCTGTAATGTTTCCTCCAGTATTTCTCCACCCGCTTTGTGCGCGTAAATTATGCGGAGCTATCAGGGTCTGTTTTTTGTCCCGGCGGTTTACGGCCCCAATCCAATGAACCAAGCGGGGCCTAAGGGCATCTCCAATCGCACCCCCCCCCCCCCCCCAGAGGCCTTTTTAGCGTCGGCGAGGCTAAATAGCGCCTTTTTTACCACTCGGCCCCCTAGAAGCCCAAATAGCGCCGTTTCGGCGTTATTTTGCGCCGGCGCACCCAGTCGAAACCCAGCCCACTGGGTTCGGCTTGGGGGGCGAAAGGCGACGCGGGCCAGCGCTGTCAACGACGCGGGAGAAAATGGCGCGGAACAAAACCGCCCGTGAGCGGCCGCGTCCTCATCCTCTCGGCTCCCGCGTCGGTCAAAGGCTGCCGGAGTTAATGGCGTGGCCAGCGGCCAGTGAGCGCGCCGGTCAAAGGCTGCCGAGTAATGGCGTGGCCGGCGCGCGTCGCTTCGACGTCCAATCGAAGGGCACGCGGCGCAGTAATGGCGCGCCACCACCGCCCCTTCGCCTGGCCGCCGCGCTATAAAATCCCCGCCCCTCGTCGTCCCTCCACACACTCGCCTCTCTCTCGCCGCCTCTGCCTCCCTCTGCTTCCTCTCTCGCCTTCCCTCCGTACCAGCAATGGCAGACGACGCCGCCGCCGCCAACGGCTGGACCCGCCGCCATGGGAGCCGCGTCCTCCTCCTCCGCCACGTTGTCTTCCTCCGGCGCGCCTCCAGGTACACGCGCCGCGCCCCGTCTCTGACTCCTCCCATCCTCAACTCCGGGCGCCGTGCCCCCATGCGCAGCGGCGCCCTGCGCATCAACGAGCCCCACGGCTCCTCCCAGCGCCGCGCGGCTTCTCCTCCTCGCTCTTTCTTCCGGCGCCTCGTCAAGGCCAAGAAGGAGCCCAAGCAGGAGCCCACGCAGGAGTGGCAGCCACCGGCGGGATACGTCCAGGCGGTGGCGGCGCTGGGGGAGCAGAAGGAGGAGTGGCCCGGCCAGAAGGCGGCGGAGGAGGCCGCCTTCAACACAGTCCAGCCGACGACGGAGGATTTCGCCGCCGACTGGAGCCTCGTCGACTTCACGGCGAAGGAGCTGCAACGCTAGCGCGAAGCACTCACCGAGGTGGAGCGCAGGCGCGCGGAGGAACGCCAGAAGGCCGCCGCCGCCAATGCGGGCCGCCGCCACATCCCGCCTCCTCCCCAGGCGCCGGAGGTCGAGTACTACGTGCTCGACCCCAGCGATAGCGAGGAGGAGGACGACGGCTTCAAGCAGGCCCTGCTGCTGAGCAAGCTGCAGCACGGCGACGACGGCGGCGACTACAGCAAGGCGATCTACACGCAGCTGGGCATCAACTAGATCGGCCCTGTAGAATGCCGAATAAATTGTTTTAAGTTTTTAAGTTTAGTTTAAATTTCTACTATGTAAACTCGGCGAGTTTGCGTCGACATTAATGAATTCGCCTTCTTCTTGCGAATGTTTGTCTACCGCCGTTTTTTGAATTTAATGGGCCGAAACCTGGGGCTAGGCACGACTGAAAAACGCGCCCCCAGGATCCAGATTAGTGCCGTTTCGCGCCGCGGTGGACCAAAATAGCGCCGTTTTAGGCCCTGCGGGGCACAACGACTGGAGATGCCCTAAGGCGTCTCACATTTATCAAGCTTATTTCAACACTGGAGACCCTCAAGACAAGCGTAGAAGGATCCCGGTCCCTCGGAGCTCCGTTTTTCACAAATCATAAGAGGCACGTGAAGCTCTGAAATATGTCTATATATAAGCGGTAATTTTCGATGTACACACAAAAAAAGTAAGCAGTCGAGTTTTGTTCTCTAAAAATGTATGCCCTCCGGTCTAAAAATGGCTACAAAAGGACAGTTGTTATGGATGGAAGGAGTAACATATTATTTTAGTGAAACCCCGAAAGTAGATACTTACAACATACAAATATTATATAGAAAAAAATCAAAAAATTAAAACTTGAATATTTCAAGTTGAAAATTCCAAGTTCATTAGAGCCCAGGGTTATATATGCTGACTTCACATTCCATCGTTCAATTTCATGACTTTTTTAAGTTATTCAAGTCATCATATAATTTCCATGTGCAAGCAATATATACCATTTATCATAGGTTCACATTATTCTAGTTACACCTAAGACAAATCATTGAGTTCTTTATTTTCCATTTCGAGATCTTTATTTTCTCTTCATCAGCTTGGCATCAAAACTCCTAAGCTACTTGTCAATCATCTGCTTAAGAAATCATCGACTTCTTATTCCATTTCAAGATCTTTATTTTCTACTCATCAGATTGGCATCAAAAGTCGTAAACTACTTGTCAAATCAGCTGCATACGAAACAATTCTTAGGACATAAATGCTGCCACATCCAAGACTTATTCCAGATCTCCAAGAAAAATGAAGAACTCCTAGGTTCCCTTCCGAGATTATGCAGTTTGGTAATTTCTATATACTAGTTGACGTGCACGTGCAATGCACGTGTGCTCTTAGTACATACTCGCTTCGTCAAAATTTGGATGAGTAAAAGGTCAAACTCTTTTACAGCCCATTTGTTTTATTTTACAATGGCAAAACTTTTTAACTCATGAAGATTGATTGACTCTTTCAATTCATCTATTTGTTTGTTGACAATGACCTATGAACTCTCGCCTCTTGTATTTGCACCTCAGTCAGACAGCTGAACCCCACCGCTGCATTCTTTCCTGACGTACGCCATTGTCTACAATCCCAATAGATGAACGGTGAATACTAAATACAAACAAAAGGTGCGGAAAATCTTCAAAATTCAATATTGTTATAGGAGAATCATATTTCACTTTTGAGTTAATAAACCATTGGAATCATCCCCTTCAGGCCTCACTTGGCAAGATATGGAAATACATGGCGTCCCAACTTTTTTATTGTACTCAAAGATATTTACATAACCTGCAAGGAGATAATTGCTGCTCGTCCTCGTTGCAGTATTCCAGTTTGTACTTAAACCATGTACTGAATTAGACCATTATTAAGAAGACATGTGTATTCCCAAATCCTTATTTGCAGTAAAAGCCTCTAGTGTTTTCTGATCAGAACTAAAGTATGAAGTGTAATCTTAAAGAAGTACCAAGCAGCAAAAACAATTTGCAAAAGCAGAGCATCTGTGTATTCACTAACCATGCTGATTAGAATGGTCAAATAAACTCTGTGCATGTTTCCACAATATGTCCCGGCCTGTTCTTAGCAAACTGTACTGAAATACTTATGTAGCAGACATGTAAGCAATCCATCAAGCACTCACCCTGCGTCTGGCCGGCCGGCCGGCACATAGGCGTACTGGACGCCTGGACGGAATCAGAAACGTGAAGAAGAGCCAGCCAGATTTACCTTTGATCGGACATCGGAGGAGCCCATCGGAGCAGTGCTAGATTACGGCATACATAAATCAGAGGAACCCATCGGGGCGGTACCCACCGAGCCTGGGCCTGTTCATCAAATTGCATCGTTAGATTTGTACTGCATCTCCCGTTCGATCAGTAGCTCTTCCCGCGGCGGTCCTCATCGCCGGACGGCTTCTTCCCCGTTGGGGGCTCCTACCTGAATACTACCGGCGTGACTCTGGATGGCTCACTGGATTGGGTCGACGGTGCCCCGCGGACGCGGCCACCGCTTCCTTGGCGTCCGCTCACAGTGGCGGCGGGAGAGCCTCGATGGAGTGGGAGCAAAGCGACGACCAACCTGCTTGTCGGCTCCCGGCGGAGGCGGACCCTTAGGAGCTGCGGCCTGCCTCGCAGCAGGTGCCCGTCATGCCCTATGGTGACCTGCACATGGAAGAAGAATGGGGATCAGAAATCGTATCGGGGAGAAGAAAGGAATACCGAGGGAAGCAGTCAGACCTACACGGGCGTGCGCTCATGCTGCTGTCCGGCCACGGCCTCAGGCAACCGGAACGTGAACATGGAAGAAGCCGTCCGCGATGCAAGGCTCCAGCTCGCCGACGCACCCGGCCGTTTCGGAGCCACGAACCGTTTCTTTCTTTTAGGCGGTGGCAATACCCGTAATTTCACAAAACGAACCGGTACGATGGCATTAGCAATATTATGTGATTTGGTGGGAGGGTAAAACGGGAAAAATCGGACAATGTTGAGTTGTCAAACATTGGGACGATCTGGACCGTTTGATCGGATATTGAACGGTCCAGATTTAAAGTATCCCAACAAGACAAGTTTGCTCTTTTAATAGTAGTATAGATGACAGTGTTGAGCTGAAAACTGTAACGGGCACAAATTGTAAAACTACTTGTATTCTGAACGAAAAGGTGTAATCAGATTCTTGTTAGTACCTACCCCAAATGCAAGTGTTGTAATCTTTTGTCCGTACTAGCTTACCCCACATAAAAATTAATACGCGCAGACTAGTTGTAATGGGAAATTTTCTCCATAACATGATGAAAAGCGCTTGCTATGGGTTACTTGTACGAGCAAGCGTAAAGACATGGAACAATGCTGAAAGAGCATATGCAGTGCCTGAACGCCAGCACATGCCCTGCCAGCATTCCTGTATCCCACAGCCACGTTAAGCTCCCACCAGCAAGAACTTCACTAGACGGGAAAATCACTGGATGGTAAATAAAAACCGATGCAACTCAAAACAACTCCAGGCGGAAGGCATAAACCCTCCGAGAAAAAGGAATTAAAAATGAAATAAAAGGAGTTTCAATGTGTACTTTCTGGAGAATTAGGTATCCGGCTTAAATTTACCCTACCCTCCACCAACAAACCTTCACAGTCCTGAGCGCCACTTGCAACAACATCCACCCCCGAAACAAAGCTAGTTGCATTCACCGCAACATTCTCAGAGCCATCATCAATATCTCCTTTCATATCTTTCTCAACTCCTGCATGCATGATGGAGACAGTCTCTTGACCGTTAGGAGGGCAAGCAACAGCAGGAGCATCATCCTTTCCTTGGCCAGGTTGTTCTGTGACAGCTTGTGGCACAACCTCCATTGTATCCCTGATTCTTCAATGGCTGAAGGAGACTCCTGCAAGACATCACTATGTTCTATGATTAATTCTGGTGCACCATCTGCTGGGCCATCAACAGGTAGTGCGATTGCTGGAGGTGCCACATCCTCCATGTTTTTGTCGGGTTCAGTTCTTGCTGGAGAAGCCACCACCTCCATATCTTCATCAGGTCCTTTGGTTACGGGTGTGCCACCATCTCGGTGTCTTCAGGTCCTGAGATTGCTGGAGGTGCTTCCACATAACAAGATTCTGTGATTTCTGGAGGTGCATCCACATCTCCAGATTCTGGTATTGCTGGAGGTGAATCCACATCACCAGATTCTGTGGTTGCCAGAGGTGTCATCCCCAAGCCATCACCAGACACCGGTTTTAACGGTGGACCCTCAATAATGTCAGCACGATGGTGCAAAGCAGGGTTACTCACCATCAGTTCCTTCGGTGGAGTACGGTCAAGCATTTCTGTGTCATCGTGATTATCTTCTGCTGTATCCATTTTCCCGCCACTTTGCTCAAATGCTTGGGTAGGAGCCACAGCCTTTTCTGCCTGATTCTTGTGAAGGGCCATAGCTCTCTGTTACGGTAAAGAGATAAACACCCATGTTATCACTGTTAGTCAAGACTAGCATACAATACAAAAACACAAAATACTCTGCGTATAAAATGAATTGCTACTTTCAAATTTTGAATAAGATCTTCAAGAGTAGATTAGCTAAACTTGCCTGAAAAACAGCATCATTGTTTTTTAGATAAAATAAACCCAACAGACTGTGGCTTCCATGTTCTCTAGTAATCTTTCCAGCATTTCCATCATTCTGTTAAAAATGCAATAATCAACATCAGAGAATAGGAAACCCATAATAGAGGAAACATACACAACAAATCAAAACCACTTAATACCTGAATACGCACATTCCTAATCACCTGAGGGCCACCATTTGCTATGCCCAGTTCTCCCAGCAGGGATGTGCATCTTTTGTACAACTCTGACTTGACAAGATCATGTGAAACACTAATTCTTGATAAATAATTCTTAGAAAATACTGGAGTACCATTACTTGATAACATGGAAGCCCTGAGTGTTGTTCCTTGGGGAGCTTCCAAATTTTTTACAGCACTTTTAGTATCACCATTTGCTTCATGTTTTTCTGAAATCAAATGGTCCATATCTTTCTGCTCAGGATGAGGATTGAGATTGTGCTGTCCACCAGAAGACTCTGAAACAGGGGTTGCTAAACAGTCAGCCTCCTTTTTAGCAACAGGAAATTCAGTGTCAGGCAATTCACTTTGTCCCTTGGATACATCACCAGTTGCCTCCCAACCTCTGCTGCCAGCATGCATCTTGTTTTGATCCCACTCTTGCCTACCATACATATAGGGTTCACCCCCAAATACACCGCTGCCACTGTTCCAAACTTGTAGGTGAGGGGGGCATGACTCATCCAGCGAATTAGGCCACCCAAAAGGGCGCATGTGCGGCGAAAACCTGTCAACTGTGTCATGCATAGGATATGAAACTCCCGTCTGGTTCAACTTCATTTGGGGCCGAAGGTTGAACATTGGTGGGGGTGAAACTGATGTACAGATGGGTGAAATCCAGGAGCACCATGCTGCATGGGGACAAAACCATTTGCAACTTGAGAAGGCCAGCTCGGTGCATTATTCCAGGCATGCCCATGGCCTCGTCCAGAATTCATATCATTCCTCTTCTGATGGCCATGGAACCTTCTATCTCCACTTTGAGGTCTACGGTCATCATCATGTGAACCCAAGAAGGAAGAATCATCACTTCTGTGCCTCGCAGGTGGCATTAGTGGATGATTTGGAGATGTGCCTGGAAAATGGCCCCCTCTGCTTATGGATGAAACAGAAGGTGTTGGTTCTCTGTATGGAATTTTAGCTGGTGTTCGATCTTGATGAAGTGACCGTTCCAAGGATAAATCACTATCTCTATCTCTGTATTTAGTCAGGACGCTCCTTTCCCCTTTATTATCAAGACTACGGCCACTAAGCCTACCTGAAAACCTTTGGTCGTTTGAAGATGGGGATTTATCAGATAGCTGTTTTGGTGAAGGATGTGTATCTTTCCTTGGTGTTCGATCATATTGTGACGACGTAGAAATTTCCAATGGTATGTCACGTGACTGGAGATCATCCTTTTGTTTGATCCTTTCTGAAGACCAATTGTCTGTATCCCTGTCACGCAGTCTAGAAGCAGGTGTCCGTTCTCTGCCTGAAGATGTTCTTGGTCGATACTTCTTTCATCATGTGGTATCTCTCTCTTTGTATGATCTGTTAGTTTAGATCCATGCCTGCAGACGAAATGATAGATTAGTTCAAGAAGAAGCTAGCATTAAAAACAAATGCAGACAGCATGAACTGCATCAGAATGTTCTTATTAGTTGCAATTCCTGCACTATTTATCAACCAAAGAAAAAACTAGAGCCGAAATCACAGCACAAGCGTTCCTAGACGTTTTAGTCTACAACCTTGTGATAGGTAAATGGGCAGACAAATGAACAGTTAAACCAACACAGATTTACTAAAATAAAATAAACGGTAAATTCCACCACACAAAGTTCTTCCATTTGTGATGTAGATAAGCAATATCCATTACCCTTGCTAACCGCAATAATAACCTTTAGTTGTACTCCTACCAGCCCATCCATGACCAATAGTATTTAACTCAAGAGTTGTAGGATTAATTTCACTTGAGATACCAACTTATGCTGTAATCAGCAACCAAATCCATATAGAAACCTTACTGCCAGCGTGCAATATGTTATATTTGAGTGATCATTATACACCATATATGAAGTTAGTAAGCATGCCAAAAAAATCCATGGAAACTTCTAACGTAATCTATATTATACATGAAAAAACATATCACCTCACTATTTAAGTTAGTTATGATGCTAAAGCGGAACATGCAATTTCCACAACCAGGAGAAAATACAACTACAAAGCTAAAGTCTACCAAGAGTCTAACGACTAAAGACTTTTCACATGTCTAAACGATAAAGAAGATATCTTACCAGCTTTGATCTTTTTCATGATGAGGATTTGAGCCAGGTGAAGTTCTTGCATGGACTTTACTCGGACTAGAATCAACATTTTCTGGATGCCTATGTTCAGACCTTGCTCTTTCAATTCGAGAATCCAGTCGCCCGCTGCCTGAAGATTTTTCCAAATACCACGTTGCTCACGTGCACTTGGAGTTTTCAGATCATATTGATCCTCGCTTTCCTCAGGTGGTCTTTTTCTCCCTCTATTTTCTTTAGACCTACTGCCATAATCATCATGACGATCACCTTCTTGAACTGTATCCTTCCTATAATGGCCCTCCGAAATTTTGTGCCCATCTTTTGTGCTATTATAATCGGCCCTATCACTTCCATGATCCCGGGTCATGCGCTCATCCAGACACTTGTCATCTTGCTGCCTTCTATCCCTCTCATAATCATCCTTGTACTTTTGTTTATACTTGTCATCATCAAACCTTTGTTCCTTAGAGCTCCTAATCTTACCATGATCATACCTGGACAGAGTCTTCCTGTCATCACTGTCTCTATTGTCAGCTGGCCACTTATCTTTGTCTTCAGTGTCGTCTTTTCTTCGGCTGTGTTTATCCGTCTCCCTGTCAGGATTACTGTGTCTCTCTTTAGCTGGAGTTTCTGTTTCCAAAATATCAACTTCAGAGACACACAGAAGCAGAAAGGAGCAATAATAAAGAACCAAATAAACATGTTGAGGAAAGGGAATGAACAAACAAAATAAAAATCAACTAAGTGAGTGATTTGTTCCAACTTCACAATTCACACACTATCACATATGCTTACTCGTACCAAAAATGCTAGGCCAGACGTAGAAAATATGAATTCAAGCTTAATCACATGATATAAATTTCTATGGTTGTACAGGTTGTATTTTCAGCAGTTTGCTTAAACATACAGGTAAGATGGAATCAACAAACAAGAAAATGCAGCAATTACATCGACAGATGGCTCAAAAATTAAGAAAAAGACAGTGCACGGTACAACCAATTAGAAAGATGAAAAACAAGTTCCACGATTTCTCATGTGTCAGGAGTAAGTAATATTTATTACACATTTAAAATGATAGTGCAGCAAAGCACTAAGACCAAATGTAACCAGAGTACCAACCAAGTAATGTTAAGAAAACTAGTAATCATGCATAACTAAAAATACAGGCAGCAGGATATTATCAGCATTGTCAGGAATACTTGAACCAAGGGTTACCTTACCATTGATCTCAACGTGTCTCTTGTGTGAGTAGCCTCCTCCTCCACTCTACTAGACTTTGAGCCATTCTTCCTGGCACTGCCATCTTCATACCTCTCATGCTTGGAGTCATAATCTTTCTTGTCCCTCTCCCGATCCTTTTGCCTGTCACGCTCCCGTTCCCTGTCACGCTCCCTCTCCCGCTCTCTCTCCCTCTCCTTCTCGCGTTCTCTTTCCTTCTCCTTATCTCTGTCCCGACCCCTTTCCCTCTCTCTCTCCTTGAGCCTCTCCCATTCTTTCTCCCTTTCCCTCTCCTTGTCTCTATCTCTCTCCCTATCTCTGTCATCCTTATACTGCCCACTACTCTCCCTCCTCCCCAACTCCTTCTCCGACCTCCGCTGCTTCCCGGAATCACTCTTGGACACAACAACCTCTTCAACCCTCTCATCCAGGACGACGGTCCGCTTACTTGGCCTCTTGGAGTCATCCCCGGAAACCTTGGGCTTCTCCACATCGACGGGCCCAAACACCTCACTCTTAGACCTCTTCTCGACCAAGTGATCCTCGCAGACGCCGCTGTTCCAACGGTCGGTGACCACATCCACCACAGTCTCCTCGACCCTATCCTTCCTCTTCCTCCCGTGGTCCGCGTGGCCGTTCCCCGAGCTCACCACGTCCTTCCCCGACGAGGACCTGCGCCTCTCCGGCTCGGGATCTCGCGGAACCCTAGCCCCCGCCGCCGTGGCCTCCTCCCGCGCGCCCGCATCCTCGCCGTCGGACTCCGACCGCTCGGCCGACCCGCCCCGCCTGTGCGACCGGTGCGACCTGTGGCGCGAGGTCCGGGCATGGTGGGGCCAGCACCGAATCGCACCGCGTCTGGTGCGGCGGCGAGGGCGCGGGGGGAGGCGGGCGCCCGAGATCCAGGGGAGGATCTAGGCGGCCGTCGTGGCGGCGGGGAGGGGGAGTGGACCCTGGGCGGGCGGCTAGGGTTTTGGTGTGGTGGGGAAACAGAGAGGGAGGGGTGGAGGCGGCGGCGACGACGAGTTCGGTGGTGGGGAGAAAAAATGGTTCAGTTTTGCTTCGTTCGGTTGGTGTGGTGCGCTCTCTGTCTCGTCTCGACAGTCTCGTCTCGTCTTTTGGCTTTGGATGGATTTGGCCCGAGTGGTTGCGGGTGCGGCCATAGCGGCGCGCCGGAGCGGGATTGGACACGACAGTCGATGCGCGTCGCCCGCGGGTCCTTGGGTTACTGGGCTGTAGCCTCTAGCCCTGTAAAATACCTTGTCATGGGCAGCCCGGCCCGGAAAACCCTTGCCGGGCCGGGCCAGGCTTCGGATCCGAGAATTGGGCTGAGTCGGGCTCGGTCCAAACAAAAAATGATTTTAGCTAGAACTGGGCTTTTCGGGTTCGGAGTTTGGGACTCGATTTTCTGCACTCGGCCTTTTTTAGCCCCGGTGGAGAAATGGCCAGGTATACCGCAATCTTGTCGTGGGTTGGACCCTTTTTTAGCCCTTCTGTTTTACATGTGCTCCGCATGTTTTTGGACCATCAATATGCATATAGATGATCATCGTAAGTAAGTAGTCATGGAGCACATTTACAGCTATGTAACTATACGCAGTGCAGTTCAAAAAAAAAACTATACGCAGTGCCATTTGGAATTTGGATGGTGCAAGGAGCTATACACACATTGTAACTATTCCTTGTGCTCTAAAGAATCATGGTGTGAGATCAATGGGATCTAAGCGATAAATACATAGGAAGAGATTTTGAAACATACGCGGTGGAAAGAGAGGATCTAGAAGGCAAAGTTTAATTTTGGTCATTCATTTCGTATTGAATATAATTGGCCCTTTATAGAACGCAAAAAACATACGGAGTGGACCCCATGCTCTCACCATACGGGCTAACACAAAAGGTAACAAACACGTCCTTTTGATTTATGTCTTCACTCCCGTCTCTATAGTTGGGATTAAGAACTTTCCCAGTTGGAAACTTGTCTGACCCAAAGCAAGAGCAGGAAGAGCTCTCGTTGTTGCTGAATCCTAATCCGTTTCATCAAAATATGCAACACCGTTACATTTATTTCTTACCATGCATCGACTAAATAATTCTTCAGGTCTTGTTGTTAGGGGATACCCAACCAGGTAGGTCCACGAGACCATGGTGGGAGTTACAAATCTAACTAATGCCAAGCTCCATCGAGCTTATTGAGGAAGATATCACTAGATCTGTCAAGCTTCAGTTTCCACCATGGGATACGACACCTGGGAGCTTCACCAAGCCTAGGTTGCCGCTCTATAGCAGCATAGACGCAAAAGCGGCATAATGCCAATCCGTCACTCTAACGTAAAACACTCTAATAATCTACAACCTAACGTAGTTATTAAGGGGAGGTTGACAGTCCTCCTCTCCCCACTCCGACTAGCGAGGCTAACGAAGGAGAAGGGGAGGCCTTGGGGGAGACGACGTCGACTCTCAAAACATCAGGCAGAGGGTACGCGTGGGCATGGCCAACCCGGCCCGACAACTCAGTCCGATCCCGGATAGAAAAACTCAGGTTAGGCCAGGTTGGCTTGTGTTTAGGCCGGACTCAAGCCGAAAACTTTGGCTCATCGTGTATCTTGGGTCGAGTTCGGGGCTGTGTAATTAGGAAGTTTACACGGAGCACCAAATTACTCATTTTGTCCACTCAGGTCGGGCTCATGCCTCTTTTTTACCAGGCCGGACTCAGGACTAAATTTATAGTCGGGATTTTTAAGACTTGTCCCGACGAATATCCAGGTACAGGAGAGGGAAAAGGATGAACCTTAACATTTTTTGACAGCTAGGATCAACTGCTTAGAATGACCGTACCTATAATTAGCGACACGAACCAGTGCACCACTCCTTGTAAATTGTAATGTTGCGTCTCGGACGTAGCTTCAGTGACTTGTAGGTCACATGTCACCGAGCGATTTGGGTGAACCTTGTCTCTCTGTTTTTTGGTCCAACGGACAAGATTCATCCATATCTGAAACTTAAAAATAAAAAAATTCAGTAAAAATAAAAAAATTCCAGTAAAACTTAAATGTTTCGCTAGCTATGATGTGAAAATGTTATCTGATTTGGACCAATCGTTTATGAATATATATTTTTAGTAACATAAACCACTATTTATATGCAAACCATAGGATGAAACTTTCATAAAATACAAAACAAAACATTTCTGATTTAGTAGATTTTTTTTCTGGAAAGTTCTACTCCATCCGTTCAGAAATAGGAGTATTTTTTAGTTTCAAATTTGGATGAATGTTGTCCGTTGGATTATAAACGGAGGGACAAGATTCACCCAAGTCGTTCGATGACTTGTGAACTGCAAGGCACTGAAGCTGCGTGCCCGAGTGTCAGGGCATCTCCAGTCGTTGTGCCCCCCAGGGCCCAAAACGGCAATTTTTTTGGCCGCCGCGGCGCCAAACGGCGCTAATCAGGATCCTGGGGGGCGCGTTTTCCAGCCGTGAATCCAGGCCGCTCCCCCCCCCCCCCCAGCCGGCGGTTCGGCCATATTTCGGCATAAACAAAGGCCGACCCATTTTCGCATACAAATTCACACATAAAAATAGTTAACATACAAATTCACACACAAATAAATAGTTCAAGAATGCAAGCAAATAGAACTAATCGTACTAGGCATTGGCATCGCCATTATTGGCATTGACATTGCCCTTGCACTCCCACAAGTGCTACACCAGATCATTCTGTAGAGCTTGATGTGCTGCAGCGTCTCGAGTCTCCTAGCGTGTGGCGAGGAAGGCTGCCCATGATGCCGGCACCTGGTGATCAACATCTGTAAGAGGACCCTGACGGTAGTATGGTGCCCTTGCCTCACTGTCAGACACCGGGTGATCCCGCTCACTCTCAATGATCATGTTGTGCAACACAACACTGCATCACCTCCCACATGTTGGACTTCGACCAAGTCATAGCTGAGTACCGGACAACAGTGAATCGAGATTGCAGCGCGCCAAATGTCCGCTCAACATCCTTCCTGCAAGCCTCCTGGCACTTGGAAAACCAAGCTTTTGCGCTTCCTGGCACAGGGTTGGAGATGCTCTTCACAAATGTTGCCCACTTCGGGTAGATGCCATCTGCAAGATAGCAGCCCTTTGTGTACTGGTGCCCATTGATCTCATAGTTCACAGGGGGAGCATGTGAAAGGGATCGGTATGACACCTAGAGGGGGGTGAATACGTGCTACTCCAAATTTTAGTCTTTTTCAATTTAGTCTTGACACAAAAGGTAAATTCTCTAGATATGCAACTACGGTGAATTTACCTATATATTTTTTTTTTTTGAGACTTTGAATTTACCTATATGACAAGCTAGAAACTAAGCATGATATAAAGTAAAGGCGGTAAACAAGGATAGAGGTAACCGAAGTGAAAGCACGTGGAGACACGGATGTATTCCCGAGTTCCTCCTTTTTAGGGGAGTACGTCTCGTTGGAGAGGTGTGAACCAACACAATGGTTCAACAGCCACAAAGGCTTCACCCTCTTCTCCGGTGAACCGCACCACAAAGGATTGGTTCACTTCCTAGTGGAAACCCTAGCAAATGGTCCCTCAAGTGAATGAGGGGGAAATGAAAAACGGCTTGGTGAAGATGTAGATCGGGGCCTTCTCCTTCAATCCTCCAAAGATCAACGAGTTTGGGTGGAGGGATTGGGAGATCTAGTGATTCTTGAGCTTGCAATAATGGTGTCTTCAATTCTGGGCGAGCTACTTGGCTGGAGATAGGTGGAGGGGTATTTATATCCCTCCCAGAAAATCTGCTCGTTGCGCTCCTTTCCGCCCAGATTCACTTGGGCCGGAACTTCCGGCCGGACCGGAACTTCCGGCACTTCTTCCGGTAAAACCTCTGGCCGATTACAGAACGTATTTTGGTCGAAAAATGTCGACCGGAAGTTTTCGACCGAAACTTCCGCCCCGATGGCCGGAACTTCCGGCCAGTGTAAAAACCTACTTTTCCACAAGAATAGCTCTTCTATGTTTGTGCACTTTGGACCTGTCACAAGCTTAACATACTGTTAAAAACTGCTTGTGTTGTCATAATCACCAAAACAAGATTTTGGGCAATATGCCCTTTCAATCTCCCCCTTTTTGGTGGATGATGACAACACAAGAAAAAGGATTTGCAAAATATAGACGGGCTCCCCCTAAGCATGTGCACAACTTAGAAAATTGCATTTGAATACAATATGCACATAACTTAGGATCAACACTCCCCCTATATTTTACAAGTCAAGCAAGTAGACAAGTAAAACATAAAAGCACAACTTGCACAAACATAAAACAAGAGACATAGAGATTACACAACATAGTCTTACATAAATAGATTCACAAATGGGTTCCACATGTCTTACCACATGCATAAGATAGGAGGTTCACGCATAATAAAGTTCAACAAGAGCGACAAATACAATAACCGGAGCACAATAACACAACGGAAACAAATAAAAGAACGAGTCTTTGTGCTCCACCCATGCAAATCCCGCAACCTAGGAGATAGACTTCTCCCCCTTTAGCATCAAGACACCAAAACGGGGAAAAGGAAGCGAAGCTAACATCCCTCACTCTTCATCCGTCGAGTCCCACTGAAGGTTCGCATCATCCGGCACATGAGTAGTCCAATCCACCTTCTCGTTGTTCGAATACTTGTATGCAATGTGTGGAGGAGGAGGAGGACAGTTGGGGACCTTCAAATGTTGCATTATCTTGTAATCGTTGACAAGACCTTGGTGCCTTTCCACAGATGCTTGGTAGTTCTCTTTGTGAATGCAAACGTTCATCGATAAGATCTTGTCAATAGCACGCTGAGCCCATGTGCCTTGCTTGGGGACAACATGCAAAGGTACTTTCTTCTTCCTCCTCTTGGATATCTTCACATATGGTGCTTTCTGCTGCAAAGGGGGAGCAGCTGTCTCATCAGGCACGAGATCATCTTCTCCTCCACTTGTGGGACGGGACCGGGATGCGGCACGCTTGGCGCAAGCCCGACGACCATGAGAGCTGCTAGGTGCTGAGAACAGATAGAGGATAGCAGAAGGTAAGTGCTCAAGTCAGATGATAAAGGAAACAAGGAACAAGTTGATTGATGTAGGCAATTTCCTGTTTCAGGGCGGAAGTTCCGGTTGCAGCCGGAAGTTCTGGCCAACCGGAAGTTCCAGCCAAGCCGGAAGTTCCGGTTTTGCACGGCTGCGAGAGGAACAAGAACCTCAAACAAAAAATTGCTAACAAAAATCAAATCGCTCCTAGTATGAGTTAGGGCAAGCCTAGAGAAGTATTTTCACCAAAGGAATTCTAGTATAATGCTCAATTTCTTCTAGGTTAAATGAAATACAATCTCGTCCAAGATTTGAAATAGGGGATTGTACCGGAGTCCATGGCGAAAACTGCGTAGAGGAACGGGATCCCCACGTCGTGGGGATGCAGATCCGGCGGGGGGCCGGAGGAATCCGCGGCAGGGAGGCCGCGGTGGAGATGCGGCGGCGGGGGGACGGAGGAATCCGCGGCGGGGAGGCCGCGGTGGAGATGCGGCGACGGGGGAGTTCCTGGGCGAGGAGAGAGAGAGCTCGGGCGCGGGGGTGGACGAACTGCTCGGGAAGAAGCAGTCCACCCCGCTGTTGGATATATGCCCTAAGAGACAATAAATATATCTGTTTCATGATTAATGTATTATATCTTTATGCTATAACTGCTATGGTCTATAAATGTGAGATTTATAGGAAAACACATACGCACGTGTAAGGATATAATCAAACCCATTTACCCTTTGTCCTGTCTCTTGGACGAACTCGTTAATACTGGATGGCGATGTTTTCCAGCCATGGACAAGTGCTCTTGTCATTATTAATGGGAGCATATTGTTAAGTCTGGGAAGACCCAAATACATGATATACTACGAGATCAAGTTTCGTATAAATAGTATAGTCTAGGATTGGTTGCTTGCTTATTCCTTAGACCATGAGAATATATGGTTATGTGTATTGGAGAGGAAGCTTTGACATAGTCAATCATTACGGCCGTAACAGGGTAATCAAAAAGGCTATGATTGGGTAACCTCAAAGATATACTATAACCATAGTAGTTCAAGACTGGGAATCACACCCTAAAGTTATAGAGAGATACAACCAGGATCCGCTCTAGTGTGAAAGTGTCCATTGACAAGTCTGCGCAGACAAGGTAATGATATGCAAATATCATGGGATACTTAAACATGAGTTAAAGAGTAACGGCATCGTACCGGTAACAAGGATAAGGTGACATAGTAAATGAAAGCTATCATTTATGGTAATGTCATATATCTCGCCTTGGGTATTTGATGAGTATCGTGATGGTGATAGGATAAACATGTTAATCAAGCAGGTTTAAAAGAGTGTCTTCGCATAACGGTAGCAGCTATACAGAACGTCCAGGTTCTGACACTGGCAAGTGATTGGATAAGCATTTCCAATTATAGTTACACGTTATCGAACCTGTAGGGGTCACACACTTAAGGCGTCAAGGTCTGTTGTATTCGTAGTGGTCCGGAGTAGAGAGGTTGTATCATCTGGGATGGTTTCCGGCGTGATAGAATTACATTCGGAGAATTAGATCATGAAGAAAGAAAGGTTTATAAGAAAGGGAATAATTGTCCAAGTATATTCTGTCGGCAGACACTGGGTGTCTCGGATCATATAAACATGTTTGTATGATAAGTAATTAATTCTGGGAATTAATTAGACAAAATATTTATTGATTAAATATTAATTTATTTAATTAATAGGAAATTATGAAAGGCCAATAAAAGGTGGCTGCCACATGGGCCGCATGGGCCCACATGGCAGCCGCACCACCGCAAGGTGGTGGGCCGAGTCGCCCGGCCAAACCTTAGTGGGCCTCGGCCCACGAAGGGCAAGGCGGCGGCGGGAGGCCGAGACAAGGCCGGCCCGGGTGGGCACCACCCACCCGAGGTCGGTGGCCTGGGCGGGCCCCACCCATAGGTCGGTGGCCAGGCGGGCCCCACTAGGGGCGGCGGCCAAGGAGGAGGCGGTGGGGAGTTGGGGTTCCACCCCAACTCCACCTTCCTAGCCGAATTGGGCAAGGGGAAGTTTCCCCTTGTCCAAGTTGAGTTGGACTTGGAAAACTTTCCCCTTGTCCAAGCAACCCTACCTCTTGGGACTTCTTTATAAACCCCACCCCCTCCTCTTTTGGATACACACAATAGACTTGAGATTTCTCCTCGGAGGCTCCCAAGGTCTAGATCTAATCTCTCTCCCTCTCTCTCATGTGTTGGGGCTCTCTCCACCATACGCATACCAGTGGTACTTAGTCCTGGCACGGCGAAGCGCTGCTGGATCTTGACGGACGTACGTGTGCGAGCTCTCAGAGGGGTGACGCATCATAGACGTTTGACCCTCACTCGTTTGCATCAAGAAGACATACGAAGGAACGGCGATATTCTCACCGTCAGGCTTGACCGTGAGAATCTTCATCAAGCTTCATCAACTACGTCGGCGTCATCATCATCGACAACGTCATCGACATCGACATCGTCACCGACAACTCTTCCGCAACTCGTTGTTGGTAACGACAATACTATCCTCTCATGTATCTACATAGTTGATCCTGGACGTTACGTAGGTCGGAAAATTTTAAATTCTGCTACGTAGCCCAATACCCGCGGCCCCGGGTAAAAAGCACCCAGAAAACTTACACCGGAACTTCCGGCCTGGCCGGAACTCTCGGCCGCCCGGAACTTCCGGTCAAAGCTCCGGCAAAAGCTCCGGGCAAAAACAGAACAGTTTTCGCCCGGGGACTTAGCTGAAATTTTGACTGAAAATTCAGGGCGCCGGAGGTTCCGAACCAGATGTCCGAAAACTCCGATGTACCCACGCCACCATATCTCCGGAAAGGCAACAAATGACTTGAGCAAGAGTTTTAGCATGTTTTTTTAAGGAAGAGCAAAGCATGGCTTGGGATAGATAAAGTCACTGAAAATGGTACTTCACACTCAAACTTTGTAAGAAGCAACAAAACACAATAAAAACCAACATTTGAGTGTGTTTTCCATGGAAACATCGAGTAGGCAATGAAATCCAAATATAACTCCATAAAGACCAATAGAACTCCATGTATGAATGTATGTGGTGTGACACCGCGAAGATATATCTTGAGTTCACCGCCACTACTCATCATTTAAGCTCACAATTCATAAAATGAACAAATAGAGACAAAATGAGTTCTTACTATCGGCATAATGGGGGAGGGATAGTCCAATGGATTAGTACCGCACTCCCCCTATGTCCATGCCTACACCTAAACCAAACATATAGCTAAGATATAGGTGTGTATGCAAGATAGTCAAGCAACGCTCCCCGAATCTACGATATTTAGCTCATGCCTCAAATAAGTGAACCTTGCTTCATCAAGTGGTTTCGTGAACATATCGGCAAGTTGGATCTTCGTGGGAATATAGCCAATCTCAATGTCACCCCGGTTGATGTGATCACGAATGAAATGATAACGAATCTCAATATGCTTCGTTCTTGAGTGCTCCACCGGGTTGTGACCAATCTTGATAGCACTTTAATTGTCACATAAAAGAGGCACTTTGTCACAATGGACACCGTATTCCTTTAAAGTTTGCCTCATCCATAACAATTGAGTGCAAGCACTAGCGGCCGCCACATACTCGGCTTCGGTGGTGGAGAGAGATATGCAATTTTGCTTCTTAGAAGACCAACTCACCAAGGACCTACCAAGGAATTGGCATGCCCCGGAAGTTGATTTCCTATCATCCTTGCAACCGGCCCAATCCGTAGCCGGCAAGAGAGAATGTTGAGCCTTTAGGATACCACAAACCAAACCTTGGGGTATGAACCAAATATCGGAAGATTCGATTTACCGCAATTAAGTGGCTTTCTTTGGGAGCTGCTTGGTACCTTGCACACACTCCTACACTCAACACAATATCGGGTCTAGATGCACAAAGATAAAGCAAAGAACCAATCATAGAGCGATAGAGTTTTTGATCGACATCTTTACCCTTTGGACTAAGTTCAAGATGACATTTGGTGTCCATATGAAACTTCTTCTCTTTAGCATCTTGCATCTTGAACCTCTTGAGCATGTCTTGGATATATTTGGCTTGAGAGATGAAAGTCCCTCCACTCAATTGCTTGATCTCAAAACCAAGGAAGTACTTCAACTCTCCCATCATGGACATCTCGAACCTATCGGTCATAAGGGATGGACTCAAGGCGAGCCACGGGAGCATAGGTCTCTCCAAAATCAATGCCTTCAACTTGAGAGTACCCTTGAGCTACCAATCTTGCCTTGTTCCTCACAACCATTCCATGCTCATCTTGCTTGTTCTTGAATATCCACTTGGTGCCTATAACATTGAGGCAATCTTTTGGCTTTTCCACTAGATTCACACTTTGTTGCGCTTGAAGTTGTTGAGCTCTTCATGCATGGCTTCCAACCAATCTAGATCTTCAAGAGCTTCATAGACTTTCTTTGGTTCCACCATAGAGATGTGGGCTTGATGTTCACTAAAGCTTGCCAATTGTCTTCTTGTGGTGACCTTGTTCTTTGCATCACTAAGGATAACATCTAGATGAAGACTCTTTCTTTTCCAATCTCTTTTGACTCTTTCTAGACGACGGGTTTCGATATCCTCATTGTTGCGAGGAATTATCGCTTGATCATCTTGATCATTTGAGTCCCCGTCTTGACCGGAGTGGTGACCTTGATCATCTTGATGCACATCTTCAATGATAGAAGTAGATGGTTGATCTTGGTCTTGACTTTGGCTAGTGTTGACAATAGGAGAACTTGGTGCTTGTATAGCCTCTTGGTCAACTTGAGGAGGGTCTTGAATTTGTTCTTGGGTAGGTGCATCATTTGCTTCCATAGAAGGTGTCGCTTCAACTTGTGATGATGGAGTCTCCACTTGAGTGGAGCTTGGACTTGCTTGAGGAGGCTCAAGATAGACTTCGATGGGGCGATAGAAGCCAACCCCCATTCTTCTTATTGCATCTTGAGGTTCCTCAATATCTACATCACAAACATGAAATTGCGCCACTTGGGAGCCGTCATTCTCATCGAACCTCACACTACAAGATTCCACAACTCTCCCTAAGGATTTGTCGTAGACTCTATAAGTGTGAGAGTTTGCACTGTACCCAACAAGAACACCCTCTAAAGCTTTAACTTCAAATTTAGATAAACTAGCCGGGTGGCCCGCGCATTTGCGCGGCTAGATTATCTATTGATGTTATTTGTTCTTGATACATTATTTCAAGTATAGAGAAACATTATAAGATTTTTATAAGTATAATACTTTAAGACCAGTTAATCTGTTGGAGATTTCAATAAGCTCAACTCTTAGATATTTTATTTTTCTTCCATTTTGTTTCCGGTTCATGTAAATTACGTGGCTTAAACCACTTGCGTAGTTTTAATTTTATAATGTCATTGGGTCTGAAAAATGTTGTGCCAAATTGTTTATCATTTTTCTCTCCTTCCTCACATTTACTTCAATTTCCTCATCTTTATAATTGGCAATGCAGAATTGATATTTATTTAACACCTCACAGTTATAATTTTGATATCTTTAGGGATTGTTAGACTTTTTCATGTAGTGAGATGCGTTATGTTATTGTTTTTTCTTTCAAATACACCTCTTTACCCGTATTATTTGGTCTATTATTTTTCCGAAAAAATTTCATACATATTAGTACATCTTTCAAATACTCCTTAAATGTTGCAAGACATGCTCTGTGATTTTAAATCACGGTCCACACCCTATATCTCTCTTTTAAAACGCGTGCAAGAAAATTCCCTTTTTTCCTCTACCAGTGAGTCGATTGTTCCCATTCTGTTGGCCGTATTAAAAACAAATCCCCTTAATCCATTGTATGCCAGACCACGATCTTGGAGGAATGGAGGTGATTCTTGACGAAGTCGTGGATGCGCTCTGGAGCGGCGAATAGCCCATTGGCGGGGCTGCATCTCTCGTCGTCGCTGATTTGGAAAGGTAAAGTTCGGTGGCTGGCATGGTGAGTGAAGATTGCACCGTGCGGATCCGGCGTGGACCTGGACATTGTCGGCGACGGCCGACGACGAAGGCGGGAGCTGCGGCCCGCATTCAGTAGTCAAGGTGCGTGCCTCACTCCTCCATCAACCTATCTCCACCCCATACGGATATTTTATCCCATGTTAGAAATAATATATATGGTGCTATCTCCACGAACATTTGTAAGAAGAGATAAATCTCCATGTTATAGCCATCTTTTGAGATAGAAGATATAAGAGATCTAAATTTTTGTATTATTCGTGGGAGAGATGTTAGTTGTTGATTGTTGGTCCGTAGCTTGAGAAAGAGGAGAGGAGAGAATATTAGTTTAAATGTACATAAATAATAAATATTAATTTGAAGGTCAAAGATATATGCATGTATCTCTGTAAAATAAATCGTTCCAGGAAATACATTTGAATCGTTGTAAAAAAGCAGTAGAACACTTAGTTCAAATGGAACTTTGTAGGTCTTGAATGTCCTTTCTTAGATCCCCCCGCCCCCCATATTTTGGTGTTTACTCTATGTTGTTGATACGCGCTTCACTTGATCAATCATGATTTTACATAACTTGTAGTCCGCTGTAAATTAAAATACCTCTTTAAAAGCAATATTCTATTTTTGTTCTTCACTATTTCCATCGATCAACAGGTTCAGTTCTTTTTTTTTTGTGACTCTTGATAATGCCACATATTCTTGCCCAGGACATAAGACCTACTTTTCCAGATATATACGTACATTGTTATAGGACTGACCTTGGCTCTTATTTAGTGTCATTGCGAAGCAGACCGATGATGGATATTGCCTTTTTTTATAACAAATGGGAATTTCAGTCGCTGGGTGCATGATGATCTGAGGTATGTATACCTTATCTCCAACGTGTGTTCCTGTAATTATTTACGTCTCGATGTACTTGTTTCCAAGTTGAGTTGTTGTCATCCTCGGACCATTCCATGAAACTGCTGCTGGGCTGATGTTGCATAGGAGCATCACGGGCATACCTATCTTCAGTCTTAATTCATGATCTGGGATTCCTGGGAACTTTAATTTGTGGAGCAACTCTGTTTACCACACCAAATGAATCAATACTTTGGCGACCTATTATTTGAGAGCAGGTCAACATTATCCATATATAATCCCCAATTGATGGCTCCGCCAGCAAAATAGATGCCTCCGCATTGAATAATTGTGGGTCACCGGCTCTTCATTAAGAATAATTGTACACACTAAAGTTCATCTATATCTCCTTGATAGCGAGGTACGGCAATATGATCTCCTCTCTTGGCATGCGTTATGGATAGGTAACGACCAGCAAAACAATCCTGCATCACAATCGATTGAGGTGCAAATTATCTCCAATGAAAAATAAGGGTTGCGTCAGTTAGGTTTTCTCTTTCCTTTCTAACATACCGTGATATTTTTGGGGACTACAGTATTAAGTTATTAAGTGTCTGTTCGCTTATGATCTCACTTTTGCACTATTGTAGAGGTAACAATAATGACGTTCGATTTCCAATTACATCCTCACTTAAAATATAAGCTAGCCTGCGGCATATTATTACTCTGATTTTAACACCCCAATAGAATTCATTGCAAGGTACTAAATGCAAATAATATGGTTAATGCATGAAAACAATCTTTATCGTTGAAAAAAAGTTGTAGCATGGATATGGACTTACTCCTGCATTAGAATTTCAATCTCGTGTATATCTGTAGTTGTGTTCCTCTTGGTTATCTTTAATTCTATCGGCTTAATATGAGTATAAGTAAGTAATCCAATTGCATCTGCAAATTTAAGATTAAAGACTTCAAATTTCAAAAGATGAATCATTACAATCCAAAATTGAAAAGTCAGAAGTACGCCTATCAACATACCTGAGTACTGTTGGTCATTTCCATTCCTCTGAAATTTTATCCAATGTTCCCTTCACCTCCTTCACCTACGTATTGTATGCAAAACTATTGTCGCTGACTGGGCGATATTTGGTAGATTCAACTTTGAAGTTGCTAAAAAAATATACATAATTGTCTTTGGTTTTGGATCTTTATGTGTTTACCATATTCTTCCACATGAAAGCATATGTATCATATCACCCTGCAAAATTGAAGGAAAGTAAAGATCTTAGTAGTAGTTCCGACAATAGAAAAAATCCGTTATAAAATATGTAGACAAAATACCTTTTCTCCCATCAAAATCATGTCGATGCCTATAAGTTCATCAGATGACGGGATTGAATCCTATGATATTATTACTTTGACTCCGATGGTGCATGTTTATCTACTCGTAGTTAGCTCACTTATGTTCATCTACGCCACAGACCTGTTGCCTTCAAACCAAGTTTACAATTAGTTTTATTCATAGGAACATATGAAACTTGATACTTGGATCAAAAATAATAATCTAAGCAAATAGTAATGTTGTATAATGAAAAAAGGTTGTACATATTGAAGATCTCAAGACTTTGGTTCTTTATTAATAATAGACCTATGATTTATCCAGAAATAGGTTATCTAAATTTATCAGTAAATTCACATGAAAGCAGGTTTTTGTAAGAAAACTGAATGTTCAGAGGGGAAGATTTAACCCACCTGAAAATTGCAGCGATAACCTGAAGTTGCAGCTACTACCCAAAGTTGGTGGTGTGCCTTTTATCCGCCGATGTCCTGCTGCCTTGTTGTGTGCCGTCTGTCGTAAGATGTATCCCTTTCGTGCCTTCCATAATCTGATGCAACTGGTATTGATTTCGATCAGTAGATTCACATGAAATCTTTTTTTGTAAGAAAACTGCATGTTGGGAGGGGAAGATCTAACCCACATGAAAATTGAAGCTATAACATGAAGGTTGGAGCGACTACCCAAACTTAGTGCTGTGCCTTTTATCCGTCGGCGTCCTGCTGCCTTGTTGTGTGCCGTCCGTCGTAAGCTGTATCCCTTTAGTGCCTTCGATTTTTTAGTTTTATTCATAGGAACATATGAAACTTGATACTTGGATCAAAAATAACAATCTAAGCAAATAGTAATGTTGTATAATGAAAAAAGGTTGTACATATTGAAGATCTCAAGACTTTGGTTCTTTATTAATAATACACCTATGATTTATCCAGAAATAGGTTATCTAAATTTATCAGTAAATTCACATGAAAGCAGGTTTTTGTAAGAAAACTGAATGTTCAGAGGGGAAGATCTAACCCACCTGAAAATTGCAGCTATAACCTGAAGTTGCAGCTACTACCCAAAGTTGGTGGTGTGCCTTTTATCCGCCGGTGTCGTGCTGCCTTGTTGTGTGCCGTCTGTCGTAAGATGTATCCCTTTCGTGCCTTCCATAATCTGATGCAACTGGTATTGATTTCGATCAGTAAATTCACATGAAATCTTTTTTTGCAAGAAAACTGCATGTTGGGAGGGGAAGATCTAACCCACATGAAAATTGCAGCTATAGCCTGAAGGTTGGAGCTACTACCCAAACTTGGTGCTGTGCCTTTTATCCGTCGGCGTCCTGCTGCCTTGTTGTGTGCCGTCCGTCGTAAGCTGTATCCCTTTGGTGCCTTCGATTTTCTGATGCAATTGGTATTGATTTTGATCAGTAAATGCAAATGAAATCTTCTTTTTGTAAGAAAGCTGCATGTTGGGAGGAGAAAATCTAACCCATATGAAGATTGCTGCCATTAGCTGAAGGTTGCAGCTACTACCCAAAGCTGGTGGCGTGCCTTTGATCCACCGGCGTCTGCTGCCTTGTTGTTTTCCGTCAATTTGCCGATGCCAGCAAGTGTTCTTGATATGACTTTGATCTGCCAGGTGTTGTCAAACTAACTCGAGAAGTCGAGATAGTAATCTAGAAAAACTTGTGATGATCGTTTTCATCTTCTTCGCCTTAATATTGTATGCAAATAATTGTAAATTATAACTTCCTGTTCGATTGGAAAATTGGATACCTTGGTGTCATGGCGACTCGCTTCTCGCCGGATTGATATCAGATTCGTGGTAGGCCTTGCTACTTAGAAGCTTGTGTGTAATGCACTTCGTCAGCGTTAGATCTGCAGAAGGTCACCCAGTCGTCGTCGCTGGCTCGTTGTAGATATTATGCAGGACATACGCAGGGAACACTTCCATATCCAATGCAATCCAGTCGGCGGCCATTACATCCTTCTTCATGTGCTTCTGACGCTGATGGGAAGCCAGATCATTCAGCTTTTGAGATCTACAACTTCCAGGACCCTGCAATTGCGTTGGCTCATGGCTGGTACTGCTGCCAAGGGCTGATCGATCTGGACAAAGCAAAACAAATCACGTCTTATGGGAATTTCATATATATATCTCCTTGATAGCGAGGTACGGCAATATGATCTCCTCTCTTGGCATGCGTTATGGATAGGTAACGACCAGCAAAACAATCCTGCATCACAATCGATTGAGGTGCAAATTATCTCCAATGAAAAATAAGGGTTGCATCAGTTAGGTTTTCTCTTTCCTTTCTAACATACCGTGATATTTTTGGGGACTACAGTATTAAGTTATTAAGTGCCTGTTCGCTTATGATCTCACTTTTGCACTATTGTAGAGGTAACAATAATGACGTTCGATTTCCAATTACATCCTCACTTAAAATATAAGCTAGCCTGCGGCATATTATTACTCTGATTTTAACACCCCAATAGAATTCATTGCAAGGTACTAAATGCAAATAATATGGTTAATGCATGAAAACAATCTTTATCGTTGAAAAAAAGTTGTAGCATGGATATGGACTTACTCCTGCATTAGAATTTCAATCTCGTGTATATCTGTAGTTGTGTTCCTCTTGGTTATCTTTAATTCTATCGGCTTAATATGAGTATAAGTAAGTAATCCAATTGCATCTACAAATTTAAGATTAAAGACTTCAAAATTCAAAAGATGAATCATTACAATCCAAAATTGAAAAGTCAGAAGTACGCCTATCAACATACCTGAGTACTGTTGGTCATTTCCATTCCTCTGAAATTTTATCCAATGTTCCCTTCACCTCCTTCACCTACGTATTGTATGCAAAACTATTGTCGCTGACTGGGCGATATTTGGTAGATTCAACTTTGAAGTTGCTAAAAAAATATACAGAATTGTCTTTGGTTTTGGATCTTTATGTGTTTACCATATTCTTCCACATGAAAGCATATGTATCATATCACCCTGCAAAATTGAAGGAAAGTAAAGATCTTAGTAGTAGTTCCGACAATAGAAAAAATTCGTTATAAAATATGTAGACAAAATACCTTTTCTCCCATCAAAATCATGTCGATGCCTATAAGTTCATCAGATGACGGGATTGAATCCTATGATATTATTACTTTGACTCCGATGGTGCATGTTTATCTACTCGTAGTTAGCTCACTTATGTTCATCTACGCCACAGACCTGTTGCCTTCAAACCAAGTTTACAATTAGTTTTATTCATAGGAATATATGAAACTTGATACTTGGATCAAAAATAATAATCTAAGCAAATAGTAATGTTGTATAATGAAAAAAGGTTGTACATATTGAAGATCTCAAGACTTTGGTTCTTTATTAATAATAGACCTATGATTTATCCAGAAATAGGTTATCTAAATTTATCAGTAAATTCACATGAAAGCAGGTTTTTGTAAGAAAACTGAATGTTCAGAGGGGAAGATTTAACCCACCTGAAAATTGCAACGATAACCTGAAGTTGCAGCTACTACCCAAAGTTGGTGGTGTGCCTTTTATCCGCCGGTGTCCTGCTGCCTTGTTGTGTGCCGTCTGTCGTAAGATGTATCCCTTTCGTGCCTTCCATAATCTGATGCAGCTGGTATTGATTTCGATCAGTAGATTCACATGAAATCTTTTTTTGTAAGAAAACTGCATGTTGGGAGGGGAAGATCTAACCCACATGAAAATTGAAGCTATAACATGAAGGTTGGAGCGACTACCCAAACTTAGTGCTGTGCCTTTTATCCGTCGGCGTCCTGCTGCCTTGTTGTGTGCCGTCCGTCGTAAGCTGTATCCCTTTGGTGCCTTCGATTTTTTAGTTTTATTCATAGGAACATATGAAACTTGATACTTGGATCAAAAATAATAATCTAAGCAAATAGTAATGTTGTATAATGAAAAAAGGTTGTACATATTGAAGATCTCAAGACTTTGGTTCTTTATTAATAATACACCTATGATTTATCCCGAAATAGGTTATCTAAATTTATCAGTAAATTCACATGAAAGCAGGTTTTTGTAAGAAAACTGAATGTTCAGAGGGGAAGATCTAACCCACCTGAAAATTGCAGCTATAACCTGAAGTTGCAGCTACTACCCAAAGTTGGTGGTGTGCCTTTTATCCGCCGGTGTCGTGCTGCCTTGTTGTGTGCCGTCTGTCGTAAGATGTATCCCTTTCGTGCCTTCCATAATCTGATGCAACTGGTATTGATTTCGATCAGTCAATTCACATGAAATCTTTTTTTGCAAGAAAACTGCATGTTGGGAGGGGAAGATCTAACCCACATGAAAATTGCAGCTATAGCCTGAAGGTTGGAGCTACTACCCAAACTTGGTGCTGTGCCTTTTATCCGTCGGCGTCCTGCTGCCTTGTTGTGTGCCGTCCGTCGTAAGCTGTATCCCTTTGGTGCCTTCGATTTTCTGATGCAATTGGTATTGATTTTGATCAGTAAATGCAAATGAAATCTTCTTTTTGTAAGAAAGCTGCATGTTGGGAGGAGAAAATCTAACCCATATGAAGATTGCTGCCATTAGCTGAAGGTTGCAGCTACTACCCAAAGCTGGTGGCGTGCCTTTGATCCACCGGCGTCTGCTGCCTTGTTGTTTTCCGTCAATTTGCCGATGCCAGCAAGTGTTCTTGATATGACTTTGATCTGCCAGGTGTTGTCAAACTAACTCGAGAAGTCGAGATAGTAATCTAGAAAAACTTGTGATGATCGTTTTCATCTTCTTCGCCTTAATATTGTACGCAAATAATTGTAAATTATAACTTCCTGTTCGATTGGAAAATTGGATACCTTGGTGTCATGGCGACTCGCTTCTCGCCGGATTGATATCAGATTCGTGGTAGGCCTTGCTACTTAGAAGCTTGTGTGTAATGCACTTCGTCAGCGTTAGATCTGCAGAAGGTCACCCAGTCGTCGTCGCTGGCTCGTTGTAGATATTATGCAGGACATACGCAGGGAACACTTCCATATCCAATGCAATCCAGTCGGCGGCCATTACATCCTTCTTCATGTGCTTCTGACGCTGATGGGAAGCCAGATCATTCAGCTTTTGAGATCTACAACTTCCAGGACCCTGCAATTGCGTTGGCTCATGGCTGGTACTGCTGCCAAGGGCTGATCGATCTGGACAAAGCAAAACAAATCACGTCTTATGGGAATTTCATATATATATCTCCTTGATAGCGAGGTACGGCAATATGATCTCCTCTCTTGGCATGCGTTATGGATAGGTAACGACCAGCAAAACAATCCTGCATCACAATCGATTGAGGTGCAAATTATCTCCAATGAAAAATAAGGGTTGCATCAGTTAGGTTTTCTCTTTCCTTTCTAACATACCGTGATATTTTTGGGGACTACAGTATTAAGTTATTAAGTGCCTGTTCGCTTATGATCTCACTTTTGCACTATTGTAGAGGTAACAATAATGACGTTCGATTTCCAATTACATCCTCACTTAAAATATAAGCTAGCCTGCGGCATATTATTACTCTGATTTTAACACCCCAATAGAATTCATTGCAAGGTACTAAATGCAAATAATATGGTTAATGCATGAAAACAATCTTTATCGTTGAAAAAAAGTTGTAGCATGGATATGGACTTACTCCTGCATTAGAATTTCAATCTCGTGTATATCTGTAGTTGTGTTCCTCTTGGTTATCTTTAATTCTATCGGCTTAATATGAGTATAAGTAAGTAATCCAATTGCATCTACAAATTTAAGATTAAAGACTTCAAAATTCAAAAGATGAATCATTACAATCCAAAATTGAAAAGTCAGAAGTACGCCTATCAACATACCTGAGTACTGTTGGTCATTTCCATTCCTCTGAAATTTTATCCAATGTTCCCTTCACCTCCTTCACCTACGTATTGTATGCAAAACTATTGTCGCTGACTGGGCGATATTTGGTAGATTCAACTTTGAAGTTGCTAAAAAAATATACAGAATTGTCTTTGGTTTTGGATCTTTATGTGTTTACCATATTCTTCCACATGAAAGCATATGTATCATATCACCCTGCAAAATTGAAGGAAAGTAAAGATCTTAGTAGTAGTTCCGACAATAGAAAAAATTCGTTATAAAATATGTAGACAAAATACCTTTTCTCCCATCAAAATCATGTCGATGCCTATAAGTTCATCAGATGACGGGATTGAATCCTATGATATTATTACTTTGACTCCGATGGTGCATGTTTATCTACTCGTAGTTAGCTCACTTATGTTCATCTACGCCACAGACCTGTTGCCTTCAAACCAAGTTTACAATTAGTTTTATTCATAGGAATATATGAAACTTGATACTTGGATCAAAAATAATAATCTAAGCAAATAGTAATGTTGTATAATGAAAAAAGGTTGTACATATTGAAGATCTCAAGACTTTGGTTCTTTATTAATAATAGACCTATGATTTATCCAGAAATAGGTTATCTAAATTTATCAGTAAATTCACATGAAAGCAGGTTTTTGTAAGAAAACTGAATGTTCAGAGGGGAAGATTTAACCCACCTGAAAATTGCAACGATAACCTGAAGTTGCAGCTACTACCCAAAGTTGGTGGTGTGCCTTTTATCCGCCGGTGTCCTGCTGCCTTGTTGTGTGCCGTCTGTCGTAAGATGTATCCCTTTCGTGCCTTCCATAATCTGATGCAGCTGGTATTGATTTCGATCAGTAGATTCACATGAAATCTTTTTTTGTAAGAAAACTGCATGTTGGGAGGGGAAGATCTAACCCACATGAAAATTGAAGCTATAACATGAAGGTTGGAGCGACTACCCAAACTTAGTGCTGTGCCTTTTATCCGTCGGCGTCCTGCTGCCTTGTTGTGTGCCGTCCGTCGTAAGCTGTATCCCTTTGGTGCCTTCGATTTTTTAGTTTTATTCATAGGAACATATGAAACTTGATACTTGGATCAAAAATAATAATCTAAGCAAATAGTAATATTGTAAAATGAAAAAAGGTTGTACATATTGAAGATCTCAAGACTTTGGTTCTTTATTAATAATACACCTATGATTTATCCCGAAATAGGTTATCTAAATTTATCAGTAAATTCACATGAAAGCAGGTTTTTGTAAGAAAACTGAATGTTCAGAGGGGAAGATCTAACCCACCTGAAAATTGCAGCTATAACCTGAAGTTGCAGCTACTACCCAAAGTTGGTGGTGTGCCTTTTATCCGCCGGTGTCGTGCTGCCTTGTTGTGTGCCGTCTGTCGTAAGATGTATCCCTTTCGTGCCTTCCATAATCTGATGCAACTGGTATTGATTTCGATCAGTCAATTCACATGAAATCTTTTTTTGCAAGAAAACTGCATGTTGGGAGGGGAAGATCTAACCCACATGAAAATTGCAGCTATAGCCTGAAGGTTGGAGCTACTACCCAAACTTGGTGCTGTGCCTTTTATCCGTCGGCGTCCTGCTGCCTTGTTGTGTGCCGTCCGTCGTAAGCTGTATCCCTTTGGTGCCTTCGATTTTCTGATGCAATTGGTATTGATTTTGATCAGTAAATGCAAATGAAATCTTCTTTTTGTAAGAAAGCTGCATGTTGGGAGGAGAAAATCTAACCCATATGAAGATTGCTGCCATTAGCTGAAGGTTGCAGCTACTACCCAAAGCTGGTGGCGTGCCTTTGATCCACCGGCGTCTGCTGCCTTGTTGTTTTCCGTCAATTTGCCGATGCCAGCAAGTGTTCTTGATATGACTTTGATCTGCCAGGTGTTGTCAAACTAACTCGAGAAGTCGAGATAGTAATCTAGAAAAACTTGTGATGATCGTTTTCATCTTCTTCGCCTTAATATTGTACGCAAATAATTGTAAATTATAACTTCCTGTTCGATTGGAAAATTGGATACCTTGGTGTCATGGCGACTCGCTTCTCGCCGGATTGATATCAGATTCGTGGTAGGCCTTGCTACTTAGAAGCTTGTGTGTAATGCACTTCGTCAGCGTTAGATCTGCAGAAGGTCACCCAGTCGTCGTCGCTGGCTCGTTGTAGATATTATGCAGGACATACGCAGGGAACACTTCCATATCCAATGCAATCCAGTTGGCGGCCATTACATCCTTCTTCATGTGCTTCTGACGCTGATGGGAAGCCAGATCATTCAGCTTTTGAGATCTACAACTTCCAGGACCCTGCAATTGCGTTGGCTCATGGCTGGTACTGCTGCCAAGGGCTGATCGATCTGGACAAAGCAAAACAAATCACGTCTTATGGGAATTGGCCAAAGAGATAAGAGTTGTTGTCGAGATATAGTCCGATCGATTTTGTCGATGCTTGCCTCGTGTGCTTCAAGCGAGAATCTGGAAAACCAATGCCGGCCGGACGGCCGGCCGGAGAAAATCGCCCCGCTAGTCTCCGTGTCTTTCCAATCTATTTTGACGATGCTTGTCTCGTGTGCGTATCTCTCCCTTTGGTATGAGATATGGTCCGGTACGATCTTTTTTTCCTTCTGGTAATCGATATGGCTTCTTGAGCACGTTGCTGGATAAAACATTTAAATCTGCACCGTTAACTTTTAGTTGGTTAATCTGAGCCGTTATTTGTCTTGTGTTTTAATTATATAATAGATAGATGAACACCTTTGATTTTGTAGAAACACTTACAACCAAACACTCGGTAGTAGGAGACATTGGGCTTGTTGCCGGTAAGCATTTCATATGGAGTTTCCTTCTTTCCTTTGCGAAAGAATAACCGGTTGGAGGAGTGACACGCCGTGGAGATGGCTTCGGCCCATAAGAAGAGCGGAGACTTAAACTCCGCCAACATGGACCTTGCCATATCCATAAGAGTCCGGTTCTTCCTCTCGGCTACACCGTTTTGTTGAGGGGTATACGCAGGGGAATATTGATGACGAATTCCCTCTTCACTAAGAAACTCATTCAAGGTGTAGTTCTTGAACTCGGAGCCATTGTCACTTCTAATGGCCAATATGGAACATTGTGTTGACGTTGAACTTCATTGGAGAAGTCGATGACGGTTTGTTGAGTTTCATCCTTCGTCTTGAAGAAGAAAACCAAGTAAATCTTGAATAGTCATCAACAATCACCAAACAATACTTCTTCCCACCAAGACTCGGTTGAGGTACGGCACCAAAGAGATCAACATGAAGAAGTTCCAATATCCTCTTTGATGAGATGATGGTGTTGCTTGGGTGGGGAGAATCATGCATCTTTCCTTCAACACAAGCCCTACAAAGACGATCTCTAGAAAAAGAAACATCCTCTTTTAGTCCAAGAATGTGGCCACCCTTGTGAAGACTTTGCAAAGTTCTCATATTGACATGGGACAAGCGGCGATGCCACAACCACCCCACGTCGGCCTTTCCGAATAAGCATATTGCTTGAGTGTTGGTTGACCCCGAAAAGTCCACCACAAACAACTCATTTTCAACATACCCAACGAACATGACCTTTAGAGTCTTGCTCCTCAAGAGTACCACCATATCAATAGTAAAATGGACATCAAAGTTCATCTTATTAAGAGCACGAACGGACATAAGATTGTAACCTAGAGACTCAACAAGCATGACATTTACAAGGGTGATATCCCTTGCAACTACCACCTTGCCAAGACTCTTTACCTCGGCTTTTGACTTGTCACCATAAGAGACGGTTGAGTGATTTAGATTTGGTCTCAACTCCGTCATAATCTCCTTGCTTCCGGTCATATGACTAGTGCATCCACTATCAACCACCCATTTCGATCCACCGGAAGCATAGTCCTACAAGAGATCATTGTTTGGATTTAGGTACCCATTTCTCAATGGGTCCTCTTTGGTTAGCAACAAGGGTCTTAGGAACCCAAATAGAGTAATCAATGTAACCATCATAGGGACCAACATATTGTGCATAAACATCCCCATAATAATCAACATAAAGAATATAGTTGGGATTGTTATGCCCCGCAAAGTCACTACGAGTGGTCTTGCCCCTTGTGGCACTACCACCCGCAATGGAAGTCTTGGCTTGTGCGGGCTTGGTCTTGATCTTCTTGTTGTTGCTCACTTTCTTCTTTGCTCGGCTACATAACCAAGACCCTCCTTCCCTTTGTGTGGTTTTTGCTCAAACAAATAAGCAATACCCTTATCTTTACCTTTGGGAATAGAGGTCTTGGCACTAGTGGCCTTGGCAAGATCAACCTTCAACCTAGCATTTTCTTCAATAACATTTTCATGAACACGAGGAAGAATAGATATGCTAGTTGAACTAGATTTAGAAAGTTGAGTTTGAAGTTGCTCATGAGACTTGACTAAAGAGAGTGAGTCGTTTCCAAGGCCTTGTGAGCCTTGTCAAGCTTCTCCATATCCTCAAGAAGTCTAGCATTAGCAACCCCAAGTTCAACTTTCTCCTTTTTAAGCACTTTATATTTAGCAAAGACATGATCTCTATCCTTAATGATTTTATTAATGATATCATCATTTTTAGCATCAAGAGAATCAAGTCTTTCCTCAAGAGTACTTCTTTCTTCACTCTCTTCATCAAGAGAGGCATTCAAGGATGCTATGGAAGCATTCAAAGAGGCAATGGTGAGAGAATCCTCTCTCTCAATCTTACTCTTTTCTTGAAGAAGTTCTTCGGCCGCACATAGTTGTCTCATGAGAGACTCAACATGTTCCTTAGCTTCACCTTGCAAGTTAGTCATGAAGTATCGAAGCAACAAGTTCCTTCTTAATCACAAGACTAGATTGATCACTCATTTCATGCATAGTCTTGGGAAGAAGATGATACCTCGGTAACATGAGCCATGAGGCAACGAGCGTTGTTGGTGGAGAAGTTCTCATTGGGGGATTCAAAGAGAGAAGATGATGAAGTTGATACAATAGCCAATGCGGCTACCTCTTTAGTAGGTGCATCTTCATCTTCGGAACCACTTGAGGCATATTCTTCTTGTGCCACCAACACAATTCTTGGTGCCTTCTTGAAGAAAGGCTTCCTTGGTCTTGCGGGCTTCTTTTGAATCAACCTTGAGTGGTCCTTGGGACAAGCTTCCCACCATTTTGCTCTCGGTTCTCATAAGGACACTCTCTTATGTAGTGGTTCTTGTCATGACAATTGTAGCAAGTCTTTGTCCTTGAGGCTAGCTCTTTCTTCCCACTTGAGTTGTTCTCTTTATCAACTCGAGCTTTAGCTTTTGCCGGGTCTTCCAAAACACTCTTGTGGCAAGAGCTATATGACCATTGAGGCTTGTTCAAGCTCATTGGGAGCAATGTTGCTTGGGCACGCTTCAACCTCATCATCAGACATACCACCTTGGCCTTCAAAGCAAGTGAGGGGCCTTGTTTCATTCCCATGGCCCTAGCACGGTTATCTTCGGCATTCTTGGTGGCAACCTTGGAGGCTTGCACTTCTTGCATAACTTCATTGGATGTCATTTGATTGTAGTTGTGTCTTCCTTGAATAGACTTCAACTCAATGGGCTCGAAAGGCAAGAGAGCATTCACATACTTCCTCTTGACCCAAGCATCATCCACATAGGTTGCCCCCACATCATAGAAGGCCTTTGCAAGAGTTTTGAGTCTTCCATACATGTCTTCATGATTCTCATTGTCAAACATGTAGAAGCCTTCGGCATCATTGCTCAAAGAATCATATCTATTTCTCTTCATGCTTTCATTCCAAGGAAATGCAACCTCAAGGCAATTCCAAGCTTCTTTGGCGGTGGTGGCGTGAAGAACATAATGCTTGTCACTTTCACTCAATGAGAGTTCAATCATGTGGAGTGCGGAGGCATTGAGTTGCTTTTCGGCAAACTCTCTTCTTGTCACATTGCTTGGATCCGCGACCTTGTATCCATCTTCAATGATCCTCCAAAGCTCGATAGAGGCACTGTTGATATGAGATTTCATTGAGCGTTGCCAACTAGCAAAAGCTAATGCATTAAGCTTAGGTGGAGGACCTAAAGGGTTTATGCGGGTGGTGATAGGTGGGTCGATAGGGTACCATCCCGGAACGGCATGGTACTCTTCCTTCCCATCTACATGCACGGTAGGAGGAGGAGGTGGTTTAGTTCCGGAGGTGGTTTCAACCCCCTTTTTTTTTTCTCTTTATCCTCCTCGGAATCACCCTCATTGGAGTTAGAGACACCCTCTAGTGGGATGAGTTCCGAAACCTTGCCATTTGCGAATTTCATAATAAGTCATGCAACTCATCAAATTTGACGTCCATGGACGATGTCAATGTTGTTTCCAACGATTTGATATCGGCCATGGATGCGTGATGGCTTTGGCTTTTCAAGCTCCTCTTAGCCTTGGCATGATCGGCCTCATCCTCACTTAGTGTCATACTTCTCTTAGGCGGTTAAGCCCAACAAGAGAGCCTAGGCTCTGATACCAATTGAAAGGATCGGTATGACACCTAGAGGGGGGGGTGAATAGGTGCTACTCCAAATTTTAGTCTTTTTCAATTTAGGCTTGACACAAAAGGTAAATTCTCTAGATATGCAACTACGGTGAATTTACCTATATGACAAGCTAGCAACTAAGCACGATATAAAGTAAGGCGGTAAACAAGGATAGAGGTAACCGAAGTCAAAGCACGCGGAGACACGGATGTATTCCCGAGTTCCTCCTTTTTAGGGGAGTACGTCTCGTTGGAGAGGTGTGAACCAACACAATGGTTCAACAGCCACAAAGGCTTCACCCTCTTCTCCGGTGAACCGCACCACAAAGGATTGGTTCACTTCAACTATCGGAAACCTTCAAGGCGGAGTCCGGAGCCTTTACAACAACGATTTGGGGCACAACCCACAATGGATTGGGGGCTCCCAAACAGCTACAATCTGTCACAAAGACAAGCAAGTAAGTACAACAATGGGCTAGGTTTTCCTAGTGGAAACCCTAGCAAATGGTCCCTCAAGTGAATGAGGGGAAATGAAAACGGCTTGGTGAAGATGTAGATCGGGGCCTTCTCCTTCAATCCTCCAAAGATCAACGAGTTTGGGTGGAGGGATTGGGAGATCTAGTGATTCTTGAGCTTGCAATAATGGTGTCGTCAATTCTGGGCGAGCTACTTGGCTGGAGGTAGGTGGAGGGGTATTTATACCCCTCCCAGAAAATCTGCCTGTTGCTCTCCTTTCCGCGCAGATTCACTTGGGCCGGAACTTCCGGCACTTCTTCCGGTAAAACCTTCGGCCGATTACAGAACGTATTTTGGTCGAAAAATGTCGACCGGAGGTTTTCGACCGAAACTTCCGCCCCGGGGGCCGGAACTTCCGGCCCACACCGGAACTTCTGGCCAGTGTAAAAACCTGTTTTTCCACAAGAATAGCTCTTCTATGTTTGTGCACTTTGGACCTGTCACAATCTTAACATACTGTTAAAAACTGCTTGTGTTGTCATAATCACCAAAACAAGATTACAGGTAAGTATGCCCTTTCAGCATGGCCTTAGACAAGCTCCGCAAAGACATCCGAGCACTGCAAGACATTGATGTCGTTGTGAGTTCATGGCATACCAAAGAATGAATGCCAAATCTACTGATCATATGAAGCCACGGACTCGAGAATCACCGAGCAGTCTCCTTCCTTTCCCTTGTACATCCCTGCCAATCAAATGGACAGTTCTTCCATGCCCAATGCATGCAGTCGATACTACCAAACATCTCAGGAAAGCCTCTTGCTTCATTGCAAGCTTAGATGCGAGCAGTGTCTTCCGCATTGGGTGATCGCAAGTACATAGGGCCAAAGACTGCAACCACTGCCCGGCAGAACTTGTTCAAGCACTCAATGGCCATGGACTCGCCCATGCGCAAATAGTCATCCTATGTGAAAGGATAATGATGTCGCCTAGAGGGGGGTGAATAGGCGATTAAAACTTTTCCGGTTTAGACATGCTAATTGCGGAATAAAACTAGATGTTTAAAAAAACAAGCCGACAACTTAAATAAACTAGGCTCACCTATGTGCACCAACAACTTATGCTAAGCAAGACAAACAACAAAGTGATAGCAAAATAGAATACTTCAAGCACGAAGGCTATCACAAAGTAAAATGCATAAGTAAAAGGCTCGAGAATAGAAATAACCGAGGCACGTGGAGACGAGGATGTATTCCCGAGTTCCTCCTTGTTAAGGGAGTACGTCTCGTTGGAGAGGTGTGAACCGACACAACGGTTCAACAACCACAAAGGTTTCACCTTCTTCTCCGATGAACTGCACCACAAAGGTTTAGTTCACCTTCCACTATCGGTATTCCTTCGAGGCGGAATCCAGAGCCTTTCAACAACAATCCGCGGCACAACCCACAATGGGATTGGGGGCTCCCGAACGGATTTCAACAACAATCCGGGGCACAACCCACAACGGGATTGGGGGCTCCCGAACGGCTTCACAAGTGACCACAAAGGTCCAACCACCACACGGGCGTCTGGGGTCCAAGGACCCAAGAGTAACAAGCTCACAAACTTTCAACTTTCACGAATCCTCGTGGAGAGCACACCGATGCACAAAGCAAATGGCAAGATCACAAGTGCTCAAATCCTTCACTCTCAAATTCCAACAAAGCAACAAATGCTTATGGGGAATAAGAGAGGAAGAACAAAAAGGAGATTGTAACAGCCCAAAGTTCGGAAACCTAAAAACCCGATTAAAATTTTCGCTTTTGTGTTGCATTGCATCATGGCATCAGTATTAAGTTACTAAACAACACACAAAATGGGTTTGCCAACATTGGAAAACAAAATGCTAAACTTGTTTAAACAAAATCTCAAATAAAGGAAGGCACTCAACTTGCAAAACAAATTTGCTTGACATCTTATATTGTCAAGGAGGTTCAGGAGCTCAAAAGTAATATTTTGCCCTTGCTTTAAAAATTCTAAAGTAAAATCTTATTGAATTTAGCAAAATGCCCTATTTTTTTTAACTCTATGAGAAAATGTGGTCCAAAACAATTTATTTGGCAATACCAATTTTTGTGGTGTTTCCACATGTTATTGGGAGGCTACTGGATTTTTCTCATATTTTTATAACATGTAAAATTGCCCCAAATAAATCAGGGAAATGCCGCTGTCTCTAAATTTAAACTAAAAAGGACTTGTCCGTGATGGAAGATTTTCTGCCAGGGGCCTACTTGCAAAACCGTCGTCTCCTTCGTTGTAGCGACCGAGCAGAGCAGCTCGGCCGGACCAGCTCGACGCGCTGCGCCCCCTCTGCCTCACCCCTACGAGGAGCACGCCATCGAGGCCCCACCGCGCGTGCTGCCCCCCATTTTTCTTCCCCTCGCTCACCTGCCCCGTTCCTCTCTCTTCCTCCTTCCCGCGAGCCGCAGGCCGAGTCGCCGTCGCCGACAGATCGCCGTCGATGTAGAGTTTCCCAAGCCGAGCCACGACCACACCCAGCTCCGCCGGGCCGAGCTCTACCTTCCTGCCAAAGGAGTCGACCGGGGAGGCTTTGGTTTGACCGTACCGTCCGAGACAGCGCCGCTGACCTCCGAGCTCCGCCGTGGACGGATTTTGTCGCCATTCCGGCCATCTCCGTGCACCTCCGCCGTCCCCGCTTCCCCGTACGTGTCTATGGTGAGCATATCGTGCTGAAGCACCTCTCCCCATCTTCCCCTCTCCCCCTCTGGTCGTAGCCTCGCCGTGCTCGTGCGTGCACCGCACGCCGCCGACGTCGTCTTCGTCGTCGACCTCGCGTGCTGGCCGGCCTCGCAGCCAGCCCAGGCCGACCGGGAGGCCGATGCTCTCTGTTAGGTGGCCAGCCCACCAGCCGGCCCAAACCGGTGGAGAGGCCGGTGGCCTCTGTATCCTGACCGGCCCTTCAGCCGGCCCAGGCCGGGTGGGAGGCTGGTCCGTTTTTCTTTTTCTTGTTGTACTGTTTTGTCTTTTTTTCCTCACTGATTCTTTTGTCGACCCCCACTCTCGCGCATGTCTCCCGCCACTCTCTCGCACCGCTAGAGACATCGTCCCCGATGATTCAACTACTTCCTCCATCTCTCTCGAATTCGAGGAAATAACTTTTAATAGTTGTTGAAAATAAAATAATTAAAAGCAAATATCTAAAAAGAGGAAATTCTAAAATTAATAACTTTCTATCGGGACCTCAGAAAAAGGTGTTCGATATACCGAAATGTTCAGAAAAACATGAGTAATCCAGAATCATCATCGTCATGCATTTTTGATCACAACTACTATAATGCACCTCTAGTAGCACTAGAATCACTAAGTTTTAATATGGGGTTTATTCCAAATAATGCAATAAATATAATGGGGACCCCATTTAACTTGTTGATCTTGTTCAATACTTTTATGGTGCATTTAAATTGTCATGCCATCATGTGATTGCGCATTGCATATGTTAGCAGGTGTGGTGTTTGATTGTTTCCCGGTGTTGTTTGTGCATCGGTAGATCAAGGAGGTGAAGTGCCACCCCCGTCTCGTGACGATCCCTACTACCAGCCGTATCAACAAGGCAAGCGTAATCCCCCATCTGAGCATGTCTTATCCTATATTTCCGCAAATATTTTCTCCACTATAATATTGCATGCGGTTCCAAATGTCAATTTTATTGGATTAGAGACCTATGATTTATCCAAGACTTTGGTTCTTTATTAATAATAGACCTATGATTTATCCAGAAATAGGTTATCTAAATTTATCAGTAAATTCACATGAAAGCAGGTTTTTGTAAGAAAACTGAATGTTCAGAGGGGAAGATTTAACCCACCTGAAAATTGCAGCGATAACCTGAAGTTGCAGCTACTACCCAAAGTTGGTGGTGTGCCTTTTATCCGCCGATGTCCTGCTGCCTTGTTGTGTGCCGTCTGTCGTAAGATGTATCCCTTTCGTTCCTTCCATAATCTGATGCAACTGGTATTGATTTCGATCAGTAGATTCACATGAAATCTTTTTTTGTAAGAAAACTGCATGTTGGGAGGGGAAGATCTAACCCACATGAAAATTGAAGCTATAACATGAAGGTTGGAGCGACTACCCAAACTTAGTGCTGTGCCTTTTATCCGTCGTCGTCCTGCTGCCTTGTTGTGTGCCGTCCGTCGTAAGCTGTATCCCTTTAGTGCCTTCGATTTTTTAGTTTTATTCATAGGAACATATGAAACTTGATACTTGGATCAAAAATAACAATCTAAGCAAATAGTAATGTTGTATAATGAAAAAAGGTTGTACATATTGAAGATCTCAAGACTTTGGTTCTTTATTAATAATACACCTATGATTTATCCAGAAATAGGTTATCTAAATTTATCAGTAAATTCACATGAAAGCAGGTTTTTGTAAGAAAACTGAATGTTCAGAGGGGAAGATCTAACCCACCTGAAAATTGCAGCTATAACCTGAAGTTGCAGCTACTACCCAAAGTTGGTGGTGTGCCTTTTATCCGCCGGTGTCGTGCTGCCTTGTTGTGTGCCGTCTGTCGTAAGATGTATCCCTTTCGTGCCTTCCATAATCTGATGCAACTGGTATTGATTTCGATCAGTAAATTCACATGAAATCTTTTTTTGCAAGAAAACTGCATGTTGGGAGGGGAAGATCTAACCCACATGAAAATTGCAGCTATAGCCTGAAGGTTGGAGCTACTACCCAAACTTGGTGCTGTGCCTTTTATCCGTCGGCGTCCTGCTGCCTTGTTGTGTGCCGTCCGTCGTAAGCTGTATCCCTTTGGTGCCTTCGATTTTCTGATGCAATTGGTATTGATTTTGATCAGTAAATGCACATGAAATCTTCTTTTTGTAAGAAAGCTGCATGTTGGGAGGAGAAAATCTAACCCATATGAAGATTGCTGCCATTAGCTGAAGGTTGCAGCTACTACCTAAAGCTGGTGGCGTGCCTTTGATCCGCCGGCGTCTGCTGCCTTGTTGTTTTCCGTCAATTTGCCGATGCCAGCAAGTGTTCTTGATATGACTTTGATCTGCCAGGTGTTGTCAAACTAACTCGAGAAGTCGAGATAGTAATCTAGAAAAACTTGTGATGATCGTTTTCATCTTCTTCGCCTTAGTATTGTACGCAAATAATTGTAAATTATAACTTCCTGTTCGATTGGAAAATTGGATACCTTGGTGTCATGGCGACTCGCTTCTCGCCGGATTGATATCAGATTCGTGGTAGGCCTTGCTACTTAGAAGCTTGTGTGTAATGCACTTCGTCAGCGTTAGATCTGCAGAAGGTCACCCAGTCGTCGTCGCTGGCTCGTTGTAGATATTATGCAGGACATACGCAGGGAACACTTCCATATCCAATGCAATCCAGTCGGCGGCCATTACATCCTTCTTCATGTGCTTCTGACGCTGATGGGAAGCCAGATCATTCAGCTTTTGAGATCTACAACTTCCAGGACCCTGCAATTGCGTTGGCTCATGGCTGGTACTGCTGCCAAGGGCTGATCGATCTGGACAAAGCAAAACAAATCACGTCTTATGGGAATTTCATATATATATCTCCTTGATAGCGAGGTACGGCAATATGATCTCCTCTCTTGGCATGCGTTATGGATAGGTAACGACCAGAAAAACAATCCTGCATCACAATCGATTGAGGTGCAAATTATCTCCAATGAAAAATAAGGGTTGCATCAGTTAGGTTTTCTCTTTCCTTTCTAACATACCGTGATATTTTTGGGGACTACAGTATTAAGTTATTAAGTGCCTGTTCGCTTATGATCTCACTTTTGCACTATTGTAGAGGTAACAATAATGACGTTCGATTTCCAATTACATCCTCACTTAAAATATAAGCTAGCCTGCGGCATATTATTACTCTGATTTTAACACCCCAATAGAATTCATTGCAAGGTACTAAATGCAAATAATATGGTTAATGCATGAAAACAATCTTTATCGTTGAAAAAAAGTTGTAGCATGGATATGGACTTACTCCTGCATTAGAATTTCAATCTCGTGTATATCTGTAGTTGTGTTCCTCTTGGTTATCTTTAATTCTATCGGCTTAATATGAATATAAGTAAGTAATCCAATTGCATCTACAAATTTAAGATTAAAGACTTCAAAATTCAAAAGATGAATCATTACAATCCAAAATTGAAAAGTCAGAAGTACGCCTATCAACATACCTGAGTACTGTTGGTCATTTCCATTCCTCTGAAATTTTATCCAATGTTCCCTTCACCTCCTTCACCTACGTATTGTATGCAAAACTATTGTCGCTGACTGGGCGATATTTGGTAGATTCAACTTTGAAGTTGCTAAAAAAATATACAGAATTGTCTTTGGTTTTGGATCTTTATGTGTTTACCATATTCTTCCACATGAAAGCATATGTATCATATCACCCTGCAAAATTGAAGGAAAGTAAAGATCTTAGTAGTAGTTCCGACAATAGAAAAAATTCGTTATAAAATATGTAGACAAAATACCTTTTCTCCCATCAAAATCATGTCGATGCCTATAAGTTCATCAGATGACGGGATTGAATCCTATGATATTATTACTTTGACTCCGATGGTGCATGTTTATCTACTCGTAGTTAGCTCACTTATGTTCATCTACGCCACAGACCTGTTGCCTTCAAACCAAGTTTACAATTAGTTTTATTCATAGGAATATATGAAACTTGATACTTGGATCAAAAATAATAATCTAAGCAAATAGTAATGTTGTATAATGAAAAAAGGTTGTACATATTGAAGATCTCAAGACTTTGGTTCTTTATTAATAATAGACCTATGATTTATCCAGAAATAGGTTATCTAAATTTATCAGTAAATTCACATGAAAGCAGGTTTTTGTAAGAAAACTGAATGTTCAGAGGGGAAGATTTAACCCACCTGAAAATTGCAACGATAACCTGAAGTTGCAGCTACTACCCAAAGTTGGTGGTGTGCCTTTTATCCGCTGGTGTCCTGCTGCCTTGTTGTGTGCCGTCTGTCGTAAGATGTATCCCTTTCGTGCCTTCCATAATCTGATGCAGCTGGTATTGATTTCGATCAGTAGATTCACATGAAATCTTTTTTTGTAAGAAAACTGCATGTTGGGAGGGGAAGATCTAACCCACATGAAAATTGAAGCTATAACATGAAGGTTGGAGCGACTACTCAAACTTAGTGCTGTGCCTTTTATCCGTCGGCGTCCTGCTGCCTTGTTGTGTGCCGTCCGTCGTAAGCTGTATCCCTTTGGTGCCTTCGATTTTTTAGTTTTATTCATAGGAACATATGAAACTTGATACTTGGATCAAAAATAATAATCTAAGCAAATAGTAATGTTGTATAATGAAAAAAGGTTGTACATATTGAAGATCTCAAGACTTTGGTTCTTTATTAATAATACACCTATGATTTATCCCGAAATAGGTTATCTAAATTTATCAGTAAATTCACATGAAAGCAGGTTTTTGTAAGAAAACTGAATGTTCAGAGGGGAAGATCTAACCCACCTGAAAATTGCAGCTATAACCTGAAGTTGCAGCTACTACCCAAAGTTGGTGGTGTGCCTTTTATCCGCCGGTGTCGTGCTGCCTTGTTGTGTGCCGTCTGTCGTAAGATGTATCCCTTTCGTGCCTTCCATAATCTGATGCAACTGGTATTGATTTCGATCAGTCAATTCACATGAAATCTTTTTTTGCAAGAAAACTGCATGTTGGGAGGGGAAGATCTAACCCACATGAAAATTGCAGCTATAGCCTGAAGGTTGGAGCTACTACCCAAACTTGGTGCTGTGCCTTTTATCCGTCGGCGTCCTGCTGCCTTGTTGTGTGCCGTCCGTCGTAAGCTGTATCCCTTTGGTGCCTTCGATTTTCTGATGCAATTGGTATTGATTTTGATCAGTAAATGCAAATGAAATCTTCTTTTTGTAAGAAAGCTGCATGTTGGGAGGAGAAAATCTAACCCATATGAAGATTGCTGCCATTAGCTGAAGGTTGCAGCTACTACCCAAAGCTGGTGGCGTGCCTTTGATCCACCGGCGTCTGCTGCCTTGTTGTTTTCCGTCAATTTGCCGATGCCAGCAAGTGTTCTTGATATGACTTTGATCTGCCAGGTGTTGTCAAACTAACTCGAGAAGTCGAGATAGTAATCTAGAAAAACTTGTGATGATCGTTTTCATCTTCTTCGCCTTAATATTGTACGCAAATAATTGTAAATTATAACTTCCTGTTCGATTGGAAAATTGGATACCTTGGTGTCATGGCGACTCGCTTCTCGCCGGATTGATATCAGATTCGTGGTAGGCCTTGCTACTTAGAAGCTTGTGTGTAATGCACTTCGTCAGCGTTAGATCTGCAGAAGGTCACCCAGTCGTCGTCGCTGGCTCGTTGTAGATATTATGCAGGACATACGCAGGGAACACTTCCATATCCAATGCAATCCAGTCGGCGGCCATTACATCCTTCTTCATGTGCTTCTGACGCTGATGGGAAGCCAGATCATTCAGCTTTTGAGATCTACAACTTCCAGGACCCTGCAATTGCGTTGGCTCATGGCTGGTACTGCTGCCAAGGGCTGATCGATCTGGACAAAGCAAAACAAATCACGTCTTATGGGAATTGGCCAAAGAGATAAGAGTTGTTGTCGAGATATAGTCCGATCGATTTTGTCGATGCTTGCCTCGTGTGCTTCAAGCGAGAATCTGGAAAACCAATGCCGGCCGGACGGCCGGCCGGAGAAAATCGCCCCGCTAGTCTCCGTGTCTTTCCAATCTATTTTGACGATGCTTGTCTCGTGTGCGTATCTCTCCCTTTGGTATGAGATATGGTCCGGTACGATCTTTTTTTCCTTCTGGTAATCGATATGGCTTCTTGAGCACGTTGCTGGATAAAACATTTAAATCTGCACCGTTAACTTTTAGTTGGTTAATCTGAGCCGTTATTTGTCTTGTGTTTTAATTATATAATAGATAGATGAACACCTTTGATTTTGTAGAAACACTTACAACCAAACACTCGGTAGTAGGAGACATTGGGCTTGTTGCCGGTAAGCATTTCATATGGAGTTTCCTTCTTTCCTTTGCGAAAGAATAACCGGTTGGAGGAGTGACACGCCGTGGAGATGGCTTCGGCCCATAAGAAGAGCGGAGACTTAAACTCCGCCAACATGGACCTTGCCATATCCATAAGAGTCCGGTTCTTCCTCTCGGCTACACCGTTTTGTTGAGGGGTATACGCAGGGAATATTGATGACGAATTCCCTCTTCACTAAGAAACTCATTCAAGGTGTAGTTCTTGAACTCGGAGCCATTGTCACTTCTAATGGCCAATATGGGAACATTGTGTTGACGTTGAACTTCATTGGAGAAGTCGATGACGGTTTGTTGAGTTTCATCCTTCGTCTTGAAGAAGAAAACCCAAGTAAATCTTGAATAGTCATCAACAATCACCAAACAATACTTCTTCCCACCAAGACTCGGTTGAGGTACGGCACCAAAGAGATCAACATGAAGAAGTTCCAATATCCTCTTTGATGAGATGATGGTGTTGCTTGGGTGGGGAGAATCATGCATCTTTCCTTCAACACAAGCCCTACAAAGACGATCTCTAGAAAAAGAAACATCTCTTTTAGTCCAAGAATGTGGCCACCCTTGTGAAGACTTTGCAAAGTTCTCATATTGACATGGGACAAGCGGCGATGCCACAACCACCCCACGTCGGCCTTTCCGAATAAGCATATTGCTTGAGTGTTGGTTGACCCCGAAAAGTCCACCACAAACAACTCATTTTCAACATACCCAACGAACATGACCTTTAGAGTCTTGCTCCTCAAGAGTACCACCATATCAATAGTAAAATGGACATCAAAGTTCATCTTATTAAGAGCACGAACGGACATAAGATTGTAACCTAGAGACTCAACAAGCATGACATTTACAAGGGTGATATCCCTTGCAACTACCACCTTGCCAAGACTCTTTACCTCGGCTTTTGACTTGTCACCATAAGAGACGGTTGAGTGATTTAGATTTGGTCTCAACTCCGTCATAATCTCCTTGCTTCCGGTCATATGACTAGTGCATCCACTATCAACCACCCATTTCGATCCACCGGAAGCATAGTCCTACAAGAGATCATTGTTTGGATTTAGGTACCCATTTCTCAATGGGTCCTCTTTGGTTAGCAACAAGGGTCTTAGGAACCCAAATAGAGTAATCAATGTAACCATCATAGGGACCAACATATTGTGCATAAACATCCCCATAATAATCAACATAAAGAATATAGTTGGGATTGTTATGCCCCGCAAAGTCACTACGAGTGGTCTTGCCCCTTGTGGCACTACCACCCGCAATGGAAGTCTTGGCTTGTGCGGGCTTGGTCTTGATCTTCTTGTTGTTGCTCACTTTCTTCTTTGCCTCGGCTACATAACCAAGACCCTCCTTCCCTTTGTGTGGTTTTTGCTCAAACAAATAAGCAATACCCTTATCTTTACCTTTGGGAATAGAGGTCTTGGCACTAGTGGCCTTGGCAAGATCACCTTCAACCTAGCATTTTCTTCAATAACATTTTCATGAACACGAGGAAGAATAGATATGCTAGTTGAACTAGATTTAGAAAGTTGAGTTTGAAGTTGCTCATGAGACTTGACTAAAGAGAGTGAGTCGTTTCCAAGGCCTTGTGAGCCTTGTCAAGCTTCTCCATATCCTCAAGAAGTCTAGCATTAGCAACCCCAAGTTCAACTTTCTCCTTTTTAAGCACTTTATATTTAGCAAAGACATGATCTCTATCCTTAATGATTTTATTAATGATATCATCATTTTTAGCATCAAGAGAATCAAGTCTTTCCTCAAGAGTACTTCTTTCTTCACTCTCTTCATCAAGAGAGGCATTCAAGGATGCTATGGAAGCATTCAAAGAAGCAATGGTGAGAGAATCCTCTCTCTCAATCTTACTCTTTTCTTGAAGAAGTTCTTCGGCCGCACATAGTTGTCTCATGAGAGACTCAACATGTTCCTTAGCTTCACCTTGCAAGTTAGTCATGAAGGTATCGAAGCAACAAGTTCCTTCTTAATCACAAGACTAGATTGATCATTCATTTCATGCATAGTCTTGGGAAGAGAAGATGATACCTCGGTAACATGAGCCATGAGGCAACGAGCGTTGTTGGTGGAGAAGTTTTCATTGGGGGATTCAAAAGAGAAGATGATGAAGTTGATACAATAGCCAATGCGGCTACCTCTTTAGTAGGTGCATCTTCATCTTCGGAACCACTTGAGGATATTCTTCTTGTGCCACCAACACTATTCTTGGTGCCTTCTTGAAGAAAGGCTTCCTTGGTCTTGCGGGCTTCTTTTGAATCAACCTTGAGTGGTCCTTGGGGAAGCTTCCCACCATTTTGCTCTCGGTTCTCATAAGGACACTCTCTTATGTAGTGGTTCTTGTCATGACAATTGTAGCAAGTCTTTGTCCTTGAGGCAAGCTCTTTCTTCCCACTTGAGTTGTTCTCTTATCAACTCTTTTTTAGCACTTGCCGGGTCTTCCAAAACACTCTTGTGGCAAGAGCTATATGACCATTGAGGCTTGTTCAAGCTCATTGGGAGCAATGTTGCTTGGGCAAGCTTCAACCTCATCATTTCATCTAGACATACCACCTTGGCCTTCAAAGCAAGTGAGGGGCCTTGTTTCATTCCCATGGCCCTAGCACGGTTATCTTCGGCATTCTTGGTGGCAACCTTGGAGGCTTGCACTTCTTGCATAACTTCATTGGATGTCATTTGATTGTAGTTGTGTCTTCCTTGAATAGACTTCAACTCAATGGGCTCGAAAGGCAAGAGAGCATTCACATACTTCCTCTTGACCCAAGCATCATCCACATAGGTTGCCCCCACATCATAGAAGGCCTTTGCAAGAGTTTTGAGTCTTCCATACATGTCTTCATGATTCTCATTGTCAAACATGTAGAAGCCTTCGGCATCATTGCTCAAAGAATCATATCTATTTCTCTTCATGCTTTCATTTCCAAGGAAATGCAACCTCAAGGCAATTCCAAGCTTCTTTGGCGGTGGTGGCGTGAAGAACATAATGCTTGTCACTTTCACTCAATGAGAGTTCAATCATGTGGAGTGCGGAGGCATTGAGTTGCTTTTCGGCAAACTCTCTTCTTGTCACATTGCTTGGATCCGCGACCTTGTATCCATCTTCAATGATCCTCCAAAGCTCGATAGAGGCACTGTTGATATGAGATTTCATTGAGCGTTGCCAACTTGCAAAAGCTAATGCATTAAGCTTAGGTGGAGGACCTAAAGGGTTTATGCGGGTGGTGATAGGTGGGTCGATAGGGTACCATCCCGGAACGGCATGGTACTCTTCCTTCCCATCTACATGCACGGTAGAGGTGAGGAGGTGGTTTAGTTCCGGAGGTGGTTTCAACCCCCTTTTTCTTTTTCTCTTTATCCTCCTCGGAATCACCCTCATTGGAGTTAGAGACACCCTCTAGTGGGATGAGTTCCGAAATCTTGCCATTTGCGAATTTCATTAAAGTCATGCAACTCATCAAATTTGACGTCATGGACGATGTCAATGTTGTTTCCAACGATTTGATATCGGCCATGGATGTCGTGATGGCTTTGGCTTTTCAAGCTCCTCGTTAGCCTTGGCATGATCGGCCTCATCCTCACTTAGTGTCATACTTCTCTTAGGCGGTTAAGCCCAACAAGAGAGCCTAGGCTCTGATACCAATTGAAAGGATCGGTATGACACCTAGAGGGGGGGGTGAATAGGTGCTACTCCAAATTTTAGTCTTTTTCAATTTAGGCTTGACACAAAAGGTAAATTCTCTAGATATGCAACTACGGTGAATTTACCTATATGACAAGCTAGCAACTAAGCACGATATAAAGTAAAGGCGGTAAACAAGGATAGAGGTAACCGAAGTGAAAGCACGCGGAGACACGGATGTATTCCCGAGTTCCTCCTTTTTAGGGGAGTACGTCTCGTTGGAGAGGTGTGAACCAACACAATGGTTCAACAGCCACAAAGGCTTCACCCTCTTCTCCGGTGAACCGCACCACAAAGGATTGGTTCACTTCAACTATCGGAAACCTTCAAGGCGGAGTCCGGAGCCTTTACAACAACGATTTGGGGCACAACCCACAATGGATTGGGGGCTCCCAAACAGCTACAATCTGTCACAAAGACAAGCAAGTAAGTACAACAATGGGCTAGGTTTTCCTAGTGGAAACCCTAGCAAATGGTCCCTCAAGTGAATGAGGGGGAAATGAAAAACGGCTTGGTGAAGATGTAGATCGGGGCCTTCTCCTTCAATCCTCCAAAGATCAACGAGTTTGGGTGGAGGGATTGGGAGATCTAGTGATTCTTGAGCTTGCAATAATGGTGTCGTCAATTCTGGGCGAGCTACTTGGCTGGAGGTAGGTGGAGGGGTATTTATACCCCTCCCAGAAAATCTGCCTGTTGCTCTCCTTTCCGCGCAGATTCACTTGGGCCGGAACTTCCGGCACTTCTTCCGGTAAAACCTTCGGCCGATTACAGAACGTATTTTGGTCGAAAAATGTCGACCGGAGGTTTTCGACCGAAACTTCCGCCCCGGGGGCCGGAACTTCCGGCCCACACCGGAACTTCTGGCCAGTGTAAAAACCTGTTTTTCCACAAGAATAGCTCTTCTATGTTTGTGCACTTTGGACCTGTCACAATCTTAACATACTGTTAAAAACTGCTTGTGTTGTCATAATCACCAAAACAAGATTACAGGTAAGTATGCCCTTTCAGCATGGCCTTAGACAAGCTCCGCAAAGACATCCGAGCACTGCAAGACATTGATGTCGTTGTGAGTTCATGGCATACCAAAGAATGAATGCCAAATCTACTGATCATATGAAGCCACGGACTCGAGAATCACCGAGCAGTCTCCTTCCTTTCCCTTGTACATCCCTGCCAATCAAATGGACAGTTCTTCCATGCCCAATGCATGCAGTCGATACTACCAAACATCTCAGGAAAGCCTCTTGCTTCATTGCAAGCTTAGATGCGAGCAGTGTCTTCCGCATTGGGTGATCGCAAGTACATAGGGCCAAAGACTGCAACCACTGCCCGGCAGAACTTGTTCAAGCACTCAATGGCCATGGACTCGCCCATGCGCAAATAGTCATCCTATGTGAAAGGATAATGATGTCGCCTAGAGGGGGGTGAATAGGCGATTAAAACTTTTCCGGTTTAGACATGCTAATTGCGGAATAAAACTAGATGTTTAAAAAAACAAGCCGACAACTTAAATAAACTAGGCTCACCTATGTGCACCAACAACTTATGCTAAGCAAGACAAACAACAAAGTGATAGCAAAATAGAATACTTCAAGCACGAAGGCTATCACAAAGTAAAATGCATAAGTAAAAGGCTCGAGAATAGAAATAACCGAGGCACGTGGAGACGAGGATGTATTCCCGAGTTCCTCCTTGTTAAGGGAGTACGTCTCGTTGGAGAGGTGTGAACCGACACAACGGTTCAACAACCACAAAGGTTTCACCTTCTTCTCCGATGAACTGCACCACAAAGGTTTAGTTCACCTTCCACTATCGGTATTCCTTCGAGGCGGAATCCAGAGCCTTTCAACAACAATCCGCGGCACAACCCACAATGGGATTGGGGGCTCCCGAACGGATTTCAACAACAATCCGGGGCACAACCCACAACGGGATTGGGGGCTCCCGAACGGCTTCACAAGTGACCACAAAGGTCCAACCACCACACGGGCGTCTGGGGTCCAAGGACCCAAGAGTAACAAGCTCACAAACTTTCAACTTTCACGAATCCTCGTGGAGAGCACACCGATGCACAAAGCAAATGGCAAGATCACAAGTGCTCAAATCCTTCACTCTCAAATTCCAACAAAGCAACAAATGCTTATGGGAGAATAAGAGAGGAAGAACAAAAAGGAGATTGTAACAGCCCAAAGTTCGGAAACCTAAAAACCCGATTAAAATTTTCGCTTTTGTGTTGCATTGCATCATGGCATCAGTATTAAGTTACTAAACAACACACAAAATGGGTTTGCCAACATTGGAAAACAAAATGCTAAACTTGTTTAAACAAAATCTCAAATAAAGGAAGGCACTCAACTTGCAAAACAAATTTGCTTGACATCTTATATTGTCAAGGAGGTTCAGGAGCTCAAAAGTAATATTTTGCCCTTGCTTTAAAAATTCTAAAGTAAAATCTTATTGAATTTAGCAAAATGCCCTATTTTTTTTAACTCTATGAGAAAATGTGGTCCAAAACAATTTATTTGGCAATACCAATTTTTGTGGTGTTTCCACATGTTATTGGGAGGCTACTGGATTTTTCTCATATTTTTATAACATGTAAAATTGCCCCAAATAAATCAGGGAAATGCTGCTGTCTCTAAATTTAAACTAAAAAGGACTTGTCTGTGATGGAAGATTTTCTGCCAGGGGCCTACTTGCAAAACCGTCGTCTCCTTCGTTGTAGCGACCGAGCAGAGCAGCTCGGCCGCATCAGCTCGACGCGCTGCGCCCCCTCTGCCTCACCCCTGCGAGGAGCACGCCATCGAGGCCCCACCGCGCGTGCTGCCCCCCATTTTTCTTCCCCTCGCTCACCTGCCCCGTTCCTCTCTCTTCCTCCTTCCCGCAAGCCGCAGGCCGAGTCGCCGTCGCCGACAGATCGCCGTCGATGTAGAGTTTCCCAAGCCGAGCCACGACCACACCCAGCTCCGCCGGGCCGAGCTCTACCTTCCTGCCAAAGGAGTCGACCGGGGAGGCTTTGGTTTGACCGTACCGTCCGAGACAGCGCCGCTGACCTCCGAGCTCCGCCGTGGACGGATTTTGTCGCCATTCCGGCCATCTCCGTGCACCTCCGCCGTCCCCGCTTCCCCGTACGTGTCTGTGGTGAGCATATCGTGCTGAAGCACCTCTCCCCATCTTCCCCTCTCCCCCTCTGGTCGTAGCCTCGCCGTGCTCGTGCGTGCACCGCACGCCGCCGACGTCGTCTTCGTCGTCGACCTCGCGCGCTGGCCGGCCTCGCAGCCAGCCCAGGCCGACCGGGAGGCCGATGCTCTCTGTTAGGTGGCCAGCCCACCAGCCGGCCCAAACCGGTGGAGAGGCCGGTGGCCTCTGTATCCTGACCGGCCCGTCAGCCGGCCCAGGCCGGGTGGGAGGCTGGCCCGTTTTTCTTTTTCTTGTTGTACTGTTTTGTCTTTTTTTCCTCACTGATTCTTTTGTCGACCCCCACTCTCGCGCATGTCTCCCGCCACTCTCTCGCACCGCTAGAGACATCGTCCCCGATGATTCAACTACTTCCTCCATCTCTCTCGAATTCGAGGAAATAACTTTTAATAGTTGTTGAAAATAAAATAATTAAAAGCAAATATCTAAAAAGAGGAAATTCTAAAATTAATAACTTTCTATCGGGACCTCAGAAAAAGGTGTTCGATATACCGAAATGTTCAGAAAAACATGAGTAATCCAGAATCATCATCGTCATGCATATTTGATCACAACTACTATAATGCACCTCTAGTAGCACTAGAATCACTAAGTTTTAATATGGGGTTTATTCCAAATAATGCAATAAATATAATGGGGACCCCATTTAACTTGTTGATCTTGTTCAATACTTTTATGGTGCATTTAAATTGTCATGCCATCATGTGATTGCGCATTGCATATGTTAGCAGGTGTGGTGTTTGATTGTTTCCCGGTGTTGTTTGTGCATCGGTAGATCAAGGAGGTGAAGTGCCACCCCCGTCTCGTGACGATCCCTACTACCAGCCGTATCAACAAGGCAAGCGTAATCCCCCATCTGAGCATGTCTTATCCTATATTTCCGCAAATATTTTCTCCACTATAATATTGCATGTGGTTCCAAATGTCAATTTTATTGGATTAGAGTATCCTATAGTTGCATTAAGATTCCGATGCCAATACCTGTTTTCCCTCCTATTATCCATAGGTTTGTATTGTTGGCCCGAGATATCTATCTATGTTTTGTTGATGCTTAGCCATGCTTAGTTGAATGCATAGCTGGACGATGGTTACTCCAGGTTGGAAACAGGTGATGAGATGTGGTGGATGGTGGAGAAATTGTGGAGACAGGTGATAAAATGCTTAAAGGTGGGGATGAGAGGCCACATGGGATGTGGTGGGTTGTCTTGTTCTCGCCGCCTAAGTGCGAGTTCTCGCTTACGAGCCAAGTTGAGCGTGCAACCATGCGTGGGCATATGGTCGACCGACTAACTTGTGGCGGACTAGCCGAGGCTCCTCTAGTTTGGCTTTCCATTTGCGCGTGCGTTGAAGATGGTGGCCAAGACTGAGATGAGGATGGTTGTGTCAGGAAAATAAGTGGCCGCGGGACAGGGTGCGAGAAGGTACCTCTTGTCCTACCGCCACTGATGATCCTGGGTTAGTCTTAAGCGAGGTAAAGGTCGTAGCCGCTCCCACCCAGCCGGCTTTCCCCGGAAGAGAGCTAAGAGCTAGGCAATGGGCCGGACGGTACGCATGGATAAGGAGCTGGGAGGTCCCTCGGGAACCTGGCGACTTTCACATTGTACACCCCTGCAGAGATAAATCTTTTCGAAAAGCCGTGTCCGCGGTTATGAACGACTTGGTGACGGATTCAGAGATCATAGAATAACTTTAACGGAATGATTAAAAACTGGGTACTAGAGGTACCACTCACAAATGCAAGGTGAGCTTCCTCGAGGGCTATTCGGGGAGGTGCCTTTGATGAACAGGTACAATGGTTGACAATGTTTGTTGGTGAGTAAGGTGATGAAAGAAAGAGTTACTCCTTACCTCTTTTGAAAATATTCTGATTAGTCGATGCCTTTGAGTTATGTCTTTCAAAATAAAATCAGCTTTATGCAAAACAGCCATAAAACCTTGAAAGCTAATCATCGAGCATATATTAGCTCTTAATCTTGCGAGTTCGTCGAACTCAACGTCGTTTGTTTTGTTTCAGAGGAGGACTTCACCGCCCTCGAAGGTGGGTTCTTTGTGGACGTTGACGAGTAGTCTGGGGTTCCCAGGTGGCAGCTTGGGACATCCCGGAACAGCTGGCGCTGGATGTTTATTTGCAGGCCTCTTAGGCCATAGTTTGGTTCTTGTTGTTTAGAACAACACACTTCGCTTCCGCATGTTGTAATGTTGGGTCTGTGACCTCTGGTTGTCATTTGCTATCTTTCTCTATTATAAGAGTTGAACTATATGATTTGTGTCGTAGAGTCTGTGATGTGCCAGTTGTTCCACAAGTCTTGATCTCTCTATTATGCTTTGATAGTGTGCCTGCTGGTATCGGATAACCAGAGACACAATATCTCTGCATAGCAGTCAGGTCGGGGCGCCACAGAGATGCACCAAGAACTCCAAGATCAAGACCTACTAGGTTCCCCTCACTTAGAGGAGAAATCGATCGGTGAAAACGTAGATCAAGATCACCTCTCACTTTCACTCAAATATGAGCAAAAACCATGGGAGGGATTGAGAGGAAGAGCAAGCTTTCAAGTGTGAACAATAGAGGATAAGAGAGAGGGGAAAAACTTGCTCAAAGGTTGTGTATCAAATGGGGAAGAAGAGCTTTTTATGTGTACTGGAAAAATAGCCGTTGCTCTGTTTTTGGCCTGGGAAACGGATTGGCCCGCCAGCCGGCCAGGCAGCCGGCTTTGGCCGGGATGGGAGCCGGCCGAGCAGCGAACGAGCCAGGCGACTGCAGCGAGCGAGCGAACGAAGGGCGAGTGAGGCGATGCAGCGATCGAGCGAAGCGACTGCCCGCGAGCGAGCGACGCGAGGCCAAGAACTGGGCTGGCCTGGCAGCGGCCTAGGCGTGCCGGCCTGGCGGCTGGCCACCTGCCCGATGTGGCCGGCCTGTGGCCTGGCCTGGGCTGGCCTGGCGGCCGGCCTGCTGCTTGATGCGGCCGGCCTGTGGCCCGGCCTGGGCCGGCCAGGGAGCTGGCCCGGCAGAAAAACACTTCTAAAAATCATAACTATTTCTAGAAAAATCCAAACAAGATAAAATCAACTTTGTTGGAAAGATAACGACGAGTGCTTTCACACAAAAAGTGGAAATTTTAAGAACCATAAATAGAGTCAAGTTGACACACATGGGGATGTGTGGAACTCTCCTCGGGGATGAACCGATAATATTTCCAACACGAAAACGCAACAAATTTTCCATATGAAATCCGTTTTCGAAAAACTTGGGCTTGTCATGAAGATCACGACAAGCACCAAAACCCAACAAGGAGAAAAACCAAGTAAGAACCAAGAAAGATGAAATGTCAAGTATGCAAAGGTTTGAGCTCTCCACAAAGATGCGATCAAGTTACTCACTTGAGAGCCCCTCTTGATAGTACGCCGTCTATCCTAAAACCCGGTCTCCCACTAACATATGAGACCGGTAAAATAGAAAACCTATCAAGATCATACCTTTACCTTGCGCATTTCACTTGAGCTCGATGATGACGATCTTGACTCTCTCAAGTTGGAACACCTTTCTTGATTGTGCTTGGTAGCACATGCTTGATGAGGACTTCTCCAAATGCTCCCCCATACTCCATTATGGGAGAGCCTCGCTAAGCTCCGTCTTCATGTCTCCTTTTCACTTCATCTTCTACACATGACCATTCTTCATATAAACCCTTAAATAGAGCATTGGTCATCATGCCAACTTCAAGAGTCCAACACATGAACTCTTATGGACAAGATCTATAAGAATATCTCAATGTAAACATTAGTCCATAAGGATTGTCATTAATTATCAAAACCACGCATGGGGCAACATGCACTTTCACTATGCATCTAAGGGAGCACCGTATGCAAGCAACCTCATGGCCATCGTGCACTTCTGAATTGAGGTAAAGTCTACCGTGCCGGTGCAGTCCTTCTTCAATTTGAATTAGGTGTCGAACTCCCGGATGACATGCATGATCCCGAGGAAGAGCTTGCGGTTCATCCTGAAACGGCGCTGGAACACCTTCTCGTCCTGCACGGGATCATCGGCGAAGTAGTCGGAGTAGAGGATGTAGTACCCCTCGTACCGCTGCCTCGGCTTGCTCTTGCGGCGACCGCGCGTCGATCCAACACGCCGCGGCCCCGCGTCGTTGGCGAGCAAGCCGACGAGGCAGGTCAAGATCAGCAGGTGTTCTTCGTTGTCGATGGCGACCTGATCTTCCTCATCGAAGAGCTCGGCGAGCATCTCCTCGGTGTCGGAGTCGCCGCGTTTCGCCCTGAGAATCTCCCCGGAGGCTAGATCACGGCGGAGGGGAGTGGGCGGCGCCGGCGGCGTGGCGGGGCTAGAAGGCGGGTTTCCTAGCTGCTTGTGTGCGGCGGCGCAAGGAGGGGTGGTGGCGGCGACGGCATGACGACGGCGAGACGGGCGGAGGAAAAGGCGAGCCGGGTGGGGAAAAGGCGAGCCGGGTGGGTAAAATGTGTTGTCTCGCCGACAGCGATGTCCCACGCGTGCTTTTCGTTCTGCCGCCCCCCGGCGGAACCCAGTGGGCTGGATTTCACTTGGGGGCGTCGGCGCTAATTTCCGCCGAAACGGCGTTATTTGGATTTCTTGGGTCGGCTAGTAGAAAAATGGCGCTATTTAGGTCGTGGGCGCTGGGACGACTGGAGATGCACTGGCCAAGCAGTATAAACAGACAACACCGGCGCACGGCCGAGCTGGTGCACCGGCCCCCAAAAAATCGCTGCCGGACAGTCGCTGCTACGGCGCGGGCTGAGGCGAGCGTGCGTCGAGCTCATGGCTGTCCGCCCCCGCCGCTTCCCCGCACGCAATGACGCAACCACCTCGCGCCTCCTCCTCTTCTTAACCCCGCCCGCGCTTCCCTCCATCAGTCCAGTCCACCCCCTTCCTCCTCCTCCACCGCAACGACCTCCCCCACCGCCCTATGCCTCTCGCGGCCGCCGCCGCGTGCCCCACCCCGATTGGCCTGCCCCGCCCGTCATGCCGCGCCTCCGCGCATCCGCGCCGCTGCCGCCGCCGGTTCCGGCTGGAGGTGAGCTCGTCGGCCTCCGCGGCGGCGCCCGCGCCAGCGGCAGCGGACGAGGGGGCCCGTGCGGGGCCGTGTCCCGTGGTCAGGTTCGACATGGCCGACTTCACCGTCGCCGACCGCGTCAGCGTCGGCCTCCACGGACGGGTCAGTGTTTAGCTGATTCGCTCTCCGCCACGCTAATTTCGTCGCGCTTCTCCCGTGATGTGATGCTAACTTTTCGGTGATTTGTTGTCTCGTGCCCGCAGTCCGACGAGATGATCTTCGAGGCCACCGTGCGCGATCCGAGCAGGTCAGCGGCGTGGAACACTCTGGATTATAGTACGAATTCGTTGGACCGATAATAATCACTCCCTTTTTTCCTCTGTTTGTTGTGTTCATTCAGTGAGCTGTACGGGTCGACGGTGGTGCTGCGGCAGCTGACTAGCTCGCAGGCGAAGCGCAGGGGCCGGCGAGCGCTAGAGGTGAATCATTTTGTCTGTTGAATTGTTTGTTGTTTAGTGATAGAATTATCTGCAGCTGAGAGCTTGAGTGGGTTGTGTTGATCACAGGTGCTGAAGAAGCTGGCCCGTCGCCAGATGATGTACCACTCTTACGCGATGCAGGTCCATGGCTACGTCACCCCAAGCAAGACCATGGAGGGGGTTGATGGTCCACTCGTCTTGGTGCACGGGGTTAGAGCCTTTGCCTTACTTCCTCGGGTTGATCTTGTCTTAAGACATATGTGGAAGGGCCATTTTCATGTTTTAGGCCTAGTTGCGTCAGAGCTATCAGTCATTTTCATATCAGGGCTTGCCTGGTTTAGCCATTTAGGGTGTTTCTAGATGCAACCGCTACTTTAGGTTTGCTTGTTCTTGCTGGATTGAGCAATGTGCTGGTATATTCATTATGTTAGACTCAAATTATTTTAATGCAGTACCATGGGAGTTACTCCTTGCGTCACTGGTTGCAACTCCCAGATTGGCTTCCAACCTTAGAAGCAACATTAGCATTGGATGAAGAACAAGTAAGGAGGGTAGGAGATGATTCCATTGGAGGGCCTGCTGTAACTCGGAAGCTACGTTTAATAAGGATATTGATGAGAGACCTTCTGATTGGTGTAAGCTTTAAAAGTTAATGATATGTACTCATTCACTGGTTGATCTGGATTGAAAATATATCTTTACTTGATGCAGGTAAATTATCTGCATAGCCATGGAATGGCACACACTGAGCTTAGATTGGAGAATGTTCATGTAAGCCCAGTAGACAAGCATGTCAAAGTAAGCATCATTTCCTCTTATTATGTTATTGCAATCATCTTAAATTACGGAGGACACTGATAAATCAATGCCATTTGGCCCATTTCATGTAATACAGTCGAACTGCTAAAGATAAAATTCCCAGCATGATTTTGCATCAGCATGTGGTGGTCACTGATCCAGATGGCGTAATCATTACAGTTTATAGTATATTTAAATCTGATTTGCTGCAATAAGCAAGTCTTTACTATAACATTCCAGTATTCCACTTCTGAATTAGGCTAATCCAGTGTTCACTTAGAAAAAATAAATGATGTACATGGTTATTGGAAAGGAGATGAATAAAACATTCTGCCACCACTCTCATCTGCATAATTAATGTCGTTGAAATGTCAAACTAGGAACTTTGTACCATGATGTTTTCCCCCTGTTTTAAATCGCAACAGTCTTGCATGCTTACCATGATGTTTTCCCCTGTTTTACAATCATTTATGTTGTTAGAATTGCTTTCATATTACCAGTGAGCAAATAGTCAACTTAGAAAAAGACATTTCAATTCATCACCTTAATTTTTTAAACTAAACTTGATTTGGTTTATTAAAAATTGAGAAAATATATTTATATGTTTCATCAAGGAATCTATTTATTAGTTAACTTTGAACCAGAAATGTTAGTGTAACATGTGCTTTGCATAAGCATGGTATGTGCATTGTTGCTAGGAACAATTAGCCGCTGTCTCTTAAATGATTTAGGTGAGGTGTGCCTGCAGGGCAACCTTTCCTCGTGTATATAGCTGAGTATGACATTTGAACAGCCTTCTTTAAGATGTGCATTTGTATCACTTGCCATATGCATGCCTGTCGTGTTAAGCCTGAAAATATTCAAATTGTTAACCTGATCACAGGTTTCACGGATAAAATGGAACTGGGAAATGACCCTCATATTAATCTAAAATATATACTCCCTCCGATCCGAAAAAAGGGTCGCGACCACACTTTTGCAAAAAACACTCCTACTTTATGTTCATCAACCCGCACTCCAGCCGCAGCCGCACGGCCGCGCACTCCACCACGTCTCTCTCCGTCTCTCGTCCTCCTCTTTCTCTCTCTGCTCCGCCCGCCTCCACTCTCCGTCACCGCGCGTCGCCTCCGTGCTCCCCTCTTTCCCCGAGCTCCCCTGCACGCTCCCTTGGTCGAAGCCCCTCTCTCTGCTTCCCTTGGTCAACGCCGGCCAAGAATCGTCAAAGCCAGCAAAGAAATCACAGAATCCGGCGTCGGCGAGGGCGGATACGGTGGTTGTGCGCCCAGAAGCGCTGGATCCGGTGGGCTGCACGGCTGGAAGCGCCGGATCCGTTGGGGGCGTGGCTGAAAGCGCCGGATCAGGTGGGGTGCGCGGCCGCTGTGTCCGCTGTGACGAGGATGCTAGGCGAGGGAGATTCGTGGCTGAGGGCCAAGATCGAGGGACGGCGAGGGTTCCGGGCCAAGCTCGAGATTCACTGTCTGCAGTTGTACTGCACATCTGGAGATCCTTGGCCGCGCAGGTGAGCCGACGAACGAGGCGAGCAGGGGTGAGGCACGATCTGGGCAAGGCCTTATTTTCTTAATCTACAAGGGATTTTCTGTAAAGTTACATTGTACACTGTCTGCGAACGTTTTTTCGGATCGGAGGGAGTATTTGATTGAACCAAAGCCATAAAGGTGACAATTGGCTTAACTACGCGAAGTATGCGCTTTCTGTTGGTCCCAATGTTTAGTAGCTGTCACCCCATCTAAAGTTAAAACGGTTGATCAATTTCTTGTTTTCTTCATCTTATTAGGTTGGTATTCTTGGGAATGCTGTTGATTTTCATGACAGTGATCCTAGCAACAGTACACTGGCAAGTAACAACGAAAGACAAAAAATGATGATAGCATTTGACATGAGGTAGGTTTGGTAGCTTCTCTTTGCAGTTAACAGTGGTTGATATATATACATGCATACTATTAGATGAAATATTAAACTATTATTTATCTAGATGCGTTGGCTTCATCATGGCAAAGATGGTTCTGAGAGAGCTCATGGATTCATCAACAACAACAACAACAACAACAAAGCCTTTTTTCCCAAACAAGTTGGGGTAGGCTAGAGTTGAAACCCATAAGATCTCGAAACCAGGTCATGGTTCTGGCACATGGATAGCTAACTTCCACGCAGCCCTATCCATGGCTAGTTCTTTGGTGATATTTCAATCCTTCAGATCTCTCTTAACAGACTCCTCCCATGTCAAGTTTGGCCTACCACGACCCCTCTTAACATTCTCATCCCGCTTTATCCGTCCGGTATGCAATGGCGCTTCCGGAGGCCTACGTTCTATATGACCAAACCATCTTAGACGGTGTTGGACAACCTTCTCTTCAATTGGTGCTACCCCAACTCTCTCACGTATATCATCATTCCTAACCCGGTCCTTTCTTGTGTGGCCACATATCCATCTCAACATGCGCATCTCCGCTACACCTAACTGTTGGATATGTCGTCTCTTGGTCGGCCAACATTCTGCGCCATACAACATCGCAGGTCGAATCGCCGTCCTATAGAACTTGCCTTTTAGCTTTTGTGGCACTTTTCTATCACAGAGGACGCCAGAAGCTTGGCGCCACTTCATCCAACCAGCTTTGATTCGATGACTCACATCTTCATCGACATTTCTAAAATTCAAGTCCTTCTTGAATAAGGTTCTTTTGTGCATTCCTCTCGAGTTATTCCGCCGCTTGTTATTCCATCCTTGTTCTCGCAAATAAATGTGTTTATCGTTGTATGACTATTAGAGTATAAGCACTTTGCATCCAAGCCCTTAAGGTTCAAAATGCTTTTTGGTAAAACTTGCACGAAAATCAGTAAACAAATAGGGGATACCACCTAAGCTAGTTATAAGATATATCTAATGAATGCACATTGAATGCACATAATTTTGGTTAGTAAAAAAAGGCTGAGACAACCAGATAATTACATAACCATAAGAAGGATGGACAACGACCAAACAATTCTGAAGGAATTCTACCAAATATAAAATCTAAGCAGCTAGTGACCCATTCCCTTCTGGCAGCCGGGCAGACCAACATAGGCTCCATAATGTTTTAGTGGTATTAGGGATTTGGAGCTTTGTTTCATTGCAAGATCTTAGATGCCCTTCTGACTTGCAATGTTATGGCCGCTTAGGTCTGTTTGAGACTTTGAGTTTAACACCACATGTTCATACAGGCGACTTCAACTTTCTGAGTTTCTAAAAATGCTAATAGTCTAACTAAGGAAGCTTTGACTTCATGATTAGTATCCTATATTGCAGGGAAATGATCCATCATGTCTGCGTGAGTTCCTTGTACCAATTCTAAGCCAAAATTCCCCATCTGGGAATATTGGCCTGCAGGTAAGGATTCATTTACGGTTATATTTACAGGGCATATTATTTCTTGAAGCTTTTTTTTCGAAATGGAGGCATAGCCCCAGCCTCTGCATCATTATTTCTTGAAGCTATCTGATGTTATCGTGGTTTTCTGTTGTTATTCCTTAGATGCGAGATAGGAACTGGGGCGCCGGTTGGAATCTTCTGGCCTTACTACTAGCAACAAAATCTGACAAAAGGATAAAGTAAGATTAATCCTACTGTTGGCTATCCTAGAAGCTAAATTTGCAACTTTGGAACAGGTTTGATATTTACATTTGAGTATTCGAAATTCTTACTTTCTTGTATCAACTTAATCTACAGTTGTGTCGATGCACTGCGACATCCGTTCCTTTGTGGACCTAAATGGCATATAAGTCCAACTGTGAATGTCGTACGTTGGGGCTTGGGATCTACTGCTGTCCGCCTGGCTGAAGATTATATTTATGGACATCATCAGGTATTATTTTTCACATACTGGATGACTCAGGCTGCATCTCCATCCCAAATGTTCACAAGAGTCTTGAGCTTCAAAAACCGAGCCTGACATAAGTGAAAGCCATCATCTGTCTGTCTGTATGAAAAATTGTCATGAAGCCCCGTTAACTTATAAAGCTTCATTTGCCATGTTTACAGCGTAGACGGTTAGCATATTTCATTGAGTTGATGGAGGTGCTAAACCCAAATCCAAGAACAGAGGTAACTTTTTGTTCCTGCTTCAAATCCGATAAGTGATAATTAAATACTGTGTGAGGTGAACTTTGTTCTGAGCTTAGTTTTTTTTCGAGATAAGTCGTTGTAGTTTCTTGATCACAAAGATTGTAGGGTTTACATGTGATGAGTTCACTTGATATATTTGCTATATTCTGTCATGCGTCCTCATTATAATAAATTCAAGAGATATATGCATGGTTGGTCACTGAACTTGGCCGAAACGAGTATTTTGGTCGCTGAAGTTGCAAGATGTTGCCCGCGGGTCACTCAACTTGGCAGAGACGAGCAAACTGGTCACAATCGTGAACTAATACATTGACTGGGCCGTTGACCGCATACTTTGACCAAAGTTTTGCTAAAACAACCCTATGAAATCACAAAATCGAACTAACCAATCTTCTGATAGGTTTTCTGACATGGCTAGCCCAGTGTCAGATCCACGTGGCAAAAACAAATTTAAAACAAAAAAGAGGATGTGCCTAGATCGTTTGATCTTGTGTTTACGAGCAGTCCTTTCTCTCTCTCTCTCAATCTGAGCTCCACCGTAGGCAAAGGTTGAAGACAACCTGACAGGTGGGGCCGCTCGCAAGGGTAATTCGATTTTGTGATTTCATAGAGTTGTTTTAGCAAAAAAAAAAATCGTCAAAGTATGCGGTCAATGGCCTAGTTAGTGTGTTAGTTCATGATTGTGACCAATTTACTCATCTTTACCAAGTTGAGTGACCAGCGGGTAACATCTTGCAACTTGAGTGACCAAAGTACTCATCTGGGCCAAGTTCAGTGACCAACCATGCATATATCTCTAAACTCAAGATAGATCATATATTTCCCTATTTTGTTTTGCAAGATGGATGGTTCTTGTTATCAATGTATTTACCTTTTATTTCTCTTTTTTCGACTCATGTTGTTCTCTTCTTGACATGATCACTTATTTATATTTCTTTCTGCTTGTGTTTACATAGAATTGGCTTCACCTCCTACCTGGTCGTTGGTGCCTCTTATACTGCACGGGAAGGCACATCGGTCTAACACTTCGTCAGCCTGCCCCCAGAGTCCTCATCACCGATGCGTTCCTCACATTTGCGGAAACTTCAGAGTCGGTTGATCCTGTTTTAGCTCTGACCTCAGAAATTGGTTTCAAAATTATGCCAGAATCTGACTGGCCTCATGACAAATCTGGTACCGAAGGAATTTTGTCAGTTACCACATCAGCAAGGATAACTCCTGGGAGGATTTATACCGATGCGGAGGATATTAAAGGGAGTAGGATTACATGTGGAGGCCGTTTTGGTGCCCGGGTGCACATGCACCTGGTTTTGTCTAATTTTTTTTGAAAATTCAAAACATGTCGAAAAATTCCGAAAAAAATCACGCACGTACCTGAGCATGTCACGCACCATCGCGTTAAATTTGGCGACAAATCGACATCGCGGCTGCCCTGTGCAAAAATGACAAATCTCAGATCTGAAAATTCAAAATTTTGGATCTATTTTCTGTCAGAATTTTGTCATTTTTGCACAGGGCGGCCACGATGTCGTTTCGTCACCAAATTTAACACGATGGTGCGTGACATGCTCAGGTACGTGCGTGATTTTTTTCGGAATTTTTCGACATGTTTTGAATTTTCAAAAAAAAGTCGAAAAAAAACGGGTGCATGTGCACCCGGGCACCGTTTTGAGTTTCTGTACATCTTCAAGCTATCTTCGTGGCAAATGGGGAAAAACTTCAAATATCAAGCAGCTGCCAGCTAGCCTCCCCTCAGCAAGCATTAATGTAGATGAAGACGAAGTCGACGTGTCGATGAGCTGTGGCTCGACTTTGAATGTCAATTCTGCAAGGAAAGTGCTGCAAGAGGTCCGTACTCAGACCCCACCAGAAATGTTCGATTTGTCAAAGATTGTTTGCGGTACATACATTGATTCAAGGTTGATGATTCTTCGCGGTGTCAATGGGTCGGCTTTACTTTTCATTAGATCGAATCGTATGCCTGACTCCTGACTCTTGATGAGAACGTTGTAATCCATTTTTCCTGTACATTATTGTATCTCTAGGTGTACAGTATTCATTTGTAACAAGTGTACATAATGAGGTGTGTAGGCCTAAGTTAAACAAAAGGAGTGTAGTCATAAAATCAGACCCCTACCTTTGTTTCTGGGAACACGTGGAAATTATAGTCCCATTCGATTTGAAATAAATAGAAAAGGTTTTACCTGACGCTTGGGAAAGTACTGACTGCGATGTACTCCGTATCTTTTGCCAATACTGACCGGAAAGTCAATACAATATTTGAAGCACTCTTTCTTGCTATCGTCGTGGGAGCAGCGAAATGGTTCCCACTAGCCGGCGCTCCCACCTCCTTGGATGAACAGTAAACTGAAAAAGTGTTTAAAAATGACATAATACACATATAAAATTTTGAGCCATTTGTATGCCTCTAGACATGTTGGACCCACCGGTCATATCGAACAAAAAAAAACGAACGTGAGTTGTCTTGTCACCGACTAACAAGGAAATTTGTTGAACCCTACTAGATCAAACTAATCCGAGTTATTATGACTAAAGTTTGAGGCAGTACCTCCCCTTCCACCGAAGTTGCCAGATGGAAGAGGCGGCCACAACAACATAGGCAGTGACCGTCCTGGTGACCAGGATGGATTGGAGGCTTGGAGCGACGATCTCTCCTCGGTTGTAAGTGCAAAAATCATATATAGCCCCAAATCTACGGTTTTTCATACCATGATGGTCCTTTTTTGATTCTGCCGATGGACACTCGGAATAGTAGATTCTAGCATGATATCATTTTTTAAAAGTCTAAAAAGATTATAGTGGAGACAAACAATACTTGTAATCAAATAATCAAAAAATCTCTTGATACCAGATTCCATTTCTCGGGGGCGCATGCTTAGAGCTATAAGAAGAATGTAATATACCTAGACCGTCACACAAGACATGCCGCTCGACCATGAATTCCATTTCTTGGTAATAAAAGACCGATTTTGCCACAGTCGATGATGACTTTTTTGGCTTTCTTTCCACCTACTTATTTGAAGTAGTAAGCTTATCTTTTTGGTGGGAATAGTTTACAATCGAGTTTGAAACCATTAATGAAGTGAGCCTATTACATCAAGTTCTTTTTTTTTTGACTTTTCATTTGGAAGTAGCCATAGGCAAGGAAGGCTACCTATTGACACGGAAAGAAAGCCATCTCTGGCTATTCTTTTTTAGGGTGGAAACGAGTCCTCCATATCCATATGCGTGCTTGGAGGGAAGGCCACATCTTTATTTGTATTCTTCCCGGATCACCAGCTAAGGGCGCTAAATAACCACTCAGTTATAAAGGACATTGAGGTGATTATAATGAAGGCAGAGAAACTAAATGGCGGATCAAAGGTTCTCAGATCACTGAGTACCTCTATAGTGATTATTGTGAGCACTTTTAGGCTACCTAGAAATGAATATGACCATCCATTTCCTTCAATCCGACGGATGAACTCAGGTGGGAGCACCTAAAAATAAGTAGGGAGTAATCCCCACAACCGTTTAATATTCACCTTGAACCATAATATTTGGATAGGAGCTGACGGCGACCATGCCAGAGAGACAGACGTCCGATCGAGGGCAGCGTCACCAGGGGGATTTGCTCTTTAGCAAGCGCGCGAGCGATCGCCCGCTCCGCGCACGCGAGACGTGTGTGTGTGGGTCCCACCCACGTGGTCTTCTTCCTCCTTTCCTTTTTCCTTCTCTCGCTGTTTCCCCCAATCCCGCGACTGTGACCAGCCGAGACGGCGTTAGCGAAGCGCGCGGAGCCGCGACGGAGAAGGCATCCATCGAGGATGGACTTAACGGGTGGGGGTGGGTGCTCGCAGGCGACGATCTCCGCTGTGCCGCGGACCGGCAGAAATGGGGATTTGAGCAGGCGGGGCGGCGAAGGCGAACGCGGTAGCGCCGCCAGCCGCGGGTGGCAGGGCCTGGCGACTCGGCCGACGGTGTCGGTGGGGCAGTTGTCTTTCTCCTCCAAGCGTCCTTACCGTTTTGTTGTCGGAACTGCACGTGCGCACTGGCAAGGTAGCCTTGCCCGTCACCAGGCCACAGACAAATCAGAGCGATGGCCGCCGGGAGTTGGTTGCTTGAGCGTCGGCACCGACCAGTGATGGTCTGACGGCCGTAGAAGCCGACTGCTATATTTGAAGCGACCACCTTACCACACGTGTGTAACAGACTGTAGAAGAGAACACCAGATCGAGACGTTCGACATAGATTTGATTGAAATGTCCATCTTACTCCGTCTGTCTTTTATTACCCTGCGTTTTGGGTTTTCTGAAAGTCAATTGTTTAAAAGTTTGACCAAACATATAGAGAAAAATGCCAACATCTATAATATGAAATGGATATAATATGATTCTATGTTTTATGATGATTCAAATAATATTTATTTTACATTATAAATATTGATATTTTCTGTATATACTTAGTTAAAAAGTTTAAAGTTTGACTTTGACTAAACCCAAAACGCATGATAATTTGGTACCGAGGGAGTAGCATTTGTGTTTTCCAAAGCCTTGTAGCGACGGTTTGTTTGATTGGTACGAATGCAAAGAAAATAAGATGCATCGTTGATTGAATGGCTGTATTGCTAAGATTGATAGACCAGGGCGTTACTATCCAACAGTGGTGCGTGCAAACGAGAGCCGGTACCAAACGTGCCGTCGTAACGAGAGGAGGAATGCAGCCACGTCCACGAGGAGAAAACTTGACTCGTCGTGCATGTCTGCTCGAATTTAATGGCCTCGACGGATGTATCATGTATGCATGACCTCTCGAATGTGATGACAGCCAGCGGCGGCCGCCTGTTGATAGCAGCCAGCGGCTACTGCGGCGTTGCCAAGCAGTTCTGTCGTAAGGCTGATGCACCATTTCCAAAAAATCTCGAAGTTAAGTGTGCTTGGCCAACCAGTGACGGTGACCTACCAAGAAGTTCTTCCCGGGTGCACAATCTACTTCTTTAGGCAAGCTGCAAATATCCTAATTGAAAACTACTTTGTTATCCCTAACTCCATCGAAGTAGGTGTTAAGTACAATGGCAGTGAAAGAAAAGTAGTTAGGCTACTAGAAAAATATATATAAAATATATTTTTTGTTTTTGGAATAATTAATGGCAGAATTTTGAACAGCCATTGACATCGTTTCATATATGAGAAAATGAACCTGTACTTATGGGTCTTGATCACTCTCTGGAAATCATGGTGGTACAACATAACATGCATAGATATGAGGGAACATGATAAATACAAGATGCAAATTGTATGTTTGTCAAAATTATCGATATATGTATATGAGCATCACGTTCTAACATATATATAATTACAAGTGCAAAATATTATCTTAAGATTCATGACATGAAGTTGAAACATGTGCTACAAATTAAAGCTATACCACCTCCCATTATTATCCCTTCTCTAGAATATTTGTAACTAACCTTAGTGTGTTTACTATTTCATTAACTTAAACACTGTAAATCCACTCCATCGAACACACATGTTTCCCCACACATGCTCTATCACCCAGCTTAACCATGTGTAGCATAGAAAACAAGATACTAATATGGCTATATAACATATATTTGACAAACATATGACAAGATTGAATCAGAATAAATCATCTCATAAGACAAAGACTACCATAAAGAATACACACTAATGATCATAGTCATGCAGTGGTTCTCATATGGCTTTGAAACAGTGTAGCACGATAGAGTTAGATCAAGTAATGTCACAAATACATAGTTAGATTGTGGACTACTTCCTATTCATCATGCCACAAACACATATAGACGGTTTTTAGGTCAATATGGAGTGTTCGGCCAAAGGACATCACAAGATGATGATTTGACACCCTAGAAGGTCTAGGGCGCAACCTGGCGCACACTTTGGTCTCTTGGGTACGTAGTTTGAGTGTGTGTCCTTCATTTCTGATAAAAACATATGGGGTAGTAGTAGTACCCCTACTTAACTGAATATATTCTGTTTCCAAAATTAAATAACAAAATAAAGAGATTTAGCAAAATAATGTAATAACCATTAAAATTATTAAAAGAAACATAAATATCATGGCAAATAACATGGAATTACAACTTAATAAGGCATGCTTATGTGGTAAGACGAATCTAGGCCTTCTGTTGTTGTGACCAAGCAAGACTTCATCCTCTAGTGTGCATGTGCTTCGTAACTGAACTTGTGGTCTTTGTCTTCCTCCATGAAGTGGCGGTGGTAGCGAGTAGAATCGTAAAATCAACACATGATTGCATTGGCCGGGCTACACACAAGTTAAGGGGCCACTTCCCCAGCCATTATTATGAAGAAGATATGACCTAGAGACAATTAATAAAGACATTCTATTTATCATATCTCAAGTGTTCATAATATGTTTTATACCATGCTATAACTGTATTAAGCGGAAACATTAATACATGTGTGGTACGTAAACAATTAGGTCCCTAGTAGCCCCTATATAACTAGTTCATTGTGCAATTGATGATCGAGGTTTCCGGATCATGTGACATTAATGTCAGTTGACAATGGAGTCATATCATCAGGAGAATGTTGTGATGGACATTCCCAATATATGTAGGACGTAGTCCTTACACATTCGACAGTGAGATCAACTTTAATCGATATTTCTTGAAGATACTTTGATTGCATCAAACGTCGTATCTTACATAGTATGACAATAAAGGTGTCCCTCTCGGGTATCGAAAGGAAGTATGTGAGGCGAGGGATCAAGAGCGGGATTTTCCAATCCACATAGCAGGATGGATACTCTGGTCCCACTCGGTGAGATTACATCAATGAGCTTGCAAGCATGTAACTAGGTCACGGGGATGTAATATCAGAATAGTATTGTCGGTAACGAGATCGAGTCTCGGATAAACTAAGTATCGACTGGCAAAAGGATTTAACTTATAAGGTTCAAATGACAAAGTTATTCGTAACGCACAGAGGCTAATATGGGTATCCACAACCCCGCTGTTAGTCATTGATCGGAGAACGGGTCTCGATCATGTCTGGAGTATTCTCGAACCGCAGGGTAACAAGCTTAAGGGGAGTGACGCTTAAAATAGATTGGACACAAAAGAGAGAATAGAATAGAACACCGGAAGCGTTCTAGGACATAATCGACGAAGATTGGAGGGCGACGAAATAGTTTACGGACCCGGAATAAATAAGATAAATTGTGTTAATATTAATTACAGGGGAGGAGGGGTCGCGGCTTGGTGGGCCACATGGGGCCCACCTAGGGCCGGCGGCTGCCCTTGGACGGCCGAACCATGTGGGGTTTAGTCCCACATGGCTAAGCCACCAAGGGTGGCAGTCCTCCTCCGCCTTTATATAGGGGTGCTCCCATGCCTCCAAAGACACACCAACAATCTCTCTATCTCCTTCGAATGTGACTCCGCTATTGGTGTTGCACTGGGGTTGAGGTTTTCTCCACCATACGCACACCGCCGTGTAGCTGGTCTTCGGTCTAAGTCTTCTACTTCCACTGCTCGGCTGGATCGGAGCCCGTAGGTCGTCTTCTTCACCGTACGCTTGCGACTCTCTACGAGGCACCACACTTGGGGTGCTTGGACGTGATCATCTTCACGACCTCGAGGTCGGTTACGTCGGCTTCATCGACAACGCTTGTGCGTGAGCGTAATCCCCGCTTTTCGGTCTACAAGGGTATGTATATCGTCTTCCTCCGTATATCGTATATCTGCATAGTTATAGATTCTGGCTAGTTTAAGGTTATGGTTGCTAGGATTTTTTTGTTTTCTGCATGCGATCCCTTTCATTTTAATCTCAAGTTCCTTGCATGATCTATATTTAGCTAGAGAAAAAAAGGGTAAATGGCTCCCAGTGAGCCTTTTTTAAAAATTCACAAAGAATGTGCCCTAAATTGTCTACTATATGAGGTATTTCACTTCATTTTGGACAATGGTACAATTTCTAAGCACGCTCGTGGCACGTACAGTTTTATAATTATATAATATGTGGCAAATATGAGTATACGTGGATGAATGAAGCTCAAACATAAACAACTATGAAAAAAAGAAGATAAATGGCTCCCCTAGCTAGCTTGTCTTACAAACTCACAAAGAGTGGCCCATAAATTAGTGTCTATGGTATGAGATTTTCCACTCCATTTTGGACAGTACAATTTCCAAACATGCGTGGCAAATACAATTTCTGCTTACGTGTTGTCGGTCTGGATCTTGCGACCTATCATTGGGAAATGGCCTGTAGTCAGCTAGTCTGATCAAAGTTATAGCTCAAGCTCTACTAACTTGTGTTATTGGGGTATTAAATTGCCTGCCGCGGTCTGGTCTGCGACGATTTTACTTACTGGGTTAGCTTCAAGAAGCAAGGCGGCGGATTCTGAGTTATGAGGACTGATCTTGTTCCTGATAGATCATGAGCGACAAATATTGCTTTCTGATTAATGAAGTTCCGGCTTAACCTGCAAAAAAAGTGGTGATTGTAGCGAGTAGAGTCGTAAAATCAACGACATGAGTGCACTGGCGGAGCTACACAAAAGTAAGGGGGGACACTGGCCCCAACCGTTTTTTTACCTTAACTACCATGCGTATAATCGATGTTTAGCCAAAAAAGCGCAAATGACTCCCCTTAGCCAATATGTCTTACAAATTCACAAAGAACAACCCAATATGGTATTACTAAGTATATCAAAGTTGGCCAAAACGACGCCCTCTCCGCGCGCGTGCACTGTAGATTCTACAGTAAGTACTGTAGAATTGAAACAGTATCTACAGTGCAGTGATCTGAGCCGTCCGCCGGCGATCGGGCGGTCCACGGAACGCGTCCGTGATGGTTTTGCAAAAAGGCCCCCCACAAAAACGGAAAACAACCCGCAGTCCACGAAAACCACGAAGCCAGGGACCTATTACAAAATAGCGGAAAAACCAAGGACCTCTATGCAAAACATACACAGACAACCCCCTCGCCCTTCCTCTCTCCGCGCGCGGCAGCGGGTCGCCGGCGGCGCCGACGCGCCTCGCCGCTGGTACGTCCCTCCCCGGTCGAATCGGAGGCCGCGACGACCTCCACCGTCACTTCCCCTACGTCTTCGCCGGAGATCGGCGGCCGGGACGACGCACGCACGCCGGGATCGACGCCGCCGCGCCCGGCTCCCTCCGCCGCGTCCGTGGGCCACCGTGCGCCACCAGCGACGCGCCGGCGACCTAGGAGTGGCGGCGCCGCCGTTCCGGGGTAGCTCGCGTCCGTGCGCGTCGAAAGCTCCCAGGCGCGCTTCCCTCCTCGCCGTCGCGCGGCGCCGACGACGACGACGCCGCCGCGGCGGATCCGCCCCAGGGTGACATCACCCTTCCGTCACGTCGCGGGTGGGCTGGCCAGGCGGGCTGATTCGTGGGCTGGGCCGCTGCTACGTGGATGCCTCAGTCTTTTTTTTCCCTGTTTCCCAAAATTTTTACAACTTTTCAAATATAATTGTAAATGAACCCTGACCGATTTCAAAAAAAAAAAAATTGTGGGAACAAAAATAGCCATTTTGCATATTTTGGGACCTTTTCCAAATAAATCGAGTTTGGTAAATCTTTAAACGCACCTATCCATTTATAACATGGGCTTCAAAATATTAAAATAACAACACTACAACTGTAAATACAAACAAACATACTTTTATAAATTTCTCAACACAGCTCCACATCTAAATATCAAAATAAGAATACCACACATGTAAAAATCACCAAATAGTTGAAATACCACAAATGTAAAAATCACCAAATAGTTGTTTCACCCTTAGCCATTTTGCATACTTTGGGACCTTTTCCAAAAAAAAATTATTACAAACATCCTATTTAAATAGAGTTTGGTAAATCTTTTAGACACAACTATTCATTCATGTAATATGCTTCGAAATATCAACATAAAAATATCACAAATGTAAGTATGAACAAATAAATTTTTATAGCTTTTCAGATACAAATCCAAATCAACCCAACCCAATTTCCAAAAAAAAAAATGTGAACATACAAATAGCTATTCTGCATACTTTCGCAACTATTCATTTGTACCATGGGTTTCAAAATAACAGAAATAAAAACCCACAAATGTAAATATGAACAAATAAACTTTTATATCTTTTCAAATACAGCTCTACATCTATCCAGGCCAATTTAAAAAAATATATAAAAATAGCCATTTTGCACACTTTGGGACTTTCTCCAAATAAAATAATTTGGTACAAAAGCATCTTACTTAAATAAAGTTTGGCAAGCCACTTACTTTCCAAACAAATATAACTGAACCAAAAAAACAATTCTAAAATCTATAAAGACCCATCGCCAAAATATAAAAAATATGTATGAAAATACTAAAGAGAAAAAAAAGATCACCTCTTTTCCACAAAAGACAAATAAGTTCGAACAATTCAAATTGCCCTACATGTGCACAATTTTATGAGAAAAGCAACCATATTTCACCATTCCAACTCAAATTACAAATTTCAATATTTTCATAGTGTCATATGACTTCCAAGTCTCCTGATTCCGCAACCACAACAACTTGAAAATGTGGACATTTCCAAAAATTAAAATTCACCACATTTCCCCTGGTTTTTTTTCCCCCGAAAAACTTTCGTACCTACCTTCTGAAATACAACTTCAACAATTTTCAGATCTGCACAACTTCAAAATGTAGACATTTTCAACATTTCAATTCCACTACATAACCACAACATACAAATTTGAAAATTTCAAAAAAAAATTGAATCCTTCTAAATCTAACAATTCCACCAACTTTTGCAAATGAAAATTGTATAATCGTACAAAAAATTAAAAAGTGAAAATGTGCTCAGTTCCAATAATTTTTAAAATCTATTTGACCAAATTTTCCAGCTTTGACCAACTCCTATACGTCAACTTTTTCCGAATCTCACAAATTTTTAAAAGCTATACATTTTTAAAACGTTCACGCATTCCAACCCACTGAATATTTCAAAACTCTACAAAATACCTAAGAAATGCACGCAAAAAACTGCTACCTACCTACAACAGAAAAAAAACATGTTTTCACATTCCAATTTGTCACACATTTTGGTGAACAAACAATGTACATATTGTACAAACAAAAAAAACAGCAAGGGCGTGTCGTGACGCCACGCAAAATTTAAGTCAACATACCAGCATTTTCAAACATTTCCAACTGCTTAATATTCCGATGTTCCACAAAATATAACGCAAATGCTCAAAAAACAACTAACTACTGATAAAAAAAATAGAAACATTTTCCAACCAACTCGATTTTAGATGTACCAACATGCTCACCAAAAAAAAAAAACTATTTGAGTCAACATAACAACATTTTCAGACATTTCCAATTGCTTAATATTCCAATGGTCCACAAAATATAATGCAAATGCTCACAAAAAAAACATACTCATAGCAAATACCAACATTTTCAGACATTTCCAATTGCTTAATATTCCAATGTTCCACAAAATATAATGCAAATGCTCACAAAAAAAAACATACCCATAGCAAATTACAAAAATATTACACCATTTCATTTTAGCCAATATTTCGACACCATACAAACGAACTTTCCGCAAATGTAAAATCAAATTCAAATGGATTTTCCTGATTTCACTTAAATATTTACGTCGAAATGCAAACATGTTTGACCATTTCGATCCACTGAATATTTGAATATTACATACAACATATCCGAAATGCACACAAAAAAATGCTAGCTATTCATGACAAAATAAAAACATGTTCCAACATACCAATTTAGCTAACATTTTGGTTAACAAAAAATATATATACTGCAAAAAAAATGAACATCAAGGGCGTGTCGTACTCTACATACTACCTATATGAAAGAGGAAAGATTTCTCGGCCTCTCCGCGCCCCGCGTACTGTAGCTACTGTAGGAAATCTACAGTAACTACAGTGATGGGGTGAGCCCTACATGTCAGCCGCACAGCCGCCGGCGTTTTTGCAAAAACGACCCTCGCTGCCGACGAATAGCTCCGTGGTCCTTAACTTTAAGCGTGGAAGGACCTTTTCGCAAATTGAGAAAACCTAAAGGCCTTTTCTGCAAAAACACCACAGAACTCCTCTTCTTCCTCTCTCTTCCCCCGCACGGCGGCGATGCGTCCGCCGCCGCCGACGCGCGCTGTCGCCAGCAAGGCCATCCCCGGACGAATCGAACGCCTACGGACGGTGCGCCGTTGGCTCCTCTTCCTCCTCGCCGAACGCGGCGTCCTGGGACGCACGAGCCGCGCTGGATTCGCCGCCGGCGCGTTCGGCATCCTCCGCCGCGTCTGGACGCCGGCGGCGACTCCCCGGTGACCATTTACGGGCGGAGCCGCCACATCCAGGTCGCTGGCGACGACGCGCAACTCACGCGCACACCGGCGCTTGCCTGCGGTCGCCGGAGCGCCGCGCCCGTGCGCCCCCGTGCGCAGCAAGGAGCTCAGCTCCATTGCTGACGTCATTATGACGTCAGCAATTCTTTTAAAATTCCTCCTAATTTTTGAAATTGATAAAATTTGATTAAACTTCAATAATTCATAATTTTCCCGTTCCAAAACAGAAAAATAAGAATAATATACCAAATTTCCCACAAAAAAGAGATCCCACTATTAATGCCACAATCAAACATGTCCAAAACAATTACATTGATGCCATTAGTCGAGTAATTCTTTCTCACCACAAAAAAATCCAATATTTTCAACAAATTTCAAAATATGTTTCAAACCTTCTCCCCTCCCATAAAAATATTCAACATTTTCCATAAGTCCAAAAAAAAATTCCACGCACGATTTGTTAGAGATTTTCCAACAATTATTTCTTCCAAAAAAAAAAACTGCACAAAAAAATTATTTCCCCAACAATATTCATCTAGGTGCGGCGACACGCCGCACTTGTGGTGATTAATCTATAAAATATAACGAACAACTTTCAGCGTAAGGTATATTTGAAACTATTGTATATATTATGATTTCACATTTTTTTTACATAATGCAAGCCAACAATATTAAATGTGCCCACATTTTATTTTTTAAAAATGGCCCAAACTATCCATGCCTTTTTGAAATAATTCTAAATAACGCATCACAACATTATTTTATTTTGTAAAACATAGATTTCATCACTTTCTTCCGAACTCAAATAAAAAATAACATTTAAAAACTCATTTCACACCTTTAGGCTGTTTTGCAAAAAAAATGAATTTCATAGTTTCCTTCTCGCAATAAAAATTGAAAAATAAAACATGCTCCAAACAATTTGAGACAATTCATATATATTGTTCTACGACATTCCAACAATTTCAAACAAACTACTCAATGCTAATTATCAGTGACTTTGAATATAAACATCAACATATCGAAATGACCACTAAATTAAATACTACCTACTTACAGCATACGATCAGATTTAGAATTTGGATACTTCAAACATTTAAATGCCTTAAAGAGTTTACGGGAAAAAAATTCAAAATTGCTGACTAATCGGACATATTCCAAACAACAAATTCTAATTTAGTATACATATATTCTTGCATTCATTTCTAAATCGGACATATTCCAAACAACGTCTGAACATTTCACTTTTTTAAAAAATCAAAAACCGTCAGCAAAATTTGACAACAAGGGCGCGGCGTGCGCCGCGCCGAATACCACTAGTGATACTTTACACTTCAGACAATTGTGCAATTTTCAAACGCCGCCTGCCACATGCAATTTTATATAGCTATAATTATATAATATATGTGGCAAATATGAGAGTACGTGGCTCAACGAATCTCAAAACATAAACAACTATGGGAAGGGATGGTGTCTAGTCGAACACGAGTTAGTTCAAATATTAATGCCACTACGTTGACACACAACTCCCACTTGACACTTGACAGAGCCATGGAGCTACCTTAATGAATACTTAGCACTTGAATTCATAATCATATGTTGTTTTTAACATATCACTTGAACTACCCAAGAACGTGTAACATCAAGAACGTGATACCAATATGAGTTTATAACATATCAAAGACAATCACATGAAAAGACTGAATCTGAATAAATCAACTCATAAGACAAAGACTACCATCAAGAATATACACTAATGATCATAATCATGTAGTGCGACTCATATGGCTTTCAAACAATGTAGCACACATAGAGTTTGATCAAGCTAATGCTACAAACACATAGTCACGACATGGACTACTCCCCATTCATCATGTCACAAACACATACATAGACAATTTTAGGTCAACATGGAGTCTTCGGCCAAAGGCCGTCACAAGATGTTGATTTTTTTTTTTTGCGAGAAAGTCGCAGTTACAGCAGCCAAGCTCTTACAGAAAAGCCCAGAAAACAGAAGAAATTACAAAGACACCCTTCTGAGCTCCGGCGTCGCCGTCTTCGAGCAGAACGTTGCGCCGGCGAAACCCGCCGCACCACCTCCAGCAACCATGGACTGGGAGGCCCCCTGTGCGGCAAGGAAGGCGACGCCCCTCGGTGCGAAGCACCTCCACCCTGCGCGACGAGCAGCAACACCAACTTGGCAAGCAGCAACCGTACCTTCGAGATCGTCAGTCGCCGGATCCGCCACCTCTCGGACTCCGGCGAAGGGGGAGCCCTCTCGAGCGCTCCGAGGAGCCGCGAACGAGGACGGGACGGCGGATCTGCACCGGAGCTCCACCGGAGCCACGCGAGCAGAGGAGAAGATCGCCGCCACCAAAAGCCACTCCGGCATCGCCGCTTCCGCCTCGGCTCCGCCGGCTAGCACACCACCACGCACCCCTAATCTACATACAGGCCCGGATCCGGGGATCCCCCGTCCTCCCGCCGCCGAAGCGGCCGCCGGAGGGCGAGGGATCCGGCGAATCGCCGGCCGCGAGCTGAGGAGCGCGATGTCGCCCAAAAGTCGCCTCTCTCGAACAGTAGATGGGAGAGAGTGTCGGTCCAACTCGACTCTGATTGTCACAAGATGTTGATTTGACACCCTAGAAGTCTTAAGGCACAACCTGGTCTACAATTTGATCTCTTGGGTAGTTCGAGTGCATGTCTTTCGTTTATTATAAAAACACGTGTGGTAATTCCCTTACTTTACTGAAGATTTTTTGGTTTCCTAAATTAAATAACAAAATAACGGATTCACTACAAAATAATGTAATAACCAATACAAATATTATAAGAAATATAAATATCATGGCAAATACCACGAAATTACTATAATAGAGGCATGCATACGTGTCAAGACGAATCTAGTTCTCCTCCTGTAGTGACCAAGCGAGGCTTCATCCTCTACCATGCATGTGCTTTATAGCTAGGCTGAACCGTGGCCTTTGTCTTCCTCCATTAAGTGGAGGTGAGTAGAGTCCTAAAATCAACATATGAGTGCATTGACAAAGCTATACACACAAGTAAGGGGGCAATTGCGCCCCCCCCCCCCCCCCCCCCCCCCAACCGATTCTTTTTGACCTTAAGTACCCTGCATAATTTGTGTTTATCGAGAAAAAAGGGTAAATGGATTCTCTAACTAGTCTGTCTTACAAATTCATTACAAATTCACAAAGAGCGTTCCCCTTAAGTTCTTATCTATCCTATGAGATTTTCACTCCATTTGGACAGTGGTGCAATTTTTAAATGGGCGTGGCACATACAATTTTATAATTATATAACATGTGGCAAATATGATAATACGTGGCTGAACGAATCTCAAAACATAAACAACTATCAGTGAAGAACGACCCTGGACGTTCCCCTCCTCCCGCACTGTTTGAGAGAGGCGATTTTTGATCCCCCCGCAGATCCACCTCGACGCCGGCGAGCCGTCGGTTCCCCCTCCCTCCGCCGGCCGCTCCGGCGGCGGGAGCGTGGGGGAACCCCGTTTCCCAGTTGTTTATAGCGTAGGAGCTGTTGGTTCCCTGCTGGTGGCGTCGTGGAGTCGGAGGCGCGCCGGCGTTTGGGTTTTGCAGGTGTTGCTCGTCCTCTCCGGCGATGGAGCTCGGCGCAGTTCCATGGTGGAGCTCACCTCTCCTCGTGCTCACGGCCTCCGGTGGCTGCCGTGTGCGAGGTACCCCGCTCTGGAGCCGATGTGGCGGATCCAGATCTGAAGCTGATCGAGACGTTCGATGTTGCGGCAAGGGAGCAAGGAGGCCGGCTGCGCAGGATGGAGGCTCTCCGGAGTTCGAGGTCCGGCGACTTCCCGTCCGTCAGGGGTCACCTTCGTGTCCAAGGCGTCTGTGAAGGTGCGGCGGCGGCGCGCCGTCGGCATGTTCTGCTCGGTGTCGGTGGCCTTGTTCAGCAGAGGGACTTGGGTGTAATTTTGTTTTTCGTGGAGGTCCTCTCTGTAAAAGACTTGCTGTAATGTGGTTTGTCTCCCGCAAAAAAACAAAACATAAACAACTATGAGAAGGGATGGCGTATGGACGAACACGAGCTAGTTCCAATATTAATGATTTAATGCCATTACGTTGACACACAACTCCTATTTGACACTTGACAGAGCCATGGAGCTGCCTTAATGAATTCTCAGCAGTAGCATTCAAAATCATACGTCGGTTTTGTTGCGGGTGCAACTGAAAATCATGTCAGCCTGAGAACTTGTCTGTGACAAGATGGTTAGGAGGGTGATTGTGCCTCCTGCCCACCAGGGTTTAAATCCTAGATTTGACGCTGGTGTTTCTCATTTAGTCGGAATATTCTTCAGTGGGAGGCGACGTTCCCGTCAACAGCGAGACGTCTGTGGTGACTTCGTCAATCTCAAGACCCGGCCGCCGGCTCAGTATTTCGGAGGTGCTCATAGGGGTAGGATATACTTGTGTGAGTTCATAGGGGTGAGTGTGTGCACGTATTTGTGAGCGACTGCGTTGCACTGTGTTTCTAAAAAAAAAAAACCATGTCAACCTATCCACGTTGAAATCGCATCATAATTAGGACCAAATCTTGGGGGCATTCATTGCCACTAAAGACCACCTGCAAATCTGCAATCGGTTCAACTGTTTTGTCCAAAAGAAAATTTAAAAAATCGTGGAGCAGATGGCACCAAGTATTCCGGTCCACAAGATGGACTGTGATCCGGTGCCTTGCCTACCGCGAGGCACATCGTGCCTCGACCCCCATATCCACCGTTAATCTGCATCCAATGGACAGCAGCCGTCAATGCGAAATAATGTAGTCGTCCTCGTCCTCAGCCCTCACGCGCGCTAGGCAAACAAGCAGCGCGGGAATGGAAACTCTCGCCGGCGGGGAAGCCGAGCTCTGCCGCCATTGCCGCCGTGGGGGGCATGGAGCCATGCGATCTCCCGCAGCGACCACCGTATAAACGGCGCCGGAAATCCCGTTCGCCCCCTGGCTTCTCCTCCCGGCCCTGTTCGACGCGCTCCTCATCCCCGCTGTGACGGCGCCCTCCGCACCCCTGCAACTTCTCCTCATCCCCGCCGTGCCAGCAGCTGCCGCGAACGGGCACATGACAAGAGACATTGAAATCCAGGTAGTTCTCTGCCCGTCAGATTCCAACTGTTAGTTATCTGTATATGTATATCGAAATTATTCAGTGTAGCACTCGCTGCCAGATGTTTGTACTTGAATTGATTTTCCCTTACTAGCACTTGTTGCTAGATATTTCTGTGTTCAGTGCTTCAACTTTCAGCTGTTAATTGCACACTGAATCCATGTATTACTAAGTGCCTGGCCCGGGAAATTCATGTATTCAGTAATAGCATGTACTCGGTATTCAGTACTAGCACTTGTTGTCTGACCAGAGAAAATTCGTTTGCATCGCGGCTGTATTGTAGTACTTGTAAGGTATGCCTCAGGTTCAATTCATTTTCTAGTGAAATTTTTGCTGAACTGAATCCATGTGCTTGCACAGATAGTCAGGAGGTGGCCAGCCGCCGAGGAGCGGGCCGCCGGAGTTCAATCTGGAGGATGAATCCCCTAGAGGAGCAACCGGAGCGGCTCCTCTCCCTTCCCTCAGCGCTCTGCCGTGAGCTCTCTCCCTTTCCCGCAGCGGCGAAGAGAGCTGCAGCACAGCGACGAGTCGTCGGATGTGGGGGCGGGCAGAGGGAGTAACCGAGGTGGGCGGAAAGCGGCGTCGAGGCCGTTTTCTCCATTGCGCGACGCCGGAAATCATTCTGTAGATGAAGTCGGTGCGGCTCCCTTACCTTCCCACTGCGGCGGCGACGGCGGCGGGACAGGCAGAGCTCCTCTCACGAAGCGACCTCTCTTTGTCCCTGGTCTGTACTCTGAATCACTGCTTGCTGCCTGCGTTTGAGTAAGGACGAAGCTGTGCGTTTGGCTGTGAATGGCTGATGTCCCTTCGATTAAAATTGGACGGTGGATATGAGGGATTGAGGCGCACGCTGTGCCTTGCTGTAGGCAAGGCACTGGATCTCGGTCCCCACAAGATGTCATGCACTAGATCCGTGTGGATGAGCGACCATCTGACTCTTGGCAAGGAAGGTCGCTGTTCACCCACGGGCCGGCCGCCTGCCCCACCAACCAGCCGCCCGCCTACTGTCCATGCCAGGTGGCCCCGCCTCCCCCACCGGTTTCCGCCACACCCACCCCACCTACAGATCCAATTCTTCTATTTAGCCCCTCCGTCCCCACGTCCCTTTCTGTTTCAGTCCATTGCCAAGAGACCACCACAGCAAGGCTTCCAAGGCCGCGGAGCAAAGCGAAGCAAGGACATAATCTGAGATGACGGAGGAGATGGAGCACGTGGTGAAGGTCGAGGAGGGCCGCCCCGCCGCTGACGGCCGGCCCTCCGTCGGGCCCACCTACCGGAGCGCCTTCGCCCGCGACGGCTTCCCGCCCCCCGTTCCCGGCCTCGACAGCTGCTACGACATATTCCGGTGAGCTCTCCTCTCCTTTGCTCCTCCGCCGTGCCGTGCCGTGGCCCCGGTTGCTTGCTCCCGTGCTCCGCTGGCTGATGGGCGGGTAATGGCCACGGGATTAGTTATTCTCTTGGACGACTACTTTTCTCTCTCTTGCGGTGACATAAGTCAAAGCATCGGTGCGCTGATTCTGCTGATGCAGATGGTGTTTGTTTTTCCTTTTTCTGCTAGCCATTTGTCGCTGTCGCGCTAGTACTACATGGAGATTGGGGTTCCATATGCCCTTTGCCTCGCATCAAATCTAAGTATCTAACTAGTAATTGCTTGAACACTATTCTGTATGGCATTTATGTAAAACCGTTGTTCGGTATGCTAGCATGGGGATCTGTCCCCCCCCCCCCCCCCCCCACCCAGCAAAAAACCCTATTCTGCAAGACATTCTTTACCATTTGTGCGTATGTCGGATTAGTATATGCAAGTCCCCAGCACTATTTCCTGCTCATTCTTTTACGATCTAAAGCTGTTGATCAGTTGCGGAAAACATCACATGGTTGACCATGCAAACATGTCGTCGAATCGAATTAAAATCTGCGTCGCCATATGTGAGTGCGCATGCATGCTGATGTCAGATTGGTCAATAGTGTCTGTTTTTTTTTCGGGTTATTTAAGTAGGGGCTAAGGAAATTAACTGAGCAGCCGGGTCCTTTGCATTTGGTCTGCTGACTTGCTTCTAAAATTCTAAAATCTGGTGATCGTTTTTCTTAGTGAGCTTATTCAGTTCTAAGTTTCAATAATGTTTGCTCAACAGAATGGCCGTGGAGAAGTTTCCAAACAACAAAATGCTTGGCCGCCGTGACATTGTTGACGGGAAGGTACTATTTGATAGATAACTCCATGTACAACTCATATTCCCCTGAAATATAACTGCAGTAGAGACCTTGCTTAATTATGATTTCTGTGCTATAAACAAATAGGCCGGTGCATACGTTTGGAGGACATATAAGGAGGTGTTTGGCATTGCAAATAAAATTGGTAACTCTATAAGGAGCTGTGGACTCACGAAGGTTTGTTCCCTCATTTCTTTGTATTTGCTATTCTGTTCAGTTTGATACTACTTTACCTGAGCATATTTCGGAGAGATGTTAGTTTTTCTCTCATCTTGAGTGAGCACATGAATTAACATTATGCGAACTCTTTTATTTAGCTCATTGTTCACGATTAAACTGGGATCATGTCATTTCATGCCATCTAAAAAAGTTTAAACTGCATAATTATGCAGGGTAGCCGATGCGGTATATATGGTGCTAATAGTCCTGAGTGGATTATCACGATGGAGGTAAAGTCTTGGTTCTAATGGATGCAGCATTTTTATCATTTTTGCAACAAGTAATTATTTTTATCATGTTGGACTTCTGGAGTTTTTGTTGAAGCAATCATTGTTCCCTCATAAAAAGTAATTCAGTTGCAATCTTTATGTTGCAGGCTTGCAATGCCCATGGAATTTACTGTGTTCCATTATATGACACTCTTGGTATGTATCCTGACATCTCCGTTATATGGCATGTATGAGCATATAGTTGTCTGTTCAGATGCTTCTTAGTTTATTTTTTACTTTTTTGTTGTTGTGCATCAGTGGATTATAGACTTCCTCATCTTCTCCTTGCAAAATAGTTCTCGATATTCATATGCTTGCACTATTTAAGGTTCTTTAAGCATGATTAAGTGCTAATCAAGTCTTAAAAGAAACGGATGAAAGCCCTGCCACATATTTGAAATATACTGCAAACAAGTTATCTAATATAGTAATATGTGAGCAGAGCACTAAGCAATAGGAAATTCTTAAGTACTGATCTTTTTCCCCAGCTGACACGCTAGGAAAATGTAAAAGAAACAACAATGATGGTACAGTTCGACCTTCTTATTGAAAATGCTCTTTCTGTAGGGGCTGGTGCGATAGAGTTTATTCTGTGCCATGCAGAAGTTGAAATTGCGTTTGCAGAGGAGAAGAAAGTTGAGGAGGTACGTTTCCTTTACTATTGCACATCTAGAATTTATATGCTTTGCAATGTACCATGAACTGCTATTTTGAATAGTTGGTATCCATGTCTTTTCTTGGAGGAGGATGCATGTTGACTCCTATTTGGTCCGTACCTCAGGAAGTTGGAAACAGATGCATGTGGATCAATGTCTTCTGTATCCCTAACACCATGTTGTGGTAGCCTAATCCGAGATATGCCCAGTTCTTTTGGGTTGTGACTGATCCTAGGTGGTTTCGGGTAGGGATGTAAGCTGCGTCCCGCATAAGCCCGCTAAAGTAGGTGACAGTACAAAGTGAACTAATCTGTAAAAAGATGCCACAACTAACATGGCTGATTTGACTATGGAGCGGGGCAGATCGGGCGCCACTTTGCATCCCTAGTTTCGGTTTCAAAAGTTTCTTGTTGCAGTTCTGCTCTGTCGAGTTCTGTAAGCTCTTTGCGTCAAGAGAAGCAGGATTCATAGTGATAGAAAACTTTTCATTGTCAACATAATTCTCTGTTGTTGAGCAATTGCCCTGTTTCAACATTTTTTTTTCTAATTTATGTTTTGGGCCAGCATGCTAATGTGTATTCTGTTATTATTGTCCATCTTGTATCTCAATTTGGCAGCTCTTGAAGACATTTCCGAAGTCAACCGAGTTCTTGAAAAGTGAGTTTCACTTATCCTAGATATCTTTTATCATCTAATACCATAATGTTTCTACTGTGAAAATAAATATATAACTTCGTTTGTAGCTATTGTGAGCTTTGGCAATGTGACTGAAGAACAAAAGGAAGAAGTCTCCAAGTATGGGCTGTCAATATACTCATGGCATGAGTTCCTTTCTTTGGTAAGATAGGTTGTCAGCTTTGCATGTGTTTTTTTAATACTATTTTCTTGAAATATGAGTATTTCATCATGATGTGCACTTTAATATCCTCAATTCTGTGAATGACTGGATAAGCAAACATTTAACTTAATCTCACTTGTGGAGCATGAGAACAAAGGCTTCCAATGGTTACTGGCTGCAAACTTATCAAGCCTGCTATTATATGTTCATTTGTTGTTACCATCTGTTTTTAGATCTCCTCAGAATTTCATATCTTGTTTGCCACTTCTGCTTGATCACACAGTACAATTTCAAACATGACAATTCAATTTCTAATTGATGTAAAAGATTTACTGAGACAGTCTTGTCAACACAGTTATTAACTAATGTGCTCTCCTCGTGGCATCTTATCTGCAGGCAGGTGACCAAGAATTTGATCTTCCAGTGAAGCAAAGGACAGATATATGTACTATAATGTATACTAGTGGAACTACTGGTGATCCCAAAGGCGTACTGATATCCAATGCGAGCATTATTAGTCTCATCGCAGGTGTAGACCATCTGCTTAACTCTGTAAAGGAGCGGGTAAGATGTCAGCAGCCATTGCATCATGTGACTTTGCCTCTCCAGTGAGGCAGTGATTGACCTTTTAAATTCTTACTATGTGATAATTTCAGGTGGAGGAAACCGACGTTTACATGTCTTATCTTCCTCTTGCTCACATCTTTGACCGAGTTGTGGAAGAGCTGTTTATGTTCCATGGTGCATCTATTGGATTTTGGCGTGGGGTAAGCATTATTATGTGTACACATAATCCTTCTTGGGTTTTTATTTTGGATCTGTGCTGACATTTAAGATATGTTACAGGATGTTAAGTTGCTGGTTGAGGATATCGGGACACTGAAACCAACAATTTTATGTGCTGTTCCACGTGTTCTAGATCGGATATTTTCTGGTAAGGGTCTACTTCAATCACTTACCAAATCTATTTATTATTAAAGCAAGGTTAAGAGGAGCTTCTATGTTCGCTACTCTGAAAGTCTAAAATTCCCACATTAATTGGAGGGAAAAGAGGGAGAGAGACCCACCACTCCTTATTCAGAGTTAGACATATTAATTATATTTCTGATCGTAACCTTTGTAGTTCAGCCCATTTTTTAAATGTAGACATATGTATGGGGAGTATGTACTCTCACTCCCCATATACCACTTATATGCATGTTTGGTACGGTACTCATTAATTACTTCAAATATACTACATTGGTAATCACGAGATACTCCCAAGTGACTTCCATAATTTTTTAATTGCAGTCACTATCTTGTAGCATAATCAGCGCATAGACCTCCTTTATTTAAATATAAAAGGAGTGTAAACATACATGCTGCAATATAGCCTACAGATGTGTGGGAATCGGGCTAGCTATTTAAGTCCCATGGTTTGGTTCCATGGGCATATTATGAGATGTTTAATTTAATTTGTGAAGCAGCAAATTAGGAGAGTATACTGTGTACAGATATCAAATGATCAGATTGTTTTTGAAGATGAAAAAAATTAATCTGTACTTCAATAAGTTAAGCTGGATGTGTTTAAACTCTCTCGTTTTCCTTTGTTTTGCATTGGTTTTAATGGATTTAATTTGCTGGCTGGCCCAGTGATTTCTTTAGGTGTCTTAGTTAGATGGCCTGACCAATGGTTTTCTGTACGTAACCTATTGGGTCATGGAATTACAGAGTTGACCGTCTCAACTCTTGTTTTATTCACAGTTCTGGATTGATTTTTTCCGGGCTTCGGTAATATGAAGATTACTCCTACGATTCTTGTATTCGCTGTTGCTCATGCATGTCCATGCATCATCTTGGTGCATAATTTTTTTCGCACTATCCATTGTTGCAGTCTGCTTCTACCGTTCAAATTTTAAATGATTTGGAGCTGACGCTGAGATCCAAAGTTCACAGAATGTCATTCCTTTGCTTTACAATTTTTTCAGGGCTTCAAGCTAAAATTTCAGCTGGTGGTTTCATAAAGAGTACAATGTTCAATCTTGCTTACAAAATGTAAGTTTGCTAATCTCAGAGTGGTGTTTCTTCCTTGGGTAGAAGTGTGGAATACTTGCTTGTACCCTTAATATCAGAAACCCAATATTTTTTCTCAAGTGTACTTCATGCCAAGTTGTTGAGTTATGAAGGACCAGAGGAGTAGTATCCTGGGCCTGGATGTGCTGGTCTGTTGGGATTGAGATTGGGCTAAAATATGCATGCTTACTACCTATTTAATCTGGGCTGGAGTGGGGCTACATCCCTTCTAGCCTGGGCCCTATGCTAGCTACAGTTCTGATTGCATCATTAGAGAACTCACCTGTCACGAATCCAAGTATGACGTACACATCGTGTTTTTCAGCAAGCAATTTAGAATGATGAGGGGAGTTAAGCACACTGAAGCTGCTGCAATATGTGACAAAGTAGTTTTCAGTAAGGTAATTCATCTTGACATTCACTGCTTCTTCACTACGTATGCTGCTGCCAATTTGTAGAATCCCCCACCTTTTAACAAAGGTTGGGATTCCCCGTGTAACGTGCTAGTCCCTGGATCGACTTGCTAGCACACACAGTTTGAGATGCAATACCATAACATTGTATCAAAGTATATTACACGATGATCCAGAATTTAAAAGATTCGATACAAGGTGCATAGCCGAAGGCTAGCTCAAACCAAAGTAAACACACAGCGGAAAGCAAATGATACAGTGAGCCCATCATCTTCATGTGCCACAGGCAAGCATGTTGGTTGTAGACTCGAAACCCTGTCGCAACCTCACTCATCGTCTGACGGACCTGCAACGGTGAGTTACAGCCCAACTATATGGGTCAGCACAATTGAATTGTGATGGCAAGATGACACTTATGTGGATATAAATGGCAACCTATAATCTACATGAATATTTGGCTAAGTGGAGTTTTGAGGCTGATTTGCATAAAGCTAGTTTTATCCTATCATTTGTAAAACAATTTTCATCTTAGACAAAGGGTACCACTGATAGACATCAGTGAACCACTTTGACAACTACTCATGGCAAGCACCACCGATAGACATCAGTGAGCTCCCATCCCTTGTTCACCCTCAAGTTTTAATTTAGAAATTTGGGATGAGGAGATCTTCAACAACTTCCCGGTCTAGTTGCTCAAAATTGTCCATAACCGGGGACACGGCTAAGTATACTCAGTTTTTACTCTCGAGAGGGTGTGCACTTTCACCACAAGACCCAATCTTTCCATCCTCCATGGCAACCAATTATGCAATGGAAAAGAGAAGACCGAGACGAGATCTTTCAGAAGTGATTCCCCAGAGTCTAACGTCGGACCCACTCCAACCTATCATCCCCTACATCTGCTGGTCACGACAGAACCAGGGTCTCACAACCTAATTGATCAAGACAGAGCCCATATGACATGTGGCTGCACTAGAAGCTACTGAACAAGGAGAGTCTACAATCTCTTTAAGCCTGGGTGACTTTCCACAATTGTGCACTTCCACCAAGGGCAAATTACCATAGACATGAACCATAGACATGGACCCCCTGAGTAGTCACCCACCATGGTTCTCCAACCAGCACCCAGGTAGTTCATTGATTAGTTATTAGTTTTCATCACTATCCAACTAATCAAAACATTTTCATAGCATGACTATACTAAGTTCCATACTACAAGGTTCTGGGTGGAGGATGGCTACACACTAGTAGGAGCATAGCATAATACAAGATTTCAACAACAATCCTATCATGCATACTACTGAAAACACTAAGTGCATAGTAGTAAAAGTAGTAGGACTTTTATGGTGTCACTTGCCTTGGCCAACTGAAGAGTTGAAGTTACACTCTTCACAACACGTGAGACACTCCGCACAATCTAAACATAGAGATAACACACAATAAACAGGCAATTCAACAACATCATTGCATACAAAAGCAAACATACACATCAAGGTCTTCACAAAACATTGGTCGAGGTTCATCACATAATTCAATATGCAAAAAGAATTATTATGATTAGGTTTAGGGTTTGCCATTTTGGTTAAAGGCTGGTCAAGAATTTATGTATGAACATCATAGATGTCATATATAACTTGCTGTGGTGTTCCAAGGGTCCTAAAAGGTTGGTCTTGATCAACATGGTCACACAAGGAATTTTGGAAAAAGGTTTAACACATTCTTATAATAAAGAAATTAGCATAAACATTTTTGTAAGATCATAAACACAACTTTAATAATTTGAGTTGTTAATTAATTTTAAAATATGTTTTTTTTGGTCTTTCTGGTCAGAGGCAATATTTGGGTCACTTTTCAAAAAGAAACCATATTAAAATTATTTATAGGATTTAAACTATATCCAAAATACTCCAATTGAGTCTTTGGTTTTTAAATTGTTTATCAAGTATTCAAAAATATTTTTAAAAGTGACCAAGTTATTCTACAGAACCTAAGGTTTCCAAAAATATTTTATTTGAAATTTTTGGACTTATAAAAATAAAGTTATGCTAAATATACTCAAATCTCTCATTTGAAATTTGAATGATTTAAACTTTGACAAAACAGTAAAATAATAGTTCTAAAAGATTCTACAAGTCCAGAGCTTTTCAAAAATATAAAGTTTGTTAAATTTGGCTAAACCAATAAAAAGTTGTGAGGGTTTGAAGTTGCAGGGACTTTTCTGCAAAACTGCCAAATTAATTCTATTCGAGCGATAATTCAGAATAGGTTGGGCCACGTGGCTGTTCCTGATTGGTTGGCTCTGCTGACTGAGTTGCTGACTAGGTGCTGACGGGGCGGCCACGCGGCAGCGCGTGATTGGTCCGTACCGGTTCGGGTATGGATCTAATCCTGGCCGTAGGTGGGAGATCGAACGGCTGAGGAGGGGATGGCTCACCGGCGGCGGGGATGGTCGCTAGAGAATGGCAGGGCGGCGGCGTTGCACTCGGGCGGTCGTCGGGGACGGTGCTCCGGTGGTTCCCGGGCGCGGGGAAGACCACCACGAGGTGCGGCACGTCGCGGCGAACTTGATGGTGTGGTCAACGACGAGATGCGCTTCCTGGGGCGGCGACGCGACGCGGACGGAGTTGCCGCGGCTCCGGCGAGCTCCTGTCGTGGAAGGAGACGACGTTCCCGTGGTGCTCCGGGCTCGGGGAGAAGACGAAGAGGTGCGGCGCGACACGGGGAAGATGATGGAGGCTGCGGCGTCGGCTTGGGCGTCTCGGAACGACGGCGTGGTGTGGACGTGGACGCGGTGGTGCCGGCGAGTTCGAACGAGGATGGACGCGATGCTCCGGCTGCAGGAAAAATTCGAGAGAGGGTCAGGGAGGTGCGCCTCGGCGTGGTGAAGGGCGTGAGGGTAGCTCGGGGTCGGGGACTTGCTCTCGTTGCCGGAATCGAAGGTACACGGCTGCGGCGTCGTGGAACTTCGACGAGCTTGTGTGGCGCCTCCTTTGCACGGTCCGACGCGCATCAAGAGGGAAAAAGGAGAGGGGGTCCAGGGCTACTTAACGGAGGCTCGGTCTCTGCCGGGGACGTGCGAGGCGAGTGGGGAAGGTGGGGCGGATCGTGGGCGACGGCGCGTGTGGGCGGCGGTTGGGGAAGGAGACGCTCCCGACAGGTGGTCCCCACCTGTCGGTGAGAGGGAGGATGTGCACGGGCTGGGCTGGTTGACGCGCGCGCGGTAGATAGGTTGGGTTCGGCCCATTTACATTTTTTTTGTCCTGTCTTCTTTTCCTTTTCCTTCTCTGTTTTCCTTATTTCTTTTATAACTTTTGTTTTTAAAATCCAAATCCATTCAAACCAATTTCTATAGATTTGAAAAATCAAAACCTTTCTTTTCAATCTTACAAACATATTTTTCCAAACCTTTTTAAATTTGGAAATCCAAAATAATGCATAAAGGTTTATTAGAACCTTTGTGTTCATTTTTTATAAAATGGGGTTTTATAAATTCCTTTTGAACCAAAAACTAAAAACTAGAAAAAGATATGAGTAATAACACTCATATGATAAACTCAACAAAAATACTTTGATACAAACTTTTTATATATAAAGAGTTTGATAATTCATTTTAAAAACAAATAATCATTTGAAATATCAAAATAGTCATTTCCATTTAAAATTATTAAACCCTGAAAATAGAAGGTAAGGCATTATTTAAAATACATTTCAAAATCATATGAAATAGTAGAAATCAATTTTTTGAAAATAGAGTATGTTTAAATAACCCAAAACAATTTATAAATAGGGTTTATTAAGAAATTGGAAGTAATATATTGGATTCCACTTCAACTTCGAGTAATTTATTTTATTCAAACCAAAGTTTTAATTTTTAATGTTTTTTTTTTAAATTCCAAAAATCTGGGATGTTACAGACTACCACCCTTAAAAGGAATCTCGTCCCCGAGATTCGCAGAGGCTAGCAAAAGGGATAGGTTCGGGGTATCTGGGTGGCTACCACCGTAAAAAGGAACTTTTGTGGGTCGTCTAACTTTCTTGTTTTCTTGTGTCGAGGTGACTCTATAGGTCAGCTGTATCTTTAGTTGTCTCAGTTATGCTTCATCCTCATGGGTTCACACATAAAGTATGTACTGACATTTTCAAATGAATGAGTGCTTGAACAATTAATTGATATTGGACTTACTGTTCACATATTCAAGCCCACCAAATACTTCTTCCACATTGACATGATTCACATGCCCTTTCTTGAATGGGTTGGGCTTGGCGCTTTGGTCAGCTTTCTTCTCCGGGCACTCGTTGGCGTAATGTCCCATATTCTTGCATGAGAAGCATTGTATCTGGCTGAGGTCCTTCCTCTCTGGATGGTTGTGGTGGTGTTGTCCGTTGTGGTTTCCATGCCCATTGTGGTTGTCGCCTCGATATCCTCCATCATGGTGGTGGCCGTGGTTGTGATGGCCATTTCCTCCATGTTGGTATCCATTGACTCTAGGTTGATGTTCACCTTCAAGATGCTTGTGGAATCCTGAGTTGCCACTACCATCATGAAAGCTACGTATCTTCTGAGGTGGTCCAGAGTGGTGCTTGTCAAAGTTGTGCTTCCTTTTTCGAGTTTCAGCCTGTCTCTGTTTGCTCTACAAGATAGTGGCCTTGTCGAGTAGGGACTGATAGTTGGGCGTGTAGACAACTGACAGCTGAATAGCTAGTTCATCATTCAGACCATCCAAGAATTTCTCCCTTCTCTTGGCATCTGTGTCTACGTCATCTGGAGCATAGCGTGCCAGATTGTTGAATTCTTCTATGTACTCTGCCACTGTGTGGTTACTCTGACGCAGGTTGCGAAATTCTCTCTTCTTCAAGCTCATCACACCAGTGGATATGTGTGCAGTGCGGAAACCTTCCTGAAATGACTCCCAAGTGACCTCCTCAATTGGGTGAGTGATCTGATAGTTGTCCCACCAGCTGGCTGCAGGTCCTTCTAAAAGATGTGCTGCAAACCTAACCTTCTCTTCATCAGTGCATCCAATGGTCACCAGATTCTTATTCACCGAGCGTAGCCAGTCATCAGCTACAACGGGTTCTGAGGCGCTAGTGAAGGTTGTTGGCCTCAGCCTCAGGAATCGGGTGAGCATGTCCACTTGAGGGGGTGGTGGTGGAGGTGGGTTGTTGTTGCTGTTGTTGTTCGCTAACATCTGGGTCATCACTTGCATGAGCTGGGTCATTACCTGCTGCATCCCATCGTTGTTGTTGTTGTCACGGCGAGGAGGCATCTGTGGGTTTAGCATAGATGAGGATAAAGATAGAAAGATCTAAGGAGGGAGGAAACTAAAAGCCCTCACAACCCACACAACAAATCATGACAAACAATTTCCAATCAAGCAAATGTCACAACAACATGGTTCAACACACTAACAAGCAAACTAGTATTGCCATACCACATAGGTTGATATGATCAATACATTAACATAACGTCGTTTCAAATAAGACTAATTTGGGGTCCAATCTAAGGTAAACAGGGTGATACATTTCCTTGCCAACATGTTCTTCCTCCTTACTTCAATTCTCTTCACTTCATGGATGCAATCTGGGCATCCTTCGCACGAATCAGGTCTTCCTGATTGCAGAGTTCCAAAGCCATATATACTATGTCAGCCCTCAACTGACTCACAGTGGTCTTCAAGGTATTAGTACTCTCATTCTCCCTCTCTAGAAGATGAGTACACTGAGCTTGCAGTTCTAGAATTTGTGCCTCCTGCTGTTCAACCTTGGCTTCCAACTTCATGTTGTCAATATCAAGTTTCATCTTGTCTTCGATGAGAGCATCCTTCTCCAAATCCATCTCCTGCTTCTGTGCGTCGATTTCCTCCTCTATTTCCTTGAGTTCATCAAGGTACTTCTGGGTGTTGTGAAGTCTAAATCGAAGCCTTCTTCCAAGATACTCGATGGCCTCCCATGCTGCACTTCTTGCTGAATCAAAGAATGATGTTTGAAGTGTTGGATTGGTGAACAAGCAGCAACCTTCGGTCTTGTGGTCATCGCCTTTGCTCTTGTATATGTGGAGTTGCACCCACCAGTACTCTTGACCTTCATCCATGAAAGGAAATCCTTTGTATACTGCTTCTCCTTCAAAACCCAAGCTCTTCATGTTATCCTTTAATGCTCTTGGAAACTCAGTCCCACTTTGTAGAGTCATGGTCATCACTGGTCCTTTCTTGATGGATTCGATGAGGCTGGTCATCTAAAACAAAAGCAGATACTTTCAGAAGTTAGATACTAGACGAGAGTACAAGAAGAGGTACTTGAATTGTATATATATTTTAGAAAACTGAATAAAAATAGATTTTTCAATCCTATGGCCAAAACCTATTTCTATCCAAACTTAGGGTCACGAACCTACAGGCAACACAGTGCTCTGATACCATCTGTAGAATCCCCCACCTTTTAACAAAGGTTGGGATTCCCCGTGTAACGTGCTAGTCCCTGGATCGACTTGCTAGCACACACAGTTTGAGATGCAATACCATAACATTGTATCAAAGTATATTACACGATGATCCAGAATTTAAAAGATTCGATACAAGGTGCATAGCCGAAGGCTAGCTCAAACCAAAGTAAACACACAGCGGAAAGCAAATGATACAGTGAGCCCATCATCTTCATGTGCCACAGGCAAGCATGTTGGTTGTAGACTCGAAACCCTGTCGCAACCTCACTCATCGTCTGACGGACCTGCAACGGTGAGTTACAGCCCAACTATATGGGTCAGCACAATTGAATTGTGATGGCAAGATGACACTTATGTGGATATAAATGGCAACCTATAATCTACATGAATATTTGGCTAAGTGGAGTTTTGAGGCTGATTTGCATAAAGCTAGTTTTATCCTATCATTTGTAAAACAATTTTCATCTTAGACAAAGGGTACCACTGATAGACATCAGTGAACCACTTTGACAACTACTCATGGCAAGCACCACCGATAGACATCAGTGAGCTCCCATCCCTTGTTCACCCTCAAGTTTTAATTTAGAAATTTGGGATGAGGAGATCTTCAACAACTTCCCGGTCTAGTTGCTCAAAATTGTCCATAACCGGGGACACGGCTAAGTATACTCAGTTTTTACTCTCGAGAGGGTGTGCACTTTCACCACAAGACCCAATCTTTCCATCCTCCATGGCAACCAATTATGCAATGGAAAAGAGAAGACCGAGACGAGATCTTTCAGAAGTGATTCCCCAGAGTCTAACGTCGGACCCACTCCAACCTATCATCCCCTACATCTGCTGGTCACGACAGAACCAGGGTCTCACAACCTAATTGATCAAGACAGAGCCCATATGACATGTGGCTGCACTAGAAGCTACTGAACAAGGAGAGTCTACAATCTCTTTAAGCCTGGGTGACTTTCCACAATTGTGCACTTCCACCAAGGGCAAATTACCATAGACATGAACCATAGACATGGACCCCCTGAGTAGTCACCCACCATGGTTCTCCAACCAGCACCCAGGTAGTTCATTGATTAGTTATTAGTTTTCATCACTATCCAACTAATCAAAACATTTTCATAGCATGACTATACTAAGTTCCATACTACAAGGTTCTGGGTGGAGGATGGCTACACACTAGTAGGAGCATAGCATAATACAAGATTTCAACAACAATCCTATCATGCATACTACTGAAAACACTAAGTGCATAGTAGTAAAAGTAGTAGGACTTTTATGGTGTCACTTGCCTTGGCCAACTGAAGAGTTGAAGTTACACTCTTCACAACACGTGAGACACTCCGCACAATCTAAACATAGAGATAACACACAATAAACAGGCAATTCAACAACATCATTGCATACAAAAGCAAACATACACATCAAGGTCTTCACAAAACATTGGTCGAGGTTCATCACATAATTCAATATGCAAAAAGAATTATTATGATTAGGTTTAGGGTTTGCCATTTTGGTTAAAGGCTGGTCAAGAATTTATGTATGAACATCATAGATGTCATATATAACTTGCTGTGGTGTTCCAAGGGTCCTAAAAGGTTGGTCTTGATCAACATGGTCACACAAGGAATTTTGGAAAAAGGTTTAACACATTCTTATAATAAAGAAATTAGCATAAACATTTTTGTAAGATCATAAACACAACTTTAATAATTTGAGTTGTTAATTAATTTTAAAATATGTTTTTTTTGGTCTTTCTGGTCAGAGGCAATATTTGGGTCACTTTTCAAAAAGAAACCATATTAAAATTATTTATAGGATTTAAACTATATCCAAAATACTCCAATTGAGTCTTTGGTTTTTAAATTGTTTATCAAGTATTCAAAAATATTTTTAAAAGTGACCAAGTTATTCTACAGAACCTAAGGTTTCCAAAAATATTTTATTTGAAATTTTTGGACTTATAAAAATAAAGTTATGCTAAATATACTCAAATCTCTCATTTGAAATTTGAATGATTTAAACTTTGACAAAACAGTAAAATAATAGTTCTAAAAGATTCTACAAGTCCAGAGCTTTTCAAAAATATAAAGTTTGTTAAATTTGGCTAAACCAATAAAAAGTTGTGAGGGTTTGAAGTTGCAGGGACTTTTCTGCAAAACTGCCAAATTAATTCTATTCGGGCGATAATTCAGAATAGGTTGGGCCACGTGGCTGTTCCTGATTGGTTGGCTCTGCTGACTGAGTTGCTGACTAGGTGCTGACGGGGCGGCCACGCGGCAGCGCGTGATTGGTCCGTACCGGTTCGGGTATGGATCTAATCCTGGCCGTAGGTGGGAGATCGAACGGCTGAGGAGGGGATGGCTCACCGGCGGCGGGGATGGTCGCCAGAGAATGGCAGGGCGGCGGCGTTGCACTCGGGCGGTCGTCGGGGACGGTGCTCCGGTGGTTCCCGGGCGCGGGGAAGACCACCACGAGGTGCGACACGTCGCGGCGAACTTGATGGTGTGGTCAACGACGAGATGCGCTTCCTGGGGCGGCGGCGCGACGCGGACGGAGTTGCCGCGGCTCCGGCGAGCTCCTGTCGTGGAAGGAGACGACGTTCCCGTGGTGCTCCGGGCTCGGGGAGAAGACGAAGAGGTGCGGCGCGACACGGGGAAGATGATGGAGGCTGCGGCGTCGGCTTGGGCGTCTCGGAACGACGGCGTGGTGTGGACGTGGACGCGGTGGTGCCGGCGAGTTCGAACGAGGATGGACGCGATGCTCCGGCTGCAGGAAAAATTCGAGAGAGGGTCAGGGAGGTGCGCCTCGGCGTGGTGAAGGGCGTGAGGGTAGCTCGGGGTCGGGGACTTGCTCTCGTTGCCGGAATCGAAGGTACACGGCGGCGGTGTCGTGGAACTTCGGCGAGCTTGTGTGGCGCCTCCTTTGCACGGTCCGACGCGCATCAAGAGGGAAAAAGGAGAGGGGGTCCAGGGCTACTTAACGGAGGCTCGGTCTCTGCCGGGGACGTGCGAGGCGAGTGGGGAAGGTGGGGCGGATCGTGGGCGACGGCGCGTGTGGGCGGCGGTTGGGGAAGGAGACGCTCCCGACAGGTGGTCCCCACCTGTCGGTGAGAGAGGAGGATGTGCACGGGCTGGGCTGGTTGACGCGCGCGCGGTAGATAGGTTGGGTTCGGCCCATTTACATTTTTTTTTGTCCCGTCTTCTTTTCCTTTTCCTTCTCTGTTTTCCTTATTTCTTTTATAACTTTTGTTTTTAAAATCCAAATCCATTCAAACCAATTTCTATAGATTTGAAAAATCAAAACCTTTCTTTTCAATCTTACAAACATATTTTTCCAAACCTTTTTAAATTTGGAAATCCAAAATAATGCATAAAGGTTTATTAGAACCTTTGTGTTCATTTTTTATAAAATGGGGTTTTATAAATTCCTTTTGAACCAAAAACTAAAAACTAGAAAAAGATATGAGTAATAACACTCATATGATAAACTCAACAAAAATACTTTGATACAAACTTTTTATATATAAAGAGTTTGATAATTCATTTTAAAAACAAATAATCATTTGAAATATCAAAATAGTCATTTCCATTTAAAATTATTAAACCCTGAAAATAGAAGGTAAGTCATTATTTAAAATACATTTCAAAATCATATGAAATAGTAGAAATCAATTTTTTGAAAATAGAGTATGTTTAAATAACCCAAAACAATTTATAAATAGGGTTTATTAAGAAATTGGAAGTAATATATTGGATTCCACTTCAACTTCGAGTAATTTATTTTATTCAAACCAAAGTTTTAATTTTTAATGTTATTTTTTTTTAAAATTCCAAAAATCTGGGATGTTACACAATTTCACGCGTTCAAATTTAGATATTATATTTGTGACACTCAGGTGAAAGAAGGTCTTGGAGGAAATGTCCGTGTTATATTATCTGGAGCCGCTCCACTTGCCACTCATGTGGAACAATACCTGCGAGTGGTGACATGTGCACATGTTTTACAAGGATATGGTACATCCCTTATTTTCTTCTTGTCATATGAAGCAATTAAATATATTACTGTTACGATTGGTTTTACTCCAATTGTTTAGTAAACATCATTAATTTAACCCTGTGGGTTAGATCTACCGTTTTCAGTAAGAGATAACTCGTGCAACCATGTAATGGGCCTACGACTTCATACTTTACACGTAAATACATTACTCCTGGCATCAGCGATGTTGACATGTTGTTGGCATTTGCGATCTATGGTGAATAACAAGTGTAGATCTGTCAACAGAACTTAATGCAACATGCACTATTTTTATACTGGTTCGCAACGTAAAGAAAGACTTCTAGATGTTCTTTTACCTAAATCAGGCCATAGTCCTTGACCTGCATATACTGATTATTTCTGTTTGCTTTCTTCTCCATTCTTACTATGAATTCCCGCTTGTTCCCTGTGATTTCTTCTCTTTTAGGTCTCACAGAAACTTGTGCTGGATCATTTGTGTCGCTACCAAATCAGATGTCCATGATAGGGACTGTTGGTCCTCCGGTGCCAAATATTGATACTCGTCTAGAATCCGTGCCTGAAATGAATTACGATGCACTTGCAAGCACACCTCGTGGAGAAATCTGCATCAAGGGAGAAACATTATTCTCAGGGTACTACAGGCGTGAAGACCTTACGCAGGAGGTTTTGGTTGATGGATGGTTCCATACTGGTACGTCTTGCTTTTTTATCGTTTGAATTGTTTTCTGTTTTCACAAAGCAGTTGCTGCAAAATTAAAGAATGAAACATAAGCATTGCCAAATGACTAGTATTTCTTCCCCGGGTAGTCCTAAATATTTAGGTCTCTAAATATGTGGCAGTATTGGTCCGCACGGTAGTGAACACAAGGAGATTAAAAGTTCACTTCAGTTAACCCGGGTATATTTTACTAAGATTGCAAGTCATTTTACTCACCCTAGCCTGAATAACAGTACTACGGAGATCACATTTTGGCCTGTTCATAGTTTTAATAGTAACAGTTCCAAGGGGAAAGTCACTCCAGGTTCTGACACAAACTATTCTATGTTGTGCCTTACCCCATGTGGAGTTTCAAAACGTATTTCTCTTCTGCTTACAGGAGACATTGGTGAGTGGCAACCTGATGGAAGTATGAAAATCATAGACCGCAAAAAGAATATCTTCAAGCTTTCACAAGGAGAATATGTGGCAGTTGAAAATTTGGAGAACATTTACGGCGTTGTTTCTGCTATAGACTCGGTAAATACAGCTCAGTTTTGTAAATTTATGTTCTATTTCATTTTTTTCAGCGTTGTTCTTTATATCATAAATGTTCAAAAATATTTTATGCATGCTTAATCCTATCTATTGTTGCCAGCATTGTTCTGTTGACATAATTTTAAGTATTTGCTTAAATTTTGTGAACACTTGTCCAGATATGGGTATATGGCAATAGTTTCGAGTCATTCCTTGTTGCCGTAGTCAATCCTAACAAGGAAGCTCTTGAGAGCTGGGCTGAGGGAAATGGAATCAGTGGTGATTTTGATGCACTGTGTGAGAATCCAAAAGCAAAAGAGTACATTTTGGCAGAACTTTCAAAAACAGGAAAAGAGAAGAAGGTTAGATTGTTACTGTTTTCCTGTTTTGCTCTTTTTCTAGCGACATTCACAGCTTACTCCAGTGCGCACCATAACTTTCTGAATCTTTCTGCAGCTCAAAGGTTTTGAATTCATAAGAGCTGTACATCTTGACCCGGTGCCGTTCGACATGGAGCGTGACTTGATCACTCCAACATATAAAAGGAAGCGGCCGCAATTGCTTAAGTACTACCAGGTATTATTGTTGTGAGCCATCTTCAGCATAGGTTGTAATATGTGCATGGACGACTTGAGCGATTTGGTTCTCTCGTCCCTTCAATTGATCATAAAAGAATTATAATCATCTTATGAACTGGGTGAACTTTTTCGCACCATCAGAAACCAAGCCAGTGACTTCTTGGGTACTTTCTGAAGTAATTCATGTTTTATTTCATCAGCATTATTTTGGTCCCTTCTACTTTGGTGCCTTACACAAGAGCACACCGATCAGCTCTAATCTTGCGTAAATTTGCAGGGCGTAATTGACAACATGTACAAAAGTGCTAAATGAGCTCGTCACGCCTTGTAGAAGAACGCTTAAAATCAAGAGTCCCAGCACTGAAGGAGCTGACAGAAGAACCAAACCCAAGAGTGCTACCTTATGCTATGTATATATTCGTAGTTTGGATCGAAGAATGATGTAAAAGCCTTTCAGAAAACGTGTTTGCCTTATGTGGCAAACGGGTAATGCAGTAGCTTTGCAGGCAGACACCGTTTCCAGTTGTTTGAGCTCTGCAATTGCCATATTTTCCATTGACCGATTAGCAGCCTAAAAACATGTTCCGAGTAAAAATTTAAGATACTTGTGATGATCAGGTTGCCCTTTTCGTCTTACTTGCATCGTTCTTGCAATTTACGTCTGTGCTCGAAGTCGAGGGATCCATTATGTTCATCTAAACCTCCGAAACAGTAATTGTTTCTCGTTTTGTTTCCCTGAGCAATATCCACTTCATGATTTAACGCGTACAAGTTTAGTTTTGGTTATTAGCTGCAAAGAGGAGCGTTCTGCGCGTGTTTAAGTGGGATTTCTGTTAGGGTAGTCAGGTAGTGTTTGGACATTTGAACCAATGGTGTTTTTGTTGTTGTTGTGAAAAACCAATGTTTTTTTTGGGCAAAGAATGGGTGTTTCAACGTAGAAAGGGAGGCCCATTACTCCTGCGGCCTTATTCTGTACTCGTGCACCGAAGACAGCAGCCTGGCATTTTTGTGGCAAAACCTATTCATCGACCAGGTCGATGATAGGCAAGCGTCGCACACCACCTTAGTGGGCCGGCCCAATAGATAATGCCTCTAGTTTTCTGCCGTTTTCGGATATTTTTCTTTTTCATTTTTTTTGTTATTTCTTTTTTCTTTATTCTATTTCGTTTTTTTCCTGTTTCTTTTTTTGGATTTGAAATTTTTAAAAGATTTCCGGAACCGAAATCGTTCGGATTGAAAGTTCATTCAGATCTAAAATATCTTCAAAATTTGAATTCTTTTCAAGATTTGAAAATCGTTCAGATTCGAAATTCGTTCAGATTTGAAATTCAGTCGTATTCGAAATTCATTCAGATTCAAAATTTGTTCAAGTTAAAATTTGTTCATATTTGAAATTCGTTCTGATTTGAAAATCGTTCAGATTCAAATTTTGTTCATATTTGAAATTTTGTTCAGATTCGAATTTTGTTCAGATTCAAAAATCGTTCAGATTTGAAATTAGTTCAGAATTGAATAAAAATTATTCAGTTTTCGAAAAGATGTTCAAATTTGAAAATGGGCTGGATTCCGGGCGGCCCATGTACAAGCAGTCTAAAGTGGGCCGAGCCCAATAGCGCGCAGGGTGTGCGATGCGTTCTTATTGTCGCACGGGTCGATATATAGGCGATCCCCATTTTTGTTACTCGGTAGAAAATTAGAAGACCCGGTTGATACTCATATGTCGCAAATACTGAGGCACGGTGTCCGTGGAGGGATTCTTTAAAGGAAAACACTTGTAATCCTCCGGGATCTATCGTCCGCGTCCTCCCCTCTCGCGACACGCGTCCGTCCGAGTGAACCCACCACCTACCTTATCCCTTCGATGTCGTCATCAAGTCGCTCTCATTTCTTCTAGCACAGCCATACCCGGCCACCGGCCTCCAGATCGCGCACGCTGCCGCCGCTTACCTCCGCCGCCGTAGGGGCTGCGCCGCTACAGCCTGCCTCCGCTGCCGTCGGGGCGCGCCGCCACTGCCTACTCCCCTTCGTTTTGTTGCTGCACGGAGCCGTGCATGCCGCCTCTGATGCTAAATAAGCGTCGAGGCCGCGCCGTCGCTGCTACTGGGGGCGTGTAGAAGCTGCAAAGCAGCAATGCTTCCGCGTATTCTGGAGGCCACCTTCCCCAAGCTCGAGGCCGTCTCCAACCCAACCTTCCTCTCCTGCACGCGCTTGTCGGCGCTCCCCCGCTCAGCCACGGCGGCACCTTCGTCCTCGCCCCCGAACGCCTCAACGTTCCCGTGTTCTATCTCTCGCTCCTTGCCACCCGATGTCATCGTGGCCCCGGTAAATGTAACATCCCAATTTTGTAACTAGTAAAATAATCAAAAATTGGGAACCAACAAAAACTTTTTGTTGCTTGATGTGTGTTGCTTGTTCTTGATATTGCTTTGATTGTTGAGTGATTTAAATTCTTGCACTCAAAATTTGAAAATAGAAATAAAACACACAAAATGCAAATTGACAAATTTAATATTCCTCCAACAAGAAAATAATGTTTTCTTTCAAACAAAATTCAGAGAGGTGATAATTAAACCCCTCTCATAATTTTCCCTAATATTTTCTCTCCCAAATTCTTTTTATTCCAAAAACCCTAAAAATAAAATTCTATACGTTTCTTTATTGTTTTAAAATCACAAAATGTGCTATGTAGCACATATCAAATAAATTCTACCACCATACCAAAAACCCTTGTTTATACATATGAATCACAGTATGGAAATAAAATCAAGAAATTTGAATTAAAGTTTCACTGAAACATTTCATCGAACACTTGGTGGGCACTGCCCATGTTCTTCCCCAAATTCTGAAAACCGAAATCAAATCGAAGGATTGAGTGGACTATTCTTCGATTCCTCTCTGCCATCTCTCTCTCTCACCTCACTGAGCCACCGGAGCATGGAGAAAGCCAGCAATTTGGGCCAGAGGCTCGTGCCCGTCGACGAGCGCACGCCACCGTGCTGCTCTGCGCTGCGCCGTGCTGGCCGTCGCTGGCTTGTCGAGGAGAAGACGCCACACTGACCCCTCTCTGCCTCTCGCATCCCCTCACCTCTCACCGCACTCGTCAGGGCCAGAGGAGACCACTGCCTGACGCCCTGCCTCGCCGTACCACTGCAGCTCTGCGAAGTCGCCGTGTCCAGCCCGTGCGTGGACGCCGAGCCGTTCTTCACCACCACGGCACCCCAGCTCGCGCTGCTCGCCGCAGACTCGCTCCTGTCACCCCTCAACCTCTCCGACACGTCCACACCACCGCTGGTGCCCTGCAGCAACGCCAGCGAGCCGTCGCACTCCGCTGCCACGCCATGGACGCCGTCAGTCCACGAGCGTGCACGCAAGCCACCGTGACACCCCACTCCCTCTACGCCCCTGCAGAGCTCCCCTACGTCGCCACGACACCACACCGCCACCAATGCCTAGCTCTCCCACTCCCCAGACCCCTCTGTACCCCGTGCCATTGCCGGCCGTGGAGGAACTCCGCTATAAAAGCCGCCCCGCACCACCTCTTCTCCCCGCACCTCTCCACCACCTCTCACCCACTCCTCACTCTCCCGTGCACCGCCAGGAGGGCGGCCACGCTGCGGCATTTCTCGCTGCTCAAGTTGAGCACAGCCACGGGCTGCCGTAGCCGAAGGTGGACGACGACACGGCCACGCCGTGCTGCTGCTCTCACCTTCCCCTTTTCTTTGCTCACTCGACTCTCGAAACACACCGCACTCACCCACCGTTTTCTCTCCTTGTTCCATGCCCAGGAGCCGCGCTAGGAGCTCGCTGGAGTGGCGCACGGCCGAGGAAGAGGAGCTGCTTACCGGGAACGATTCAGTCGATCCCAGCAAGCACAACTCACGCCAGAGTTTCCCCGCACCATCCGCCGTCGATCCCCCTCATCTCCGCTTCCACCCGAGCCCCAGGTGAGCGAATCGTGCCGCCCCGCTGTCGCCGGCCACGGCGGCGACGCCAGACCAAGGTCGTCGCCGATGGTTTGCTTGTGAGCCGTTAGATCTGCATCCAACGGTTAGGTACCGGTTCGGTTAGGTTAAGTCGCTGACTGGCGGGCCCCACCCGTCAGTCTTTTAATCTTTTTCTCCGCGCGGGAGAAAAATTCGTTGAGCCGCTGACATGTTGGACCCACTTGTCGGGTTTTTCAACATTATCCACCCCATTTTTATAATTCGAATTTCTGATAAATCTAGAATTCAATACTGGACCCAACTTTGAAAATCAATAACTCGAAAAATATAAGTCCAAATAAATCAAACTAAAATTCTCTGGTTAGCTTATGAAATTCTTAATCCAACCCAAGTGGTCTCATCTTGTTTGGATATACAACAAAAATACCGTATTAAAAATGCCACAGAAGGTATAATTTAGAAACTTGTTTGTTTCTGATGCTCTGTTAGTCCAAATGGAGTGATTCCAATTTTGTTAGCTTGGTATTTTGAGTACTTAGCTGCCCTAATGTTGGTAGATTTAATTATGCAGTAACAATTGTTTGGCATTAGATTGAATCTAGAAAACCCTTCTGCACTGTTTGAATTAAATAAGATTAATGGTAAATCCAAATTAGCTGAAACCAATTTTGTTGGATCACATTTAGTTAGTACTATCTAATCCTAAATTGGCATAAATTTAGGAGAAGTATTATTACAGTAGTTAAGGATTTAGTGAATTTAGCTTTCTGTAGTAAAAGATTTTTAGTGCAATAACCTTTAACCTAAATAGACCTAGACCAATTTTGTTGGATTAGTTTTAATCAGAGCTAGTTGACCCTAAATTGGCATAATTTTGTGATCAACAGAACTTAAGTTGTGGAATTAAAACTTGTGTAGTTATTTCTGCCATAATTAAGTCTAGCTCAATTGCTAGTTAAATCACTTAAGTTAAAACCCAAATGTTGCTTTGTGTGTATGGCAGTAGCATTGTGTGGGACTTGAGTGTTGAATTGTTGTGATACTTGATTGAATAGTATAGTAATTGTTTGCCCTTGTTTGTTATACGACGTTTAGACGAGACCGTTGCCGGGACTTGCGAGGAGGAGTACTTTGAACAGCAGGAGCAGGAACCCGGGAACTTTGCTGAACAAGGCAAGCTACTTCACTGAGCTTGCACCTATATACCTCTATTTTGATTCATCTGTTTTACTTATTAAGAGCATAAGTGTTTTATGTGGCGTTGCCACTAAAACTATGATTTGAAAAACCCTTTTCCAAAACGCAAGTATATTATTGAGACACCCGATATAGAGGTGTCAATGGTATACCATGATTTCTAAATGAATTTGTTTTACTCAAAAGCCTTCTATGAAAAACCTTTTGGTGGGATTACAAACCACCCAAGTTTTGATTAAAAGTATTTTTGCTATGAAAATTGGAAATGATTGTGAAAACCTTTTCAAAAGTTTATGAAAAACTATTTTGCCACTCTATGTAGGAATATCGGCTTGTTTAAATAAAACTATAGGATGGGAAAAACTTTGTTTATTCAAAACTCCTTTTGGAAACCCTTGGATGATTTATGGCATGCCGATATATCGGTGGTGAAACGGAAAAGTTGTTGTTTCTGAAAAATGCACATTGTGTCCTGGTACTTACTGAACAACCAATAACCTGTGCGACCACATTTACCCCCATATGGAAAAAGGGCGTAGCCATATAATTTGCTCGTGTTAGTACTGGATGCCTCAATAACGAGGATGACCTCGTTCCATGAGGGGATGGTCTGAGGACCTACCCCCTGACCTGGGTCCTCTTCATTGTAGTCTACCGGAAGCCGGTATGAGCGTGTCGGAGGAAGAGGATTGAAGGGCTCCCTTGGGTCCGCCGGGCAGAACTACGAGTCCCCACACTTAGTTTCTGAGGATTTGAGTGTCGGTGGAAAGTGTCGTAGCGGCAGGGTCCTATACTAGCATGAGCAAAGGACAGGCTATGGCCGGGAACTCAACTTCGCATACCTCTGGTATGGCGGGACGTGGCTGACACGATGAGTGACCGGATGGGTGTGGGAAAAGCGTACTACCTCTGCAGAGGGTAAAACTATTCGAATAGCCGAGTCCTCGGATATGGACAGTTGGAACGAATTGCTGGGTCTTATGTGCAAGTTTTGATAAAAGTGTTGAGTTTTGAACGGAAGTTGAAGTGGAATGGGTATTTCGTACCTGTACCAATGAGTTGGTTCGAGGTAGCGTCGTGCTTGGTATCAGGGCAAGAAGAGGTTTTCGAGGAAAAAGTTTTAAAAGAAATTTTCTTACCTTTTTAAACGAAGGTATATTTTCGGGAAAAAGATTTAAAAATACTTCTTACCTTTTTCAACAAAGTTAGTGAGAAAACTACTTTCCAAAATGTTTTGTCTTCAACAGGATTAAAAATCTACTCTTCTTCTTTTAAATAGAGATTCAGTGAGGTTTTTCCTAAAAATAAAAGTCTTTGAAAATTTAAAACTAGTGCATGTTCCTGTTGGGGTAGTTTGCGAGTACAATCAAATGTACTCATATTGGTTTCGTCCCTGGCTATTGTCTTAGCCAGATTCCAGAGAAGAGCAGTTCGACGAGGAGGAGTTCACTGACGTCTTTGCGAACTAGGGCGCTTCCCAGTCAGCTGCCTGTAGGGTAAAGGCGAATGACTTGGGCTCCACGTTGATTTGGTGATTCCGCTGCAAGTACCTTATTGAAGCTGATCACTTCAAGCACGTAAGTATAATTATTCGGTATTTGTGGGTGTTCTGTGATACCAACTCAAGTTATGTGCAACAGCACACTGATCATGGGACTGTTGCAGGAAACATAACGAGTATCTCGGATAATTAATCCGGGGTCCTCACAGACTTGGTATCAGAGCCATCCTGACTGTAACAGACCTTAGTTAGCATGGACGTTAGTTAGGAAGAGAATATTTTGTTAAAAAAATATATTCACACCAAAAATATATCCTTATCTAGGGAAGTCCAAGAATGGCTCCCGCTCTTCTCGTCTTCTCTATTTACCTCTGAATCTTACCTTTCTATTTTAAATTTTACTAAAGGTTTCTCTACTCTTTCTTACCTGTTCAAAATACTTGACGATGAACCCAAAGAGAGACCTAATTAGCTAGCACCTACAAAGAAGAAGCAACCATCTCAATTACTCAACATTCAACATCAAGTTCATTGGTCTACAAATGCCAAGATCATCGACATCAACCAAATCAAGAGATCTCTGAAGACCTCAGCTCAACCTCAGCAATTCTACTCAAGTGGCTACTTCGACAATCTCAGTGTCTCCAGTTGAAGACTAAGGCGACGAACTGAAGATTTCAGCACCCCTGTCTAACCAAGACCCATAGGAACAGCTTATGATAGGAACTTTAGCCATACTACCCGATTGCTACGAGTATTAGGCGTCCATTGGTACTAAATGTACCCTGTGTGCTTGTTGTTTGTTTGTGACGCTCCCTTACAGTGAGTCCGCGGATCTGACCCCTCCCTGCCCAACCGGCATGGCCAGGCGTCGGTTCACAGTAGAGTGCAGTAGGGCTTGTCCCCACCACACGAGTGACGCTCCCCGGGTTCTTCCCCAGAAAGGAGCCGACACACCTAGCTTATAAAAGGCCCCGTTCCATCTGCCATCTATCCCCACTCACCACCCTTAGCGACCCAAATCTCCTGAGGCAAGAATCCCGTGTTCTTATCCTTCATCCAGATCCAAAGGAACCCATGGCAAACCTCAGAGTTGTCATGGAAACCACTGCCGAGGAGCATAGTGGGTTTCCGCTGATGCTTTGGAAGGCTGTCTGCCACATTCTTGGTCGGCCTGCCCGTCCTCGATATGTGGTGTTCGAGAACTCTCTTCCGCTCGCCGGGAGGGAATTCCAAGTCGAGGTGCATATCGGCTCGTGCCAATTGGGCATAAGTCCGACTTACTTGATCCAGGGTAAGAGCATGCCTACCCTAGATCTAGCCCTCCAGGTAGCAGCCTGGGAAGGACTTGTCCGTCTCCGGTACTCAGAACCGGCAATGGCGGTAAGCCGAGCTTTCCACTTCCTCCCAGCCATACCTGAGCATGTTGCGGAGGCTTTCCAAGCTTCCATGGGACAGGAAGCTGACCCTGCCGTAATCACCCTGGTCACCTATGGAGCTGCAATGACAAGATTCAGTCACACCCTGATGGAGGAACTCATGACCACAAGGCGCCACCTTGCTCGTGCCCGCCGGGAACTGGGTCGAGCAAGGAACCTACCCACTTCCCACCGTGGGCAAGCTCAGGATGCAAGACAGTCGGTCCTAGATGAATTGCTGGACCACAGCATTGACGCATCGGTGACACAAGCTCTCGCCCGAGTTCAGCAGCCACCCCAAGAACCAGGCGTAGTCCTCGAAGGCGTGCCTGTAGATCCCCACCCCTTGGAAGACAGAGATGTGGACACCACTCTTTGTCTCGGTCACGCTTCACCGACTCCTAGCACCTCTCAGGCAGAGTAGAACCCAGGTTTAGTTAGCCTGACCGCGCTTGTGTGTTTGCGTGTGTGGAGCAACCCGTTGTTAGTCTGTTGTTGGTTTGTTGCTTGTTTTTCTCGTGTTTCTTGTAATGCAAGGTTGTTGTCTGTTCCTCGGCTGATATCGAATCAGCCCGAAATAAAAACTTGGTGTTCTTATCATCTTGTTAACCACTTGGTTGACATCTGATGGAATGTCATGCTGTTTTTTTTTCAGTTAAAAGTTTTAAAAAGAAACCACAGATCACTTAAAACAGGAACCGTATGTGACCCCAGACGCATACCCCTGTGAATTAATGCAAACTTTGAATGGGACTATTTTGTAGTATGCAAATTATTTTTGTGTGTGTTCTCCTACATGCAATCTCCCCAAGGTTCCTCACCCAATATGAACCTTGTGCTTTCTGCATGTTAAAGAAAGGGGCCCGAGCCCTCCACGAGATGTGAACCTCGCAGCCTTAAAATGCTTGCGAAGTGTAAATGCTCGCTGGAACACAGAAGGACATCTTGTAGGGTGTTCTTAGTTGTGTGTTCAACCTATATGGTTGAAATGTGCTACCACTGCAAATGGTTGAGACCATATACTGCAGTGTTATTTTCTCTAAAAATATATTTTCTCGCCAAAACAAGTTTATTCTAGTACTTCTGCATCCTATCTGTGCTGCAAGACCAGAGTTGTGACAACCAAGAAGATTTCGACAAGGCACACCTTGTCCCGGGTTATCAGCAAAGGCAAGATCAATACAATCACGGATTGCAGTACAGAAGCGAGAAATTCAGAAAGGAACAGAGGATACAAGTTCTACTCCTACAAACAACACTGCCAGCACGGATGCAACGGCACCTAGAGATTCCTAATCTCTCTCGAACTCCCCGATGCCACCAGAGGATGAGCCTGGCTCACTCAGAGCCGAGTCACGCGCCGCCCGACGGCGGCAGACAGCTCGAGCAGCCTGCTCACCTCCAGCCGGAAGGTCTACCACCTCCTCCACCGCCGCAAGCTCCTCCACCGTGCGCTCCTCCGCCGCATCTGGCTCCTCTAGCGCAGCAGGCGCCACTGTCGCAGCACCAGCCCCCGCGCTAGACCACCAATGGCACAAGGCCACGGCTAGGAGCACCACTGCGAACAGCAGGCTGAACACCGTCAAAATCGAGAACACGAAGAGCACGAAGACGAAGCAGCCCTCGAGGAAGCCCGCATCCTCCATCGCATCAACATAGGCTCTGAAGAAATCGGTAATGAAGCCCATGGTGACGACGCGATGGAAGAAATGTTTTTCTGAGGTCGCTAGTTTATAAGCCGAGCTCGGACGCCGCTCCTCGACACCGCACTGCGCGGGAAAGTGGAGGAATCGCGAGCTGTACTCGCCTTAATGGCGCGAAACCACCTAGGCATCGTGTCCCCAAAGCCGTGTCTGCCGCTGCATCGACGGACAGCACGCGCAGCAGTACCGCGGGTGAGTGCCCTGCGCACTGAAAATGGAGCAAGTACAGAGCAAGGGCGAGCAAGGATGAAGAAGAGGAGGAGAAAAGGAGGAGAGACCGCCAAGTGGGCCCCGGGCCCACATGTCAGTGAGTCAGCAGTTAACCCCCCCCCGTGTCCCTCTATCCTTTATCCCTCGCTTTTTCTGTGAAAAACCCCGTGCAAAAATAATTCCTCGTATAAATCAGACCCACTGTGTCCATGAGCCAATTATTGGTGGCACAGCTAGGGGTATTTTGAAGAAAAACCCTGTTGTTTTCAAAACCCGTGTATACACGAAAGTGAATATACGACCTTTCTAAAATAAATTATTTTGCTCTCGTATCTCTCCTGTACCCCCGGGCAAATCTCGAGGACGAGATTTATTTTAAGGGGGGAAGATCTGTAACATCCCAATTTTGTAACTAGTAAAATAATCAAAAATTGGGAACCAACAAAAACTTTTTGTTGCTTGATGTGTGTTGCTTGTTCTTGATATTGCTTTGATTGTTGAGTGATTTAAATTCTTGCACTCAAAATTTGAAAATAGAAATAAAACACACAAAATGCAAATTGACAAATTTAATATTCCTCCAACAAGAAAATAATGTTTTCTTTCAAACAAAATTCAGAGAGGTGATAATTAAACCCCTCTCATAATTTTCCCTAATATTTTCTCTCCCAAATTCTTTTTATTCCAAAAACCCTAAAAATAAAATTCTATACGTTTCTTTATTGTTTTAAAATCACAAAATGTGCTATGTAGCACATATCAAATAAATTCTACCACCATACCAAAAACCCTTGTTTATACATATGAATCACAGTATGGAAATAAAATCAAGAAATTTGAATTAAAGTTTCACTGAAACATTTCATCGAACACTTGGTGGGCACTGCCCATGTTCTTCCCCAAATTCTGAAAACCGAAATCAAATCGAAGGATTGAGTGGACTATTCTTCGATTCCTCTCTGCCATCTCTCTCTCTCACCTCACTGAGCCACCGGAGCATGGAGAAAGCCAGCAATTTGGGCCAGAGGCTCGTGCCCGTCGACGAGCGCACGCCACCGTGCTGCTCTGCGCTGCGCCGTGCTGGCCGTCGCTGGCTTGTCGAGGAGAAGACGCCACACTGACCCCTCTCTGCCTCTCGCATCCCCTCACCTCTCACCGCACTCGTCAGGGCCAGAGGAGACCACTGCCTGACGCCCTGCCTCGCCGTACCACTGCAGCTCTGCGAAGTCGCCGTGTCCAGCCCGTGCGTGGACGCCGAGCCGTTCTTCACCACCACGGCACCCCAGCTCGCGCTGCTCGCCGCAGACTCGCTCCTGTCACCCCTCAACCTCTCCGACACGTCCACACCACCGCTGGTGCCCTGCAGCAACGCCAGCGAGCCGTCGCACTCCGCTGCCACGCCATGGACGCCGTCAGTCCACGAGCGTGCACGCAAGCCACCGTGACACCCCACTCCCTCTACGCCCCTGCAGAGCTCCCCTACGTCGCCACGACACCACACCGCCACCAATGCCTAGCTCTCCCACTCCCCAGACCCCTCTGTACCCCGTGCCATTGCCGGCCGTGGAGGAACTCCGCTATAAAAGCCGCCCCGCACCACCTCTTCTCCCCGCACCTCTCCACCACCTCTCACCCACTCCTCACTCTCCCGTGCACCGCCAGGAGGGCGGCCACGCTGCGGCATTTCTCGCTGCTCAAGTTGAGCACAGCCACGGGCTGCCGTAGCCGAAGGTGGACGACGACACGGCCACGCCGTGCTGCTGCTCTCACCTTCCCCTTTTCTTTGCTCACTCGACTCTCGAAACACACCGCACTCACCCACCGTTTTCTCTCCTTGTTCCATGCCCAGGAGCCGCGCTAGGAGCTCGCTGGAGTGGCGCACGGCCGAGGAAGAGGAGCTGCTTACCGGGAACGATTCAGTCGATCCCAGCAAGCACAACTCACGCCAGAGTTTCCCCGCACCATCCGCCGTCGATCCCCCTCATCTCCGCTTCCACCCGAGCCCCAGGTGAGCGAATCGTGCCGCCCCGCTGTCGCCGGCCACGGCGGCGACGCCAGACCAAGGTCGTCGCCGATGGTTTGCTTGTGAGCCGTTAGATCTGCATCCAACGGTTAGGTACCGGTTCGGTTAGGTTAAGTCGCTGACTGGCGGGCCCCACCCGTCAGTCTTTTAATCTTTTTCTCCGCGCGGGAGAAAAATTCGTTGAGCCGCTGACATGTTGGACCCACTTGTCGGGTTTTTCAACATTATCCACCCCATTTTTATAATTCGAATTTCTGATAAATCTAGAATTCAATACTGGACCCAACTTTGAAAATCAATAACTCGAAAAATATAAGTCCAAATAAATCAAACTAAAATTCTCTGGTTAGCTTATGAAATTCTTAATCCAACCCAAGTGGTCTCATCTTGTTTGGATATACAACAAAAATACCGTATTAAAAATGCCACAGAAGGTATAATTTAGAAACTTGTTTGTTTCTGATGCTCTGTTAGTCCAAATGGAGTGATTCCAATTTTGTTAGCTTGGTATTTTGAGTACTTAGCTGCCCTAATGTTGGTAGATTTAATTATGCAGTAACAATTGTTTGGCATTAGATTGAATCTAGAAAACCCTTCTGCACTGTTTGAATTAAATAAGATTAATGGTAAATCCAAATTAGCTGAAACCAATTTTGTTGGATCACATTTAGTTAGTACTATCTAATCCTAAATTGGCATAAATTTAGGAGAAGTATTATTACAGTAGTTAAGGATTTAGTGAATTTAGCTTTCTGTAGTAAAAGATTTTTAGTGCAATAACCTTTAACCTAAATAGACCTAGACCAATTTTGTTGGATTAGTTTTAATCAGAGCTAGTTGACCCTAAATTGGCATAATTTTGTGATCAACAGAACTTAAGTTGTGGAATTAAAACTTGTGTAGTTATTTCTGCCATAATTAAGTCTAGCTCAATTGCTAGTTAAATCACTTAAGTTAAAACCCAAATGTTGCTTTGTGTGTATGGCAGTAGCATTGTGTGGGACTTGAGTGTTGAATTGTTGTGATACTTGATTGAATAGTATAGTAATTGTTTGCCCTTGTTTGTTATACGACGTTTAGACGAGACCGTTGCCGGGACTTGCGAGGAGGAGTACTTTGAACAGCAGGAGCAGGAACCCGGGAACTTTGCTGAACAAGGCAAGCTACTTCACTGAGCTTGCACCTATATACCTCTATTTTGATTCATCTGTTTTACTTATTAAGAGCATAAGTGTTTTATGTGGCGTTGCCACTAAAACTATGATTTGAAAAACCCTTTTCCAAAACGCAAGTATATTATTGAGACACCCGATATAGAGGTGTCAATGGTATACCATGATTTCTAAATGAATTTGTTTTACTCAAAAGCCTTCTATGAAAAACCTTTTGGTGGGATTACAAACCACCCAAGTTTTGATTAAAAGTATTTTTGCTATGAAAATTGGAAATGATTGTGAAAACCTTTTCAAAAGTTTATGAAAAACTATTTTGCCACTCTATGTAGGAATATCGGCTTGTTTAAATAAAACTATAGGATGGGAAAAACTTTGTTTATTCAAAACTCCTTTTGGAAACCCTTGGATGATTTATGGCATGCCGATATATCGGTGGTGAAACGGAAAAGTTGTTGTTTCTGAAAAATGCACATTGTGTCCTGGTACTTACTGAACAACCAATAACCTGTGCGACCACATTTACCCCCATATGGAAAAAGGGCGTAGCCATATAATTTGCTCGTGTTAGTACTGGATGCCTCAATAACGAGGATGACCTCGTTCCATGAGGGGATGGTCTGAGGACCTACCCCCTGACCTGGGTCCTCTTCATTGTAGTCTACCGGAAGCCGGTATGAGCGTGTCGGAGGAAGAGGATTGAAGGGCTCCCTTGGGTCCGCCGGGCAGAACTACGAGTCCCCACACTTAGTTTCTGAGGATTTGAGTGTCGGTGGAAAGTGTCGTAGCGGCAGGGTCCTATACTAGCATGAGCAAAGGACAGGCTATGGCCGGGAACTCAACTTCGCATACCTCTGGTATGGCGGGACGTGGCTGACACGATGAGTGACCGGATGGGTGTGGGAAAAGCGTACTACCTCTGCAGAGGGTAAAACTATTCGAATAGCCGAGTCCTCGGATATGGACAGTTGGAACGAATTGCTGGGTCTTATGTGCAAGTTTTGATAAAAGTGTTGAGTTTTGAACGGAAGTTGAAGTGGAATGGGTATTTCGTACCTGTACCAATGAGTTGGTTCGAGGTAGCGTCGTGCTTGGTATCAGGGCAAGAAGAGGTTTTCGAGGAAAAAGTTTTAAAAGAAATTTTCTTACCTTTTTAAACGAAGGTATATTTTCGGGAAAAAGATTTAAAAATACTTCTTACCTTTTTCAACAAAGTTAGTGAGAAAACTACTTTCCAAAATGTTTTGTCTTCAACAGGATTAAAAATCTACTCTTCTTCTTTTAAATAGAGATTCAGTGAGGTTTTTCCTAAAAATAAAAGTCTTTGAAAATTTAAAACTAGTGCATGTTCCTGTTGGGGTAGTTTGCGAGTACAATCAAATGTACTCATATTGGTTTCGTCCCTGGCTATTGTCTTAGCCAGATTCCAGAGAAGAGCAGTTCGACGAGGAGGAGTTCACTGACGTCTTTGCGAACTAGGGCGCTTCCCAGTCAGCTGCCTGTAGGGTAAAGGCGAATGACTTGGGCTCCACGTTGATTTGGTGATTCCGCTGCAAGTACCTTATTGAAGCTGATCACTTCAAGCACGTAAGTATAATTATTCGGTATTTGTGGGTGTTCTGTGATACCAACTCAAGTTATGTGCAACAGCACACTGATCATGGGACTGTTGCAGGAAACATAACGAGTATCTCGGATAATTAATCCGGGGTCCTCACAGTAAACCCAGCCGACTCGGCCGCCGAGGTCGCTCCACAGGGAAGCCGACTATGCTACACAAGATCGGCGGCGCTGCTACCTAGCACCAGCGGCACTGCTGCAGAGGATCAGCGGCGGTGCCACCAAATTTATTGGATATGCAAAAACTTTGAAAGCTCTGTAGCATAATGTTTTCTCTATTGATGCAAATTCATAGGAGAGTTGTAGCAAGTTTCTTCTTGAAATATATTTTTCTTGATTGGTGCAAACATTTGGAAGTTTTGTATCAAAATTTCTATTTATTGATGCAATTCCATAGAAGATTTGTACCAAATTTATGTTTATGACATCATTTTTATCTTGCAAATTCTTTGAAGTTTTATAGCAAATTTCTGTTTATGACATCGTTGTAGCAGTATTTTAATGCTAGTTTGTAGGTTTTTTGTAGCAGTTTTTGTTTGTTTTTTATAGACACAATTTATCTTCAAGAGGAGCAAATCTTGGAAGGTTTGTAGCAAACATTGGATAATGATTTTTCCTACCAGAGGTCTTTTGTTTTGCATTATACGAAGGAAAAATTTGCTACCACCATTTTTTGTTTTGCATCATAGGAAGGAGAAATTTGCTACCACCGTTCTTTTTCTTTTGCATTATTGGAAAATGATTTTTGCTACCTTTTTTTTCTTTTTGCGAAACACAGTACAATGCAAACGCTCACAAACACGCGCATACACTCACCCCTATGAACGTACACACGCACACCCTACCCCTATGAGCACCTCCGAGAGACTGAGCCGGCGGTTGGGTCTTGAGATTGACGAAGTTACCACGGGCGCCTCGCTTTCGACGGGAACGTCGCCTCCCACTGAAGAATATTCCGCCTAAATGTGAAACACCAGCATCAAACTTGGGGGTTGAACTCTGGTGGGCTGGGGGTACAACCACCCTCCTAACCATCTTGCCACAGGCAAGTTCTCAATGATTTTTGCTACCAGATGTCTTTTGTTTTGCATTATACAAAGGAAAAATTTGCTACCACCTTTTTTTGTTTTGTATCATAGAAAGGATAAATTTGCTACTTTGATTTATTTTCTTTTGCGTCACAGGAAGAAGAAACTTGCTACCACACATCTTTTGTTTTGCATCGTCGGAAAGAGAACCTTGCTACCACAGTGTCTTTTATTTTCCAATGTGGGAAAGGGAATTTTGCTTAGATGGGGTTCCTGACAGTTTCAATTTTTTTGCATCATTTTTTTGAGACGAAAACAGTAGGGAAAGCCCCTAATGTTTAATTTTTCTGCATCATTTGCTGCAAGGCTACAACCCTTCTTTCAATTTTTGCATCATAGGAATGAGAATTCTGAACATGAACTGTCAAATTAGAAGCAGCGGTGCTGCGGTGCTCTCGCCAGAGCTCTAGGCTACTAGGTGTTGTCGTTCATGTAGTTCAAATTTGCTGGTGTCGAGGGTTTTCTCTGTGGTTAGGCCGTGGTGCTGCTACGAGCATGATACGTCCATTTTGCATCACTATTTTATATCATAATTTACTGTTATTCATTGATATATTTCATATTTAGAGATGATACTTATGTTATTTTACCTGTTTTGCATGTTTCATCATTATTGGAGGATTATTCACCGGAGTCAGGATTCTGCTGGAAAAAGCATCGTCAAGATACGATATGTTTGGAGTTCAGCAATTCAAGGAAAATATACAGAAGCTTCTATTTTGCCAGATGATGGAGGGAGCCAAAAGGGGAGACCAAGGTGGGCCACCGTGGGCCCTCCCCACACGGTGGCGCGGCCCCCTATGCTGCCGCGCCACCATATGGGGAGGAGGCCCAGGCCCACCTCAGCCTTCGCCCCTTCGCGTACTTCATCATCCAGAAACCCTAAGACTCGGGGGATCATCGAGGATAGACAGAGCCGCCTCCTCGAGGCGGAAAACACCAGAGAGAGAAAAGCTCTCTGGCAGGGAGAAATCTACCAGGGGAAATTCCCTCCCGGAGGGGGAAATCGTCGCCATCGTCACCGTCATCGAGCTAGACTTCATCGGGATCATCATCACCATCATCTCCATCACCGACACCGTCATCTCCACCGCTCCACTCCGTTCCGCTGTAACATCTAGGGTTGAATCTTGTATATTTCATAGGGGAAACTTTCCCGGTGTTAATTACTCTTGTGGTTGATGCTATTGAGTGAAACCGTTGAATTAAGGTTTATGTCCAGATTGTTATTCATCATTATATCACCTCCGATCATGATCCATATGATGTCTTGTGAGTAGTTCGTTTAGTTCTTGAGGACATGGGTGAAGTCTAAATGTTAGTAGTGAATTATGTTGAGTAATATTTAATGGTTTGATATTTAAGTTGTGGTGTTATTCTTCTAGTGGTGTCATGTGAACGTCGACTACATGACACTTCACCTTTATGGGCCTAGGGGAATGCATTGTGTATTCGTTTGCTAATTTTGGGGTTGCCGGAGTGACAGCAACCTGAACCCCTGTTGGTATATCGATGCATGAGGGATATCAGGATCTCAGAGTTTAAGGCTGTGGTTAGATTTATCTTAATTACTTTCTTGTATTTGCGGATGCTTGCAGGGGGGTATAATCACAAGTATGTATTAGTCCTAGGAAGGGCAGTGCATTAGCATAGGTTCACCCACACAACACTTATCAAAACAATGAAGATTAATCAACTATATGAAGCGAAAACACTAGACTAAATTCCTGTGTGTCCTCAAGAACGTTTGGTCATCATAAGTAAAAAAAACCGGCTTGTCCTTTGCTGTAGAAAGGATTGAGCCACTTGCTGCAATTATTATTTCCGCATTTTACTTACTTGTATTTTATTTATCTGCTATATCAAAAATCCCTAAAAACTTGTCTGTGAGCATTTACAGTGAATCCTTCATCGAAACTCCTTGTCAACACCTTCTGCTCCTCGTTGGGTTCGACACTCTTATTTATCGAAAGTACTACGATACATCCCCTATACTTGTGGGTCATCAAGACTATTTTCTGGCGCCGTTGCCGGGGAGTGAAGCGCTATTGGTAAGTGGAATTGGTAAGGAAAACTCTTACTGTACGTGCTGTTTTTATTTCTGCCTGCTGCTATATTTCATTATGGAGAGGTCTTCTCTTGAATTCCTATTTGGAAAATCTACTACTACTGCAAAGGTAGTGGATGAGGCGCTAGGTGAGCAAGTAATTCCATATAAAATACCTATGAAAATTATTGAACGTGTTACGAATAACCGCTATGAAGGGGATGGAACTATCCATCCTGGAGATCATTTACTGTTTTTACATGAATTATGCGAGTTGTTCAAGTGTGCAGGTATTTCTATGGATGAAGTTAAGAAGAAACTATTCTCTTTGTCGCTGTCTGGTAAAGCGGCACATTGGTATAAACTGCTGAAGAATGGGCGTTCTCTTGATTGGAAGGAAATTATGCCTCTATTTTATTCTAAATTCTAGCCTCCAAGTGAAATTCACAAAGACCGAAACCGCATATATAACTTCTGGCCTCATGATGGAGAGAGTATTGCTGTAGCGTACCTGCACTTAAAATATGGCAAGGTACCTGTATATAGTGCAAACCCCTGGATCGTTTCATTTGCACACACAGTTTAAGATGTAGTATCACAACAAGGTATCATTATTACATCGAAGGATCCAGACTTGGTAAAATATTCATTACAACTTGCATAGCATATAGCTAGCTTGAAAGAGTAAAGCAGCAGAAATAATAATCTTCATGGAGTCCTCATCCTTTGCATGTGCCACAGGCGAAAACATGTTGGTTGCAGACTCGAAACCTTAACGAAACTCACTTGTCGTCAGAACAATCTGCAACAAAATAAAATTTTGCAACAGAGTGGGTCAGATACCATTAAAAATGGATCTGGCAGGTGACACTATGTGGACACTTAATGGAATAACTCTAATAACCTATATGCATATTTGGCTGGTGGAGTTCAAGGCTGTTTTGCATAAACGCCAATTTTCCTATCTTTTATAAAGCATATTATTTTGTCAAAACAGGTATGGCATGAAAACCACCCTCTAGTCTACCTCTGTTCAACCCTCAAAATTTTAATTTAAGAAATTGGAATGATGGGAGCCTCCGTTGCATCCTTGATCTGCTGCTCAAATTGTCCATAACCGGGGACACGGCTAAGTACTTAGTTTTTAACTCTGCAGAGGTTGTGCACTTTCACCATGAGACCCAACAAACCCAAACTATCCTCAAGCACTCGATTTGTGCTAAGGAAAAGGAGAGAGTTGAGACGAGACCTTTGGGGAAAAGTCAAGGCAGAGCCATTATACCACATGGCTGCACTGGAAGCATCTTCACTTAGATAAAACTTTGGTCCCTTTGTCCCTGGGTGGCCATCCTCAAGTGAACTCTCAGGTGAGAACCCCCACATACCATGGTCCTAAGTATAGTAAACTATCTTAGGTGAAAACCCTCATGGACATGGTCCTGAGTAGCCACTCAACATAAACCATACAATACCACTTCCACCCAGATGGTAAATTAACTTAGTAGAACTAAGCTTTTCAATAAAACACTTTTGCATAGCATCAATATTTCTACTAAGTTATCAATAGGATTCTAGACACAACTAGTGTACAGGAGATAGTAGTTTCAGCATAGCAATACCATCCAACACATGCTTATAGAAAAAAAATACTCTAAATCATGCATAGAAAAATACTTAGGAAATTTATGAGGGTGTGCCACTTGCCTTGGCAACAGGGAGTGCAGTAGTAGCAGTTGCGACTGCCTTCGTCTCTCTCCGAAATTTCTAACAATTCAAACAAGCCACAAATAAAACATACAATCATAAATGCAACACTTAGAAAAATATGATATGCATGTGATGCAGGATGACACAGTAATTATGATATGAAGGACATGTAGACAAAATAAGGGAAAGACATAAATAACAATATCCCATTTAGCTAAGGCAAGGTCCAGGTTGAGCCTAAAGTAAACTTGATAAAACAAAAGTTGTAAGGTTATTCTAATTTTTCACAACTTTGGTCTTCAAATAATCTTCAACTCCTTTGTAGCTTCATTGATCTTCAATGGTCTTCAATTAGCACTCTAGGAACTTAGTCCTAAACACCAAGGACTTGGTCTAAGCCCAAAGTGAGACAAAATATAAATGAAGAGAAAATAGAAAGAAAGAAGTAGTTGGTCTTCCAAGAATCTTCTCCAGGCTTCCTTGTAGCTTTCTTCTTGGTGTGTTGACTTCATTTAATTCTGTAGACTTGATGGTTCTGAAGACTTGATGATGTTGGCAGCATCTAGGTTGGTCTTGAATATAACTTAGCCACCATGAAGTAGGAAGAAAAGAGGGAAAGGAAGAAAGACTTAGAAAAATGTAGGTGGTTGGTCTTCATGAACTTCTTCTTGATTTTCTTCTAAGTACTTTTACTTCCTGGAGATGCTTCCGGAGTCTTGTTTTCTTGGCTAAGTCCTTCATTGGTTTCCACTAATTTCTAACTTAGTGGTTTTTGACTAGGAGAGTCAAAGAGCTAGCATGCATCCTCAAAATTTTCTTAGGAGGAATGCCATGTAAGAAGTGCAAATTATTTCTATGGACTGGAATACATGCCATGCCATGCTTATGTAAATGCTCTAAGGAAAAGCAAGCAAACAAGATGGTTCAAAAATGACTAAGGACCAAGTCACAACATGTGATTCGAAATTTCCACTAAGGAAATAAAGGTTAAGACAACAAGTCAAAAATAATTTCTAAGTAATAGTTCATAGAATAAGGTGTTGGTATTTTCTAAGGAAAAATACTTTAAAACAATAGTTGATAAATTTTCTAAGGACAAGCACTTGTCAACACAACTATGTTTTTAGGATGTTAAATTTTTCTAAGGAAAAGTTTTAGCACTTTTAAGGTGTTGAAATTTTCTAAGAAAATTCCTAAGGAAAAGTGTTGTCAAATAATTATCAAATATTTTCTATGGAAGAAAAATACTTTGTTTGGAGAGGCAAAATATTTCTAAGTACCTTTTGTAACTGAAGTGATCAAAATATGACTAAGTCATTTTATTAATCAATTATATGAAGAGAAATAATTTTTATTATTAAAATAACACCTAAAAAGCATTTAATCAATGTTAATTACAAAAATCATAGAAAATACTTTTACAAAAATAGTAGAGTATTCCTATGGCTAAGTATTAATTAAACAAAGTTAAATCAATTGGATTTGCCCAAAAATCAATTTTTAAATTTAAGTTAAGTCAAATTTACTTAAACAACCATTTTTTAAATTGAACCAAAATAAGTTTGACAAAACATTAAACTAATTATTCCAAAAGTTTCTACGTGTCATAAGCTTTCCAGAAATATAAAGTTTGCAAAAATTGACCGAGCCAATAAAAAGTAGTGATAGATCTTATCTACAGGGACCTATTTCCAAAACCGCCAATTAAAAAGAAAACAGAAAAATCCTTCTCCCGTTGGCGCTGACGTGGCTTTGGCCGCTGACGGGGCTGCTGACTGTGCTGCTGACTCGGCGTCGACGTGGCCTGCTGTGATTCGCCGATACCTCTTCGAATAAGTGATCTAATCCAGACCGTACGATCGCGATCTAACGAACGAGATCTAATGAATCAAAGGACGTGGCGTGGCCTGTCGGAGTTGCTCCGGTGGCCGAGCTCCCGCGGCGGCGCCATGGCCGGAAAACGCGAGATGGCGAATAAGAGGAGGAGGGGTACCACGGGGCATACCACGGAACGCGGGAGGTCGAGAGGAGCACGGTGGCGAAGCGGAGATCTCGGACGCGTCCTTCTTCCCCGGGATTCGCTCGTCGGAGAAGCTCCAGCGGCCGGTGGCGTCGGTCGAGGAAGCTCAGTTCGCTTCTGATCACAGAAAAATACAGGACCTTGTCAAAACGATGCGCAGAAACGAAAGAAAGAGAGAGGAAGGGATAGAAGGGCTCTGGGGTGCCGAGGTTCACCGGTGTTCGGGGATTTTGCCGGTGGCAGAGGCGGACGGCGGCGGCGATTTTGTGGGCAGCCTTGCGGCGATTTTTCTAGGGTTTCTGGGGGCTTTGAGAGAGGAGGACATGGGGGTTTATATGGGGCAGGAGTCCCGGGAGATTGCGATCGTATTGCGACGAATTTGGTTAGGATTTGGTTAGGGTTTCGGGAGTTCTTTGCTTGCACGACGGGCTGGTGGTGAGGGATGACAGGTGGGGTCACCTTGTCAGCGGGAGAGGGGCGAGTGAGGCCGGGGTGGGCTTCCTGGGCCGCTACGCACTGCGCTACGAGTCGGTTAGTTAGTGGACTGAGCCCAGTTAGGCTAGGATTCACATTTTATTTTATTTTTTTCCAGAAAACGTTTTTCTTTTCTGTTTTCTTCAAATCCAAATAACTTTTGATTTTTTTAAATCCAAATCAATTCAAACCACTTTTAATAATTTTGTAAAAACAAAACCTTTCTTATTAAGCAAACAAACACACTTCTCCGCAATAAAATAAATAAATAAACATTTGAAAATATGTTTAAGGAAAAGGTTGACACTTAATGTCAAATTTAAAATAGGCTTTTAAAACAAATCACATATGGCTTAAATAAAAATTAAGTACCACAATTGTAAACATATGAAAATACTTATTTTCAATAAATACAAACAAAACATAACACATCTAAACTATAAAGTAGAAATAAGATAAATATCATAATTGCTATTTTTGTTTTTTTACATTTTCACAAATAGGTTTTCAAGTGGAAATAATATTCCAACTTTTGAATATACAAATGCAACAATACAATATGCAGATGAATGCATGCATGCTTTTTTTCTTTTTAAAGCAAAATACATAATAGTTTTCAAAAGTTTTAAATTTTTCTGATTTTTTCAATTTTTTGAAAAACTTGGGATGTTACAGACTACCACCCTTAAAAGGAATCTCATCCCCGAGATTCGAGAAGGCTAGCAAAAGGTTGACTGGAATATCTGGGTGGCTACCACCCTTAAAAGAAATTGTGTTGGCAGTCAAACTTCAAGATGCAAACTCGATTGATAACGTACCGTTCACCAGGCTAGGTTCCTCAAACACCTCTTCCACATTGATGTGGTTCACATATCCTTTATCAAAAGGATTTGACTTGGCAGCTTCTTCGGCCTTCTTCTTTGCTGGGCACTTATTGGCGTAATGACCCTTGTTCTTGCATTTGTAGCAGAGCACCTGGCTGATATCTCTGTATTCAGGATTTGGACGGTGTTGTCCATTGTTATGGTTATGGCCAACTAGTCCATTTCCCTTGTGATCTCCATAGCTTCCCTTGGATCCACCATTGTGATCATGATGCTTGTGGTGAGTTCCCCCATTATGGTGATTCCCATGTTTGTGACCATTGTTCGCATCATGAACAAAGTGTTTCTTGAATGAGGGTTCAGAGTGGTGCTTGTTTGAATTCATCTTCCTCTTCCTGTTTTCAGCTTTCTTCAGGCTATCTTCAAGGGTAACTGCTTGATCAAGAAGTGTCTGATAGGTTGGAGCGTAAGCAACAGTCAAGAGTATCTTCAGCTCATCACTTAGTCCCTTGAGAAATTTAGCCTTCCTCTTTGCATCTGTGTCAATGTCCTCAGGAGCATATCGAGACAAGGCAAGAAAGTCATCCATGTACTCCTTAAGACTTTTGTTCCCCTACCGCAGATTGCGAAACTCCTAATGTTTCAGATTCATAATGCCTGTGGAGATATGAGCATTACGAAAACCTTCCTTGAAATCCACCCAGGTCAAAGTGTCCAATGGGTGAGTAATCTGATAAGTTTCCCACCATTGGGCAGCAGGTCCTTCAAGCAGATGTGCAGTGAACCTAACTTTCTCAGCATCTTCACATTCAGTTGTCACCAGATCCTTTTGTACAGAACGCAGCCAGTCATCAGCCACAATTGGATCAGTTGTAGTTGAGAACTTGTTTGGCCTAAGCCTAAGGAACCTGGTAAGTCTGTCCACTTGGGGAGGAGGTGGTGGTGGTGGAGGTCCATGTTGATTTGCCATGAATTGAGCCATCATGGTCATCAGCTGAGTCTGGGCCGCCATCATCTGTTGCATCATAGCATCATTGTTGTTGTTGTTGTTGTTGTTTTCAGGTGCACGACAGGGAGGCATCTGTGGTTTAAGCATAGATAAGCAAAAGATAGATAGATCTAGGAGAATTATTTCTACCCATACAAGCAATTTGTCACAAACAACCACACATGATAAAAACTCACAAACTTTTGAGAAAACCAAACTAATCGTTTTTGAATTGAATTACATCTAGGATATGAGGAAAACAATATGATAGTACTGCCATACCACAATTTGATAGGTCAATACATCAACATGGTTTCTTTATTCTAAAACATAAGGGGGTCTAGTCTATCTCCTTCCTGAGTGCGTTGAGTTCCTCCTCTATTTCCTTGAGTTCATCATGGTATTTCTGAGTGTTGTGGAGTCTAAATCGAAGTCTTCTTCCAAGGTTCTCGATGGCCTCCCATGCTGCACTTCTTGCTGAATCAAAGAATGATGTTCGAATTATTGGGTTTGTGAACATGCAGCTACCTTTGGTCTTGTGGTCATCGTCTTTGTTCTTGTATAGATGGAGTTGCACCCACCAGTACTCTTGACCTTCTCCCATGAAAGGAAATCCTTTGTAGACTGCTGCTCCTTCAAGTCCCATGCTCAACATGAGGTCCTTCAAAGCTTTTGGAAACTCAGTCTCACATTCCAAGGTCATGGTCATTGCTGGACCTTTCTTGAGTGATTCCAGGAGGCGGGACATCTATAAATAAGAGAAGGCATTTAGAAAGCGAATAGTTAAGAAGTTACAAGAATGATATCAAAAGTTTAAGACAAGGAACAAATAAATTTTTGTCCTATGGGCTTTCTTATTTCTAATCAGACTTAGGGTTTCGAACCTACAGGCAACACAGTGCTCTGATACCATCTGTAGCGTACCTGCACTTAAAATATGGCAAGGTACCTGTGTATAGTGCAAACCCCTGGATCGTTTCATTTGCACACACAGTTTAAGATGTAGTATCACAACAAGGTATCATTATTACATCGAAGGATCCAGACTTGGTAAAATATTCATTACAACTTGCATAGCATATAGCTAGCTTGAAAGAGTAAAGCAGCGGAAATAATAATCTTCATGCAGTCCTCATCCTTTGCATGTGCCACAGGCGAAAACATGTTGGTTGCAGACTCGAAACCTTAACGAAACTCACTCGTCGTCAGAACAATCTGCAACAAAATAAAATTTTGCAACAGAGTGGGTCAGATACCATTAAAAATGGATCTGGCAAGTGGCACTATGTGGACACTTAATGGAATAACTCTAATAACCTATATGCATATTTGGCTGGTGGAGTTCAAGGCTGTTTTGCATAAACGCCAATTTTCCTATCTTTTATAAAGCATATTCTTTTGTCAAAACAGGCATGGCATGAAAACCACCCTCTAGTCTACCTCTGTTCAACCCTCAAAATTTTAATTTAAGAAATTGGAATGATGGGAGCCTCCGTTGCATCCTTGATCTGCTGCTCAAATTGTCCGTAACCGGGGACACGGCTAAGTACTTAGTTTTTAACTCTGCAGAGGTTGTGCACTTTCACCATGAGACCTAACAAACCCAAACTATCCTCAAGCACTCGATTTGTGCTAAGGAAAAGGAGAGAGTTGAGACGAGACCTTTGGGGAAAAGTCAAGGCAGAGCCATTATACCACATGGCTGCACTGGAAGCATCTTCAGTTAGATAAAACTTTGGTCCCTTTGTCCCTGGGTGGCCATCCTCAAGTGAACTCTCAGGTGAGAACCCCCACATACCATGGTCCTAAGTATAGTAAACTATCTTAGGTGAAAACCCTCATGGACATGGTCCTAAGTAGCCACTCGACATAAAGCATACAATACCACTTCCACCCAGATGGTAAATTAACTTAGTAGAACTAAGCTTTTCAATAAAACACTTTTGCATAGCATCAATATTTCTACTAAGTTATCAATAGGATTCTAGACACAACTAGTGTACAGGAGATAGTAGTTTCAGCATAGCAATACCATCCAACACATGCTTATAGAAAAAAATACTCTAAATCATGCATAGAAAAATACTTAGGAAATTTATGAGGGTGTGCCACTTGCCTTGGCAACAGGGAGTGCAGTAGTAGCAGTTGCGACTGCCTTCGTCTCTCTCCGAAATTTCTAACAATTCAAACAAGCCACAAATAAAACATACAATCATAAATGCAACACTTAGAAAAATATGATATGCATGTGATGCAGGATGACACAGTAATTATGATATGAAGGACATGTAGACAAAATAAGGGAAAGACATAAATAACAATATCCCATTTAGCTAAGGCAAGGTCCAGGTTGAGCCTAAAGTAAACTTGATAAAACAAAAGTTGTAAGGTTATTCTAATTTTTCACAACTTTGGTCTTCAAATAATCTTCAACTCCTTTGTAGCTTCATTGATCTTCAATGGTCTTCAATTAGCACTCTAGGAACTTAGTCCTAAACACCAAGGACTTGGTCTAAGCCCAAAGTGAGACAAAATATAAATGAAGAGAAAATAGAAAGAAAGAAGTAGTTGGTCTTCCAAGAATCTTCTCCAGGCTTCCTTGTAGCTTTCTTCTTGGTGTGTTGACTTCATTTAATTCTGTAGACTTGATGGTTCTGAAGACTTGATGATGTTGGCAGCATCTAGGTTGGTCTTGAATATAACTTAGCCACCATGAAGTAGGAAGAAAAGAGGGAAAGGAAGAAAGACTTAGAAAAATGTAGGTGGTTGGTCTTCATGAACTTCTTCTTGATTTTCTTCTAAGTACTTTTACTTCCTGGAGATGCTTCCGGAGTCTTGTTTTCTTGGCTAAGTCCTTCATTGGTTTCCACTAATTTCTAACTTAGTGGTTTTTGACTAGGAGAGTCAAAGAGCTAGCATGCATCCTCAAAATTTTCTTAGGAGGAATGCCATGTAAGAAGTGCAAATTATTTCTATGGACTGGAATACATGCCATGCCATGCTTATGTAAATGCTCTAAGGAAAAGCAAGCAAACAAGATGGTTCAAAAATGACTAAGGACCAAGTCACAACATGTGATTCGAAATTTCCACTAAGGAAATAAAGGTTAAGACAACAAGTCAAAAATAATTTCTAAGTAATAGTTCATAGAATAAGGTGTTGGTATTTTCTAAGGAAAAATACTTTAAAACAATAGTTGATAAATTTTCTAAGGACAAGCACTTGTCAACACAACTATGTTTTTAGGATGTTAAATTTTTCTAAGGAAAAGTTTTAGCACTTTTAAGGTGTTGAAATTTTCTAAGAAAATTCCTAAGGAAAAGTGTTGTCAAATAATTATCAAATATTTTCTATGGAAGAAAAATACTTTGTTTGGAGAGGCAAAATATTTCTAAGTACCTTTTGTAACTGAAGTGATCAAAATATGACTAAGTCATTTTATTAATCAATTATATGAAGAGAAATAATTTTTATTATTAAAATAACACCTAAAAAGCATTTAATCAATGTTAATTACAAAAATCATAGAAAATACTTTTACAAAAATAGTAGAGTATTCCTATGGCTAAGTATTAATTAAACAAAGTTAAATCAATTGGATTTGCCCAAAAATCAATTTTTAAATTTAAGTTAAGTCAAATTTACTTAAACAACCATTTTTTAAATTGAACCAAAATAAGTTTGACAAAACATTAAACTAATTATTCCAAAAGTTTCTACGTGTCATAAGCTTTCCAGAAATATAAAGTTTGCAAAAATTGACCGAGCCAATAAAAAGTAGTGATAGATCTTATCTACAGGGACCTATTTCCAAAACCGCCAATTAAAAAGAAAACAGAAAAATCCTTCTCCCCGTTGGCGCTGACGTGGCTTTGGCCGCTGACGGGGCTGCTGACTGTGCTGCTGACTCGGCGTCGACGTGGCCTGCTGTGATTCGCCGATACCTCTTCGAATAAGTGATCTAATCCAGACCGTACGATCGCGATCTAACGAACGAGATCTAATGAATCAAAGGACGTGGCGTGGCCTGTCGGAGTTGCTCCGGTGGCCGAGCTCCCGCGGCGGCGCCATGGCCGGAAAACGCGAGATGGCGAATAAGAGGAGGAGGGGTACCACGGGGCATACCACGGAACGCGGGAGGTCGAGAGGAGCACGGTGGCGAAGCGGAGATCTCGGACGCGTCCTTCTTCCCCGGGATTCGCTCGTCGGAGAAGCTCCAGCGGCCGGTGGCGTCGGTCGAGGAAGCTCAGTTCGCTTCTGATCACAGAAAAATACAGGACCTTGTCAAAACGATGCGCAGAAACGAAAGAAAGAGAGAGGAAGGGATAGAAGGGCTCTGGGGTGCCGAGGTTCACCGGTGTTCGGGGATTTTGCCGGTGGCAGAGGCGGACGGCGGCGGCGATTTTGTGGGCAGCCTTGCGGCGATTTTTCTAGGGTTTCTGGGGGCTTTGAGAGAGGAGGACATGGGGGTTTATATGGGGCAGGAGTCCCGGGAGATTGCGATCGTATTGCGACGAATTTGGTTAGGATTTGGTTAGGGTTTCGGGAGTTCTTTGCTTGCACGACGGGCTGGTGGTGAGGGATGACAGGTGGGGTCACCTTATCAGCGGGAGAGGGGCGAGTGAGGCCAGGGTGGGCTTCCTGGGCCGCTACGCGCTGTGCTACGAGTCGGTTAGTTAGTGGACTGAGCCCAGTTAGGCTAGGATTCACATTTTATTTTATTTTTTTTCCAGAAAACGTTTTTCTTTTCTGTTTTCTTCAAATCCAAATAACTTTTGATTTTTTAAATCCAAATCAATTCAAACCACTTTTAATAATTTTGTAAAAACAAAACCTTTCTTATTAAGCAAACAAACACACTTCTCCGCAATAAAAAAAATAAATAAACATTTCAAAATATGTTTAAAGAAAAGGTTGACACTTAATGTCAAATTTAAAATAGGCTTTTAAAACAAATCACATATGGCTTAAATAAAAATTAAGTACCACAAATTGTAAACATATGAAAATACTTATTTTCAATAAATACAAACAAAACATAACACATCTAAACTATAAAGTAGAAATAAGATAAATAGCATAATTGCTATTTTTGTTTTTTTACATTTTCACAAATAGGTTTTCAAGTGGAAATAATATTCCAACTTTTGAATATACAAATGCAACAATACAATATGCAGATGAATGCATGCATGATTTTTTTCTTTTTAAAGCAAAATACATAATAGTTTTCAAAAGTTTTAAATTTTTCTGATTTTTTCAATTTTTGGAAAAACTTGGGATGTTACAATTGCCCAAGCGTGGGGGGAGATTGAAGTCATTAATGCTCAAATGCCCCATTCATGAGCTTCCTGGTAATGTCATTATTGATAATTTCTATGCAAGACTTTCTTTTCAGGATAAAACCTTGCTAGATACTGCTTGTTCTGGATCATTCACGCACAGCAAAGAAGGGTTTAAATGGGACCTTCTTGATCAGATTCAGGAGAATACTGAACAATGGGAGAACGACAAAGGTAGAGAGTCAGGTATAAAATATTATTATGAATGCATTAAAGCTTTTATGGATACTGATAAATTTCGAAATATGAGTGCTGCTTATGGTCTTGACTCTCAAGTTGTTGCAAATTTTTATAAAGCCTTTGCCTCTCATTTCGAATTACCTAGGAAGAGTTTTAATAAGTATCATGAACCTTATAAAGATAAAACTGATTTACCTATAGGTAGATGTATTGAAGTTAAAACTGTTGATCACATTCTTCCTGAAGCTTATATTGAAAAAATTCCTTTTCCTGCTAAAGTGAAGGAACATTCTGTTATAACTAGTGTGGTTAACAAAAGTGCAAAGAAACCTATAGAACCTGATGAGCAAATAACTGTTGAACCTGCTGTAGCAATAATTAAGGACCTTGTAACTGAAAGTGTAGAAGATGGGCACATCATCTTCTGTGAAGATGCTTCTAATATTGTTTCACATCCTAGTAAATCTAGGAAGGCTAGTGTTCCTATGCTTTCTGTTAGAATAGGTGATCATTGTTATTATGGTTTATGTGATATTGGTGCAAGTTCCAGTGCTATTCCTTATGAGCTTTACAGGGAAATCATGCATGAAATTGGTTCTTGTGAACTTGAAGAGATTGATGTGGTTATTCGGCTAGCTAATAGAGAAACTATTTCTCCTATTGGTATTGTTCGAGATGTGGAAGTTTTATGTGGTAAGATTAAATATCCTGCTGATTTTCTGGTACTTGGTTCTGCTGCTAGTAAAACTTGTCCTATCATTTTTGGTAGACCTTTCTTAAATACTTGTGGAGCTATTATAGATTGCAAGAAAGAGAAAATTTTGACTAAATTTGCTGGTGAATCTTATGAGTTTAATTTCTCTAAATTTGCAAAAACTCCTTATGAAACCGAATTGCCTAATGAGGATTTTAGAGTTGAACAGCTTGCATCTATTGCTCTTGCTCCTAATGATCCTTTGCAGCAACATTTGGAGGATCACGAGAGTGAAGTCTTTAGGGAAGAAAGGAATGAGCTTGACGAAATTTTCTTTCGTCAACCCATTCTTAAACATAATTTACCTGTTGAAGATTTAGGTACAACACCACCACCAAAGGAAGATCCTGTTTTTGATTTGAAACCTTTACCTGATAATCTTAAATATGCTTATATTGATGATAAGAAAACATATCCTGTTATTATTAGTTCTAAGCTTTCAGGTTTTGAAGAAGAAAGATTATTGGAAATATTGAAGAAACACCGAGGAGCTATTGGATACACTCTTGATGACTTGAAGGGGATTTCCCCCTATTTGCCAACACGCCATCAACATGGAAGATGATGCAAAGCCTGTTGTTGAACATCAACGTCGTCTAATTCCTAAAATGAAGGATGTGGTAAGAAATGAGGTATTGAAACTTCTTGAAGCTGGTATTATATATCCTATTGCTGATAGTAAATGGGTAAGTCCTGTGCATTGTGTTCCTAAGAAAGGAGGGATTACTGTTGTACCAAATGATAATGATGAGCTCATCCCTCAAAGAGTAGTTGTAGGATATAGAATGTGCATTGATTTTCGGAAAGTTAATAAAGTTACTAAGAAAGATCATTACCCTTTACCTTTCATTGATCAAATGCTAGAAAGGTTATCTAAGAATACTCATTTTTGCTTTCTTGATGGTTATTCTGGGTTTTCACAAATTGCTGTTAGAGCTAAAGATCAAGAGAAAACCACTTTCACTTGTCCTTATGGAACTTATGCTTATAGGCGTATGCCTTTCGGTTTATGTAATGCCCCTGCTACTTTTCAAAGGTGCATGTCTGCTATTTTTCATGGCTTTTGTGAAAAGATTGTAGAGGTTTTCATGGACGATTTTTCCGTCTATGGGAATTCTTTTGATAATTGTTTGCGAAACCTTGATAAAGTTTTGCAGAGATGTGAAGAAACTAACCTTGTTCTTAATTGGGAAAAATGCCACTTTATGGTTAATGAAGGAATTGTTCTGGGACATAAAATTTCTGAGAGAGGTATTGAAGTTGATAGAGCTAAAGTTGAAGCAATTGAGAAAATGCCCTATCCCAGGGATGTAAAAGGTATTCGTAGTATTCTTGGTCATGCTGGTTTCTATAGAAGGTTTATTAAAGATTTCTCTAAAATTTCAAGCCTCTTACTAATCTTCTTCAAAAAGATGTACCTTTTGTTTTTGATGATGATTGTAAGGAAGCTTTTGAAACTTTGAAAAAGGCTTTAACTACTGCCCTGTAGTCGAACCACCTGATTGGAATTTACCTTTTGAAATTATGTGTGATGCTAGTGATTTTGCTGTAGGTGCTTTCTTGGACAGCGAGTAGATAAAAAGTTGAATGTTATTCATTATGCTAGTAAGACTCTTGATGCCGCTCAAAGAAATTATGCTACTACTGAAAAAGAGTTCTAGCTGTAGTTTTTGCATGTGACAAGTTTAGACCTTATATTGTTGATTCAAAAGTCACTGTTCATACCGATCATGCTGCAATTAGGTACCTTATGGAAAAGAAAGACGCTAAGCCAAGGCTTATTAGATGGGTGCTCTTTTACAAGAATTCGATTTACATATTGTAGATAGGAAAGGTGCTGATAACCCTGTTGCTGATAATTTGTCTAGATTGGAAAATATTGCTTATGATCCCGTACCTGTTAATGATAGTTTTCCAAATGAACAATTGGCTGCAATAAAGGTGAGCTCGCGAGATAGTCCTTGGTATGCTGATTATGCTAACTTTATTGTTTCCAAGTACTTGCCTCCAACCTTTTCAGCTCAGCAAAGAAGGAAATTCTTTTATGACTTGAGGCATTATTTTTGGGATGACCCACACTTATATAAAGAAGGAGTGGATGGTATTATGCGAAGATGTGTCCCAGAATATGAGCAACAAGAGATATTGAGGAAATGTCATGGTAGTGTTTATGGAGGACATCACGCCGGAGATAGAACCACACAAAAGGTTCTACAATCAGGTTTTTATTGGCCAACTCTCTTTAAAGATGCAAGAAAGTTTATTTTATCTTGTGATGAATGTCAAAGAGTTGGTAATATCTCTAGACGCAATGAAATGCCTATGAATTATACTCTTGTTATTGAACCGTTTGATTGTTGGGGATTCGACTTCATGGGTCCTTTCCCTTCTTCAGAAGGTAACACTCATATACTTGTTGCTGTTGATTATGTTACTAAGTGGGTGGAAGCCATACCTACAAAAAGTGCTGATGGTGAAACCTCTTTGAAAATGCTTTTAGATGTTATTTTCCCTAGGTTTGGAGTACCTAGATATCTTATGACTGATGGAGGTTCTCATTTTATTCATGGTGGTTTTAGAAAGACCCTTGCTAAATATGGTATTAATCATAGAATTGCTTCAGCTTATCATCCTCAAACTAGTGGGCAAGTAGAATTATCAAATAGAGAAATTAAATCTATCTTGCAAAAGACTGTTAATAAATCTAGAAAAAATTGGGCTAGTAAGTTGAAGGAAGCTTTGTGGGCTTATAGAACTGCTTATAAAAATCCTATGGGTATGTCTCCTTATAAAATGGTTTATGGAAAAGCTTGTCATTTGCCTTTAGAATTAGAGCACAAAGCTTATTGGGCTGTGAGAGAGCTTAATAAAGATTTTAAACTTGCCGGTAAAAAAGGTTGCTCCAATTGAGTTCTTTAGATGAATGGAGAAGTGAAGCCTATGAAAATGCTAGACTTTTTAAGGAGAAAGTTAAGAAATGGCATGATAGAAGAATTATTAAAAGAGAGTTTAATGTTGGAGATAAAGTTCTATTATATCGGTCTCGTCTCAGATTTTTTGCAGGAAAATTACTCTCAAAATGGGAAGGACCTTTGTCATTGTGGAGGTGTATCGTTCAGGGGCAATAAAGATTGCTTCGCTGAAAGATGACGCTACACAAGTGGTGAATGGACAAAGACTCAAACATTATATTTCTGGAGATTCTTATAATGAAGACGTTGATGTTATTCGAGTGGTGACTCCGGAAACTTTCATCAAAGATCAAATTGGTGGACTGCTGAGTCTGATTTCGAGTAGGTAACAGTTTTGGTAAGAAAAAGTCCGCGTTTAACTTTCTGAACAATATTTTTTGTTGTTTTTATTAAATATAGAAAATTACGAGATCGAAACGGAGTGGCATATGGGGAGGGCTCCTCGGAGGGCTCCTCGGAGCCCTTCTCCGACCTGGTTTCTCTCCAGTACCTTCCTTTTGTCGTGAAAGTTTTTGCTATATAATCCCCCGGACCCCCCGAGGTTCATATATCACCTTTTCCTCGTGTTTTGTTTCGAGCTGTTTCTGTCCAGATGTCGTCTCAGGGTTCATCCTCAGAAATTACGCAATGCGTCGTAGACGTGAGCTCCTCCAGGATCTTGATCAAGGAACTTTCGTCGGATGGGCGGAAGAGGAAAGGGTCGCTGCAAGGCGGAAGGAGATGGATGAGAGCGTCAAGGAGGAAGTGAAGAAGATGTCATCAACAAAAAGAGAGCGGGAAGCTGCGGGATTAAAGGGGAGCAAGCCAATCTTTGTGGGATCGGTTAACACTCGACGTGCTTTTTCTCATAACTTGCAGGAACCTTTACCACCTGCCCCTGGCCTCAGCTCTTTCCCTGTTGTGGAGGAAGCTCTTCGGGTCACCGATGAGTTTTGTGATCAATATCGTGTTCTGAGAATGGAAGTGGAGATACTTCAGGAGGAGAACAACCGACTTCGCAGAATGCTGGAGCGCTTCCTCACTCCCATCATGGTTGTTCCACCATCGCCACCGAAGGAGTAATTCATCATTGGTATTGGCATCCCCTTGGCTTGTTCCAAGCTTGGGGGGAGTGCCGCGGTATCACATCATTATCTTTTACCTTTTTACTTTTAAGTCAAGTCATATCATGAGTAGAGAAGTTATCATATAGGATGGTTTGTGTGGAAGTATCTCTCCTTTAGTTGGTTGTCTATGTATCCCTTTGTGTGAGTTGCCGTTATGAAATATTAATGAGAAGTTTCATCATTTACTTTCTTCACTACTTATTTTAGTTTGCAATTTCTATCATATGAATGATCTTGTTGTTAGTATTGGCATCACTTTGGGAGTATTTAGTGAATCAATTTGGTTTTGGCAAACTTAGCATTGGTTAGTAGCAACAATACTTTGAGGCTTAAGTAGAAAAGAGGGAAGTGCATGTAGATATATTACTTCATTATCTTTCTTTCTTGTTGGCTAATGAGCTTAGTATTATCAAGTTAAAATTATTTGTGCTTACAAGGAAGATTGCATGATTGTTTTTGCTATATATATGTTTGTTTGCATCCCTCAACTCTTATGCTTGCTACCTAGCCTTGCTAACCGAAACTTGTACTGAGAGGGAATATTTCTCGTGCATCCAAAACCTTGAGCCAAACCCATGCCATTTGTGTCCACCATAACTACCTATTATGTGGTATTTTGCGCCACTCCAAGTAAATACTTCATGTGCTACCTTTAAACAATTCAAAACCTTATTACTCCTTATTTTGTGTCACTGTTTATTAGCTCATGAGGGTTATGTAGAGTTTCTCTATCACTCTTGTCAGACAGACTTTCACCTTTGGACTAGTGGCATATACATCCGCTTATCTAATAACTTGCAAAAAGAGCTGGCAATTAGGGTGCCCAGCCCCGAATTAATTAAAGCTTTTCACCATTTGATTCTCTTCACATGTTTGCCAATGATTTATCAGAAGCAAAACCAAAATGTTAAACTATCAAATAGGCACTCCTCCATGGTATGTGATTGTTGGAAGGCACCCGAGGATTCGGTTAGCCATGGCTTGTGTAAGCAAAGGTGGGGAGGAGTGTCAAACCAACTTATAAATATGTATGTGTAAACAAAAGAGAAGAGGGATGATCTACCCTTAGGTAGAAATGACGTCCTTCATGGGAGCCGCTCTTGAAAGTCTAGTTGACAAGGGGATAGTGTTTTCTTTACTGCGATTCATTGACAACGACATAAATAGCTCAAACATATATTTTATATTCTCTATATGATTTCAAAAACCTAAAAAGCTCTAGCACATGATTTAATCCCTGCTTCCCTCTGCGAAGGGCCTATCTTTTACTTTCATGTTGAGTCAGTAAACCTATTCCCCTCTATCTCAAGCAAGCATTTGAGTTGTTGTGATTCAATCATCAATATGTTATTACTTGCAGTCATGTCTTTTATCCTTCCATGTTTAGCACAAGTCTTTTATCTGAATGAATGCAACTTTGAAAGTTATCAATGATTGTAAAGAGACCGTTGTAGTTGAGCATGCAAGTTCTGCAATATAAGCTCTAATATAAAGACTCTGATCGAAAGATAAGTAAAATATGTTAATTGTTCTCTGACCAAGAACGAAGTTTGCCATCACCAACTATGATTTCCTTTATGCACTTTTATTTGTGATTTCCCTTTACTTGTTTCAAGTTAAGTTATATGGGAGGAAGTTCTTATCTAGAATGGCTTGTGTGTTAATAAATGTGATGCTTCTTGTCCGTATTTTATTTATCGACACTTCACTCCGTAAACATGTGGTCTTGTTTACTGAGCTCAGTTTTCGCTTGGGGACAAGCGAGGTCTAAGCTTGGGGGGAGTTGATACGTCCATTTTGCATCACTATTTTATATCATAATTTACTGTTATTCATTGACATATTTCATATTTAGAGATGATACTTATGTTATTTTACCTGTTTTGCATGTTTCATCATTATTGGAGGATTATTCATCGGAGTCAGGATTCTGCTGGAAAAAGCATCGTCAAGATAAGATATTTCTGGAGTTCAGCAATTCGAGGAAAATATACAGAAGCTTCTATTTTGTCAGATGACGGAGGGAGGCAAAAGGGGAGACCAAGGTGGGCCACCGTGGGCCCTCCCCACACGGTGGCGCGGCCCCCTATGCTGCCGCGCCACCATATGGGGAGGAGGCCCAGGCCCACCTCAGCCTTCGCCCCTTCGCGTACTTCATCATCCAGAAACCCTAAGACTCGGGGGATCATCGAGGATAGACAGAGCCGCCTCCTCGAGGCGGAAAACACCAGAGAGAGAAAAGCTCTCCGGCAGGGAGAAATCTGCAGGGGAAATTCCCTCCCGGAGGGGGGAAATCATCGCCATTGTCACCGTCATCGAGCTAGACTTCATCGGGATCATCATCACCATCATCTCCATCACCGACACCGTCATCTCCACCGCTCCACTCCGTTCCGCTGTAACATCTAGGGTTGAATCTTGTGTATTTCATAGGGGAAACTTTCCCGGTGTTAATTACTCTTGTGGTTGATGCTATTGAGTGAAACCGTTGAATTAAGGTTTATGTCCAGATTGTTATTCATCATTATATCACCTCTGATCATGATCCATATGATGTCTTGTGAGTAGTTCGTTTAGTTCTTGAGGACATGGGTGAAGTCTAAATGTTAGTAGTGAATTATGTTGAGTAATATTTAATGGTTTGATATTTAAGTTGTGGTGTTATTCTTCTAGTGGTGTCATGTGAACGTCGACTACATGACACTTCACCTTTATGGGCCTAGGGGGATGCATTGTGTATTCGTTTGCTAATTGTGGGGTTGCCGGAGTGACAGCAACCCGAACCCCCGTTGTTATATCGATGCATGAGGGATAGCAGGATCTCAGAGTTTAAGGCTGTGGTTAGATTTATCTTAATTACTTTCTTGTATTTGCGGATGCTTGCAGGGGGGTATAATCACAAGTATGTATTAGTCCTAGGAAGGGCGGTGCATTAGCATAGGTTCACCCACACAACACTTACCAAAACAATGAAGATTAATCAACTATATGAAGCAAAAGCACTAGACTAAATTCCCGTGTGTCCTCAAGAACGTTTGGTCATCATAAGTAAACAAACCGGCTTGTCCTTTGCTGTAGAAAGGATTGGGCCACTCGCTGCAATTATTATTTCCGCATTTTACTTACTTGTATTTTATTTATCTGCTATATCAAAAATCCCTAAAAACTTGTCTGTGAGCATTTACAGTGAATCCTTCATCGAAACTGCTTGTCAACACCTTCTGCTCCTCGTTGGGTTTGACACTCTTATTTATCGAAAGTACTACGATACACCCCCTATACTTGTGGGTCATCAGAGCGGCATTGGCCAAATCGTACCGGCAGCATACAGCGCGCAGCCGTGTGGATGGCGACATACGGCGGTGTGGATGACGCCCTCACCGGAGCTACACAACGGTCTAGGGCCGAGCTCGGGACGAGGCAGAGAGCGCCGCTGCCAGAGAGGGGACGAGCGGAGCACGCCGGCTGCTGCCGAAGACCGGGGCGGGGGCGTAGCGCGCCACCGGCTGCCGGGGTCAGGGGCGGGGCGTAGGCATGCCGTCGTCCAGATGTGGAGGACGGGGCGTAGCGCGTGGGGTGAGTGCTCTTTGGGGACGATGAGTGGGTAGGTGGATCAACCGGTTATCCTTTCCCCATCATACGGCTGTGGACTCGGGGGATCGGACCGAAAGATCCCCGGGGGACGCCTAGTTCTGTCCTTCTTTAAATCACATGATTAGAAAACACAATAATTTAGGAAATGTACAAAATTGTCAGGATTGCAGATGCAAATCAGTGTAAAAGTGTGAAAATAGTCATTTGGATGGAAACATAGAAAAAATATCTCAATCCTAAGCGAACGAGTGTAAAAAGAGATGAGACTAGTTGCTGAAAATCTTATGATATTGTGGTGTATTAATGGAATACTGATACGTCTCCAACGTATCCATAATTTTTGATGTTTTATGCTTATGTTATACCAATTGCTACATGTTTTATTCACACTTTATATCATTTTTATGCATTTTCTGGGACTAACCTATTAACAAGATGCCACAGTGCCAGTTCCTGTTTTCTGCTGTTTTTGTATTCCAGAAAAGCTGTTCTGGAAATATTCTAGGAATTGGACAAAAAAAAGCCCACGGTCCTATTTTCCTGTCACGTACAAGAAGTACGAAGGGTACACGAAGGGGACAGAGGAGGCGGCCACACCACGTGGCGGCGCGGCCCCACCTCCCGGCGCGCCACGACATGGTGTGGGCCCCTCGGGTCTCCACCGATGTCGCCCCTTCGCCTATGAATTCATCTTTTCGGGAAAACCCTAGATACCTGAGCCATTATCCACGAAAAGTTCCAGAGCCGCCGCCGCCGTCAACCCTAACTTGGGAGGGTTCTGAAGCTCTCCCCTGCAACCTGCCGGAGAGGGGAATCATCACCGGAGGGCTCTACATCACCATGCCTGCCTCCGGAGTGATGTGTGAGTAGTTCATTCTTGGACTATGGGTCCATAGCAGTAGCTAGATAGTTGTCTTCTCCTCTTGTGCCATCATGTTTAGATCTTGTGAGCTGCCTATCACGATTAAGATCATCTTATTGTAATGCTACATGTTGTGTTTGCTGGGATCCGATGAATATTGATACTATGTCAAGTTGATTATTGATTTATCATGTCTATGTTATTTATGATCTTGCATGCTCTCCGTTGCTTGTTGATACTCTGGCCAAGTTGATGCTTGTGACTCCAAGAGGGAGTATTTATGCTAGATAGTGGGTTCAGTCTCCATTTAATCTGGGGGAGTGACAGCAACCTCTAAGGCTGTGGATGTGCTGTTGCCACTAGGGGTAAAACAACGATGCTTTGTCTTAGGATAATTGTGTTGCTTACATTATGCACTTTACTTAATGCAATAGTCTGTTGCTTGCAACTCAATACTGAAAGGGGTGCGGATGCTAACCTGAAGGTGGACTATTTAGGCACAGATGCATGCTGGATAGCGGTATGTGTACCATGTTGTAATGGTAAATCTCATAGTAGACACCATAACTTGTACATGCATTATTATGCACTTCTCAATATTGTCAATTGCTCAGCTGCAATTTGTTTACCCAGCATGTTAGTTATCTTTATGAAGAGACACCACTAGTGAACTGTGGACCCTGGTCCATTCTTTTACATCTGATAATACAACCTACTGCAATCATTGTTTTCTTTCATTCTCTGCAAACAAACAACGTTTTCCACACTATACGTCTAATCCTTTGTTTTCAGCAAGCCGATGAGATTGACAACCTCACTGTTAAGTAGGGCAAAGTATTTTGGTTGTGTTGTGTGCAGGTTCCAAGTCAACCGCCATGACCTCCCCTTCGACGCAGACTTTTTCTGGCACCATTGTCAGGAAGCACCATTGTCAGAAGTGTCTTCATCTCCTATTGGTTCGATAACCTCGGTTTCATTCTGAGGGAAAACTTGTCTGCTGCACTCATCATACCTTCCTCTTCGGGTTCCCAACGAACGTGTGTCTTTCACGTCTTGGGGGACGGCTGGAGATGCCCTAAGCTTGGGGATGCCCCATGGGTCACCCAAACATATTTCAAGAAGACTCAAGCGTCTAAGCTTGGGGATGCCCAAGGCATCCCCTTCTTCATCGACAACTTATCAGGTCATCTCTAGTGAAACTATATTTTAATTCTTTTACATCTTATGTGCTTTACTTGGAGCATCTGTGTGCTTTTATTTTTTGCTTTGTTATTTTCATTTTCTGAATAAATTGGATCCTAGCATTCTTGTGTGGGAGAGAGACACGCTCCGCTTTTTCATATGAATACTCGTATTCTTCACTTATATTTGTTGAGTATTCTTGACTAGCTACGGCAATGCTTTTAGCTCCTGTTTTTCATGCATCTCTTGTTCAGAGCTGTTAGTTCTTGTAGATAAATACTCTCTTTTTTATTGTTAAATTATTTGGAGAGTTTTGTGTTGAAATAAGTTGATTGGTGTTTGGTTGGAAACAGAAAATGCGACATGTGGTAGATGGTATATTGAAAAGACATGCTTATTCTTGTAGATCATTGTCTTGGATAATTTGATGCTTTGCAATTGTTTTGAGCTCTCAAGTAGATCATGTTTAATCTCTTGCATCATGTAGTTAAAACCTATTAGTGGAGAACTACCGTAGAGCTTGTTGAAATTTGGGTTGCATGTTTGGTATCTCTAAGGTCTAGATATTTTCTGGTAAAAGTGTTTAAGTAACAAGGAAGACAGTGTAGAGTCTTATAATGCTTGCAATATGTTTTCATGTAAGTCTTGCTGTACCAGTTGATATCATGTGTTTGCTTCAAACAACCTTGCTAGCCTAAACTCTGTAATGAGATGGAATGCTTCTCGTGCATCCAAACCTTGAGCCAAAATCCATGCCATTTGTGTCCACCATAACTACCTATTATGTGGTATTTCCTGCCATTCCAAGTAAATACTTCATGTGCTACCTTTAAACTATTCAAAAGCTATTATCTCTTATTTGTGTCAATGTTTTATAGCTCATGAGGAAGTTATGTGGAGTTTTCTCTATCAACCTTGTCATTTACTCATAACAAACTTTCACCAATGGACTAGTGGCATATACATCCGCTTATCCAATAACTTTGCAAAAAGAGCTGGCAAATGGGGTGCCCGGTCCCACTTAATTACAACTATAACTGCTTAATTTTCTTCACATGTTTTGCCATGATTTATCAGAATCAAATTTTCAAAGTGTTAAACATTATCAAATAAACACTCCTCCATGGTATGTGATTGTTGGAAGGCACCCAAGGATTCGGTTAGCCATGGCTTGTGTTAGCAAAGGTTGGGAGGAGTGTCATACCAATTTATAAATATGCATGTGTAAACAAAAGAGAAGAGGGATGATCTACCCTTGGGTAGAAATAACGTCCTTCATGGGAGCCACTCTTGAAAGTTTGGGTGACAAGAGGGATAGAGTGCCCACTGCCATTCATTGACAAAAACAAACACCTCTCAAAAACTTACTTAATGCTCTTTTTATGATTTAAAAAACTTAAAAAGCTCTAGCACATGATTTAATCCCTGCTTCCCTCTGCAAAGGGCCCTTCTTTTACCTTTATGTTGAGTCAGTTTACCTACTTCTTTCTATCTCAGAAGCAAACACTTGTGTCAACTTTGTGTGCAACAGTTCTTATATGCTTACTTATTGCACTTGCTATATTACTTTGTGTTGACAATTATCCATGAGATATACATGTTGAAAGTTGATAGCAATTGCTGAAACTTAAATCTTCCTATGTGTTCCTTCAATACCTTTTACTTAGAATTTATTTCTTTATGAGTTAACTCTGATGCAAAACTTTTTGATGCTTGTCTTGAAAGTACTATTCATGAAAAGTTTTTACTTATGTGATTTAGTTGTTTACTCTTTATCTATCTGTTAGCAAACTTTAGACCATTGCCTTGAGTCACTTCATTCATGACATGAGCCTTGCAATATTATTTGATCAAGATTGTGTGCAAGCATGTCTCCTCAGAAATCATTTTGTTGTTATCGTTTTACCCACTCGAGGACGAGTAGAACTAAGCTTGGGGATGCTTGATACGTTTCCAACGTATCCATAATTTCTGATGTTCCATGCTTATATTATACCAATTGCTACATGTTTTATTCACACTTTATATCATTTTTATGCATTTTTTGGGACTAACCTATTAACAAGATGCCACAGTGTCAGTTCCTGTTTTCTACTGTTTTTGTATTCCAGAAAAGCTGTTCTGGAAATATTCTCGGAATTGGACGAAACAAAAGCCCACGGTCCTATTTTCCTGTCACGTACACGGAGTCCGAAGGAGACACGAAGGGGACCGAGGAGGCAGCCACACCACGTGGCGGCGCGGCCCCACCTCCCGGCGCGCCACGACATGGTGTGGCCCCTCGGGTCTCCACCGACGTCGCCCCTTCACCTATAAATTCATCTTTTCGGGAAAACCCTAGATACCCGAGCCATTATCCACGAAAAGTTCCAGAACCGCCGCCGTCGACAACCCTAGCCCGGGAGGGTTCTGAAGCTCTTCCTGACACTCTGCCGGAGGGAGAAATCGTCACCGGAGGGCTCTACATCACCATGCCTGCCTCCAGAGTGATGCGTGAGTAGTTCATCCTTGGACTAAGGGTCCATAGCAGTAGCTAGATGGTTGTCTCTCCACTTTATGCCGTCATGTTTTGATTTTGTGAGCTGCCTATCATGATTAAGATCATCTTATTGTAATGCTACATATTGTGTTTGCTGGGATCCGATGAATATTGATACTATGTCAAGTTAATTATTGATTTATCATGTCTATGTTATTTATGTTCTTGCATGCTCTCCGTTGCTTGTTGATACTCTGGCCAAGTTGATGCTTGTGACTCTAAGAGGGAGTATTTATGCTAGATAGTGGGTTCAATCTCCATTTAATCTGGGGGAGTGACAGCAACCTCTAAGGTTGTGGATGTGCTGTTGCCACTAGGGGTAAAACAATGATGCTTTGTCTAAGGATAATTGTGTTGCTTACATTATGCACTTTACTTAATGCAATAGTCTGTTGCTTGCAACTCAATACTGAAAGGGGTGCGGATGCTAACCTGAAGGTGGACTATTTAAGCACAGATGCATGCTGGATAGCGGTCTGTGTACCATGTTGTGATGCCCAAGTAAATCTCATAGTAGATACCATAACTTGCACATGCATTATTATGCACTTCTCAATATTGTCAATTGCCCAGCTATAATTTGTTTACCCAGCATGTTAGTTATCTTTATGGAGAGACACCACTAGTGAACTGTGGACCCTGGTCCATTCTTTTACATCTGATAATACAACCTACTGCAATCATTGTTTATCTTTCATTCTCTGGAAACAAACATCGTTTTCCACACTATACGTCTAATCCGTTATTTTCAACAAGCTGGTGAGATTGACAACCTCACTGTTAAGTTGGGGCAAAGTATTTTGGTTGTGTTGTGTGCAGGTTCCAAGTCAACCGCCAGGACCTCCCCTTCGACGCAGACTTTTTCTGGCACCATTGTCAGGAAGAGGAAGCACTCCCTCCAACAACACTTTTTCTGGCGCCGTTGACACCTTCAGAAGTGTCTTCATCTCCTACTGGTTCGATAACCTCGGTTCCATACTGAGGAAAACTTGCCTACTGCACTCAGCATACCTTCCTCTTGGGGTTCCCAATGAACGTGTGTCTTTCACATCATCAAATACATAGATAGTCCGGAGGTGTCATCCCTTTAATCCAAATGTTTCTTTTTAGAGAAGAATCTTATGTGTTTTCTTTTTGCGAATGCAGAGATATTTATTTATCAAACACTGGATTACAATCACTCAAAAGAATATCCGCGAGAAAGCTTGGATTATAACTGATCCACATACATCTCCTCCTATCACCACTAGCTTGTGAGCGCAAAGATGGTCCACATTATTAGCTCCACGACAAATAAAAATTTCTTAAGCTGGTAAGCGCTCTCTTAATCTCCCTCTCCTATTGACAAACACTCTCTTAAGCTGGTAAACGCTCTCTTACTCTTCCACTCCACAGTGAGCCACTTGTTAGTACACCGTGCAGATCGCTCGCTAGTTCGCATCAATTTTGAAGATACCTTGGTTATTTATGTAGGAACTTTTTCTTTCGAAACCTGTCTTGCATTTAACAAAACCTTTCAGGGTTTTTTAATGTCAAATTTTTTCTTTACCGGAGCTAAAATCAGGGCAAAATGTCGAACTGGCGACTATTATATCAATCAATCAAAGCAAAGTGTTATCATAAGATCAATCTTACATTTGCATTTTTTACTGTACTTGTTCTCATACTAATGTATTTACTTTATTTAGATCATATTCTAAGTACGAAAAATCAATTTAACTCATTAACCTTGAATTCCTGTTATCCAGGAATTCGGAAGATGAGTTCAACCAAACTTAATAGCATTTAATTACTTTATGCTTGAATCTAGTTAGAGTGAATTTTGATTTTTTTTTATAAATAACTACTTTGAACAACTGAAATTATATGTTCCCGTTGAAAAAATTATGTTAAACAAGTTTACATCTTACCATGGGGCGGAGGCAATTGCCCCCACCCCACCCATGATTCTACTAAATTTTTGGTCTTCCTTCGCCACTTTGTAGCCCTTGCACGAACAAAAAGAACGAGAGGGAGACCGAGGAGAGCCAGTAGAAGACTGACTAGCTATGATGACACAACCGTTGTAACTTGTAACTGCACTTACATGGCGCTACTCCGACGATAGCGTGCCCGCCAGTGCCGAAGTTCCCCCACGATAGCCCAAGATAGACCATTCCACTAAAGAGTGAGGTGTGATGTGATACGTCTCAAATATATCTATAATTGTTTATGTTCCTGATACGTCTCCAACGTATCCATAATTTCTGATGTTCCATTCTTATATTATAACAATTGCTACATGTTTTATTTACACTTCATAGCATTTTTATGCATTTTCTGGGACTAACCTATTAACAAGATGCCACAGTGTCAGTTCCTGTTTTCTGTTGTTTTTGTATTCCAGAAAAGCCGTTCTGGAAATATTCTCGGAATTGGACAAAACAAAAGCCCAGGTCCCTATTTTTCTGTCACGTACACGGAGTCCGAAGGAGACACGAAGGGGACAGAGGAGGCGGCCACACCACGTGGCGGCGCGACCCCACCTCCCGGCGCGCCACGACATGGTGTGGGCCCCTCGGGTGCCCACCGACGTCGCCCCTTCACCTATAAATTCACCTGTTCGGGAAAACCCAAAATACCCGAGTCATATTCCACGAAAAGTTCCAGAGCCGCCCGTCATCAACCCTATCTCGGGAGGGTTCTGAAGCTCTTCCCGGCAACCTGCCGGAGAGGGGAATCATCACCGGAGGGCTCTACATCGCCATGCCTGCCTCCAGAGTGATGCGTGAGTAGTTCATCCTTGGACTATGGGTCCATATCAGTAGCTAGATGGTTGTCTTCTCCTCTTGTGCCATCATGTTTAGATCTTGTGAGCTTCCTATCATGATCAAGATCATCTTATTGTAATGCTACATGTTGTGTTTGCTGGGATCCGATGAATATTGAGTACTATGCCAAGTTGATTATTGATTTATCTTATATATGTTATTTATAATCTTGCATGCTCTCCGTTACTAGTAGATGCTTTGGCTAAGTAGATGCTTGCTTTATCTAAGGATAATTGTGTTGCTTACATTATGCACTTTACTTAATGCAATGATCTGTTGCTTGCAACTTAATACCAACGGGGGACACGGATGTTAACCTGAGGTGGATCATTAGTCATAGATGCTGTTGGATAACGGTCTATGTATCATGTTGTAATGCCCAAATAAATCTCATAGTAGTCATCATGTATTGTACATGCATTGTTATGCATTCTCTATTTTGTCAATTGCCCAACTGTAATTTGTTTACCCAGCATGTTAGTTATTTATTATGGAGAGACACCACTAGTCAACTGTGGACCCTGGTCCATTCTTTTACATTGATATACAACCTACATCAAACACTGTTCTTTTACATTCTCTGCAAACAAACACCACTTTCCACACTATACTTCTAATCTTTGTTTTCAGCAAGTCGATGAGATTGACACCCTCACTGTTAAGTTGGGGCAAAGTATTTTGATTGTGTTGTGTGCAGGTTCCAAGTCAACAGTCAGAACCCCCTGCAACACCACTTTTTCTAGCGCCATTGACACCTTCAGAATGTCTTCATTTCCTACTGGTTCGATAACCTTGGTTTCATACTGAGGGAAAACTTCCTGCTACACTCATCATACCTTCCTCTTGGGGTCTCCGAACGAACGTGTGCTTTACACGTATCAAGCACTTTTTCTGGCGCCGTTGCTGGGAGATCAAGTCTTCTGTAAGGGGAGTCTCTCACTTCCAATCTCTTTACTTTTTTATTGTCTTGCTTAGTTTATTTTTACTTTGTCTTGCTTGCTTCTTTTTATCAAAAACACAAAAAATAGTTCCTATTTCGAGTTTTATTTTTGTTATCCTTTTTAATTTGCTAAAATGAGTACTCCTGAGAACACCAAGTTGTGTGACTTCACTAGCACAATAATAAGATTTCATATGCACTCCTATTGCTCCACCTGCTTCTAAAGCAGACTTTTATGAAATTAAACCTGCTATGTTAAATCTTATGAAAGAGCAATTTTCTGGTGTTAGTACTGATGATGCTGCTGCTCACCTTAATAATTTTGTTGAACTTTGTGAGATGCAAAAGTATAAGGATATAGATGGATATATTATTAAACTGAAATTATTTCCTTTCTCTTTGAGAGGAAGAGCTAAAAATGGTTGCTATCTTTGCCTAGAAATAGTATTGATTCATGGACTAAATGCAAAGATGCTTTCATTGGAAAATATTATCCTCCTGCTAAGATTATATCCTTGAGAAGTAGCATTATGAATTTCAAACAATTTGATAATGAGCATGTTGCCCAAGCATGGGAGAGAATGAAATCATTGGTAAAGAATTGTCCCACCCATGGACTGACTGCTTGGATGATCATCCAAACCTTTTATGCAGGACTGAATTTTTCTTCAAGAAACCTTCTGGATTCGGCTGCTGGAGGTACCTTCATGTCCATCACTTTGGGTGCTGCAACAAAGCTTCTTGATGATATGATGATTAATTATTCTGAATGGCACACCGAGAGGACTCCACAAGGTAAGAAGGTAAATTCTGTTGAAGAAACCTCTTCCTTGAGTGATAAGATTGATACTATTATGTCTATGCTTGTGAATGGTAAATCTCATGTTGATCCAAATAATGTTCCTTTAGCTTCATTGGTTGCCAAGAAGAGCATGTTGATGTGAACTTCATTAAATTCAACAACAATGCTTATAGGAATAATTTTGGTAATAACAATTATAAGCTTATCCTTCTAATAGTGGTAATGGTTATGTCAATTCCTATGGTAATTCCTACAACAATAATATAAGTGTACCCTCTGATCTTGAAGTCATGCTTAAGGATTTTATTAGTACACAAACTGCTTTTAATAAATCTGTTGAGGAAAAGTTTGGTAAAATTGATGTTCTTGCTTCTAAAGTTGATAGCCTTGCTCTTGATGTTGATCTTTTGAAAATAAAGTTATGCCTAATGATGTTAAAGAGACAAGACTTTGAATGCAATCCAAGTTAAAATTGACAACAATATTAGGATGTTGGCTGAATTGCATGCTAGGTGGGAAAGAGAAGATAAATTGATAAAGAGAATAGTATAGCTAGAGTTTGTACTATTACCACCACTAGTAATGCTGAAGTTTCACATGCTAGTAAACCTCCTACTATCAATGGTAACATAATTGGTGTTGGCAATGTTTCCACTTCTGCAAAACGTTTGAAATTGCCTAAAACCACTGAAACTGTTCCTGATAAAAGTGCTGAAATTTTTCGAAATATGGGAGACAATGGTCCCATTACCTTTGATCATAATGATTTTGATTTTGATGATTGTAATATTTCTGAAGTAATTATGTTCTTGCAAAAGCTAGCTAGAAGTCCTAATGCTAGTGCTATAAATATGGCTTTTACAAAACATATTACAAATGCTCTCATGCAAGTTAGGGAAGAGAAATTAAAACATGAAGCTTCTATCCCTAGGAAGTTAGAAGATGGTTGGGAGCCCATCATTAAGATGAAGGTGAATGATTTTGATTGTAATGCTTTATGTGATCTTGGTGCTAGCATCTCTGTTATGCCTAAGAAACTTTATGATATGCTTGATTTACCACCTTTGGAACACTGTTATTTGGATGTTTATCTTGCTGATAATGCTATGAAGAAACCTTTGGGGAGATTGAAATGTTCACATTATGGTTAACAATAACCTTGTCCCCGTTGATTTTGTTGTTTTGGATATTGAATGCAATGCATCTTGTCCTATTGTTTTGGGAAGACCTTTTCTTAGAACTGTTGGTGCATTATTGATATGAAAGAAGGAAATTAGGTACCAATTCCCACTCAAGAAAGGTATGGAACACTTCCCTAGAAAGAGAATGAAGCTACCTTTTGATTCTATTATTAGAACAAATTATTTTGATGCTTCTTCACTTGGAAACACTTGATTTTCACTTTCTGCGCCTAGCTGAAAGGCGTTAAAGAAAAGCGCTTATGGGAGACAACCCATTGTTTTATTTCTGCATTTTTTTTTTTTTGAGTCAAGGTGTTGCTTACTTCTGTAACAACTCCTTTGTATCTTTATTTTATGCATTGTTGTGCCAAGTAAAGTCTCTAGTAGAAAGTTGATGCTAGATTTGGATTTCTGCACAGGGACAGATTTTTGCTGTCCACCGTTTTGAGCTTTAATCCAGAAAAATTGAAAAATTCTGAAAAATTCGTGCGTGATCCTCAGATATGTACGCAACTTTCATTAGTTTTAGTTTCCATCTGAGCAACTTAAGTGCCTCGAAAAAATTCGTCTTTACGGACTGTTCTGTTTTGACAGATTCTGCCTTTTATTTTGCATTCTCTTTTACTGTGTTTGAGTGGATTTCTTTGCTCCAAAAACATCAGTGGCTGTAGCTAATGTCCAGAAGTATTGGTGATTGTGTCCTTGCAGAACATGTGAATTTTTGATTATGCACTAACCCTCTAATGAGAATTACTTTGAGTTTGGTGTGAAGGAAGTTTTCAAGGATCAAGAGAGGAGAATGATATATATGATCAAGAAGAGTGAAAAGCCTAAGCTTGGGGATGCCCCGTGGGTCACCCAAGCATATTTCAAGAAGACTCAAGCGTCTAAGCTTGGGGATGCCCAAGGCATCCCCTTCTTCATCAACAACTTATCAGGTCATCTCTAGTGAAACTATATTTTAATTCTTTCACATCTTATGTGCTTTACTTGGAGCGTCTGTGTGCTTTTATTTTTGCTTTGTTATTTTTATTTTCTGAATAAATTGGATCCTAGCATTCTTGTGTGGGAGAGAGACACGCTCCGCTTTTTCATGTGAATACTCGTATTCTTCACTTATATTTGTTGAGTATTCTTGTCTAGCTACTGCAATGCTTTTAGCTCCTGTTTTTCATGCATCTCTTGTTCAGAGCTGTTAGTTCTTGTAGAGAGTACTCTCTTGTTTCATTGTAAATTATTTGGAGAGTTTTGTTGAAATAAGTTGATTGGTGTTTGGTTGGAAACAGAAAATGCTACATGTGGTAGATGGTATATTGAAAAGACATACATATTCTTGTAGATCATTGTCTTGGATAATTTGATACTTGCAATTGTTTTGAGCTCTCAAGTATTCATGTTTAAGCTCTTGCATCATGTAGTTAAAACCTATTAGTGAGAACTACCGTAGAGCTTGTTGAAATTTGGTTTGCATGTTTGCTATCTCTAAGGTCTAGATATTTTCTGGTAAAAGTGTTTGAGTAACAAGGAAGACAGTGTAGAGTCTTATAATGCTTGCAATATGTTTTCATGTAAGTCTTGTGTACCGTTGATATCTGTGTTTGCTTCAAACAACCTTGCTAGCCTAAACTCTGTACTGAGAGGGAATGCTTCTCGTGCATCCAAACCTTGAGCCAAAACCCATGCCATTTGTGTCCACCATAACTACCTATTATGTGGTATTTCCTGCCATTCCAAGTAAATACTTCATGTGCTACCTTTAAACTATTCAAAAGCTATTACTCTTATTTGTGTCAATGTTTTATAGCTCATGAGGAAGTTATGTGGTTTTATCTATCAACCTTGTCATTTACTTGACAGACTTTCACCAATGGACTAGTGGCATATACATCCGCTTATCCAATAATTTTGCAAAAAGAGCTGGCAAATGGGGTGCCCAGTCCCAATTAATTACAACTATAACCTTTAATTCTCTTCACATGTTTTGCCCTGATTTATCAGAAACAATTTAAAGTAAACATTTAATAGGCACTCCTCCATGGTATGTGATTGTTGGAAGGCACCCGAGGATTCGGTTAGCCATGGCTTGTGTAAGCAAAGGTTGGGAGGAGTGTCATACCAATTAAAGTACATGTGTAAACAAAAGAGAAGAGGGATGATCTACCCTTGGGTAGAAATAACGTCCTTCATGGGAGCCGCTCTTGAAAGTCTGGTTGACAAGGGGGTAGAGTGCCCACTACCATTCGTTGACAACAACAAACACCTCTCAAAAACTTATTTTTATGCTCTCTATATGATTTCAAAAACTTAAAAAGCTCTAGCACATGATTTAATCCCTGCTTCCCTCTGCGAAGGGCCTTTCTTTTACTTTATGTTGAGTCAGTTTACCTACTTTTCTATCTCAGAAGCAAACACTTGTGTCAACTTTGTGTGCAACAATTTTATATGCTTACTTATTGCACTTATTATATTGCTTTGTGTTGACAATTATCCATGAGATATACATGTTGAAAGTTGAAAGCAATTGCTGAAACTTAAATCTTCCTATGTGTTGCTTCAATGCCTTTTACTTAGAATCTATTGCTTTATGAGTTAACTCTTATGCAAAACTTTTTGATGCTTGTCTTGAAAGTACTATTCATGAAAAGTTTTTGCTTATATGATTCAGTTGTTTACTCATTATCTATTTGTTAGCAAACTATAGACCATTGCTTGAGTCACTTCATTCATAACATGAGCTTGCAATATTATTTGATCAAGATTGTGTGGTAGCATGTCACCTCAGAAATTATTTTGTTGTTATCGTTTTACCTACTCGAGGACGAGTAGAACTAAGCTTGGGGATGCTTGATACGTCTCCAACGTATCATAATTTCTGATGTTCCATGCTTATATTATACCAATTGCTACATGTTTTATTACACTTTATAGCATTTTTTGCATTTTCTGGGACTAACCTATTAACAAGATGCCACAGTGCCGTTCCTGTTTTCTGCTGTTTTTGTATTCCAGAAAAGTTGTTCTGGAAATATTCTCGGAATTGGACGAAACAAAATCCAGGTCCCTATTTTTCTGTCACGTACACGGAATCCGAAGGAGACACGAAGGGGACCGAGGAGGCGGCCACACCACGTGGCGGCACGGACCCACCTCCCGGCGCGCCACGACATGGTGTGGGCCCCTCGGGTGTCCACCGACGTCGCCCCTTCGCCTATAAATTCACTTGTCGGGAAAACCCTAAATACCTGAGTCATATTCCACGAAAAGTTCCAGAGCCGCCCGTCGTCAACCCTATCTCGGGAGGGTTCTGAAGCTCTTCTCGGCACCCTCCGGAGAGGGGAATCATCACCGGAGGGCTCTACATCGCCATGCCTGCCTCCGGAGTGATGCGTGAGTAGTTCATCCTTGGACTACGGGTCCATAGCAGTAGCTAGATGGTTGTCTTCTCCTCTTGTGCCATCATGTTTAGATCTTATGAGCTGCCTATCATGATCAAGATCATCTTATTGTAATGCTACATGTTGTTTTTGCTGGGATCCGATGAATATTGAGTACTATGCCAAGTTGATTATTGATTTATCTTATATATGTTATTTATGATCTTGCATGCTCTCCGTTACTAGTAGACGCTTTGGCCAAGTAGATGCTTGTGAATCTAAGAGGGAGTATTTATGCTAGATAGTGGGTTCAGTCTCCATTTAATCTGGGGAGTGACAACAACCTCTAGGTTGTGGATGTGCTGTTGCCACTAGGGGTAAAACAACGATGCTTTGTCTAAGGATAATTGTGTTGCTTACATTATGCACTTTACTTAATGCAATGATCTGTTGTTTGTAACTTAATACCAACGGGGACACAGATGTTAACCTGAAGGTGGATCATTAGTCATAGATGTTGTTGGATAACGGTCTATGTATCATGTTGTAATGCCCAAATAAATTAAATCTCATAGTAGTCATCATGTCTTGTACATGCATTGTTATGCATTCTCTATTTTGTCAATTGCCCAGCTGTAATTTGTTTACGCAGCATGTTAGTTATTTATTACTAGTCGTTAACCCGTGCATCTGCACGGGCTAGTTACTTTTCGAAACATGAAAAAACAGTATAATAGCCAATATTATAGATCTAGTTCTTTTACTGATATGAATTGTTTTGGCATACACTTACAAATTAGAGTATGATAGTATAAAAAAACATAAACTTCATAAAAAATAACAATATATGATATGTCCGGACTTACTTCCATGGACGATTATAAAAATAACATTTGGTGCTTGTAAATAAGAAATGAGTCTATTCAATGAAATCCTTGTAAAAAATATTTCAGCATAGTACAGTGCCAAATATTATTAAAATATGTGAAATGTGTTATAGTTGGGGAGAAGCCAAACTTGGTGAACGATGGATACTTCTATGCATACTTGCATAATTTGTTTTACACAAATTTGAAATGTCAAACAATTTTTTTTCCAAAGGTACTATGTTGGAGTAGAATTTTGAAGTGTTATTGCTTTAGGCGCACACCAATGCTATTTTGCGACTAAATTTTAGAACACACATGGGTTCTTCTACACTTCAAAGGGGGTTGCATCCGATGACCCCTAAATTTGTCTGTTGGTAAACTATAAAGTTGAGTTTACACATAAAAGTTTAAATATTGCTACCTCAGCTTATTCTAGTTGGGATGATGATTTTGAATAAACTAAAGTACTATTGTCTTGGATAGCAATCAAAAGTTCACATTTCGTTGATAGGAAATTATCTCTACGCATGCAATATTTTTAAGCAATATGACCACATTTTCTTAAACTAATGTAGCTCAATTCTAGTGAATCACTTGTGTACATCAATCACGTGCAGGATGCGTATAACAGAGATCAGTGTTCGATATTAGTGGCATATTAGAAAAGATGTGTAGTGAACATTGGAGAATCCAAATACAACAGGATTTTCTCCCATTATGCATGCATGGTCTACCATCCGACTGGGTTATGCATGTAATGACATGTTACAATTTAACAAAAAAGGAAATGGAGTAGTCCTTACTTGCATATGCGTGCTTGTACTGTTGGTGATGATGCTGGATAGTGGATATCGATACTTGAACTTCATTATAAGGAACCGAGATATTCTGACGTACATTTGATAAGTAGGTCTCAGTAAAGGAATAATTAGTGCCACTTGACAGGTAAAACTGAGGGACACACTCAAAAGGATGAGCAATCCATGTCTGTTCTTGTTTTCCCATAATTTGGACTTGCAGGCTGCAGATAAAAAATTACGAAAAGGATGTGTCAGAAACCATTCCATTCCCATTGTTTTTTTTTTGCGAAGGAAGAAGAAGATTACATCAACCAAGCTTACAGAGAAACCCAGAAACAAAGAGAAATAGCAGATAGGTCCTTCTGAGCTCTGGTGCCCTCCTGCTCGCACGGCACGCTCCGCCGGCGAATCCCGCCGCCGCACCTCCATCAAACGTTGGACCGGGAGGAGCCCTCAGGCGACAAGGAAGTCGACGATCCTCGGCGCTATGCCTCCATTCCCATTGTTCACCTATGTGAATTTCATATTTAACACTTGGATCTGAGTTGCACAACATTTATTTCGAGTGGGGTTATTAATAGATTATTGCCCCATTGGTTATCTGCAGTTCTTTTGAACCTTAATCTTTACATGTTCAGACCTGGAGACACACAGAAGATGCATGAGAAAATTTTGTATTAAGAATATGCACCCGCAACATGCTAATTCAAATGGATGAATCCTTTACGCCAGTAAAGATCGAGCTTGACGTAAATTTGACCTTCATTTTTCACGTGGGTTTGAAAAAATGACAATGCATAGAAAAAGTGAAACAAATCAACAGGAACCCCACTTAATTATTTCATGGGGAATATATGTGTTAGATTCGGGCGGAGAAACATGATATGTGGATGATTACACACACCTCAACAAATCTATCTATCGGACATTATATGGCATCTCATTAGAAGAAAACCATGTGTTGAAGTGTGATATCTTTTTATGATGACATAACTATGTTACCTTTGCATAGAAAAATGTTTTCTGTCAATAGTATTATCGTTATTTAGACTTGCTCAGCAGGCTGCATGGATATTCTGGATGGCAGAAAAGAAAATATAGCCTTTGTACAACTATATATTTGGTACATATTCAGTGAGCAGGATCAAATGGTAGTAGGTAATGTTTCACTCTTGCATAGCAGCCAAATTATATCCTTGCCCAAAGTTGATATGCATCAATAGTGCAGGATACACTATATGGGGAATTTTTTTCACATGCATAATTATATCGGGAAGACAAACTAAACGGAAAAACTACACGTGTTTATAACATTCACTTGCAAAAAATGTTATATGATTCAGGAATTGACCTGTAACCATGTACTTAACAGTACACTCAACTAACTTAGTATATGAAATACATTCATGATATATCTGCTTCTCTTGCCATGTCAGTTAACAAAATACGGCATTTAACCTGAAAACATTATTTGGCAGCTGGGAGTACGAATATCCACCACAAATTGAAACTGTTGTTATATTACTCTGTATCTGATTCCTGCACGAAGATATGCGTGCATGGTCTGGAAGGTGATTGGCTATAGCACATCCATCTCCTTGTCAGATGCTTTGGCAGCATCAGGAGACAGTGGCGTTGTCCAGGCTAGGTCTATATGTCATGACCATTAGAACATTGATAATTTCATGATAAGCACCGATATTAAACAACCATATTAGATTGTGACGAAGCTAAAAAGAAGCAAGATAACAGGATTAAGTATAGAGAGAAATTGGACCGGAACTTGCACACGAAGGCAAGTGCAAACTGCAGCATAGGACACTGATATTTGTTTGCGCGGAGAGCATCCAAGTCCACCAATGCATCCATGAATATCATGGATCAAAGATTTGGACGGATCTGATTGGAAAACGTTTTGCTGCTGGAAACATACCTCATATCAGCGAGATTGATTCCCGGAGGCTAGCATCGGGCTAACGGAAAGTACTATGGCTGATGGGTTCCTCGTATGGACCTCCGGCCGTCCGTGATGCATTGGCGCCGGCCATCACCGGCGTGGAGACGTACATCTGTACGATAAAGAAAACAGGGAAAATCATAAATTAGGGACTGATCGAGAGGACGTTGAGAATCGAACTCAAGCGCAGAAGGATAGGTCGGAGGAGAGTCACGCATGCGCACGCTAGACAAACTGCTTCGATCCGACGGCTTCAGATAGATAATGGGTAGATCGGATGGATAAAATTTTCTAACCTCCAGAATTAACGTATGGTGCCTCCAATCAATCAATCAATCAATCTATCTATCTATCTATTATCTATACTACTATTAAAAGAGCAAACTTGTGTTGATACATTGAATCTGAGCCCTTCAATATTTGGCCAACGTTCAGATCGCTTCAATGTTTGACAACTCAATATAAATCCACTTTTGCCCGTTTTACCCTCCCACTAAATCACATAATACTGCTAATGCCATCGTACCTCTTCGTTTTCGTAAATATTACAGAAATTGCCACCGCAAAAAATAAACGATTTAGGCGTGGGGTTGATTCGTATCCTAATTGGAGTCGTACCCAATCAGGTATCATATCCACGGCGTTGGCGGCCTATGTACGTGAACTGACCACCAGTGGACACGCATAGCTTCGTCGGCCGGACAACCGTCCACCATGTCCATTAGGCGTGCATGTTTCTGTCTACCTTGCCCAATGGATGGACCTGCTGGATAGATCGGAAACTTCCCTCGCAGATATAACTCAGAGCTAGGCGCGCCGCCGCCCTATTTGCCATTGTGCCTTCGGCCGGCCGGCCGATCGATTTTGCAAGAGCTAATTGTTGATTTTCTCTCTGATCAAAGCTAGCCTCATGCGATGCTAGCTAGCTTCGTACGAAATTTATCTGATATTTACGATGCAACCTCGACGGAAAGATTGAGCTAGCTTCTGTACGCCGGACTCGCCGGACAAAGGATCGATCTATTTTGTAAAGCAGGTCGGCGTCGCCAAGGTGACAAGCTGGAAGACACCGGCTGGCTCCTTCACTGAATCGCAAGTCAAGCTGCCTACTTGGAGCGAAAGCATGCTGCTTGATCGACTCCCCTCAAGCCATCCAGGTCTGCGTACGTAAGTTTTCTTTCTTGCATGCACATACGTTTGTTTTATGGTGTGCATTAATATAAACGTGCATTGTGTTTTTAATATGTAAATCAAACAGGACTAACTGCTATTACAAAGGGAACAAATAAAAACTATATACATGGTACATGGTCTGAGTATTTTTCATTCAATTAATCATAATTGATTATATTATTTATATTGACAGGTTATTATGCTCTTTTCTGTATACTTCACATATATTTCACAAGCGATCAAAAGATAAATTATATCAACAATTCCAAAAAACAACACCCTCTTCCTATATTACCATTGCTAACTGGATTGAGACAATGGAGTACTTCATGGGATATATTTCGTCCGATTTAAATTTTGTATCATGAAACAAATTAACTGGCCTGGTAAAATAACTCAATTAAACAAATATAGATTGAAAGACGTGTTTATATTATAATAAATTATGAGACGTGCGTTGCACGTACATGGCCACTAGTATTATTAAAACAACAAACAATCAACGGTGGAGATTTATCAGCTTAATACTAAGATGTATAAACGGTGGAGATTTAAAAAGCAAGTCTACCAAGGCAGGAACGAATCTGCACATGTAAAAGGCAGGAACGAATCTATGCACGTAAAGTTTAGAAAGTGCACGGATAAATGTCCTGCAGGGTCAACACGTACATGCAAATCGAAAAAGAAAAGGGACACCGTACACAACCAATGCGGACTCCTCAACCCATCCGTCAAATATAAGCACGCACGTTATCATAGGCCTAGAAGAACATACATGATTTGACACCCAACGAATCAAATCAGCATGGGACATCGGAAAATAGAAGGCACGCCATGAATTCGCGAAAGAAGGAAGATTAACTCGAACAAACTCTCGCTTAAATCGGCAGATCGACGACACATTACAGGGCGAAACGCCAGTAGCCTCATCGACTATTGAGAGCTCAAACACGTGTGACGACGCCATGGCGATCCCATCAAGTACAAGCCTGGTGAGTCAACGGCACGACAGCGATGCATGCAGCACATCGCTCATGATCAGGCTCGATCCGAGCATCGATTGAGAGCTCGAACACATGCGACGATGCCATGGCGATCCCATCAAGTACAAGCCGTCAAGCTCGGCGGATCGAAGGAACGGAGGCGGAAGAAGACACGGGAACCATGAATTGAATCAGCATGGGACATCGGCAAATAAAGGGCACGCCATGAACTCGCGAAAGAACATAGATTACCCAACAAAGTGTCACGTACATCGGCCGACACAGCAGGACGGCCAAAACGCCAGTAGCTCCATTGACGATACAGCAGGACGGTGGAACGCCAGTAGGTCCATCATCTTCATGAAACAACTGCAATATCCAGGTAACGGTGCAATCTCCATGTGTTTGATCTTCGGACTCCGCTTGAATAGGCACCACGTCTTGCAAATGGCTATCGCGAAATTGCGACCCGCGACCACAACGGTAGTGCAATGTCCAGGCGCTGCAGTGTTGTTATAGCAATTGGGGCGGATCCAGGGGGTGCTAGCAGGGGTCAGACCCCCCCCCCCCCCCCCCCCCCCCCCCCCCCCACAATGTTTGGCCCCCCTCAAGGAAATACAACACGACCTGTACTAATGGACGTATGTATATTGCGCACTAATCACATAATTACTTTACTTAAGCCCAATTGCATGTGGTTGTGAAGGCACCGAAGCCCAACCATAACAGCCCATTTGCGTGTATGTCCACGTATAGATCATCGATCGTGGATCCCTGGTTTAACAGGCTGGTTAGGTAGTTCAGTCTGCTCTCGCGATTCGCGCCGTCTCTCGCGTCTCGCCGCTCAATCAGATCGATCGACCAACGAATCACCCTGCCGCCGCTGGCTGCCTGCTCGCAAGGTGATTTGATCCGTAGCTTGTCCAGCGCCGACTATGGTGGCGGCCGCTGCGACCTTCGTTGCTCGCTTGCCGTCGTCCGCCCAATCAGATTGTTAGTCAAGGACTCAAGGTACGTATCCGAGATATTTGCTAGTGTGATCTGATCCCCACTTTCGCTTCAATTTAGTTATAGGTTGTTAGTTCAAAATTGGTAAAAAATAGCTAATTCCTTACACCAATTTCTTCGGTCTCAAATCTGTCCTAACGATAAATTATTTTGGACCGAGCTGTTGGTGAATGATGATAGAAATATTATATATATATAATTTGTGAATAAATAGCCAAACAAATGTTGGTTTGGTTATCAATTTGGTGTTTGAGATCATTTGTATTCATATAGCATTGTTGGCTTTTTGGCAAACATATGTTGATATGCCATTTCGGTTTAGACTTTGTCAGTCGTCGCCCCCCCCCCCCCCCCCCCCCCTATACTCAAATCCTGGCTCCGCCCCTGACAGTAGTAGACAATCAACGACCCGCTTAGATTAAGAGAGAGGAGAAGAGACAGAGAGGAAACTTAAGCTAAGCTGAAATTGCAATTTTAGAAAGAGCAGTCCAAACACCTAATCGTCGAGAAGAAGGACATGGACCTTGCAATCTTGCACACACGTCCTTCTGTCTCTCATCCATGTTTATTCTTTTGCAATCTCATATCCATATTTAGTGTAACCTGCTCATAGATGCAGATGGATTCTCGCTGGCTTACGCACGTTGGCCTCCGGAACAACACACGGTCCAGCGATCACCATCACGAAGCTCATGAACAATGATAACGCCGGCGCATGCCCCACGCGACGCCACGCCAATCCAATGACGGCCAGGACGACACTCTCAGTTTGTTACCCAAGCTTGCGTCGACCATGACTCTCGACTCTAAAAAGTGTATGCGCTCCTGCGCTTCAGCGGCACTCACGATCTGGAACAGTGTAACAAGGAGTCGGACGTGATACGGTTGGAAAGACCATGGGCAGAGGTAGAGCTGAGGGAGCGTGGTGTCAGTTTGTCACCGTCGATGAGGCAGATCAGCTGAATCCGAGGCATTCGGTGCGTCAAGAGGTCTTTGTTGTGACCTTACCTGATGACCAAGTTGAGTATTCAAATCATAAGTGTTCTTTGTGATCCTCATGTAGACAACTTCATACTATCGGAGATTTCCTAATTATTTATTCTGCAAAGATTCAGGTGTAAGGGAGTCAATGTCTAAACTATACTGAAAACTACGAGCAGATTGATCAAAGTCAGGTCGTATTCTAAGGTCTAGGTCTGTTTTTTTTTCCAGTGTGGCGTTTCTTCAGAAAATAACACAAATTTATTGACAGCATTGCTCAGACAACCATTCTTTGGCTGGGCACTACGAGCGGAGTCGTGTTTGTCGTCGAAATACCTCTCCGCGACAAATGACAGGAAAAGGCGCTATTGCTGTATATGTATCTCAGGTGCCAGCTGGCCTCAACCCTCAAGAAACTCAAGGTCGGACGTCTCTTACCTCCACAGTCGGCAACAGCTAAGGTTTAATCCTAGAACATGTCTCTGCTAGGACTTGCACAGGCGTGGCTGCAACAACACAATTTACACAAGCACATGGCAACATTTTTTACACTGCCAAGCCGCCAGCCACCACCATCCATCTTAGCCTCCAGCACTACATTGTAGCTTGCACCAGCTAATGAAATGGCAGTCCAACTCTGGCAAGGTTGGATTTAAGGACCAAGCTGGTAAGATCTCTCGATCTATCATCTATGCATAAATATCCCTGTTTTGCTTAATAACTTTTGATTAGTATTTGACATATCTTTGAAATAAAATTTGTGCTGAAGTTGAACACCTGGGCGAGATGGTAGAGTGAAGCGTAGGTGAAACATTGTAATTTATTTCACAAAAAATAATAATGGTATTGAAAACATGATCAACATACTACATGTGTAAATGAAATGATCTGTAAATTTTTGTAAGCTAAATTTGAACGCCTCTTAGTGTACAATAATACTGTTGTTACTGTACATAATAATATGAGCATAGTTTTATCACCTATCTTCGAAATAGTTGGAAGCTCATCAAAGTGAGTATCATAAATCATTCTAAACATTTATTGATTTTTTTAAAGATATCATCAAGGAGAAGAATGATACATTAGATATAACAGTTCCGTTGTATATATCTCATTACTAGCCGCGCAATTGCGCGGGCCACACAGCTAGTTAGTAAATATAAGATAAGATGGAGAGACACCACTAGTGAACTGTGGACCCCGGTCCATTCTTTTATATTGATAATACAACCTACTCCAAACATTGTTCTTTAACATTCTCTGCAAACAAGCACCATTTTCCACACTATAGTCTAATCCTTTGTTTTCAGCAAGTCGGTGAGATTGACACCCTCACTGTTAAGTTGGGGCAAAGTATTTTGATTGTGTTGTGTGCAGGTTCCAAGTCAACAGTCAGAACCCCTGCAACACCACTTTTTCTGGCGCCGTTGACACCTTCAGAAGTGTCTTCAACTCCTACTGGTTCGATAATCTTGGTTTCATATTGATGGAAAACTTGCTGCTACACTCATCATACCTTCCTCTTGGGGTCTCCCAACAAACGTGTGCTTTACACGTATCAGTTCCATGTTGATATTATGTCAATAGCTACATGTTTTATATACACTTCAGTGCATTTTTATACATTTTCTCAAACTAAGCTATTAACAAGATGCCACAGTGCCAGTTCCTGTTTTGTGTTGTTTTTCCTTTTCAGAAAACTTGTTAACGAAATATTCTCTGAATTGTACGAAAATCAACGAAGGTCATTGTCGTGGGGTTACCACGGCAGATGTTACCATAGGGTAACTTGAATGTTGGGGCAAGGCGCTCTGGCCCTTCAGAAGATTGTCACGCTCGTTGGGGAAAAAGGGTTTACCCAGGTTCAGCCTCTCCATTGGAGATAAAGACCTACGTCCTGCTTTGCTTGTTATTGATCTCGAGGTCTCGATAACTCGGCTACGACAACAGAGCCGGGTTACGAGACAGGTTACAAGGGTTTCGCTTGATAGTGGTGATATCGATCTAGGATTGCTTGTCTATCTAAGTTCTGGGAGCCTGCTTATATAGATGCTGGGTCTCCCGAACATGCAGGTAAAGACCGAGTTACATACGAGGTTGGAGTCCTACTCTAGGTTCTTCTTGACCTTCCATAGCTTCCAAGTCTCTAGGTTCCTTCCTTCACTCGGACTCCAGTTCTTCTAGGTCCTTCCTTCTATGGTCAAGTCATGTTAGGCATATCAGCCCAACTATAACCCGGCCCATGTCTTGCAAGTATAACCCGGACCAGGCCTTGGGCCGGCCGAGTGATCCTTCCTTGGTCATGAGTATACCGGGTTATAATCCCCCCAATAGTCATTATTTCACCGACACGTCCATGGAGTCCAAAGGAGAGACCGAGGCGAGCCAGGGAGCCACCACACCAGGGCTCGGCGCGACCTCCCTGTCAATCGCGACGAGGGGTGGTGTGGGCCCCTCGGTCGCCCACCGACGTTGCCCTTTCGTCTATTTATCCTTCTGCCCTGAAAACCCTAAAACACCCGAGCCTTATTCCACGAAAAGTTCCAGAGCCGCCGTCGTCGTCAACCCTAGCTCGGGAGGGTTCTGAAGCTCTTCCTGCCACTCTGCCGGAGGGAGAAATCATCACCGGAGGGCTCTACATCACCATGCCTGCCTCCAAAGTGATGCGTGAGTAGTTCATCCTTGGACTAAGGGTCCATAGCAGTAGCTAGATGGTTGTCTCTGCACTTTATGCTATCATGTTTAGATCTTGTGAGCTGCCTATCATGATCAAGATCATCTTATTGTAATGCTGCATGTTGTGTTTGCTGGGATCTGATGAATACTGAATACTAAGATCAAGTTGATTATCAATCTATCTTTATATATTATTTATGATCGTGCATGCTCTCCGTTACTAGTAGATGCTTTAGCCAAGTAGATGTTTGTAACTCCAAGAGAGAGTATTTATGCTAAATAGTGGGTTTATGCCTCCAGTAATCTGGGCAAGTGACAACAACGTCTAAGTTTGTGGATTTGCTACTAGGGATAGGATAACACAACAATGCTATTTCTATGGTCATATGTGTTGTTTACATTATGCACTTTACTTAATGCAATAATCTGTTGTTTGCACCTTAATACCAATGGGGGACACAGATGTTAACTTGGCGGTGGATTATTAGTCATAGATGCAGTTGGATAACGGTCTATGTATTTTGTCGTAATGACCAAAATAAATATCATAGTAGTCATCTTGTCATATATATGCATTGTCATGCGCTCAATATTTTATCGATTGTCCAGCTGTAATTTGTTTACCCATCATGTTATTTATCTTTATGGAGAGACACGACTAGTGAACTGTGGACCTCGGTCCATTCTTTTACACTGATAAAATCACCAACTGTAATTATTGTTCTCTTTTACTCTCTGCAATTAAATACTGTTTTTCACACCATACGTTGAATCCTTTGTTTTCAGCAAGCCGAGGAGATTGGCGACCTTCCTGTTTCGTTGGGGCAAAGTAGTTTGATAGTGTTGTGTGCAGGTTCCACGTCGGTGATCGAGTAACGGCGCTACTGACAACCTTCTGAAGTGCTCCTACTCCTACTGGATTCGATAACCTTGGTTTCATACTGAGGGAAAACTAGCTGCTACACTGCATCGTACCTTCCTCTTGGGGTCTCCCAACGAGCGTGCGTTTCACGTCATCAGCGAGTGACAACAACGTGTAAGGTTGTGGATGTGTTGTTGCCACTAGGGATAAAATAACAATGTTACGTCTACGGTCATTTGTGTTGTTTACATTATGCACTTTACTTAATGCGATAATATGTTGTTTGCAACTTAATACCAACGGGGACACGGTTGTTAACCTGCGGTGGATCATTAGTCATAGTTGCAGTTGGATAACGGTATATTTTTTCCGTAATGCCCAATTAAATCTCATAGTAATCATCTTGTCATATATATATATATATATGCATTGTCATGCGCTCACTATTTGCCAATTGCCCAGCTGTAATTCGTTTACCCAGCATGTTAGTTATCTTTATTGAGAGACACCACTAGTGAACTGTGGACCTCGGTGCATTCTTTTACAGTGATAAAACCACCAACCGCAATCATATGTTCTATGTTACTTTCTGCAATTAATACTATTTTCCACACTATACGTTTAATCATTTATTTTCAGCAAACCAGGAAGATTGACAATCTTCCTGTTTCGTTGGGGGCAAATTAGTTTGATTGTGTTTTGTGCAGGTTCCACGTCGGTGATTGAGAAACGGCGCCACTGACAACCTAACCTTCTGAAGTGCTCATAACTCCTCTTGTATTGATAACCTTGCGTTTGTACTAAGGGAAGATCTGTTGCTGCACTACATCATAGATTTCTCTTGGGGTCTGCCAACAAACGCGTGTTTTCACGTCATCATGATGCAACAAGAGCGAGAGAGGGAGATCGAGGAGGGACAACAACATGGGAGTAGCTATGACCGTCCCGATCTATTTGGTGAGCCACTCAAATAGGTTCTAACTTGTACTCATCATGATCCATTGCAAATATTTTTAGCAATTGGCTACATGTTATAGATCACAAGTTTTATAACACCTATAAAGACAGGGATACTAGCCGTAATATGGTTGTTGTGGCTTTTGTATAAATGATAAGCTATTTAACGATTAAAATTATTCTTTCATGGATGTGTACTAGTCTACCGATGCACATGTTCACTCTGTCCGTGGTCCATATTATTATGATGTCTGGAAAACTGAGACTATTTTGAGGTGTCTGCACGAGAGGAAGAAACAGTACGAATGACCGGTGTGATTTTTGAATTGGTCCTCGAGATGCACATGCGTTTTACAGTTTTGTATTCGCTTGTGTCTTATATTTTTCGTGAGAATTTGGTTGTGATTGTGTGCATTGGTTATATTGGTATGCGGACGCTACCGATTAAATTACTGGACACGCAGGTGTTGGTGTCCACATCCACGTCGCGCATTGCCTACATGGGCATGTCCGGCGCATGGAAGTGGGGCGCGCATCACTTTTTTTTTGGAGAAACACAGTACAGACGTAGACGCTCACAAACACGCACGTACAGACACCCATATAAAAACACGCACGTAAACCCTACCCTTATGAGCACGTTCGAGAGACTGGTCCGGCAGATCTTGATCACTCTTAAAGATACGTGCGCCCGTCTTTGAGCAAAAAAGAGAGGACACACGAGGCACATGATCCAACCAACATGATATGACTACCGACTACACATAAGACAGACACGTCGAAGCGAAGCCGGGTGATCGATCGGTCGACACTGGCAGTTTGGCATTGACAACTTAGCCGAGAGATCGATCGAAACGAAAAGATTGCGGCGCAGAACACGATGTGCTAGGCGTGTGTGAGTGACCACTACATTGTTGAGCCCCGCAACGGCGCAACTCCCTGTCGCGCGAACACGGCCGGCCACAGTGTCACTTGGTACGAATCAAGTAATCAACAGCTAACAGGTGTGTGGCCAAGCAGCCGTGCAGGGCCCCAGCTGAAGCACGTAGATACATACACCGGCATCTGGCCATCGCAACCTGTCAATCGATTCCGGTCGTCCCGACGTCCCGTACTCACTAGACCCTGTTCCTGGAAAATAGACTCGTCCTCTCTTCCAGATGTACAGTCGGCTACATATTCCTGTTCCAAAAGCAAGCCTTGCAAGCACGTAACGTAACGTCTGGGGCGCGCGGGCTTGCGCTGCGCCCAAATCCTGGCTTTCTATCGATCGATCCTGCACTTCATCTGGAGCGTTTAGATGAACATATGGTTGTTGCCAAGCGACCGTCCCCAAACCACTGTCCCCGTCTATTTTTTTCGCTATTTTTTTATCGATATACTCATATTTGTAACTATATAAGTGAGGTACAACTAGATTAATTGCACTGCAATTTTTAGCGGATGATGTCATTTAACAATAATACAAACATAAAATTGTATAGTTAATACACTTGGAATTTGAATTCGACAAGTTCTACTAAATAACATGACACCCAAACTATTGTTTTCCCGCGTCCGCAAATGCTCGACGGAACCATCTTGCAATGATCCTCTTCATCACGAATTTGCTGATGTAGGGTGAGAAATCCATCAAACAGGATCAGGGCGACCTAAGGTGATTAGGCCTTGTTCTCTTAATCCTCTCGACTGGAGGGGAATTTGGGGGGGGGGGGGGGGGGGGGGGGGGTTGGGATTATACTTAGATGTGGTTTATTTAATGCCCCCTAATCCATATCATTCCCGTTAATTCTCCATGCAACCGAACAAGCCCTCAGGGAACCGACAGTTCTTAGTGAGAAAAAAATTTCCCCTCGACTCACGAGGCGCCCTCAGCGCCGCCGTCTAGCCCCGCCTCCATCCCGTCGCTGTCCCTCGCCGCCGTCGCCGGCGGCCGCGGCCGGCCAGCGGCGGCGGGGCCTCCCTGCCACGTCCTCCTCCGCCCCCTCCCCCTGTTTCTCCTCCCCGTGGGTAGGTCCCGAACTTCCGGTCGTCTGCCATGGCGTGGCGCTGCTGGATCCCTTGGCTCTCATGGTTGCAGAGGTGAGGTAGGCCCCTTCGTCGACGACGTTTCGCAGCGCGGCCGGCGATGGCGTTGGATGCCTCCGGCGGATCTGGAGGGCCAGATCTGGCACGCCAGGCTCGCCCACCGCAGCCCCCTGCTCGGGTGAAGGGGTTGTAGCACTTGGCTGGCCGCCAGTGCGGTCTGCGTTTGCGTCCTTTGGCCGTGGTTCTCCCTCTCGAGGCGCAAGTTTCGTCTTTTAGCCTGGGAAACAACAGTTCTGCCATGGCCTCTTCGAGCGAGCTCCGCGGCTGAGTCCAACGGTGGAGGTGAGCAGGGGCTCTAGGAGGAGTTGCCTGTCGCGGTAGCTAGGTGGCCGGCTTCGTGCAGGCGGTGAGGTGGCAAATCTTGGAAGTCGGGGCGGCGGCCCTGAGCGGTGGGCGTGGCGGTGGCTTGGCGGCAGCCCCGCGGCGTGAGGTGCTGGACGGTTCCTTGCCGTGTGGGCGGTGAGGGCTCCATCGTGGGTCGGTCGTGGTCGAGCTCTTCAAGTCTTCGGTGTCTCGGCTGCTCCGATCTCTACTCGTGTTGCCGGTGTGACTTTCTGGAAGAGGTGGTCATGGTTCCCAGGTGAAAACCTTGCCCACCGTGGGCCGGCGGCGGTGACGCTTCCGGGCGCCATGCTCCCCCTTGGGGGCGTCGTCGAGGGACCATGTCACTATGTTCGCGGGCTCCGGATGAAAATCCATGGTCCACTTGCTGGACCGGATGGCGGCGACGCTTTGGCGCCGTTTTCTTCTTGTAGGCGCCGTCTTAGGAGCCCAGGGATGCCGGTTAACAGGGTGTGAGTGGTTTGCGGTCGTAGGCGGGGTCGTCATGTTCTCTTCTCCGGTGAGCTGATGTTGTCATTGCTCTCCCTTGGTTGCCTTGTTGTCGTCTGCCATCTGTGCTCTCAGGTGAGCTTCTCCAACTCTGACGGTGCGGCGCTCTTCGAACCGAGCGAGGGGGCAGGGGCCCTCTTCGGACGTGGAGGCGGTTGGTGCTGCGAGGATGGGCAACCTTTCAGGTTGCAAATGCGGGCATGTTTTCTTCACTGGATCAGAGGCTTCGACGAGTGCTCTTGCGTCACCTCATATCAGCGATCGTTGTGGCAGATGAGTTTTTGGAGCAATTCAAGCGGAGTGTTTTGTTTATCTTCTGTTTGCTTGTTGTTCCGTTTTCTTGTTTGCTGATTTCCTCAGCACCTGTTGTAAGTGCCGTTGTAAACTCTGGAGCTTTGTTAATTCAAAGCTGGGCATTATTGCCTTTTATCTAAAAACAAAACAGTTCTTAGTGGACGACATTAGATATAGAAACATATGGCGAAATAGAGACAACGAGGGGGGCACTAGTAGGAGAACCCCTACAGCCGCCAGCCTACCACTGGCGAACACAGATACGTGGTCGCCAGTGCTAATACCGTTGGCGATCCAGAAAAGCTGGTCGCCAGCGCTTTCTCAACTACCGTTGGCGGCCAAGGAGCAGAGATGGCCAGCGCTACGAGCGGGCGGGTGGGGGGAGCAGACCAGACTAGCGCTGGCCACCTAAAATCCGTGTTCGCCAGCGGCGCGCGCTTAGCTCTGGCATTCGCCAGCGGTGCCTGGCCTAGCGCTGGCGAAACAGTGCTGGTCGCCAGCGGTGCTCTCGCGCGCAGATAGCTGGCGCCAAAAAGCGTGTGCGCGCGCAGGTAGCTGGCGCCAAAAAAGTGCGCGCGTGGCGACTTCTGGCGCGATGATTCCTGCCCCGCGTCTCGCTCTCGCGCTATAAGTATTCCGCGCCGCCCCGCGTCCCGCTCACGCTCACACCACGTACGCGTCCCCGGCCGCTCGCAATCGGCCACCGCTAGCTCGTGCTCGATCTCCGCCGCCGCCGCCATGCCTCCGCGCCGGAGGAGCCTCTCTGGCTAACACGGCGTCTGCCGGCGCGACAATGGCACCTTCTACGCCGAGATCCGCTCCGGCGATACCCGCGTCCCGCTCGGGACGTACACAACCGCGGTGGCGGCCGCCCGCACCTACGACGCAGCGGCGTGGCGGCTCGGCCGCAACCCCCGCACGATGAACTTCCAGGACTACCGCACCGCGCAGGAGTCGGCGAACAGGGCGCGGCCGCCACGCCTCGTCACCGCACAGGACCGCGCCGCCCTCCGTCTTTGCGCGACGGTCGACCTTGTGGAAGAGCACGACCGCCTCGCCATGGAGCAGTGGTATCGGGACCACCCGGAGGAGATGGACGCGGAGCTCGAGCTCTGGAACACCAGGGCGGCGGAGCGGGCCGAGCGCCGCGACGACCGGCAGGAGAGGCGGGCAAAGAGGGCTTTGGCGGAGGAGGAGCTGGCGCGCGGCCGCGCCTGGTGGCCCGTCGGCCACGAGATGTGGCGCGCGCTGCAGGACGACGTCTCCGACGACACCAACTCGGACTCGAACTTTTACTCCGACCCCGACACCGACGAGGAGTTCTAGTTTTAGGTTTAGTTATAATATCGCGAGTTTATCGAGTGTGCTGCAATCGAGTTTAGCGTTCGTGTTTAGTTCGTGTGTGTCGATCTACTAGTACTGTAATCGAGTTGTGTTCATGTATCGAGTACTGCAATCTAGTTAATCGAGTTTCCTATTTTCAGTCTATTTATATTTGCATTGTTTCATCTTCTTTTGTTGTAAACAAATGCAAATCGAGGTTTCTGTGGACGGAAACGAGGAAAACGGTGAACCGGGGCGATACCCGACGTAACGTGTCCCGGCAACGCCCAGCACGTCGGGAATTGTGAGAACTGGGCGATTCTGTGGGCGGAAACACGTAAACGGTTAACTGGGACGATAACTGACGTAACATGTCCCGTCAACGCCCAGCACGACGGGAACTGTGAGAACTGGGCGATTCTGTGGACGGAAACGCGTAAACGGCTAACCGGACCCGACGTAACGTGTCCCGTAAACAGTCGGTACGTCGGGAACTGTGAGAGCTGGCAGAAAACATGGACGTCGGGAACGAAAGACGGAAACGAGAAAACGGTGAACCGGGTCAATACCCGACGTAACGTGTACCCGTCAACGCCCAGCACGTCGGGAACTGTGAGAACTGGGCGATTCTGTGGACGGAAACGTGTAAACGGTTAACCGGGACGATACACGACATAACGTGTCCCGTCAACGCCCAACACGACGGGAACTGTGAGGACTGGGCGATTCTGTGGACGGAAACGCGTAAACGGTTAACCAGGACGATACACGACATAATGTGTCCCGTCCACGCCCAACACGACAGGAACTGTGAGGACTGGGCGATTCTGTGGACGGAAACGCGTAAACAGTTAACCGGGACGATACACGACATAACGTGTCCCGTCAACGCCCAGCACGACAGGAACTGTGAGAACTAGGCGATTCTGTGGACGGAAACGCATAAACGGCTAACCGGGACGTTACCCGACGTAACATGTCCCGTAAAAATAAAAGACTCTATGCAAGAAGATATATCTTTTTGTGAAGAATGTTTGTGAAACTTTTGTCGAAATTGAAGTTTATCATTTCAGATAGCAACTAGTACACATAAAAAGACTTTATGCAAGAGGATATATCTTTTTGACACTCTATTTATTTTTTCTACGAAAAACTGTCGATCGACATCCCAACATGACTATTCACGCCGAAAGAGATCAAATATAAAATAGTGTTTGCATTGCAGAATAATTCAAAGTAGGGAACATTATTTTCCTCAGTTTACAAAAGCAACATTGATCAAATTAATATGCAAAAGTATCACGCTTACATCTTTATTTAATCCGGTTACAGCTGGAGTCCATGCCATTTTTATTTAAATAACTTCTGCCGCGTCCTAAACCGCGGGGTCCATCACGGGGAGCGCTCCTCACCCAAAGAGTAGGAACCATCACAGGGCCAATACTCACATGATAAGGATCCCTCTGCAAGGCCTGCCATGTATTAGTATACACCGTTTCCAACATATACATGTAGCAACGGATGTGCGCATCCTCCTCCCTTATAAGGCGACATACCACCTCCTCGGGGGCAGGCTCCCTCTGGAACATCCCTGGCCCACGTGAAGGCCACCAAAGAAGATCCGGGTCGACGACGTCGCCCGGATTTCTCACCAAGCTACCCGTTCTGGAAGTTAACACCTCACAGTGCCAGCTTGGCGGAGCCCATTCCCCCACAGGGCCGTTATTGTCCAACAGGTGTCCGGACATCGCCAACGTAAATGCCCGAGATCTGCAAAAAATAGTGGGGAATTTGATCAAACACCTAAGGTGCATGCAACCTACGTAGGGGAGGAGGAGATCAGGGGAGAGGGTAGCGTACATTGGCATGGGGACGGACTAGGGCAGGTCCACGCAGGTGTGGAGGGGCGCCGGCGGAGGCCACGGGCGGGGAGAGGTCGTCGAGCAGCGCGGACAAGGGCGGCGGCGGCGCAGTGGTGGCACTGATCGGAGTAGGGATGGCAAACTCGTGCTTGCCAGCGGTAGAATGCGCATCTGCTTACAGGCGCGCGGGCCCACGCGCCTCTCTCTCCCCTCTATTCTCTCCCTGGCCGCGCCTCCCCCGATTCAAAATCCCCACGCCGCCGTCCCACGCCGCCGCCCTGCGCCGCTTCCTCCTGCACACGGCCTGTCCCCGAGCGCCTGGCGCCGCCGCCTCCTCCTCCACTACCTGGCCCCGAGCGCCACCGCCACGCCAGCCGTCTTCTGCCCCTCCTCCGGTCGCCCCTCGTCGTCGAGCACCGCAGGTACGGCCCCCCGCATCCGCTCCCTCCCTCCTCTCCTTCCTAGCACGAAGGTGCTTGTGAAAATGCACAACACATGTTTTTTTTGAAAAGCTACTATTTTAGATTTAGTTTAGGTAGTGTTTAGGTTTAATGAAATTGATTTTATGATTGATGTTTAGACCTCCATGTTTAGCTACTGTTTAGTTTAGCTACTTCTGTTTTTTGTATGAAATGTTGTCGGAATGCAATCGACAAATGTTGATGGATAATGTGTGGTGGTGGTGGTGGGTCGATGAATTTTTGTGTGATGTGAATGTAATGCCCCGGGAGTTTTCCCCAATTAGTTTTGCTTGTTTTTTTTCCTTTTTCCATCATCATGGCATCATGCATTTTATCACCTTGCATGTTTTGATAAATAAATCAAACTGTTATTTTTTATGCAAACCTAATTTTGTTTTGCAAATAATAATCCATCTCTCTCTCTTGCTATTTTAAATAAAAACCCAAACTAAGCATTTGGGAATATTTGCAAAAAGTATTTTAAATCTAAACTAAAGTTATAAAAATATTTTGTAAAACCTTGTCCATCTCTTGTTCCTCTCCTCTGTAATTTCTTTTCCCTCTTATCTCTCATTTCCTTTTTCTTTCTTTATTTCCTTGGGAAATTGAGAAACTCCTAATTCTTGAAGGGCAGCAGCCGGCCAGCCCATCTTCCTCTCTGGCCCATCTATCCAAGAAGCCCACCAGCAGCCCGCTCTCTGTTTGTCGTCTTCTCTGTACGGGAGGAGGAGCACATGGCTGCCGTGGCCATGGCGCCCACCCGCAGCGACCAGCGCCTCCACCTCTCCCCTCCTTTTCCCCTCCTACTTAACCTGCCCAGCGCCTCTCCCAAAACCCTAGCTCTCCTCCTTCCCTCCCAGCGCCGCCACCATCTCTCTCCCTCTCCTCTGTTCTCCCCACCGAAGCCACAAGCTTTCCACCATGGCCGCGCGAAGAGCTCGACCAGGACGTCGCCATGGATGACCTCGCACACCTCTGAGCTCGGGAACCGGACCAGAGCGCCATCCGCGCCAAGATCGCCGAAGGGACCCGGAGCTGGAGCCGCCGGGAACGCCTCCGCTGAGCACGTCTTCCTCATCGTCAAGTTCGTCGTCGACTCCGTCGGTCGCCATCGACTTCCTCCCTTCCGGAGCCCGTCGTCCTCGCCTACGACCCTCCCAAGGTGAGCCGCACCTCTGGGACGCCTTTCCCCTTCCTCTCCCTTGCTCTGGGTGCCGCCGTCATGTGGTCACCGCGGTCCGATCTTCGTCACCGTCGTCGTCTCGTTCTGAAAGTCTGAACCTTTCGTGTTCAAATTCAGTTAACGTTCCATCGATATTTCATCTACACTCGCCTTCGAATCCTATCACCAAGGCACCGTAGCCCAGTGGCTCGGTTCCTTCTGCTCCTCCAGGAGATCGTGAGTTCGAATCCCACCCAGTGCAATTTCCTTCCATTTCTCTTTTTTGATCTGGCGCCACTAACGGGCCTCGGCCCAAACATCCTTCCTTCTCCAGCGCCGTGAGCGGCAGATAGCAAGTAATACTCAGTTCCAGCCCATCTCTCTCCCTGCTTCTATTTCTTTTATTCTATTTTGCTAATCTTGTATATCCAATATCTTTTGTTCTATAAATCCAAATAATACAAATAATATATCTATTTTGATCAGAAAATGCAAGTAATACTAATATGTCATCCATGATCATGTTTGCATCATATAGCTTGTTGCTTAGTTGTCTTTTGCATTATCACCTAAATAACTAATATGGAATGTGTTGGGTATTTAATTAATTAATGCCCTATTCCATTTAATTTTGTGTAGCTCACCAGCGCCGTGAGCGGCAGATAGCTGCCCGCCACTCAGTTCCAGCCCATCTCTCTCCCTGCTTCTATTTCTTTTATTCTATTTTGCTAATCTTGTATATCCAATATCTTTTGTTCTATAAATCCAAATAATACAAATAATATATCTATTTTGATCAGAAAAATGCAAGTAATACTAATATGTCATCCATGATCATGTTTGCATCATATAGCTTGTTGCTTAGTTGTCTTTTGCATTATCACCTAAATAACTAATATGGAATGTGTTGGGTATTTAATTAATTAATGCCCTATTCCATTTAATTTTGTGTAGCTCACCCATGCCCTGTCTCACATGCTAAACAACATTTAATTTGATGGTTAGATAAATAACTTGAACCTTTAATATTAATTGTCGGAATCTCGGTTCCGTTTAATTTGGCTTAAGTTGCATCTTGCCCTGTCATGCATCATATCATGATCATGCTGGATCTTTTGCCGTAGTAGTAAGTGTTGCATCTTTTGCGCTTTCCAGTGTTTGTTGCTTCTTCGCGGATAAGACGTTGAGATGATGTGAGCAACGACAAGTTCTGCTACCCCTACCGTGTGTCCAGGCAAGCTTTGCTCACTTGCTACCATAACATTGTCTTCCATTCTTGCCGTTGATCTATGCTATCCTTATGTTACGATGCTTGTGTCTCGATCCTATATACATGTTTACCTTGTAGACATATACAGGCTTATCCCCACATCCTAATACCTTGTTGCTTGTTTACCTGTTGGCCTTGCGAGTCGTAGCTGCATGCTTAGGTCTGTTGTTGCGAGTCGGTATTTCTTTTGTATCACCTGCTTAGTATGATAGCCTGGTTAACTTTACTTAAAATAATGATAATGCTTGTGGGTAATGAACTAAATGATAAGGCACCCGGTGGAAGGCCAATGCGTTGGTGTTTTGTTCTGCTGAGTGTCGCACTAGGAACTCAGTTCTTGTCCTCTTATCCAAGTACGAGCGCACTATCCACATGTGGGGCCAACGGGAACCCCTCGACTTAGTACCGGATCTACCAACTTGTCCAGGAGCTGCAACTAGTTCGGGCTTTCCATTTGCTCATATGCATGTGCATGAGACTTGACTGATGATGAGAGGTTCGATGATATGGGGGTGCATATAGGTGTGGTACGATGCGAAGCGGACTTTCCTACTGTGGTCTGTTCCGCCTAGTGCGTAGTCGCAAATGATTGAGTCCGCTACGGAGGTATCGGCTGGACTCTGGACGCGGGTAACAACTCAGATGGGTGGCTCCCTGGACTTGTTGGTAGTGAAGAGAAAACGTCTTGTCGCGACATCCTGCCGACACACCGACGGAAGTGTGTTACTCATGGGCATTAAGGGTTGAACGTGCGTGTGGCTTAACAGTAGTGCACCCCTGCAGGGTTAAATCTTTTCGAGAAGCCGAGTCCGCGGTTATGGACAACTTGGATCGGATGCTGGCTAACAAGATCATAAACAACTTACACCTAATGATTCTAATTAACTTGACTAGTAAGTTAGACTTACTTTCACAATAAGATGTAAACTAAAATTTGACAACTGTGTGAGTTTCCCTCGATTGCTTCCTCATACTTGGTTGAGGGGGTGAATCTGGGAAGTGTTATGTTTGGTGTTAGAATCTAGTTGGTTTGGTCACGCTCTCTTATCCCTCTCCAATAGACGGAAGTTGTAGTGTGTCTCTATAGGTTGTTTAGTGCTGCTGCTGCCGCTCAGTCCACCATCCTTTACTTTTGGTAGTCTTTGTGTTGATATCTTGTGAGCATTGCTTGCTAGGCGGTTGTGCCTGACCCATCTTTGGGCTGTACTCTTTTGTGCAGTCAACAGGTTTGAAGTCTGACGACGTTAGCTTGGGTATCCCTCCGGCTCGGCCTGGGCAGGGATATGGACGCCATGGTTATCTTCAGGACTCTTAGTCCAATTTGTATCTTATCCGTAGTCGGATACTATTTCGCTTTCGGTGTGCTTTGGATCTTTGTAATGTATCAGTTGTTTTTTGACTCGTTTGAGTCGTTCTTGTATATATATATGTCCTTCTGTTGTTGTTGTGGATTCTTTCGTGAACTGTTGTAATGTTATCACAATTCCACCCACATAACGCGCATGTTTCGGCGTGCACGTTATGTCTGGTGGGCGACCTAAAATCGTTATTATGCGGATTCTGGCGGGATCGCTTAAATCTGCATAGTACCCGATTCAAAATCCCCACGCCGCCGTCCCACGCCGCCGCCCTGCGCCGCTTCCTCCTGCACACGGCCTGTCCCCGAGCGCCTGGCGCCGCCGCCTCCTCCTCCACTACCTGGCCCCGAGCGCCACCGCCACGCCAGCCGTCTTCTGCCCCTCCTCCGGTCGCCCCTCGTCGTCGAGCACCGCAGGTACGGCCCCCCGCATCCGCTCCCTCCCTCCTCTCCTTCCTAGCACCGAAGGTGCTTGTGAAAATGCACAACACATGTTTTTTTTGAAAAGCTACTATTTTAGATTTAGTTTAGGTAGTGTTTAGGTTTAATGAAATTGATTTTATGATTGATGTTTAGACCTCCATGTTTAGCTACTGTTTAGTTTAGCTACTTCTGTTTTTTGTATGAAATGTTGTCGGAATGCAATCGACAAATGTTGATGGATAATGTGTGGTGGTGGTGGTGGGTCGATGAATTTTTGTGTGATGTGAATGTCGCAATGCGACTGACAAATGGTCGATGAATGCATGTGAATTGTTTGCAGGTACCCCTAGAGGCCCTTGACATTGCCGGAAAGTTGATTAACTTCCGTTCCGGCAAATTCGGGTACTCCATACGTCCTTTTTTAGCAAAGGTCATGCCGAAATGTTTCGTGGATTTTGGCATGACTTTGCTAAAAAGGGACATATGGATTACCCGAATTCATTAACACAAATGACAACGGTGCATGATCTCGCTAATTCATTAACTAGCAAGCCTAGCTCTTTTAACTTTTTTAGAAAAGGAGGCTAAGCCCCAGCCTCTGCATTGATGATAGTTTGTTGAACCTTGTATCATGCACACATACAAGTTCTGTGCCTCCTACTTGGTTCAACAAGGTTATTAGAATTCCTTGTGTGCTTCCAATAATATTCTAAGTATGAGGCATAATATTTTTTGAATCTTGTTTTCTCTCTAAGTCATACAATGCCGATGATTAAAATGAGGTGACACTATGTTATTCAGGGGTGTTGTGAGTGAGCCCTATAATGCAAGAAAACATATCTTCTGCATCATACTGGCTCGCTCACACCATCCCTGAATTTGTGTGTCCAATCTATTATATGAGGCATTCTTTCGAGTTGGCATGTATGAGTTGGTCTTCTTCATTTTTTTACCATGCCGATGATTAAATGATGTGGCGCACAATATAATCCTAAGAGTTTGTTGAACCTTGTATTATGCACACATACAAGTTTTGTGCCTCCTACTTGGTTCAACAAAACTCTCGGGATTGTTTGTGTGTTTCCAATATATTCTCCGTATGAGGCATAAGTTTTTTTTGAATCTTGTGTCTAAGTCCTACTTTATTTGTGTCTAATTAAATCTTTCATGCACTCAATTTTATTTGTTGCCTAACTTTTTTATCTGTCTTCTGTATAGAGATGAAGAATGAGCAAGGAGGAGGCGGAAGCTAGCGGTCGGAAGAGAGGAGGAACGACCGGATACTTCACCATGATCTTTTTGTCATCTTTGTCATTGCGTGCTGCTCACAAACTTAGCGTTTAAATTATTGTAATATCGAAGCCTACTAAACACCGTCTCAACCGTGTGATGTACGGTTTTCTTTTGTATGATACATATTCGGTCAAACATTTGTATAACTTTTTGGTTTGTACTTATAATCATGTATCTATACTGTTTCTGCTATATGTACATATATTACTGATATATATACCTGTATATACTACTAGAATAAAATAATTCAAAAAACGCCAAATATACCGCTGGCGAACCTGTAAACTACCGCTGGCAGCCAAGGTCCTCCCACACATCTGTACAGCTGGCGAGCGGAGGACGTACCGCTGGCGGTCGTGCGCACCGCCAGCGCTGCGCGAACCTACCGCTGGCGGTCGGGGCCGTGTACGCCAGCGGTACAGTTTCCTACCACTGACGACGCGGGGACGGCCAGCGGTAGAAACTACCACTGGCCATTTTGTACTGGCGAATCCGAATTCGCCAGCGGTAGGCAAAATAAAGTCGCCAGTGGTAGGGGTTTCCCTACTAGTGGGGCCTGGCTAAAAGTGTAAGATGTCAAAGAGGATAGGGAGGAGGAAGGGAAGGTGGCATCCCACGAAGGGCTTATGAAATGTCTGTCGAGGCAGACTAGGTAAGGATCGGCACTAGTACAGAACGACACATCGGATACCCCTCTATGGCAACGGCAAGAGTTAGGCGACGAAAAAATGAGCTCCGCGCGCTTCCGCGAGTGCGCGCACGCGCTAGTCGGTCGATGGACCCGACACAATGGTAACGGAGGCTGAAAAGATCTCCGTTGCTCATATATAGGCAATGGAGGAAAGAATATCTCCGTTGCTGATATTGCCACATCAGAAACGGAGATCGATCTATCTCCGTTTCCCATGTGAAGGCACATTAAGCGGTGCTGGTATTAATATCTCCCACTCCAGTACTGTATCTCACTCTCACTCTCAGTCTCACTCTTCCCAGTTCCTAACCCTAGCCGCACACGCTCTCCTCCTACTTCACCCATCGATGGCGAACCCCTCCGGCGCCGACGGAAGTCAGGATGGAGCATCTTCCTCCTCCCACCCTCTGAGGCGCAGCCCGGATATCCCCTACAACTGGGGCGAGATCCCCGGCGACTGCGGTCGCGAGTTCATTCTGAGCCATCAAATCTCATCTGGATCCACGGCGGCGGCTGTCGGGGGAATACTTTCTGGATTAACCCGCGGCCCAGTGCGGCTTACTTTACTCGCATGGACAAAGGCCCACTTGGGAGCAAGCCCAATATTGAACCGCCATAAGGGGAAAGTTCTAGAAGACATATCCCGGAGGACGTGAAGACCAAGTAGTCTCCGAGTAGGCCTCTGTGGACATATTCCTTGTGGGGAAAGTTTCCTTTGTAACCTAGCGAGCCTCTGTGTATATAAAGAGGACTCGCAGGACTTAGAACGGGTCGAGCTATCAAGCCCTAAACCCTAGTTCATACGGCGAGTACCAGATCGGATCGCCTCCATTGTAACACCTCGATTATCATATCAATACCAATCTAGGGTAGGCAGGAAGTAGGTCTTTTACCTCACATTGAGGGGGCCGAACCTGGGTAAATCTGTGTTGATCTTTGTTCCTGCGATCCCAAGCTCGGAGATGCTTGACTCGCGTAATCCCACACCTACGAAGTCATCTATGACACCTGACGTGACAAACCCACGACAGTTGGCGCCCACCGTGGGGCCTGCGGTCAAGAGCGTCACGTTCCGCGCAGGATCCATGAAGGGAGCGAAGATCTTGTTGTTGGCCGTATCATCACGGTCGATGGCACACCCCTCATCGACGATTCAAGCTGGGGACCGGAAGCAGATTACTTGGAGACCGGCCACGTCATCCCCTTTGGATCCATCAACGTCTTTGTCGGCTTCATTGGCGGCGAGTCAGAGGATCCATCGCAACATGGCGACTCAGAGAAGGAGTCGCGGTAACAGTGGACCAAGAAGAAGAATCTATCAACTACGAGTCGCTGCCTCTTGAAGACGAAGAAGGCCAATCCATTGAGTATGTCCTTGAGGAAAGGCTATGCGAAGGCCCTGTGGATAGTGGCTCGCCCTCTGTAGAAGATCGGCATGTTGAAGGGGTCTACAGGACCACAGAAGCGGACGAAGGGCTGGGCATGCCACCAGGCAGCTTAGCCCCCACACCGCCGGAAGCAACAGAACAAGCCGCGCTAGACGCATCTGGAGTCGCGGTATCCGCCGCGATGACGCCAGGAGTCGCGGCCTCAGGAGTCGCAAACAGAGAAACTCCACCTGGAGTCGCTCCTGCGGAATCAGGGTCAAGGGTAGCCCCCAATGCATCGGTCACACCGCCACAAGGAAGCGTGCTGCATACGCCGATATCTGCGGTTAATGCGGCTGCTAGGGTAACAGAACTGGAGGCTACCAGGATCGGGCTATATGATGAAGTCCAGAGAATCGCGGATGAGAGAGCCAGGCTGGCGCGAGAGGAACAGCGCCTCCAACAAGAGCAACTGCGACTCATCGAGGAAACCAATACTCTGCAAGGAATACAGGCTACCTTGCCACACAGACGCCACGCAAGTCGCCTGCAGCCAGGAACAGTAAACCCTACGGAGTTGTTCCAATCACCTGAACCAGCAATTGCGATCCCATCAGTCGCCACCAATACAGCGCACCCGTCGCATGGTCAGGGGTCGCACAACCTTCAGTCGCGGTACCCACACACGTGGCACCATCTGCCATGGTTATGCGGTCCGTGGCCCCGTTAGCCGCGCCAGCGGTTCAAGCAATCGCTGTACCATCAATCGTACCAGCGGTTCCATCCTTCGCAGCACCAAGAGAAGCAGAGATACCTGGATCGAGGGCCATAGTGCAGGCTAACAACAGGGCCATGATGCCCCCGCCACTGCCACAGCCAACCTTTGTTCAGCAGTCGCCACAGCAGCCTCAAAGGTTCCACACACCGCAAGGACATTATGTTAGCCCGGTAGAGAACCTCTTTGCGGCTACAAACATCCTGGCCAGGTTAGCACCAGCAGGAAACGCACCAATAGACAGAGAGGCGAGACCGCCATTGAGATGCTGAGCACAGCAGTAATACAGCAGGCAAACATGTCCGAACACGCAGGGCGGCTGCACTCCACCCCTACAATAGCAGAGCGACGGCAGAAAGAAGCATCCACGCGGAGTCGCCGCACGTTGCGACTTCAAGTTCGGCTAGGCGACAAAGGGAAGATCAACCTGCGGCTCAAATCAACCTCAGCAAGTTCAACCCGTAGAATTATGCAGCCGCGCGCAGCGACTAATCAATAGGAAGACCAGCTTCGTCCAATCTATCGTCGCGACTCAAAGGCCCAGTCTGCTTCAGCGAAAAATCAGGTCTGAACCGTTTCCTGCGGATTTTAAAGGACCTCGCAAGGTCGCCAACTACAACGCAAGCATGGACCCTGTTACTTGGCTCAACAATTACGAGATGGGCATGAGCATCCTAAACGCATCCGAAGAGATCTGCGCACGTTACCTAAACATGATGTTAGAAGGCGCAGCTCACATATGGCTGCAAAATTTGCCACCAAATTCAATAAACTCTTGGGATGAGATGAAGGAAGCTTTTATCAAGAATTTCCAAGGAACATGCAAGCGACTCTGCAGCATAGAGGACCTTGAGCGTTGTGTACAGAAGGAAGGCGAGTCGAGTCGCCACTGGATGAGAAGGGTCGCCGAGATCATACATTCCTCGATAACATACCACCCAGTTCAGCAGTCCTTGTCATGGAGAAGAATTGCAAATTTGAGCCGCTAGTCCACAAACTAGGTCGCATGAAGGATAAAGTCAAGAGCCTAAGCGAGGTAATGGCGGCGGCCAACAAGTATGCTAGCTCGGATAAAACCAGGGACGCATCTGATGGGGAGGAAGAGGAAAACACTGGCAAGGGAAAGAAGGCCAGTAGCAAGCCTCAACAACAGCAAGCTAGCAATGCCAATGCGAGTTATAACAAGCGCAAAAACGAGGAAGGAAACTCAGGGTTAGTCGCAAATACGAACACTCGTTACAAACAAAGCAGCGGCAGAGGAAGGAATTTTCACCCAGTTAATTTGGAAGAGGTTTTCAACCGCCCCTGCGACATCCATATAGGAAAAGATGGGAAACCACCCAACCACACGAAGGCACAGTGTTATCATTACAAAAAGTGGAAGGATGGACAACCACTCAACAACAACAATCATCAAAACAACGAGGAGGTAAACACGGCGGAGGCAACAACAGCAACAACGCCGTCCCAAATCCGCAGCCAGATCAGCCACAGTTCCCAAAACAGTTGGGTCAGTATCATACCATTGTGGTGAATACTTCAAGGAGGGAACAAAAGCTGCGACGACGCAATCAGGCTGTTAATGCCGTAGTACCAGCCGTCCCACAGTGGCTAAAGTGGTCCGAGCAGCCAGTGGTTTGGAGCCGCGAGGATCACCCAGGAGAAATAAATGAAGAGGAAAACTCGCGCTGGTGGTTGCTCCTCAAGTCGCAGGTACAAGTTGAGCAAAGTACTGATGGATGGAGGCAGCAGCATCAATATATTATACTATGAAACCTTCAAAAGAATGAACCTCCAAGAAAAGCAGCTACACCCATCAAGAACAACGTTTCACGGTGTGTGCCAGGCATATCAGCTCAGCCATTGGGGCGAATCAACTTGGAGGTCGCCTTTGGGACACAAAGCAACTTCAGGAGCGAGTACATTTGGTTCGAGGTTGTAGATTTCCAGAGCCCGTATCATGCGCTGTTTGGCAGAGAAGCATTCGCAAAGTTTATGGCTAGGCCGTGCTATGTGTACCTAAAGCTTAAAATACCAGGCCCTAGGGGAGTCATCACCATCAATGGCGACAAAAGAATAGCTCAAGAATGCGAAGAGGGCGACAAGGCCATGGCCAGAGCAGCTTGCATCGCAGAGAGCGCGCCCATGCGCGAGTCGCAGGAGAATTTTGATGACATCGTGAAGGCTAAAGGCACTGCCTGACTTGCGACTTCAGATTACGGCCGCAAGGGAGGCAAGGAAGTCAAAGGCTACAAGCCATTGCCAATAAAGACACATCCCAGGCATCGCGAGTTGCCATCAGCAATTATTAAGAGTTTACATCATCAAGCAAGCCACTCAGGGCTAAAAAACTTCACTTCTGATCGCCACCTAGGCGCGATCGACCCATTCTGGTCGCCACTCAGGCGCGACCGACCCAATGCAACAATTCTGATCGCCACCTAGGCGCGATCGACCCATTCTGGTCGCCACTCAGGCGCGACCGACCCAATGCAACAATTCTGATCGCCACCTAGGCGCGATCGACCCATTCTGGTCGCCACTCAGGCGCGACCGACCCAATGTAACAATTCTGATCGCCACCTAGGCGCGATCGACCCAATTCTGGTCGCCACTCAGGCGCGACCGACCCATGTAACATCTCTGGTTGCCACCTAGGCGCAACCGACCCAAGCATCACTTCTGGTCGCCACCTAGGCGCGACCGACCCTATGTATCATATAATGATTCTGAAATAAAGCATCTCAAACTACCAATTGAGCTATGAGTCTTTTATTTTTTAATCATTGGTCCCTTGGGGGTGCGGCAGCTTTTTAGCGCGGCCTATTCCTTGGGATCGCCAAACAAGTGGCATTTATCGTGATTATACTCAACCTCTCTTGGATGCGACTTGCACTATGCGGCCAAAGTACTGGGGGTGCGGCGTCAATCGAGTTTGATTGCCTATCATGGCCGCTCACGACCCTGAACACGCACTTTTTACCTGGGAAATACTGAGCCGCGCAAGGGCCTAAGTGAGGAAAAACCGAGACAAATCATAAGGACCAGCCTATTGGTCGAAACATGTACTGCTAAGAGTACTTAAGCAAACCATAATATTGTCTTATGACACATAAATTCTAACAATTATTACAGGCCGCTAAGGGCCAAGATCACCAAACCATTGTTTTCTCTTCTTCACTTGTGCGCAGCTTTTGGCCGGTGGGAAGGAGGAACAGGCGGCTTACCAAGCTTGCCAGAAGGAGTAATCGCAGGCTCGCTGGAGGGCTCTTCAGTCGCGGGCTTGGGGGCTGCAGAGCTGGATACGCCTGGAGAGGGGTTCTTTTCCTGCGGAATCACCGCACTGGATGACGGAGCGGGTAACTTCTCCCACCTGCTTCCATCTGCATTATACTTGCCCATATAGGTCGCAAGATCTATCCCCTCCACCAGTTCAGTCGCGTGGCCGCGCATATCCTTCCAAGTCGCCGCATATTCTGAGGCCGTCAGTTCGGTGCCATCCACCTTCTTCGAGGGCCTACCTTTTGCAACCTTGGCAGCATCAAAAGAAGGATAGTATGTCTTGGCCAAAGAAAGAGCATGAGCCGCGCCGGTGCGAGCTGAGGACTCCTTCCAGTCCAAAAAGAACTGAGGTGCCCTAAGCAGTCTTTTTAGCAGCCCTTCAGAATCACCGGGGACTGGCTTGGTCGGCAGCAGGCACTTAGACATGATTTCATGGCATCACAAGTTCTTCGCGAAAAATCGCGGATATACTCCAGCTGTTCTTGAGTACGGCCGCGCTGCTCCTTGGCATCTTCACCTACATCGAGGCATGTCTCCGTCAGCTCTACAACATACAGGCAAAGATAGTAGAGAAAACAGATGCAGATATGAGTCGCAACACATACCAGTTAACTCTTGAGTCATGATGCACACTTTGGCGTGGACAAGGTTATGGGCATCAGAAACTTTCTTCAACTTTTTCTCAAGCTCGCCAATGGAAACAGCCTTAAGCCTTGCGTCCTCATTGGCATCAGCAATGGCGTCTTTCTGAGCACTGACTTGGAGGTCCAGCTGCTGGACCCTCTTGGAACTTCTCTTCAACAGTTTTAAGCCGCAGCTCGGTGGCTTTGGCTTGCTCAGATAACTTGAAGCTTTCATCAGATAGCTCGCCCATCCTGGTTTCCCTCTTCTTCAGCTCAGCGTCACGCTGGCCAAGGAGCTCGCGCAGCCTCTCCAGTTCAGAGGGAGTATCCCCCAGCTGCTTTTCCAAGGCAAGTTTGGCAGCCGTTATGGAGCTTAGTTCCTCCTAAAGGGTACATCAGTTAGTAAGTATATCAACAGATAAAAGAGAAGCATCAAGTCTCCCTTTACAGTCAAAGAAGAAACTTGATCCTTGGGGGCTAGAGACAGATAACTGGAGATAGAAGTTTACCTTATAAGCCGCAGACAGGTCAGACAGTGCCTTGCGGAGCTCCATGGCTTGCTTGTCATTTGAGGCAATGATAGCCTCTGACAGTCTCTCAGCGCGGCTTGTGGAGGAGGAAAAAGCAACCTCAGTATGCAAAATTGGCGACTCAATAACTGGCGCATCAGCATCCTTGGCCATTACATCTATGGAGGAGGGGTTGACCTTCTCCACGTCCTGGATCATAAGGGGATCCGTTCTATCCTCCAGAGCCACCTCTTGGGTGGCTGTGTCAAGAACAGGGACCGTGGCCAAGTCATCAGTGGTGGCCACGCCCTCTACCATGGCGGTATGAGTCGCAAGGAGAACGCGGCTCAACCGCGGTTTCGGAAACAATTCCAGGCTCAGCTGCGGGTTTAGCCGCACTTCTGCAAAAAGCAAGGGCATTGTGTGAAGAAGAAGCACATAAGCCAGAATAAAAGTATTATAAGCACAGGGAAAAGTCACTAACTCTGGAGCCATCTTCACAAAGGCCATAAGTTCACCGCTTGACGGTGAAGACAGGCCTTGGGTCCCAGAATCTACGAGCAGAAGTTTTGCGTGTCAGTAGAGGAAAAAGAAAAAGCATTCAAGATGACAAGACAACAGAAATTACCAGAGTGGGGACCCATGTCTTCTTCAGCCGAGGCGGTGGCTTTGAACACACGCTTGGCCGCAAAGAGGTCGCGCCCGTAGCAGGCTTGCGACGCTTCGTGGCCTCAGGGTTTTCCAGAGCATCAACCTCTGGCTCCTCACGAGATAGCCTCTTGGAGGCTCTGCGGGGAGTTGGTCCCCGCGGCCGCAGAGCTCGCGGCTGGCACTGGACTGTCATCCTCGTCCAGTTCAGTCTCTTCATCCTCTGAGGCCGCAGAGGCGACAGAAGGGATATCAGCAGTTTCGCTGCCCTCTAGAGTGGGCAGCAACTTCTTTCGTGCGGCACGCTTAGGAGCAGCAGTGCCGGAGACGGTCGCAGGTAGCGACCAGTAGTTCTCATCAGCCTGGATCAGGAAGATATAAGTTGCAGTATCAAGAAAAGGAATGCGACTCAACTACGAAGACAAAAAGACAGAGAAGAGGAGTTACCTCAAAAGGCTTGTTGTTAACACTGAAAGGGGCAAGCCCCACCTTGTCGAAGGAATGTCCTTCTCCTCAGTCACGCGGGCGACAAATTCTACCCAATCCTCAGGCCTCCAGTCCGAAGCCTTGATACGATCAACGTCAGCAGAAGTGCCTGTGCACTCAAGGAAGGATCGCTGTCGTGGACTCACGGGCTGAATGCGCCATTTGGTCCAGCAAGAGAGAAGATCAAGGCCAGTAAGACCATGACCTATTAAGGCACGGACCTTGATCAGCGACTCATTGATGAAGGGCATGGCCGAGTCGCGGGGTTTTGATTTCAGTGCCTCGGTAGGCACGAAGAGGGTGTTGGACCAGGAGGGAAGGCGAGTTTCGCCCTCCGGTGAAGTATCTTGGCAATAGAAGAAAGATTTTTGCCAAGCCCTGGGTCGATTCGCCAGAGCCAGTTTGGGAAGAACAGAGTTTCGATGATGTTGCAGAGAGATGGCGCCGACCTGAACATAGGCGCCACCCTTGGAGACAAGTTGGCTGTTGCAGGTGAAAGAGGCCAGCCACAGATCGATGTTGGGGGCTATGCCAAGATAGTCCTCGCACAACACATGAAAGTTGCTCACCTGGAGCATTGAGTTGGGCCCGATGTCGTGAAGACGGAGGCCTAGGCGTTGCAGCAAATTGCGGAAGAAGGGAGAACCTGGCGGCGTGAATCCACGCTCCACGTGCTCCACGAACATCACCAGCTCGTTGGGCTTGGGGCGCGGCTCGATTTCATCGCCTGGCGCCCGCCAGACGCCATCCTCCTTCGGCGGCAAGAAGCCAGCTTCGGCCAGATCTACAAGAGTTTCCTCCGTTACCCAGGATCCTTCCCAGTTGCAGGAGATCTTGCGCTTATCGTCAGATGGCTTCGCCTTGGGCGCCATTGCGAAGGGAAGATGGGATTGGGGAACTAGGCTCGGGTCGAGGAAGAAGACGGCGCGGCTGGGGATGAGGAGATTGCAAGGGCAAATGGATAATGACCTAGGTGGCCGCAGCTTATAACTGAAGGGGCCCGTAACTAACGGCACAATCTGCGCTCGCAACCAACGGCACAATTTGCGCCCGCAAAACAAGCAACGGTCCGCAAGTAAAGGAACAGAATATTCCAGAAGCGGGGATGAGTCGCACAGATAAGTCACGCTCTGAATCGCATCAGTCAGAGATTGGTCAGAACGCTCACAATGCGGCTCAACAACTACCTCAAGTGACCAGGGGATCCTCACCGTGAAGTCCTAACCAATCTTGGGGGCTAATGTCGGGGGAATACTTTCTGGATTAACCCGCGGCCCAGTGCGACTTACTTTACTCGCACGGACAAAGGCCCACTTGGGAGCAAGCCCAATATTGAACCGCCATAAGGGGAAAGTTCTAGAAGACATATCCCGGAGGACGTGAAGACCAAGTAGTCTCCGAGTAGGCCTCTGTGGACATATTCCTTGTGGGGAAAGTTTCCTTTGTAACCTAGCGAGCCTCTGTGTATATAAAGAGGACTCGCAGGACTTAGAACGGGTCAAGCTATCAAGCCCTAAACCCTAGTTCATACGGCGAGTACCAGATCGGATCGCCTCCATTGTAACACCTCGATTATCATATCAATACCAATCTAGGGTAGGCAGGAAGTAGGTCTTTTACCTCACATTGAGGGGGCCGAACCTGGGTAAATCTGTGTTGATCTTTGTTCCTGCGATCCCAAGCTCGGAGATGCTTGACTCGCGTAATCCCACACCTACGAAGTCATCTATGACACCTGACGTGACAAACCCACGACAGCGGCGGCCACCGACGCCAGGATCTCGTCCTCATCGTCCTCCTCGGACGATGAGGACGAGGATCTGGAGGTCGGTCTCCTCCTCTCTCGTGCCTCCTTTGAGTGCGAGCGCGCCGAGGGTGTTATTCGGGCGTCTGCGATGCAGAGAGCTATCCGCATCTCCGCCGCCGAGCACGCGATAGAAGCCGCCGAGGAGGCGTTGTTCCAGACGCGGCTCCGGGCAGCCATAGACCGCTCTCTTCTCCTGGCCAGGGCCCTGGGCCAGATGCGGCGGCGGCAGAGGTGGCGGCGGCGGAGGAGGAGGATGAGGAGGAGGACGCTTCGGTGTTCGAGCAGGATGAGGTCTCCTCTGACGTCTCCTCTGGCAGTGGCTCCGGCGCTGACGCCTGGGACGCAATCCGCGACGGAAAGCGACCCCGCCTCGCCTAAGGTAAATGACCGCTCTGTTAGCTACTTATTTAGCTCGGTTTGCTCTGTTAGTTAGCTCTGTTCAGCTATGTATTTGCTATGTTAGCTACTTATTTAGCTCGGTTTGATTTGTTTAGCTATGTATTTGCTATGTTAGCTACTTATTTAGCTCGGTTTGCTTTATTTAGCTATGTATTTGCTATGTTAGCTACTTATTTAGCTCAGTTTGCTCTGTTAGTTAGCTCTGTTCAGCTATGTATTTGCTATATTAGCTACTTATTTAGCTCGGTTTGCTTTGTTTAGCTATGTATTTGCTATGTTAGCTACTTATTTAGCTCAGTTTGCTCTGTTAGTTAGCTCTGTTCAGCTATGTATTTGCTATGTTAGCTACTTATTTAGCTCGGTTTGCTTTGTTTAGCTATGTATTTGCTATGTTAGCTACTTATTTAGCTCGGTTTGCTCTGTTAGTTAGCTCTGTTCAGCTATGTATTTGCTATGTTAGCTACTTATTTAGCTCAGGTTGCTCTGTTAGTTAGCTCTGTTTAGCTATGTATTTGCTATGTTAGCTACTTATTTAGCTCGGTTTGCTCTGTTAGTTAGCTATGTTCAGCTATGTATTTGCTATGTTAGCTACTTATTTAGCTCGGTTTGCTTTGTTTAGCTATGTATTTGCTATGTTAGCTACTTATTTAGCTCAGTTTGCTCTGTTAGTTAGCTCTGTTCAGCTATGTATTTGCTATGTTAGCTACTTATTTAGCTTGGTTTGCTCTGTTAGTTAGCTCTTCAGCTATGTATTTAGCTCGGTTTGCTTTGTTTACTGCTTATTGGCTCTGTTTATTAGCTTTGTTTGCTGTTTTTAACAAAGAATATTCGTTGTTTCAAGGGCTTGGTGGATGCTTGGTGACGATGTTGCTGCCGTGAAGACCTAGGAGCGGGGCTCCATACACGGTGCCGTCACCAGGAGCAGTACATTTTGCGCAGCAGGAAAGACATTAGATGTTCATCTGGCGGCCGTGAAGACATAGGAACAGAGCTCCAGCCACGTGCAATGATGAACTTTTGTAAAGCAGAGCGTACAGGAATACGGTGACGACCGGGCGACCGTCTAGTCGCATGGAGCAGGGCTCCATCGACGGCACATCCCGTCACCGTGTTTTTTTTCTGTAACCCTTATTAGAAACGGTTATTAGCAAAACTCCTTGTCTAATGTTAAATACATCAGAAACGGTTTATCTCCTCCGTTGCCATTGTGAGTCTTCACATCAGTGACAAAGGCGGGAACACGGACCCTTTCTCCATTGCCGATGGGGTTTTTGGCCCGTTTCCGATGTGTCGTTCTGTACTAGTGCGGTGACACGTCTCAAACGTATCTATAATTTTTAATGTTTCATGCTTGTTTTATATCAATGTTATATGTTTTATATACACTTCATGGCATTTTTATGCATTTTCTGGAACTAACCTATTAACAAGATGTCATCGTGCCAGTTCATGTTTGCTGTTGTTTTTCCTTTTTAGAAAACTTGTTAAGGAAATATTCTCGGAATTGGACGAAAATCAACGAGCATCACTATTTCGCCGACACGTCCACAGAGTCCAAAGGGGCGACGGAGAGGCACCAGGGAGCCGCCACACCACCCTAGGGCGCGACCCCACTGCCAACCGCGTCGAGGGGTGGTGTGGGCCTGTCGTGGTGGTGTCACGGTAGATGCCATAGGATGGCTTAAGTTGGGGGCTCGCTAGGACGTTGGGGGATCCGGGGAGGGTGTGCGCGCTCAAGAAGCACGCATGAAAAACAACGAAGAAGAAGCAAGAACAAACAAGAACAAACAAAACCAAGAACCACCAAAGCACACCAAGATGTACCCTGCTTCAGGGCCCTCTTGTGGAGGTAACACCCCTACTGCAGCACTAGCCTACTCTCTTATATCTCAATGTCACAAGTACAAAGTGCTCCTCGAGCTGCATGAAGCAACAATGGTGAGAGCTCTCGGAGGAAGATGGAGCAAGGGGGAAAATGAGCTCTAGGGTTCGTCTTCCTTCCTCCCTCGTACTGGAGGATGTGCTAGTCTACTTATACACTAACCGGATTACCTTTTTGCCCTGGCCGGAGATGATAATGGCACTGCCAAGAGGAAGAGGACAAGCCTCTGCCCCCTGTCAGTCCAACGGCCGGACCGTCAGGCCCTAGCAGGCCTATCTTGCCACTTCGGGCAATGGCAGGTGTAGCCCACCGGGTCTAGGTCATAGCCTCTTTCCCGAATTGGCCGAGTCAGCTCCTTGGTTGCTGCGCTCCCAGGAATCCCGTGTCTCGACCTAGCTGTCTTCTGAGCCTCGGGCAGGAAGCCCACAGGACCCGTGAACTTACTGACATTACTCGGCCCTTGTGCATTATCCGACATTGCAGGTAAGCCGGATCCTTCCAGGCAACCCGGCTAGTTGAGTCGGATCTCTTCCTTTGACCCGGCCAGACTTTGCCTGATCCCTTTGGCATCTCCCTGCACTTAAACAAGGTTGAGTACTAACCGGCTTTCCCAACCGATCCGGTCCAAGTGATCCGGCTTGTGTGACCCGGATTGACCTTCCTTTCCACTTTGTAACTCCCAACACCACCTCTTTGCCCTACCCGGGGGCAGCCCCCCGACAGTAGTCCCTGAAGCTGGTGCGGTCCTACAGCCTCGGATGGAGGGCCATAGCAGGTTAAAAACAAACGCCATTAACCGAATCTCATAACCGAATTTCTGCACAAAACCCCGTAATCCGGGTCTCTGATCTAACATGTTATTGTCAGCGCATTATCCGGGTCCACTAGGTACTTGAGTGCATTTGACTAAATGATTGTGTCTCCTCAGTTTCTTCGCTGACCGGCACACCCGATCCGCACAGCCGCTTCCAATTCTATGACCAACCATGTGCTCGAAATTCACAGCCACAGCTGCGACCGCAGAGTTTCAGTGCACACTTGATCCGGCCACGCCCCGAAAACGCGCGATAGTGCGCCAGTTACCACTTAGCGGCCATATATAGGGGTGCGGGGTTCATCTTCTTCTTCCCCACACCTCCCACTTCGAGAACTCCATCCGTGCCATTGATGCCACTGCGATTTCGCCCTTGCGACCTTGTCGCGCCGAAGATCTCGACAATGCCGGAGAAGCGCACCGCGCCATGCGCCACCGTTTCTTCACCAGGCCTCCTCCTCGCTGCACTGCAACCGTAAGTTCCTCTTCTTCCGGTCATGGCGACCTCGAGCAAGTTCATATCCCGCTGGGAACTTGCGCCTGTTTCTTGTAGATTCACTCGCGTACGAGTCCATTGTCACGCTTAGTGCATTCCCTAGATCCCCTTTCCAGGTTCTGCACTAGATTGCCCTAGTTTGGCCTGCCACCGCTTGAGTAGTTCCACCGTACTTTTACTCGGGATTTCCTCTCTATTTTACTGCTGCGGTAGATCTTGCATAACCCTAGATTCTTACGAAAAGATGTTTGTAGTTACTAGCCGGATTACCTTTCCGCAATAACGAGACAATTTTATCCGGGATAGCCTTTATCGAATCCCTTAACAGCTGATTCGGTTACACCATTATCCGACTCGTTCTGGATTTGAGACTCTGCAGCTCCTAACTCGGTTATTTCCGATTTCTTGCAGGACTGATTCGGATATGCCGAAGTTGCCCCCGGCAGTTGGGAGGGTTCCGATGTTACAAACGATGATTTGGAATGGCTGCTGAGCACCTGGCGTATAACACCTAACGTTATATGCCGAAAACCGGGGAAGGAACTCGAACCGGTCATCCAACCGGGTGAACGCATTGTATTTTTAGCGCACTTCGAGCGCGGATTCGGACTTCCGGCGAGTGACTTCTTCCGGAGATTCCTAGACTTCTTTGGCCTGCAGCCTCACCACATTCCGGCTAATGCCTTTGTCTCCCTGTCGGCTTTTACCTCCTTTACGAGGGATATCTCGGTCTCTGGCCGACTGTCGAAGCCTGGGCAAAGTACTTCCACCTCTGGAAACAGACTATCCCGGCAGTGACCCGAAGGTGATGACCGCCTGTGGTTCGGCTAGCATTACCCCGAGGACGGGCTCCATCTTTCCCCGGATCACTGGCCTGGATACTTGCAAGAAATGGCAAAGGTCCTTCTTCTACGTGAAGAGCGTTGAAGGCCATGATGCTCTCAACTTGCCCGAGTTCAAGATTGAGCCCCCCACAGCCGAATTAAACTTCAGATATGATCCGGCTGACACTCTTGCGGAGCTTCAAGTCATACACCAAACTCTAGAGGATTTTCTGGAGAAGGGCCTGCTCTCGGACGATCTCCTCCGAGCCTTCGTCTGTCGCCGGGTCAGTCCTCTTCAACAACGTCAGCACAAGATTTGCCATATGAGCGGTCTGCTAGATCCTACCCGGATCAGCAAACATGAGCTCACCAGAGCTTCCGTCAAAAGACGGGTAAACGCTATTGCCTACACCGAGATGCCGGACAAGTGGAAATGGGGCGTGGAGCCGTTCCACCGAGATGCACTTCCACCACAGGTTAGTTCATCATTCTCCGAATTAATCCACACTTCACCAAAGTGTCATTGGACTAATCCCAACTTGCCTTGACTCTACTGCAGCTGTTCGACCGCCAAATCACCGAAGATGGAGATCTCTCCACAAGGTGTGGGGACGGGATCGTAGCCCACTGCGCAAGGGCGAAGAGGATGCGGATATGGACGATTATTTGCCGATTCCATGCGCCAAGCCCATCCGCAAGGGTAAGCAATCAATTGTTTACAACATTTCCGACGACGAAGATGATGATTGCTAACAGGATGCTCAAGGGACATCTCGGAAACGCGATGACGCGTCCGGATCAGATGCCCCTCAAGCCAAGAGAATTAAGAAAGCTGCCCTCAAGCCGAATCGGCTCAAGGCCATGCCTACCACCAAGGGGTAATGCCAACTTCATTTGCTTTCTTCTTCTATTATCCGGTAACCTTTATCCGAGTTAACTGTTTTACTTTACTCTATGTAGTGAGTTCATCGTCACCGAGCAAACTCATTCATCATTTCTTTCTCCCATTCCCCCACTGGATACGGCCACCTCTCCCGCGCGTGCCACAACTGCCAAGACTCCTCCTCCGACCCTCATTCCAGAGTCGGTTACTGTTCTGGAGAAAGAGGAAGTCTCAGCTCCTACCCGAGATTCAACTTGGCCACGTCCTCTGAAGGAGTTGGAGAAGGAGAAAACCAAGAATTCGGCTAAATCTTTGTCTAAGCCGATCCTCGCCCTACCCCCAAGGCTCAAGCTCTACTGAATCAAGAGCAGCAGAAGAAGAAGAAACATCAGCAACAGTCCTTCGAGAAGCAGCAGAAGCTGCAAGAGGAAATAGTTAAACCACCACAAGCCCAGAAACAATCGAAATAGCCAGATCCGGCCAAGACCCTGGGCGCATCGCCTCTGCCTAAGCCGACTCAAACCGCCTCTAGCACGATTCCAACCACCTCGGATAAGCAGGTGGTTGCTAGCAAGCTGGTTTCCTTCACTCCATCAGTGACTCGGGTGCATGATCAACTTTCTGAGGCGATTACTCGCGCCCGTCTTGGCGGCCAGATCCTGCCGAATCTCCGCACTCCGAGCGGCGACAACCTCGGCTCCGCAGAGGAATTTGTTAAAGCTTGGAATGCTGTGAACCTTGCCGAAGGCTCCTCTACAACAGCGTCGCCACATCCGGCTGGCCCTAGCCGGATGTTCCAATCACTACACTCTGTGCAGGCCTCGGTCGCCGACGCTAACCGGGTCCTCGAGGTAACTTTGCCGAATCTTGCTTCTATGTTATCATGATCAATCTGCACTATTCCCAGTCCCCGAGATTCGGGTCGAACGACTGATACTCCTCTGAGTAAGAAAGTCATTCGCTTGAATCTCTAAAAAAAATTGATCATGAACTTAGTTTTAGCCGAGAAAATCGGGGACTCCCAGTCCCCGAGTCTCTTTTCCAGTTCAGTCGGTTACTTTTTTTTATTAATCTCGGGCCTCCAGTCCCCGAGATTTGTTTTGGCTCCATCTTGCTAGTTTTTTCAACAGTCTCGGGTGCCAGTCCCCGAGACTCTTTTTACGTCATTAACCTTTTTTCTTTCAGGAATGCACGACTACTCGCAGTCTGGATCTTTAAGCAGCTAGTCTTGCAACACCAGGCCCTCCAAACTTCCTTCGATGTGCAAGGTGAGGAGATGAAAAAGAAAGATCAGGAGCACAAGCGCGCTTATATATCGGAGGAAAAAGTCATAAGTGACTCGTCTCCAACGGGAGCTTGACCGGTTCGGGGGGTTACCCCCGGGTAGGGTAATGATGAGGTAAAGACATGTAAGGTTAAGGTAGTAAGCTGTCCGAGGTAACGATTGAGCAAGGACGCAGGAGGCGTCATCCGACGTAAGGTGTACGTCCGAGGTATATTCTCCGAGGTATATCCTCCGAGGTATCAACCTCGGGGCAGTCAGCTAGCTACCACAGGAATAAGGTATTCTCTACCGAGGTATAGGATCAGGAGTGTTATCCGAGGTTGGCAGCAAGGATCGAGGCATGTCAGAGAGGTCACGGGCGCCGCAGAGCTCGTAGCCCGAGGCTTCAGAGGACGGCGAGGTCCGTCCACGGGTTTCCCGGAAGCTCGGGGGCCTAGGAGCTGACTCGGCTATTTCGGGAAAGGTCTACAGGCTAGACCTCGGCAGGCTACTGAAGTATGACCGGAAGAGGAAAGCTAGGCCTGGCTGGCCTGACAGTCCGGCCGTTGAGCTGGCAGGAGGCAGAGGCTTGTCTTCTACCTTTTGGCCATGCCATTGTCAGTTGTAGGCAGGGGTAAAAATGTACTTCGGCCTGTGTATATATGCGGCATCTCTACCTCCAGGGAGGAGGACGGCGAAAACCCTAGCTCATTTCCCCCTTCATAGTTTCATCTTCTCTAGAGCTCTCACTTGGAGCATCATACAGCTCGAGGAGCACCTTGTACCTGAGAACTACACTGATATATTGAGAGAGGAAAGGCAGGAGTAGGGGTTTTACTTCCTCACGAAGGCCCCGAACCTGGGTACATCGTGGTGTCTTTTGTGTTCTTGGCTTTCTTGGCTTCTTGTTCATGTTCTTGTGGTTTCTTGCATGTTCTTGCTTGTGCACGTCTTGAGTGCATAAACCCTCCCCGGATTCCCCCAACGACCATTCGGCCCCAACTAAGCCATACCCATGGCATCTGCCGTGATCCCACCACGACAGTTGGCGCCCACCGTGGGGCAGATTGAGGCGTTGGGTGGAGTTTCCATCCGGACGGGCTCCTCTGAGTGTGTTCTTTCTGGCCTTGTTGCCAAGATCGGCGAGTTCGCCTTTGTGAGTGACAATGCGGGGTGCTTCGCCGGCAAGCCTTTCCCCACCAATGGTTTCCTCATGATGCTCGGCAGTTTCCCCACATACGTTGCTGTCGAGGTGGTTCGCGAGTACCCGGAGCAGGTGCTCGTGGACGACGAAACTCCACTCCTGGCGGCTTTGGGCCAACGTGTTACTCGCCCTCCGAGGTGTGTGGAGGTGATGGTGGCTGGTACCAGCCTGCAGCTAGCAAGGCAGATGCTGGCAAGTCGCGCTAGCCGAGGTGGAGGCGACGCCAACCGCGCTGCCTGAGAAATCAGGTCGGACGGCGAAGTTTCCGTACGAGAAACCTAGTCAGAATGAGCAGTTGGGCATGCCAAGGGAAGAAGTTTCCCTTAGAACTATCGTTGATAGGTTAGCTCGGCCACTCGCAGTAGAGGCAAGTGTGGAGCATACGGTGGCCGGGTTAGAGGCAGAGCGCCAGAGAGTGATGAGAGAAGCTCGGTTGCTGGCCGAGGCTAGCAGCAGTTCGATATGGAGCAGAAGGATACAATGCTGCACATGGTATAGAGGATGGTTTTACTCCGGTTGTGCGGCGTAAGAAAGCTGCTCTGTTCAACCGAGGCAAGGACCTCTATGAGGAGATGGTTAGGGCTGCAGTCTCGGGCTCGAGTAAGGCAACAAGTAGCAGGTCGGCTACTGGTAGGCCGGTGTATAGTTCACCAGCCAAGAACCTTAGAGCAGCCGAAGCAGTAAGGGCCGGGCTATCGGAGTTGACCGGAGATGCATGGCGTGAGCAGCAGAAGCGGCTCAATGAGTTAGTGCATGTGGCCAGCAAGCAAAATGAAGCCCTCCGCAAGGCCGGGCTTGGCGGTTCGCAGGCGGTCCATTCGATTAGGCCAGTTAGCCAGGGGTCCAAGGGGCAAGCCTCGTCTCCACACGTCGGAGGAGCCGATCGTGCCCGGAGTGTCACTTCAGGTCGGAACAAGGAGATGCAGCTGCAAGTGTACGATCCGGTGTTAGCTGGAAAGCAAAAGGTCGGCGACGCTAGCCGAGCCAATGGAGACCCCGGCCCAGGTGATGCAAGCCGAGCTAAAGGCCGTTCAGCTCAGGGAAATCAGAACGGTGGGCAAGCAGCGTCGGCTGGCCGAGGTAAACCACCTCAGCCCCCGAGGCATCAGCAGCAACCCCGGCCGCAGGAGCAGTATCAGCAAGAGCCGGAGTATGTTCCGCAGCCGAAGAGCGTCGGTCGAGGTGGCGACCGATATGATGATGGAAATTCAGCCATGGAGCGGGCTGGATTCTATAGAGTGGATGGTGCATTGGGAGAGCGTATCGGAGCTCGGACGTTGCCTACAGGTGACGCGCGATACAAGCTAGATCGGATTTACATGTCCGAGAGGTTGGAAGAGGAAGGCCCTCCTGGTCCGGCGTGTTTTGGACCTCGGATCATGAAGGAACCACCTCCACCAGTGTCTCAGTTTCAGTTGGGTCGGAGTACCAGGCCGTACAATGGGAGCACCAAGCCGCAAGATTGGCTAGCTGATTATGTTTCAGCAGTATACATTGCGGGGGGCAATCGCCGATGGGCGGTCCGGTATCTCCCGCACATGTTGGAAGGTCCTGCTCGGATCTGGCTGAACAATTTGCCGGAGAATAGCATCAATTGCTGGCTGGATTTAGAGGAGGCATTCAATAGCAACTTCGCCAGCACTTACAAGAGGCCAAACCGACCTCAGCTTTTGCAGGCGTGCAAGCAGGAGGACAATGAGACTGACCGAGAATTCTTGACTCGGTGGAGCAATGTTCGGAACTCCTGTGAGGAGTTATCGAAGCACAGGCTATAGCGTGGTTTGCTGATGGATGTCGGTATGGTAGCATGTTGTGGCAGAGGCTCCAGAGAGATATGCCAAAGACTCTGGCCGAGACGATTCGGATAGCTGATTCCTATGCCCTTGGCGATCCGATGCAGCCTCTGATGGATGGGAATGCCCGGAACAGGAGGAATCCGATGAACAATCGCAACAACGGACCGAGGTTTGATAACCGTCAAGAGTTCGGGCAAAAGAGGAGAGAACCAGATTTCCAAGTCAATGCTGTAAACCCAAGTCAGTCCGGACCTGGAGGCGCCCAGAAACCGAAGACTGAGGGTCAGGCATGGACTCCGAACCAGAACCAGAATCAGGGAGGTGGTGCGAAGCAGTGGCAGGAGGCCGGACCACCTGTGACTTACGAGTCATTGGTGAATGGGCCATGTATCTATCATGGCAGGAATGGCAAAACACCCAACCATACCACTCTGCAGTGTAGTTTTCATCACCGAACCGCTGCAGAAGGGGCGAAAGCTGGGACAAACCGGAGTGGGCCACCGAACCAATGGCGTAGACCTCAATATCCGAACGCACAGCAGCAGCATAAGCCGACCATAGCGGCGCAGAATCAGAGCTTAACCGGAGCAAATTCAACCCCGGTGCATGCGGCCCAAAACCAGAAGATGGTGCAGGCGAAACCGGTGAATGCAGTGAGTGCCCAGGGCAACAACAACAACGGTGGTGCCGGCCAAAGCCAAACGTGGTCCTTTGAGAATCAGAGGTATGAGAACCCCGGTAATGATTATAGGGAAGTACATCAGAGTTACGTGGTGTTTGTGACTGAGTCAACTGATAAGAAGAGTATGCTGAGGCGTGCCAAGGAGGTGAATGCAGTAACTCCAGCAGTGGTGAAATACATGAATTGGTCCGAGCAAGAGATCACTTGGAGCAGGCAAGATACACCTCGGATCATGCCGAGCCCTGGAAACTATGCACTGGTGGTGGATCCGACGTTTGTGGGCCGACCAACAATGTGAGATTCACCCGAGTCTTGGTGGACAATGGGAGTGCCATAAATATCATGTACCGAGACACCATGGTCAAGCTGGGATACTCACCGAACCAGTTGCAGCCTAGCAGCTGTACATTTCACGGTATTGTGCCCGGGGTCTCTTGTGCACCTATGGGAAAGATTTGGGTCGACGTGGGTTTTGGTACCCGAGATAACAGCCGAGTTGAAAGTCTTGAGTTCGAGGTTGTGGACTTGCAGAGCCCTTACCATGCCTTGCTGGGAAGGCCAGCCTTGGCCAAGTTCATGATCTCCACTCATGTGGCCTACCTAAAGATGAAAATGCCGGGGCCCAAGGGAATAATAACCATTTCTGGTGACTACAAGAAGGCTATGCAATGTGCCTCGGCGGGATCTAGTTTAGCCGAGTCCTTGGTGATCGCGGCGGAGAAGAAGCAACTTCAGAAGGTGGTGGCAATGGCGCAGTCTACTCAGCTCGGCATGTCCGGACTAATTACTCCGGACATGAGCGCTTCATTCGAGGTGCCCAAGGAGACCAAGAAAATCCCGCTGGACTCGGAGAACCCGGAGCGTTTCGCCATCATTGGTGCTGGCATGGACGAGAAATAGGAAAGCGCGCTCTGTCACTTCCTCCGTGAGAATCGGGACATTTTTGCATGGTCGGCTAAAGACCTGCCAGGTGTTCCGAGGGAGTTGGCAGAGCACTCTTTGTTTGTTCGGCCAGAGGTGAAACCAGTGCGTCAACCGACGCGGCGGCTCTCAGATGACCGAAGAAAGGTGGTACTCGAAGAATGGCGAAGTTACTGGCTGCAGGCTTCATCATGGAAGTGCTGCATCCGGACTGGATATCTAATCCAGTCCTCGTGGAGAAAAAGAAGGACGAACCGGCGATAGTCAAGGTGTGGCGCATGTGCATTGACTTCACCAACCTGAACAAGGCGTGCCCGAAGGATCCCTTTCCTTTACCTCGGATTGATCAAGTGATCGATTCTACGGCTGGATGTGAGCTGTTGTCTTTTATTGATGCATATTCTGGTTTTCACCAGATCCCACTGAACACTGATGATCAAATAAAGACTGCCTTTATTACCCCGTACGGGGCGTATTGCTATCGTGTCATGTGTTTCGGTTTGAGAAATGCCGGGGCAACTTATCAAAGGTGTATGCAGAAGTGCTTACACTCTCAAATGGGCAAGAATGTGCAAGTGTATGTCGATGACATTGTTATCAAAACTAAAAAGAAGCATACTCTCATCGAAGACCTCGAAGAGACATTTGCAAACTTAAGAAAGTATCGGTTGAAACTTAACCCGGACAAGTGCACCTTTGGTGTCCCGGCTGGAAAATTGCTCGGTTTCCTCGTATCAAGCCGAGGTATAGAGTTAACCCGGCTAAGATCCGAGCTATCGAAAGAATGAAGTTGCCGAACTGTTTAAAAGATGTGCAGAAGTTCACGGGATGCCTTGCATCTTTAAGTCGGTTTGTAAGTCGGCTAGGAGAAAAAGCCTTACCATTGTATCAACTTATGAAGAAAAGTACCAGTTTCACTTGGACCCCGCAGGCGGACGCGGCGTTCAATGAGCTGAAGAAGATGTTGTCCACTGCTCCGGTGTTGGCGTCCCCTTTGCAGAATGAACCGATGTTGATATACATTGCGGCTACAAACCGGGTCGTAAGTGTTGCAGTGGTGGTGGAGCGAGACGAAGGAGGCAAATCGGTGCAGAGACCAATCTACTACCTGAGCGAGGTGATATCCACGTCGAAGCAAAACTACCCCCACTACCAGAAGATGACGTACGGAGTATACCTGGCGGTTAAGAAACTGAAGCATTACTTCCAAGAGCATCCCATGACGGTGGTATGTGATGCTCCAATCTCGGAGATCATCGGATGCAAGGACGCAACTGGGCGAGTTGCCAAATGGGCGATCGAGGTATCTCCATATACTCCGCATTATGAAAGGCGAGATGCAATCAAGTCGCAGGCGCTACCGGACTTTTTATGCGATTGGGCCGAGATGCAATATGAGCCGCCCTTGCCGGACTATAATTATTGGAAGATGCACTTTGATGGGTCCAAGACCAAGGTCGGATTAGGTGCCGGCATAGTCCTAACCTCGCCGAAGCAAGACCAGTTGAAGTATGTGCTGCAAATCCATTTCTCGGCGTCGAACAACGTGGCGGAGTATGAGGCCCTGATCCATGGGCTCAAGGTGGCAAAGGAGATAGGTGTCCGGCGTATAGAATGCTTCGGCGATTCAGCTTTGGTGGTGCATCAATCCACCGGCACTTGGGATGCATTGGATGCGAACATGGAGTTGTATCGGTTTCATGTGCAAAAGGTGTCTGGGTTCTTCGAAGGATGTGAGTACAAGCACATACCTCGGGGGAGAATGAAGCCGCCGACGTATTGTCAAGCTCGGTTCATCCAAAGAACCGGTGCCACCGGGGATAGCGCTGAACCATTTGAGAACTCCTTCAATCAAGCCTTCTCCTGACTCCGAGTCAATTTTCTTACCGCCAAGTTCGGAGTCTGAGCCTATTCCTATGGAGGTAGACGTCGGATGCGTTTGGCCGGACTCGGGGACTGCTTCGCAGTATCCGAGGACTGATGGAGCTTTTCCTATGGAGTAGATGATGGGAACTTCGGGTCTGACCCGGGGACTTCGCACCAACACTCGGGGACTGGCCGAGCAATGGTGGAGGAAATCATGAAGGAGATCATGGCGACCGAACCAATGGAGATAGATGAGAGGCTTTTTCCTCTGCATCCAGTGCCGGAATGGGCGGAGCAGATCATGAACTTCATAGCCGATGGAAGTTTGCCAAGTGACACAACCGAGGCAAGGAGAATCCAGAGGAGAGCTAAGGGATACACCATCATCAACAAGGAGCTATACAAGAGAAGTGTGACCGAGGTGTTGCAGGTGTGTCGAACCAGCTGAAGGCAAGGAGATGCTTTTAGAGATCCACCAAGGAGAATGTGGACATCATTGCAGCACAAGAGCTCTGGTGGCCAAGGTGTTCCGGCACGGGTTCTATTGGCCCACCGCCAATGCCGATGCAGAAGATATAGTTCGGAAATGTGAAGGGTGCCAAAGGTTCGCCAAGCAGCAGCACATGCCAGCTTCGGCGCTCAAGACCATTCCTATCACGTGGCCCTTTGCAGTTTGGTGTCTGGACATGGTGGGAGAATTCAAGCCAGCCCGAGGCAATATGACTCACATACTGGTGATGGTGGACAAATTCACTAAGTGGATCGAGGTGAAGCCAATCCGAAAGGTGGATGGTCATACGGCAGTGACCTTTTTGAAGGAAATAATCCTGAGATATGGATATCCTCATAGTATCATTACAGACAACGGCACGAACTTTGCTGTCGGAGAGTTTGCTCGGTTCTGCATGAGTAAGGGAATTCGACTTGATGTAGCCTCGGTGGCTCATCCACAGGCTAATGGGCAAGTAGAAAGGTCAAATGCATTGGTATTGGCCGGAATCAAAGCTCGGCTAGTAGAACCACTGTTGAAAACACCGGGGTGTTGGATCGATGAGATACCAGCAGTTCTGTGGGGTCTAAGGACCACACCGAACAGATCAACTGGCTATACGCCATTTTTCATGGTCTATGGGGCCGAGGCAATGCTGCCAACCGACATTGAATATGATGCGCCCAGAGTGGCAATGTACACAGAAGCCGAGGCTAAAGAAGCTCGGGAAGATGCTGTAGATTTGCTTGAGGAAGCAAGAGAATTGGCCTTATCTCGGTCAGCAATATATCAGCAGGGTCTCCGACGCTATCAAAGCCGGCATGTAAAACCCCGAAAGTTTAATGAAGGAGACCTAGTGCTGAGGCTTGTGCAGCGCAGTAAAGGCCGGCACAAGTTGTCACCTCCATGGGAGGGACCGTACATTGTGAGCCGAGCTCTGCACAATGATTCATACTATCTTATAGATGCACAGGAACCAAGGGGAGATGGGCTGGATAGACCCGATGCGGAGCTTCAGCGTCCATGGAATGTAGCTCTACTCCGACCCTTCTACTGTTGAAGGAAGTAATGTATGTACCTCGGCTGATCTTTAAATAAAAACTTCGGCACCTCGAGAGTGAGCTCGGGGACTGCCTCGCTCTTATGATTGCATGTTTCTTTTTGTTTGTACTCTTTCTTCGTTCGTATGCCGAGCTATTTTGAACCTCGTCTCAAACTTCAAGTACTGTATGCTATGTAACTAATCTTGTGACTCGACTGACGAACGCCAGCATGGCAGTCAAGAGCAAAGACGAAAGAACATGGGAAACATGAAAATGAACTCGGGGACTCGGTCCAAAAAGACAGTTCGGCATATGTCGTTTACTAACCCCTGTTTTTACTTCTTTTTTATGTCGGATGACTTTGAAACATACCTCGGAATTTACCAAGTACTGTATGCTATGAACAACAATCTTGTGACTCGACTGTCGAACGCCAGAATGGCAGACAAGAGCAAAGAATGCCAAATATAGTAAACACGAAAGTAAACTCGAGCAATCATTCAAAAGGATTCGACATAAAGCTTAGAAAAGCATGGTTCGAATGAGCATAATAGTAATAGAGGTAGCAAAGGAACTACTTAAGTTTGATTACATCTGCGTCCCGGCATACCGGGGATTTAATGAAGTTTTTTGGCCAAGCATAAGTTCAGGTCGAGGCATCAGGAATTACGTCGGCAGCAGCCGATGCAGCAGGGATTTCGTCCGGAGCCGAGGTAGCCTGGGAAGTGCTGGCAACGTCGGCAGTAACCTCGGCATCAGGTTGTGGAGAAGCCTCGGTTTCTGCTTCGCGGGTTTCACCGTCGTCACCTTGCTCGGCCTCGACGTCGGATTCTGTTTCGTATTCCTCGTCTTCTGGCTCGTAATCCTCGGCGTCGGAGTAGGTGTCTCCTTCGCTCAAGTTCTTTGTGTTGGCATATCCAGCGAAGAAGGCAGCCATCTTTTCGCGGCGCTTGATGAGAATTGGGTCCGAGGACCAGGGCGAGCCTCGGCGAAGAGTGTCCATCTTTTCGAGGTCGATCTTCTCGCACCAAGTCATGATGAATTTGAGAGCGGCATCAGCTCCAGCGCGAGCTGAAGATGAACGCCACTCTCGGAGTCTTTGTTCGGCTTCACGAAGCTTGGCGGCGAGCTCGGGCGTAGTTTTGGGAGCGTCGGCAAGAGGCCATAAGGCTCGGAAAGCAGACAGACCTGCGTCGAGGAGTTCGACCCAATGGTTTTCAAGGGATGGATCCGAGCTTGATGGCCACGATGTGGTCCTCAACGGTCCAGACGGGGTTCGTCTCGTTACGCCTCTCCCTGTGCCGAGCAGTGATATTGCGGGCCGAGACTTGGGTGTAGGTGAAGTGCTCTGCAGAGGGTAGCCTGTTAATAATGAAAGAAACAGTTCGGCAAAGAGCCAGTAATGTTGAGGACAAAGCAAGGCTAAGGGGGGCAAGAAGCTTACTGTCCATTTCTTGGTTGATATGTTGCAGCGTCGGGAGGAGCTGGTTAACCGAAGCTTGAAGGGCTTCATAAGCCTCGGTGGCCGAGGTGGCGCGGGTCTCGGCTAACTGGAGCGCATTCTCGTGATCCTTGGCGGCATCCTCCCGAAGTTTCTTCTCTGTTTCGACAACACTGGCCTTTTCCGCCTGCAGCTGCTCTTTTTCAGACGTCCGCAGCTCAGTGATGCGCTTGAGCTCCTTTACCAGACGAGCTACTTCGGCTTTCTCTTGTTGTAGCTTCTCGTCCAAAGAGTTCTTTTCTGCAAGGACGGCCTTGTGCTCGTCGTGGAGTTTCTTGTGGTCAAACAAGAGGGTATGAAAGATATCCGTGCGGACGTTCATAGCATTCTGCAAGGAAGAAAAATATAGCTCGGTTAGAAAGGCTATACCTCGACAAGAGTCTCGGGACTCGGAGTCAAATCATTGGGAAAATGTTGCCGGGGTATGCCTCGACAGGAGTCTCGGGGACTCGTACCCGAGGTGCATGCTAAAGTGAGATAAAATGGATTGGATACGTCGGATGAAAATGGAGAGTTAAGATTCAAGCCAAACAATTTTAACTCCGGCGGAGCGTCAATAGTTTACCTCGAATCTCGGGGACTGGAGATGGTGGATATTAGAGAGATACTGCATGAAAGTAAAGAAAGTGGAACTTACGTTGACAGCTCGAGTAGCAAGCAAAGCAGAAGTTTGCATTTCAAGCATGCGTCGGGCGCAGGCGCTGCTCCCCGCAGGATGCTCGTCCCCTTGGGCGGTCAAGGAGGCAGAAGAGACCTCGTCCATGTCTGCAGAATTCCAGTCTGCATTGTAGTGTTCCAAGGAGCCGAGGCTCTGGTCACTATCAGTGCGCAGAGGAGGAAATCCCCACGGTCCGCCCTGCTCGATGCCCCTAACCGAGGCCTCCAAGGCCAAAGTAGCCTCGGAGCTTGAAGCAGGCCGGTTATCCAATATAAGAGATGCCCTCCGAGCATATTCTTCGGCCGGAGGGGCAGTCTCATCAATGGGTGCGGCGAATGGAGGAATTCGGCGTGTCACCGGGGAGGAGACCTCGGTTGCATCCTTGAGGGAGAAGAGATAGTCAGGGTGCCAGACCCAGATGTTGGTTTGGGGGTGACCTTAGACTTCACCGTCTCTTTTTCTTTCTCCTTGCCCTTCTCCAACGGCAAGGTAGTCTGGCGAACTGGTTTTTGGGGCTGCTGCTTGGGCTGTTGCTTCTGCTGATGCTTCTGCTGTTGCTGTTTGGTTGCGGGCAGTCTGGCTGCGGGGGGAGAGTCGAGGCTCCGGCAAGGCGGTAGCCGGAGTTCTGGCGCGATTGATCCCCGCATCCGTTTGAGGACGCGGAGAAGTCTGACCTCGGGTGGGGGCAGATTTCCCCAAGGCCGGGCCAGACCTCGGTGGAGGAGATCCGGGCGAGAGTTCGTCGGGGTGGTCATGGCTTCAGAGGCACCAACGGGTGCAGTCATGGAGGATACCTCCTGATCCACGTCTATGGGGGCACTGCAACGAAAAGAAGATGGTCAAGTGTTAATACCGAGATAATATGTTTAAGCAACAAACATTGTTGGCTATAGAAGCAAAGCGTTACCCATCCGAGGTAGGAAGCCTCCTGCCCCCCGGGCATGAGGAGGAAGTCCGGACTTCTTCAGCCGGCGTCTCTTGACCGGAGCCTCAGTGGGTCCGGAGGCTCCAGTGGCGGATGGTTCGGCGGCCGAAGTTGCGGCACCAGCGCGTTTCCGGCTGGTTGCTGGAGTAAAGTTCGGAAGGTGAGGAAGGCGGAGAGAGGTACCGCGTTTATTGGTTCCATGACGAGGAACCCCTCCTCGTCATCCGAAATCTCTTGAACTGAAGCTTGTGCTTGAGGCTTACCCGCGGGTGATGCGGGCCGAGGCAATGGGCATATAATCCTCGTCGTCAGGGTCCACGTTGGATGGTGGGTCCTCGACAGGGAGATCCTTGCCGAAGTGGTCCAGGATGGACTCCATCCTCGGCGGTTGGCGGGCGAACAGCTGTATGGCAGACATATGAAAAGGAGTTAGGAAGAAAAATTCAAGGTGAACGTCGGTAGCAAGACCTCGGTGGTAAAGAAGTATCGAAGAAAACGTCGGAATAGCGTACCTGTTTCGCTGGATTGGTCCGGTAGTGGGGTTCCCTTCCCCATGTCCAAGCGTCAGAGATCTTGGACTTGGTGATAGCTCGGACTCGCCGAGCTACCGCGGCATTGTCCAGTGCAACGTGCGTATGTCGGGTGGGGTCATAAAGACCGCTCATGTGGCAGATCTTGTGAGACCTCGCCTGAGAGGGGAGACCCGCGCTTCACGAATGTGCAGGCCAGGTCGTCGGCCGTCAGGACTTTCCCGTCGTTCCCGGGGTCTCCGGGTCCTGCCATTTCGCAATATACCCATGGATGGACTTGAGTGTAGTCCGTTGAGCTGTTGTAGGAGGGCTGAGGTTAAACGCCGGCAGGTTGAGGAGGTCCTCTTCGCCGGAGTTCTTCACGTAAAACCACGTCCGGAGCCACTTGCGAACGGTGTCCGGAGTAGTGATACGTGGGAAGATGGAGTTTCGGCGAGGAGCTATGGTGGCAGCTCCGCAGGCGGTTAATTGCTTGGGCAGATCCTTGTTCTTTGGATCCGGGATCACTTGCCGCTTGAGTTGGAAGTAGCGAGAAAAGAGGTCTACCGTGGCTTTGAGGCCGAGGTATCCCTCAGAGAAGGAAACATGCAGGAGAGAGTGGTGATGGCGTTGGCGGGGAGGTGATGAACCTGGAGTCCGAACTTGTCGAGGAAGCTCCGGAAGAAATCACTAACGGGCAGTCCGAAGCCGCGCTGGAAGTGCGCGACGAAGACCACCCGTTCCCCTTGCTTGACTTGAGGCTCGAGTTCGCCCTCTGGCAGGCGACACTCTACCCCGGCGGGAATCCGCCGAGTCGCCCTGAGCCACTGGATTTCGTCCGGAGTTACATCCGAACCTTCCCAGCCGGCTCGTTCTCCGACCTCCAGTTCGAGGTCTGGAACCTCGGTTTGTTCCGAAGTCTCAGGAGGAGACATCTCGGCAGAATCAATCTGCAGAGAATGCACAGAAGTTTAGCAAAGGAAAAAGTAAATCTGGAATCTAAGGCTATATCTGGCTAACTCAGGAGGAGTTGGGGTATCTTATGTACATAGAGGCATATCTATGCTAGGCGAACATCTATCCGAGGCATGAAACTCATTTCTACCCAAAAGAGTATGCGAGTAAGATCTACCGGAGGAGGTAAATAGAGTTTTATTCAAGAACATATGAAGAACCAAAGCGCGAAGAGGAAGAAACCTAGAGCAATGCCTAGGGTATCAAGAAAGGGAGTACATACCGTGAAAATGAGGTGCTGAAGGGCGGCGCCGGTGACGCGGTCGCAGCGGCGACGAAGGAGCTGCTCGTCGGCGGCGGCGGGAACGCGTTTCTCTCAACTGGAAGCGGCGGCACTGGTTGCGATGGAGGCGAGACGGCGAGTGAATGAGGAAGAAGAGGGAAGCACTGCCCTGGGCCCGTATTTATAACCGCGGGCGGTAACTGCGCACTACCGCGCGGTTATCGGAGCGGCGAGTGGGATCGTTTGTGCACAAATGCCCACGTGGCACGAAGATAGCGGTGCGAGCAGGCCACAGGATCGGTTGCAGGAGGCAAACCGTCGTGCGGCGCGGTTACTGGAGCGCGAAGCGGCGCAAGCGGGAAACCTCCGCTGACGTGGGCCGCGTGGTGGAAAGCACTCGAGTGCTTTGACTATCGTGGACCAGGAAGTGACGGATGGGACACGTGAACAGTGTTCTCTGACCGAAGTCAGTAAAGATGCAGAAATCGAGGGGTTGACGTCCGAGATCTCGGCGGATACTTCGGAAAAGCAGTATGGCCCGAGGAACAGACCGATGGATTTCTCGGAGTATTGGTTCGGTAACATGCAAAACATTAGCGCATGTGGTTTCGGGTTGAACCTGGTGCGGCCTTTCATCCGAGGCTGCAAGACCACATCAGCTTCGGGGACTACTGTCGGGGGGTTACCCCCGGGTAGGGTAATGATGAGGTCAAGACATGTAAGGTTAAGGTAGTAAGCTGTCCGAGGTAACGATTGAGCAAGGACGCAGGAGGCGTCATCCGACGTAAGGTGTACGTCCGAGGTATATTCTCCGAGGTATATCCTCCGAGGTATCAACCTCGGGGCAGTCAGCTAGCTACCACAGGAATAAGGTATTCTCTACCGAGGTATAGGATCAGGAGTGTTATCCGAGGTTGGCAGCAAGGATCGAGGCATGTCAGAGAGGTCACGGGCGCCGCAGAGCTCGTAGCCCGAGGCTTCAGAGGACGGCGAGGTCCGTCCACGGGTTTCCCGGAAGCTCGGGGGCCTAGGAGCTGACTCGGCTATTTCGGGAAAGGTCTACAGGCTAGACCTCGGCAGGCTACTGAAGTATGACCGGAAGAGGAAAGCTAGGCCTGGCTGGCCTGACAGTCCGGCCGTTGAGCTGGCAGGAGGCAGAGGCTTGTCTTCTACCTTTTGGCCATGCCATTGTCAGTTGTAGGCAGGGGTAAAAATGTACTTCGGCCTGTGTATATATGCGGCATCTCTACCTCCAGGGAGGAGGACGGCGAAAACCCTAGCTCATTTCCCCCTTCATAGTTTCATCTTCCTCTAGAGCTCTCACTTGGGAGCATCATACAGCTCGAGGAGCACCTTGTACCTGAGAACTACACTGATATATTGAGAGAGGAAAGGCAGGAGTAGGGGTTTTACTTCCTCACGAAGGCCCCGAACCTGGGTACATCGTGGTGTCTTTTGTGTTCTTGGCTTTCTTGGCTTCTTGTTCATGTTCTTGTGGTTTCTTGCATGTTCTGCTTGTGCACGTCTTGAGTGCATAAACCCTCCCCGGATTCCCCCAACGACCATTCGGCCCCAACTAAGCCATACCCATGGCATCTGCC